>OZ025292.1:65991628-67191628 GCA_964019185.1 Maratus speculifer | reverse complement strand
CCTCTGATTGGTCTACGAGGCGTGGCCTTCCGGTAGTAATTCATTCTTGTCTCGCAAATAGACTAGCCTGCTAACATCCGCTCATTAATACAGATCACGTGATATTAAATAAAAATAAAATTAAAATCCCGAGAATATTTGAAAAAGGAAAAAGATTACGAAATAACTTCCCGCCTTTTTTGAGAAACAAGCAATAAATTAATAAGAAATAAAATAAGAAAAAGAATTTTAGCTGTGAAAAGATTAATACATTACGAAACTAAGATTAAAATATGTTCCACAATTTTAGAATTAAAATCTCAGAGAGAACAAAATGGCGCAAAATGTTTTATTTTATTACATATATATACAAGGTTGTAAAAAAATCGCAAGTACAATTTCGTTTATTGATGGCAATTTTAAAGGAGATTTTCAATTTTGTTAACTAAACTACGTTTAACTAAATTAACTTTAAGTATAGTAATAAATATACACATATTTTAGTTGTAAATATACACATATAGATTATATGCAGGAAGTTCATAAAAAACTGATATTTTTTAAATTGTTGGTGATAGTTGTAAAAATTGTGTTTTCAAATTGTTTATTTAGATATCATGTTTTAGCTTAATAAATTGCAAAAAATTTTTAAAGTATTCTGAAAGTGTAGGAAAATGTTTCATAGTCTATGCTGGACGCATGGTTTTTAGTTATTTTTTTCTTTTCTTTTTAATTTTCAGAAAATAATAGATTTAATTTTCATACAGTTTGTTTGTATTGATAGTATAAAGTACATTCTAAAGGAATAATGGAGAATTGCAAGAATACCACAAATTCAATAACGAACATGGTTAGATTTTTACTTTTTCAAATTCCTCATAGTTAAGTATAATTTTTAATTTTTTTTTTTTTTTTTTTTAATAAATTCGGTAGTAGCTCATAAAAAAAAGTAAAAGAGCATTCCATTAATGTATACTGGTCTTGTAATCTTTAAAATAAACACAATTCTGTAAAAGACAGCATAAATGAAATTCAACGTTTCCTATTATTATAAAAAAAAAAAAAAAAAAAAAAAAAAAAATCTGTTTTTTGATTGGTTAAATTAAGATTATCAGCATAACATCATCGTAACATAGAAGAAGGATTCTGAAAGAAAATGAATAAAGGCTAAATTTTTATTTCCTAGTTATTTATGAACCAAAAACTTTGAGGAGAGACGATTGTGTCCGTTATTGGATATTTTTAACCTGTTATCAATCAGCAACAAAGCACTTATTATAACATACTCTAAACCAGAAACTAATTTTATTATAAATTATATTATTATTATTCGAAAGATCAACTTACAGAACACTCATAATGCATGTATATTTTTTTAAAGGGTGAGATAAGCATTATTTAATTCGCACTCGTATTCTTACAAATATTCCATAAACAAGACGAACGCAGTCAACAGGATGAAATATGAAAAATCGAAGGAACTTCGGACTTGCCTGCTCTTCGAAGTTTTTTTTTCTTCCCCTAATCGCTTGGCTACGGAGGTTGGCGTGAAGAGGCGCTGAGACGTTGAGTGTTTGTTTATTTGCATACGGCTATATATATTATATAAAGCTAGAAGCTTAACCTATACAGGGTGTTTCACAACCAAACCGACAAACTTGTAGGAAGTGTAGGAGGCACAGGAACGACTCGGAATCATGTAGCAATGCAAGGTCCAAAATGCTGTAGTTATGAGTTATGGTACAAAGCAATGTTGCCCTTTGGCTGCTTTTTTTATTATTATTCAGATTTCTTGATTAGCACCAGTTTTTCAAAGTGGTACAATTCCTCTTATTAAATTATACATTAATTAAGGCGAAAATAAGAAGAATTTTGCTATTTCAAAAAATTCATACCAATCAGGAAATCTAAATTTAATAAAGGGTAGCTTACTGGCAACACTGGTACAAAGAAGCAGATAAAAAGAACAGAAACAACTACACATTACTGAGACAAAAAACGAGTGAAAAGTTTTACGACAGAAAGTGGTCGAAATTACGACCAGTAGTCATCAGGCAAACTTGACAGCGGCCAGTATAGAGTTCCTTGTAATCCAAGAGCTGACAGCACAAAACCCTACGTTATCGAGCACAAGAAAAAACATTTTATTTTTAGTAGCGTAGTAATAGGAGAATCTAATGATCCATGTCTACTGAAAGTGAAGTGGTGCATAAGCCAAAAATGATTACCACTAGTAGTTGACTCGTAGGCTTAACATTGTGTTTTCCTGCACCCAGTTTTTCATGCTTTCAAACTTTTGATTGAAGGACAAACACAATGTTAAACCTACCAGCCAACCACTAGTGGTATTATTTTTTAGTTTGTGCCCCACTTCACTTCCGGCAGATCTGAATCATTAGATTCCCCTATTGCTACTATCCCATAAAATAAAGGGTTTTTTCTTGTGCTTGGTGACATAGGGTTTTGTGCTGTCGGCTCTTGGACTATTACGGTCTGGTAGATTCCTGTCGTGTCAGATATCATCTCGGCAGCTACAGATATTCGAGCGCCAAGATATTTAACTGAAGGAACAGCGGGTTTCTGTCTAGGCTGTCTGAGTATCTGACAACTTCTGGTCGTTATTTCGACTATCTTCTGTAGTACAACTTTTCAATAAAATGTTTTCTGTCCCATTAGTGTGTTGCTGTTTATGTTCTTTTTCTCTGCTTCTTTGTAACTCTATGCCAGTGGACTTCTTGTTTTAAAGTAAGATTTCTTAATTGATACCAGTTTTTGAAATGTAAAAGTCCCCTTAATTTCGCCTTCATTAGTTTGTTATTTAATAAGAATTTTGCCATTTTAAAAAAGTGGCGCAAATAAAGAAATCTAGATTTTAAAAAGTAGCCCATTGTTTTTTACCAGAACTCGCAACTATGGCTATTTAGACCTTGCCTATCTATGTGGTTATGAGTTTTCTCAGTGTCTCTGACACCTCCTGCAAGTTTGTCGGTCTGGTAGTGAAACAGTCTGTACAAAAAATACCCGTAGTAAAACAACTATGCGTCTGCATGTAAGATTCACCGCAGCACATCTACTAGTGAAATTATTAACCATATTTCGAAAACTATCAATGAAAACGATAAGCAGTTAAGAGTATAGAGCAGTGTTTCTAAATCTGTGTGCCACGAACAAGTTAGCCTGCACGAGAGATTGCCAAATATGTCGCGAAGGTTTTTGACAAATAATTATAATTGCATGGTGTAATGTAATATCAACGATGCGGCATTTTCTATTTATCACGAGCTATATTCCTTTGTCATTCCTGTCCCCATATTAGCCCTCCCATTTGTAATTTAACCAAATTTGAGAAAACAGAAAAAGAACGCCTCATTGATTTGAAAAACGATACGTTTTACTGTTCAACAAGTAAATTTGGATGAGTTTTGAATTTCTGTCAAAAATTTGTATCCTACAATTAGACTGAAAGTTGTTAAATTTCATCTGTACTTTGCATCTTCATTGTTCTGGGAATTTGGATTTTCACTAATGGCAGAAATCAGGATCAAATAATGAGAGCGACTTGACGGTGAAATACGAACTTGTTTCACGACTCTTGAAAAACATTTTGGTTGAATTTGTATAAGAAAACAGATTCAACTCTCTCAATGAATAAATTTTGTAAATAATTAAATAAATACCGTATTTACTCATGTATACCGCGCACCCGGTACTTTAGAATGAAAGTTAATGATTCTGTGTATCTCTTATACAACGCGCATCATAAATTTGACATGCAAGAGAATGAATGACTAAATGAATCTCAGTAAAGAAAATCAAAACAATGTTACATCAAGCTAGAAAAAAAAGTCGAAATTCTTTTTTTTTTTTTTAGTTGGGATTGAATGTCATGATATGACGACGTCACTTCGAACAAAATACTTAAAAACGTCTATTCTGCGAAAAAAATATGTAATTCTGCATAATCTATCAACAACAACGAAAAAATAGAAAAAAATCAGAAACATTGGTGTAAAGTATCTCTGATTTCATATACGATAATGTATAACATGTAAAATTAACTATTTTAAGTCCTGAAATGCTAATTTTTTGATAATCAATTATGGCTTAAATACGCCATTCATTAATCGCTTGTAGAAGTGTGACATTAAAAATCAGTTACATGATTACTAGTAAAACATGCACTTGTAAGAAAGGTACAATTTATTTTAAAAAGGAAATTAAATTATCACTTAGGTATACAGTCCAATGTTAAATTTAATCACTATCCTGTAGTAATATTTGTAATCATCTGTAATATTCAAGCGAATGGATATGTATTCCTGCGATGATAGTAGCTTGAGAATATTTTACTTGGTTTCGTTATTAAAATAAAATCTATTTTATTTACACGTGCTGGTTTTATTAATAAATATTCATCTGTCTTATGATGCCCTGTTTTTGTGCCATTTGTCCCCAGTTTTGATCCCAGTAACTGATTCGGGAAAATGACATTGGAAGGTTCTAATAAAATTGTTTTTTACATGCAAGGCGAAGGCAAAATCGACGATGTTCTTCCACTTTCGTAATTTACGTACTTTGTTTCGTTATTCCTCATAGTTTTCGAGAATAGATTGATAAATTCCAATTTTTGTCACCAGGGGTGCTCGTTATGGAAGCACATCATGCATAATCACAATAATGCATAAGCGTTTCAATACATAAGTGAGATACAATTCAATTTTTATACGTTCAAAAGTTGTTTCAGGTTAATGGGACTTTCCTATATAAATTATTCATATAGTTTGCAGCATAAGTTAAGTATAAGTTAAACTTACAAAGTGCAGCATAAAACTTTTTATTTGTGTTTGACGACAGCTTTCTAAGCTTGGCGATACATTGTGAAGAAAAACGAACGATTTTACGGAGATGTACTGGTAATCAGGACGCCAGTACAATTCACTCTTTTTTAACGGAAAAATTCCTGTAAATTCTAGAAAATTTTTCATTTTTTCCTGGAATTTATGGGGATTTTTCCGTTAAAAAACAATAAATCATACTGGCGTCCTGATTACCAGTGCAATCTCCGTAAAATCACCTGTTTATTTATTTATTTATTTTTACAGTGTAGTTTTGCATACATTAACAACAAAGAAGTGTCATTTTTATGTTTTCCACATTTATCTTAAATGTTCGAATCTCGCAAAATTTTTCGAAAATTTATATGTGAATAAAAATTTATAAAATCTATTTTTATACATAAAAAATATCTGTAATCTAAAGATAAATGGAAAGAGAAATATTCCAAATGTCAAAACTTTCAACTAGAACTCTAAAATCTCGTTACCTTTCAACGATTGTCTGGAGTATCCAATTTAATAAGATTGCAACTTTGATAATTTAAACTTATTTCATTCATACTACTACTTTTAATCTTATTTAACTATGTTATAAATAGTTAAAGATGTAAAAAATTGTATTAAAAAATAAAGAATTTCTTTTAGAAGTTTGGCCTTTTCATAAATTTAGAAACTTATGAAAATTAAAAAGGTTAAACTTAATAAATCAATCAAAGTAAAGTTCATTGATGTTAAATCATGTGTGATACATTCAGTAAGTATATAAATAATATTTATACTGAAAAAAGAAAATGAGTTGTTAGAGCGGGAAATAATATAAATTTTTAACGAAAAACAAAAAATAATAAAAGCATATTTTAATGTCTACAACAAAGTAAATGTCCTTTGATGAAAATACTTGAAAATGTAATATCTTAAAACATTTTTTTAGATTGCTTTCATTACAAAAAGTAAAAAGGCTACTTATTGAAGCCGTCGGGAGGACAGCACTTCCGGAAAATTTTGGTATATTTTCACCGATCATGATCTCCAGACCCCAGAATCATCCTCTCGTATTTATTAGTCGATTTGTATAATATTAGTTGTATGCATAGTACATACCAATGCCTCGATCAAGTTCGTTGACCAGCTTCATCTCCCATCTTGTTTCAAAATTCATCCTCTCGTATTTATTAGCCGATTTGTATAATATTAGTTGTATGCATAGTACATACCAATGCCTCGATGAAGTTCGTCGACCAGCTTCATCTCCCATCTTGTTTCAAAATTCATCCTCTCGTATTTATTAGTCGATTTGTATAATATTAGTTGTATGCATAGTACATACCAATGCCTCGATCAAGTTCGTTGGCCAGCTTCATCTCCCATCTTGTTTCAAAATAACTGCCATTTAAAAATTTTTAAAAAGTAAGACAAATAAATTAAACACTGATTTTTTTCTTGGGAGTTTGACCTTACAAGGATTCCGAAGCATATTTTGTTTTGTCTTTATCTTAAAAAATGGCTTAGATATAGCTGTTTAAATTTCTAGGGTAATTGACATTTTTAAATAATTTGATTTTCGTCATACTGTAACTCTCGTATTTATAAACTAATACGGACGAGATTGATTGTATGCATAATACATATCAATATATCGACCAGGTTCGTTAGCCAACTTCATCGGCTCAGCTTCCGGGTTCGTTGGGCATTTGCACCGTTCATTGTCGGGCAATGCTTAAATATTACTAATATCCATTAGCTTCAAATTCTCCCAAAGCCTGGCGACACTTGGCGAAATTTCGCCAAATTTGACGACCGAAAATAAGTAACCATAAATGATGTCAGTTTGGTTATAGTTTACTAATTTGGCGCAATTCTCATTCAAATTCAGTATTGACGAATGTTCTTTTATCGGATTCGTCGCATTTTAGCTTCTTGAAATTTGAGTAAAATTAGCTTCGAGTAAAAATAAACTTGAAAAATTTTAAGACCAAGAAATGCGAAAGCTACCTCTTCCTCCTGGCATTGTCGAAAGGACTTTTTGTTTTTTGATGAATTTCGAAAAACGTACTGCAACAATTTTGATGAAATTTAAATGGGATCAATTTGAGAGTTTCTATTTCAATTTAAAAAAAAAAAAAAAAAATCACCGAAATCGGTCGCGTAGTTTTGGAGTCACTGGTAGGGGAGAGTGGTGTGTCTTGGACATATGTGTACCTCGGACTTATGCTAATTCTAGCTTTACTTGTTTAGATCATTAAACAAAAGCATTTGTATATTAAATATTTGCCACCAGAGGTCTTATTCAAGTTCTTGGCATTTGTTTAGAAGCTCAACTAATTGTACAATTTAAAAAAAGGAAATTCACCTTTCAAAAGTAAAATTTTTTTTAGCTATTTCTATGTTATTTTTATACTAAAACCTATCAATTTTTTTTTTTTTTTAATGAGGATTATACATAATAAAGCAATGCTCTAGCTACTACACCATGTGCTTTAAATAAAGTGAGGCCTAACCTTAAGGCTCGGAGCGAACGGCACTAGTTTTTATTACACTAAAGGAGTAATCAATCAACCGTTGTTGACCAAACCAAACAAGGGTAAAATCTCTTTAAATGATTTTTGAGGCTGACCCTCCCAAATTTACAAAGGAAGGGGAACTTTTATCTCCCCACATCTACAGTCGTAAAACTGTCAACTGACTTCTTGCTGGATTTCTCTCTTGAAGTTCGGATTCAGTGCACTAAAAGAACAAAAGCGCCGACACGAAAGATCAAAGATAGCGCAAGAAGTTAGTGCTATGTGCCTAGACCTTAACATTATGACTGGTAGTTTTGTTTTTAAGTGCCAAGTGGTGTACCTTGAACCTAATAAAAGTAGTGTACCTTAGACTGGGTCCAAGGTGCACTATACTCCCATCACGAGATGAGACTTGGGTAACTCCCTCTCTTAAATGAGTCGACTTTACAGAAGGTGTGCAAGGTGATACGGGAGGGGAAAATAACACGTGTTTTCAGTTCGACCATTCCCCGCAAAGAACTAGGGTTGAAATGATAGCGCACGAATTGAGTTTCGCGCCAATTACTTGCGCCGCACATTTCTTGACAGAAACCTGGTTACCTTCTATCGGTTAGCTGTGTTTTATTTTCTTTCTTTTATAATTTATCTCGCCATTTTTAAACTTTTTTTTAACAACTATTTTTTTATAACAAACATGTCTTCAAAAGGGAAAACAATTCATTCTAAAGAAAGAATGATTATTCATAAAGTTACGGATTTTTTTGAGACGGAAGCAAATTTTTTACTTTTTCTCTCCCGTCAATTATGTTCTATCCATAGAGCAGAAAATAAATGAAGAAAGAATCAAAACTGCAGTTCTGAATGATATTTAATGTATTTTTAAAATGTTAAATTTAAAGATAATATAAGTTAAAAATTTAAAATATGCCATTAACCTTTAAAAATTTACAAAATTTAATTATTATTAAAATGAAAGATGTGTTTAAGGCTGTTTTTAAATCCAAAAGTTTTTATCACATATGTTTTGACTTATTTTTGTTTAAAAGTTTGTTTTCAGGAAACTAGTAGTTGTTCAGAAACTACCTAATCCAACTCATTTCCCTCCCTCCTTTTTTTCCAAAATAGATTTTTTAGAAAATAGTGTCAAAGTGAGAGTTTTGAACCAAATTTCTGCTCGAAAAATGAATAACCACTCAAACAGGGGAGAAATACGTGTTGGTCACGTGATCAAAATCGTTTATAACTCAATAAGTTATTTATTGATCAAAAAATGGAAAACAATTCGGTTCCAAATCGCTTAAATAGCCATACTTTCCAATTTTATATCTTTCCATTGAAAAATGAATTTCTAAATATGTCAAACGTTTTGCGTTTGTTCAGCAGTGCAGAGCAGTTGAGTATAGCCACAAATTAAGTAAATTAGTATTGCATATGTATTTCGTTATGGAATTGCTATTACAACTCGAGATATAATTCATTTATCAGGAATTTGATGTTGTTGCGCTGAGAAATTTTTTTTAAGAATCCCTTAAAATTAATTAAAATGTATGTATATTTTACTTCACTTTGCAGATTCCATCCATTTTTAAAATAAAATTTTTTAATTATTATTTTTAATTATGAATTTTCAATAAATGGTATTGCTCTTTTACTAGTTTATACTTGGTAAGTTCAGAAAAGCAAAAAATAAAGTTTAATTTTGTATTGTTCTGCGTAATTATTTCTTTATTTTTAAAAATAGTATTTAACAAGTTTTTAATAAAATATACTGAAAGCAAAATATTCATCTTTATTATCGTAATAATACAAAAGTAACAATTTATATAAAAGTTAACAATAAGATTTAATGTTTAATATAATTGTAGAATAATGACAATTTAAAAGTATATGCCTTTTTTAAAAAAATTTTAGACCAAGCCAAATTTTACAGTTTTTTGAACAGACTTGGTTTCGTCGAGGAAATTATATTCATACAGGATGATTCAAACGGGGCTGAATATTTTGATCCGTCAAGACTAGGAAAAATGAAATCAATAGCAGCTTAGTACGGAAAAAATAGATTAGGCCCGGTTCGATCCTTCATGAAAAAAGTAAGGCCCGAGACTTCAGAAAAAAGTAAAGCCAGGGCCCGGCCCTGCTCAAATGCTGTTAATGAAAATCAGGCCGAGGCCTGGCACGTGCAGATCTCTCTGCGTGCGTTCTCCCAGGTTAAAATATTTTCCCTTTTAAGTCAATAAGATACAAATTAACCGCGCCAAACTGTCGCACACATGGGAAATGTGGCAACCTACGCGTTTCTCTTTTACGGCGCAGAGTAGGGACGAAAAATCGACGCTCCGATATGAAAGAAATGGAACCGTCTTAAGCTACGTCACGTATGATTGACAGGTCTCTTCTCCTGCTGGGACTATTGGTTCTCAAAGGTAGCTTAAGAAGTTAATATCTGGAATTGACTTATCTAATTACAATCTTGGTTAAAAATAAATACAATTACTAATATAAATAAATTTTAATGTCTTTTGTGATTATAGTAAGTGTAAACGTTCTGAAGTTTTATGTCTATTTAGACTTTCTCTTTTTAAAACCTAATAAACAATGAAATGCATCAAAAATATATATAAGTAGCTTCTTGATTAATAAATGTTGATTTTATTCGCTAAAAACAAGTTTTTTTTTCAATTATTAGTAATGGGACCAAGGCACACCACTAGTGGTGTACCTCGGTCCTATTTTCATTTTATTTTTAATTCAAAATTTTTCATAGAAATTATTTATATAAAAATTTAAGACAAATGTATGTAGTGTATAACTTCATAAAGTTTTATAAAATCTTTTCTTTGTTTAGTTTTGGCATTTTTTAAAAAAAATTAAAAATTAAAAAGGTCAAAATAGGTCCGAAGTACACCACCTTCCCTGCATACAGAAATTCATATGCGTGAGGTTAAAGACCTTCCCTTTCTTTGGAGTGGATTAAAAACAAAATATTTTTTCCTGCTCAACAAGGGGAAATTTTCTGATATATTTACGAATTCATTTTTAAACGTAAAAACATGACACTGAAATAAGCTATTAGTTGTGACATGAAATAGATTTTTTCTTTTCCCGCGATGTCGCATCTGGAAATTTGGCTCAAAATGCCCACTTTGAGAGCATTTTCTGAAAGATTTTCTACCTTTACCACAAAAGGAAAAGAACTGTTCGATTACATAATTTCTGAATAAAATTACTTTCTAATTCCATGCCTTTGAAACAAAAATGAATTCAAAAATGTTTCACAAATGAGAGAATTCCTATTTCAGGACAACTCACTGATTTCTAGCCTGCCCCCCCCCCCCCTTCCAGTAACTTTGATATCATCTCTTCAATATTGAATAATACTGTAATAATATGTGATGATACGATACTTAATACTAAAAATTAAATTTAAAAAAATCTTAAACTCCTGCAGAACAGACTATTTTACTAAAATTTCATTAAAACACACATATATATATATTTAATTTTCTACTATTTTTATAAATATGATTATTTTGACAACATTTTTGTTCTCACATACATTAGAATATTCTATATAAAATTGTGCACGGGATTTTAGATGCATTGGATTTTACATTTAACATGATTTTTTTTTCTCTCTCTCGTGTATATTAGAAAATTAAAGGAATTCTACAAACTCTCAATTTAAATATTTTTTGAAAAATAATTATACACTTTAATGTTAAATCCATGTACAAAAATGTTAAATACACCATGGAGAACAAGTAAAAAAAAAAAAAAAAAAAAAAAAAAAAATCAAACCTTTATCTAAATCAGAAAAAAAGGCCTTAATATTTATCGAACACGCAAGTTATAAAATATGAACAGGGAGAAAAATCAGTAGTTTTTATTTGTATGGGTAATTGCACTAGATCTATTAACAAAATTTACAATATCTCACGATTTAATTGTCGTATAAGTAATAATATGGTGTTAAAATATTGACAATTAAATAAGCTTTCAGTTAATATTAAAAAAGAAATTCGACATTTTGACCAATTTCAAAGTATTGTGTCCCATTAATTAGAAAAAAATATTGAAGTTGAGGTTAAAGCTCTTAAAGTTAAATAGAGAAAAACATAGCTCAAAATATCATACAACTTCATCGGTCAAATTAATTCTGATTCATTTTCATATCTTTTTCTTAAAATAATTTATTAGAAATACAGAGAAATGAAAATGGAGCTTTTTAAATCCATTTATAATGTTCTTCGTGACCGTTTAATAATTCTATCACTAGATTTTTTTTTAAACGTGTCTCATTAACTATAAAAATGTATTTCAGAGGTAATATTTCTACTATAATGGAATTCCATTATTTGATGGAATTATTCAACCACAGAAAAGAAGTAATTACATCGATTTTTTGTTAATTTTTTATCGTGTCTAATCATTCATGGATATAAAAGAAAGAGAGAAAAAAAAATTGCGAGAAAAAAAATAATACATTTTAGCAACAAAACTTTCTTTTGTCTAATCATTAATTTAAATAGCACTGTTATACACTGCTCAAAACAATTAAAGGATATTTGAAGTTTTATATAAAATAAAGATATAAACGAAATTTTTTTTTTTGCCGAAAATAGAAGAAGAGAATCACAAATGGAAAATTTTCTGGTTTTCAAACTGTGGAGTATGCAAATTTTGAGTTCGACGTCAAAAGCGTCGCTTCAGCGGCAGCGAATGAAATTTGACTTTCAACTGGATAAAAGAGAATGAAGACAAAGATGCTCGGCATTCAGTGATTGCTTTGTTTCGATGAGTACGATGCCTCAGCGAAGTCATTTGACAGATTCAGAAGCTTGCAGAATTGTTGGTAGGTTAGAAGGGGGCCAAACTCAAGCCGAAGTAGCGCAAGCCATTGGAGTGTCACAAAGTGTCATTTTCAGGATCTGGAACCGTTTTTTGGAGAATGGATGTGCAGGCCGAAGACCAGGGCAAGGTCGTAGACGGGCAACAACGCCCAATGAAGATCGGTATTTAGCGTTAACAGCTCGGAGACACCGAAACTTGAATGCTAATCTTCTCCAACAACATCTTCGCTCGGCTACAGGCACCACGATTTCAACTCAGACTGTCCGAAACCGGCTCCATGCTGTAGGTCTGTATGCTTGCCGACCGATGGTATGTGTTAGATTAATATCAAGGCATCTTTGCGACCGCAGGGAGTGGGCAACCGAGCATGCCAACTGGAGGAGAAATGAATGGAGCAATATTCTGTTTTCTCACGAGTCCCGTTTTTCTGTGCATCCGGATAATAGGCGTATTTTCATCTGGAGGGACCGTGGCAGTAGGAATAATCCTGCGTTCATGCACGAAAGTGTAAAATTTGGCGGTGGAGGAGTGTTGGTGTATGGTGGCATCTGCATTGACGGGCGCACTGACCTCTACATCATTCGAGATGGAGCTCTGACTGGTCGCCGATATAGGGATGAGATCCTCAGACCTATTGTAGTCCCTTACGCTGCAGCAACCGGAGATAACTTCATTTTAATGGACGATAACTGCAGGCCACATCGTGCAAACCTGGTGGGGGATTTCCTTTTCGAGGAAGGAATCGTTCGAATGGAATGGCCAGCGTGTTCTCCAGACATGAATCCAATCGAGCACGTTTGGGACGCTCTAGGAAGACGAGTTTCTGACCGCCAACAACCCCCACAAACTCTCCAAGAACTGGAAAGAGCTCTTCTGGAAGAGTGGGACAGAATACTCCAACTCGTCATTAATAGCCTCATTGAGTCCATGCCTCAAAGGTGTTCAACGTTGCTGGCCGCCCGTGGAAACCATACCCCCTACTGAAAATGATTTTCTTTGAAAAAAACACCTTTTCTTATTATTTTTTTCTCATATGCACAAATTGTGTTTTTTTCCTTTTGTACACAAATGCGCAATAAAATGCATTTTTTTCTGCCAAACATGTGTAATTTATTCTCATATAATCTACTATGTCAGTCGACCATGTATCAATCAGCTAAAAAGTTTCCCAAATACAAAATCCACCTAAAACTGCAATATCCTTTAATTGTTTTGAGCAGTGTACATATCAGCAGTTTTTATTTTTTCCTTAATATCCATTTCTTTGACCTGGAGTTGCATTAACAAAAATCATTTTAGGTGCGTTCGTAATTATATAAATACGTAGCTCCTATAGTCGTCGTTAAGTCTGCCCGTCCGTCTGTCCGTGTGTCCAACAACGTGCAAACTAGCCAGCCGAATCGTTTGAAATTTAAAAAAATATATTTGTTGCGTAATTTTGTCAAATCACTTCAAATTTTATGAAAATCGGATGCATAGTTAAATTACAGGAACTATCAAAAGCATTCCGTTACATGGTGGCTAATTTGAAAAAATAGTTTCAAGTGCATTTTAATGGTGTTACATTCTTTCAACAAAATAAAGTAGATATGAATCTATGAACTATATACTAAAATATACATTCTGTAAAAATTGTGGAGCAAAGAATATTTTTTATTAATCTACATTGCCACACAAAAGTATTCCATTACATAATGGTATAAGAGGAAACATTGTTTAAGGCGCGTTTTAATTATATTAAACTATTTGGCATTTTATGAAATTGATATACGTTGTGGAGGTTTACTTGCTGTATAATAAAAAGAAGTTATCTTTTACAGATAAACACAAAAGATTTCAGATACTTATACAGTATCCGAAGTACTGTATATTATTACACCACGATCCTAATATTTTTAAATTTCCGTTACAATATGAGCGCACTTCATTGCCTACGCTTGACATGCAATTTCAGACTTGTTAGAATTTAACAAGAGTGAAAAATCTTACAATGCGTCATAGTTTATGAAAAAGAACTGTTGGAATTTCGTTAAGAATTTCTTTTTATACCATAATATACATTGGAAAGAGAAATCTGAATAAATATTGAAAAGGCGCAGACCTATAAGTAGAAAAAAAATCAATAATTAAAAGTTCCAATTCAGTTAAAGCACTAAAAGTTAAATAGGGCTTAAATATGGTTAAATGAAATTTCAAAGATCCTGATTCTTTTTAGAGATTGTTAGAGAAATTTATTTAAAAAAAAAAATGGTGCTTTTGAATTACTAACAGAATTTTATTAAATGTGCGTCATCAACTAAAAAAATATATCTTAGGAGTAATATTTTTACAATAATGGAATTCCATTTTTAATGTAATTATTCAACTGTAGGGAATTTATTTTAACAGTTTATCGTAGAACTCCTACAATGTATCTACCTCCTATAATTTTATTATAGGAATTTTAGCTTACATCTACAAAAATTCAAGAAAGGGAGAGAGAGAGAGAGAGACAGAGAGAGAGAGAGAGAGAAGGGAGGTGGATGGTAGAGAAAGAGAGTGAAAAAATGTAGGTAGTAGCAGTCACAAAAATTCCTTTTATAACATACTAATATATCAATTTAAGGATGCATTCAAAGAAATATTTTTCTACCCTCAGTTGTTTGAAATTTTCTGTCACATTTTTGAAGTGGAAAATATGAAAGTTGCTAACGTGATTTTTGAAGATATGCATAATATAAACAGCCGTGTGATTTCATTTTTTGCTCAATTAATTAAAACTTAATTTATAAACAACTGGCTGAACCACCCGGCGTTGCCCGGGACCATAGATGTTTTCAAACAAATTGCGAACATTAAAAATCTCAATTCATACTAAAACAGAAAAAAAAAATTAATTTTATCTGGAAAATATTTTAAATTTTAACATGTTTTAAATTTTATCTGGAAAATATTTTAAATTTTAACATGTTTTAAATTTTATCTGAGTGAACACGGGGATGTATTTCTGTTAGGAAAATCATGTTTTGGAAAGATTTAGAAATATAGTAGATGATTTTAGGTGTTTTGAACCATAAAAATAATGCAATAATTGAATTATTTTGAAATTCCTTTCTTTAGTGAGATCTACTCCATGCAAAATCTTCTGAGCATGCGCGAGACGTATGCTGCACATCTGAACAAAACCTAAGAAACCATAAAAGGAGTAATTACCTAATTTACAACTTTTTTTGGATGGTGCCATCGATGAATTTTGAAGATCGATTGTAAATCAATCAGGAAAAATAAAATCATCAAAACAGGAATAATTAACAAATGCGTGTGCAATTTGTTGCTAGCATTCAGTTGGGAAATGCAGTCGTTAAATCCCATATTTACCACCTGCTCTCGTTGACTGGCAGCTTCATTGCCGCGGATTGGTGGCTAGCTGCAAATAGTCTCTAGCCTGGCTGCTTCGTTACCGTGGATTGGTGGAAAGCTACAAATATTCTCTTATCTAGTAAGTTTTAATTTAAAAAAATCTAAATTGAAAGTTAAAAATCCGGCTTCGAAATTCACTTTCCGGTGTTAGCATCCACACATGACAAAATTTTCAGAGACATGGGTGATATAATTTCGGCATCATCCGCGAGCAGGCAGGCAGAAAGTATTATTTTATATATGTAGATTATTTTCACAGTATGACCATTTTTTTTCCTCCCAAGCTCTCTCGCTTCGAGAAATTCAGTTCAAAACATGAATTTATACAGTCTTTTTCTTGCAATATAGTCTGTGTTTATCAAAAAATCAACAAGCACATAGCATATTGCATTATTTCTGAATAAGAGAACCTTCCAAATGGATGTGTTTCAGAACAAAAATGAATTTTTAAAAAAGTGGGTAAGTGTGATTGCTGATCGCACAAAGGGTTTTGTTTAATATTTCTTTCAAAACAACTTATCTTTTAATTAATAAATCCAAACTTTTTTATTTATAATTATTAAATTTTTACACAGATGGCAACACCAATAAATTTCATTTAAAAATTATTATAAAAAACAGTTATTTATTTTAATCAAATTAAAAATATTCAAATCAAATTATTTAAATAAAATCCAAAATCCCAAATTTATTGAAAATATGAAATTTAGAAAAATTAGCAAAGATGTAAATAAAAATTTTAATTTTAAAAAGCGAAAAAAATATCTTAAAATTCAATTTAAAATACTGAATCATTAATAAATCGGAAAAGTTTTTAAATATAGAAAGAAAATTGAATTTCAAAAAATATTATGAATGTTAGATGAATGAAATCCTATTAATATAAAACTCTTAAAGTTGACAAAAATACGAAATTCCTTCTTATTAGAACCATCTTAATATGAAAATTTAAAGTTCCAGCATCGAGGTTCGAACTGAAAAGCATCAGTTTACTAGCAAAATGCTTTACATGAAAGCTATGATGTATACACGGAAAAACGTTGAAATTAAAGTTCTCTTTTGAAATTTAAAACCCAAAAATGAACGGATGACTTTGATGAAATTAATGTAATGGAAAAAATAGACTTTTTCAAAATTTTATGATTTGTCGTGTGATACGAGATTTTCAAGCTGTAAGTACACAAAATTTGAAGTCTATAACTTGTATGCGAACTCTGTGATGGACAGACAGATAGAGGACAGAGATTTGTTGATTGCGTCGTTCTATAGATAAGAATTTTTGCTTCGGTTGTCCTTTTTTAGCTTCCCGAACAACCCCTTCTCTCTCTCTCTCTCCACAAAAAGAAAAAAAAATTCCAAGTTTTAGATTGTTTTAGATTCGAAGCTGAATTTTTAAAAGTAAAATTTAGTAGCAATAAATATTTGCTTAAAACAGTTATTGAAAGATAAGCTGTCTAATTCAGGGATTTTATTTATTGCTTCATTACAATCTTTCATAGTTCTGGATTTCTTTAGTTAAAACCACACAGCAAGTTAGAGATGTTCAAATTTTTTCAATAAAAACAAAGTATGTTTTGTATAATTTTACTGTATAAAATACAATTTTTTTTCTAAACTTGATAATTAATCTCTTATTTATTTTTAATGTAAAAAAAAAAAAAAAACGTTTTGTGTCTGTTTTCCCTTTTCAATTAATTTACCTTTAATTGTGTTAGTTATGTGAGAAAGAATACATTTAGCGTATTGTTTTATTAAGTTTTCATGCTAAATGCAGTATGTTTTAATGTTTAATGTATGTATGTTTAACTTATATTAGTTTTGAAATTATTTATTAGTATGAATAAGTTGATTATTTTTAAAATATCGGATGTATAATTAAAATAACTGATAGTTTTCCTATTTTCGACAATATTACGATATTAACAAACCCTGTGTTTATATTGAGATTTTTATTTGAAGAACCAAAATTAAATCTACTTAAAAAAGACATCAGAATAACTTCACATTCGTTATTTTCATTTAAAATAGAGTTTTTGCTGTAAGTAAATAAGCATCAATTTAAAAAGAAAAAAATATTTCACATGTTCTTTCATTTTGTGGAAAGTGTAAAAATGAATATTTTCATGTTTACACTATCAATTTAGCTTTGTTCTGTGAAATTTTATATTAATGCGATCATTGTGGTTTCTTTCTTAAAAATTAAATAGCAGCCAAATGTAAACATGTATACAATAACAAACCAGTCCACATAATGAAACATAAAAAGCAATAATTGAAGCTGTGAGGGAGTGACCTTTGTAAAGGCACTCTAGTATTTCTGAGATCGTGACGTCAATAATTTAACAAGTGTAAGCGTAAAAGCGACATCTATCCTCTCTTTTACTTTAACTTTCTAGAGTGTGTGTGCTCTTTCGGGTTCTGCAGTTAGCTCGCGGTTATTAGTAATATGTTAATGAGAGGTATCTCAGTTTGCAGCATATAAAAGCTTGGGTTTGAGTGAATGGGGAGTATCTCTGGCACTAGCCAGCGAGAGTGTGTCTCTGGCATTAGCCAGCGAGAGAGCATCTGTGGCGGTAGCCAGCCAGCGAGCGAGGATCTCTGGCATTAGATATCGAAGTGAATTATTGTTCAGCGAAGTGCTAGCAAATTGAAAAGTAGCAGCGAGCCTCCAGTGAAGTGTAAAGGAGTTTTGATAGTTGACTTGAGAGTTGGCCGGGGTAAGAAACTTTATAGTAGTTTCATTTTGATTATTTGTGAATAAAGAAATACATACAGCCACGGGCTGTCTAATTAAGCTTTATCTAGTAGCTCAGCCAAGAGATAGCGAGAAGTATTGGAAGGTGCCACGATTGAGCTAGGCCGAAGCCTGTGAGTATGTGTTTAGCCTTTTCATAGTATTCTCAGTTGTGTAAAATTAAGATTTACTCCACTTCCCTTCAGCCCTCATCATTTTAATAAACTTTGTTGTTTTATCTTAAGTACTGAGTATGTCTGCATTTAAGTCCCACCACGACCAACCAAACGTTACAAATGACACTCAGCATGCATGTAACGTTACAAATGGCGCCCAACAAAATGTCGGACATTGTGAGATTGTGCCACGGGTGTATTTCACCGGTGAGGGTGATATTAGTGAATTTTTAGTTAAATTAGATGATTATATTTTGTTCAATAATATACCTGAGAAAAGTAGATATGTAGTGCTTAAATGCTCATTGAAGGGCGAAGCACTTTTGTGGTTGGAAAATATAGGAAAGTTTTTGATTACTGATGAAGCGAAAAGATTTGAACAAACTGTGATTGAGTTAAAGAAGGCATTTCCTCCCGTTAAAGATAAGAGTATTTTGAGAAAAGAGTTCTATTGCAACAGGCAGAATATTTATGAGTCAGCGTCAAAATTTTATCTTCGTAAGCTGGAACTAAAAAATAAATTAGATTTAGATATCACATTTGAGGAATTGTTGGACATTGTTTTTCCTCTTTTTAATCCAAATATACAGGACTTTATTGAAGTTAGAGCATCGAAGAATTTTGCAGAAATGCATCAGATATTATCGAAGTATGAGACTCGGCATAGCTCGGATCAACGGGATTTGCTTAACCCTCGTCAGAGACCTGTCACGGATAGTAATTTGAGAAATGAGGGGGAACGTAATTTTGTGAGAGGAGGACAGCGATTTCCGAATAATAATTTGCGTAATAGAAATGATGGATTTGGTCGTAATATGTCGAATACGAATAATGGTAATAGGAATTGTGGTGGTGCTAATAGTTTTAGAAGTGGTGAGAGAAATATGTATGGAAATAGACAGAATAGTGGTTATGATCGGAGAGGGGGAGTACGAGACAGGAATGTTTCTTCGCAAGTAAGGAGATTAACTTCGGATGAGAATTTGGAAAATAGGTCAATGCAAAAGAGATGTGTTCAGAGGTCGGGTCAGTTAAACTGGTAGGTGACTGTATTTCGGAAGGTATGCAGTCACAGATTAAATCGGAAAAGCCTTCTGTGAGTTTGAATAAAATTACTATTAATCCGGTGGAGTTACCTGAAGTGTTAATTGTGTTAGATGGTATTGTCGTTAAAAGTGTCTTCGATATAGGGGCAGATAAGTCGTTCATTTCTTTTGATTGTTATCGGAAATATTTTTCGTATAAGAAGTTGAAGAGGTCAATCTGGTGGTTCAGTCGGCACAGGGAGTAGCTTGCGATAATAAAGGTTCAGTAGAATTGGAAGTTGAAATTCGTTCGGTTAAGACATGTTGGGAGTTTTGTGTGTTAGATGGATTAACAGTGCATTGTATAGTTGGTGTGGATTATATGAAGGATAGAGGAATTAGTTTGGATTTCTTTAAAAAGTCGTTAATCGTGAATAATGATGAGAATGTGAGTAAGAAAGAGCATGTTTCAGTGTCAGTTAATTTGGAGGAGTCGGGGTTAAGTGAAATCGAGAAGGAGGAATTTTAATAAGTTTTTGAATGAATTTGGAGAGGTTTTTTCTGATAAACCGGGTTTAACGCATGTTGCGTGGCATGAGATTGATACTGGTTTAAAAGCACCTGTTGTAGTAAACCATATCGTTATGATAAAGTTAAACAAGGTATAATTGATTATCATATTCAAAAAATGCTAGCGGACGATATTATAATGCCGATTGAGTCTCCTTTTGCATCGCCAGTAGTGTTATGTCGTAAAAATAATGGGAAAAGTTTAGATAATCCAGAGGTATATAGGTTTGCAGTAGATTATAGAAAGTTAAATGCGATAACGCAATACCCTCAGTATCCTATTCCAGTTATTGATGACATTTTGGCTAATATAACGAGTACGAATTATATGTCAACGTTGGATCTTACGTCGGGTTATTTTCAGATTGCAATGAAGCCGGAGGACATACCTAAGACTGCGTTTATTACTCGGGACGGTTGTTTTGCTTTTAAGAGAATGAGTTTTGGTTTATCGGGAGCGCCAGCAACGTTCCAGAAGGCCATGAATAATATCCTTAAACCTTTGCTTGGTAAGGGTGTCTTGGTCTACCTGGACGACATAATTATAATGGCAGCTACGTTTGAAGAGCATTTAAGATTATTGAGGGAAGTATTTACGTTGTTAAGAGATGCTGGGTTAACAGTTAAGTTAGAAAAATGTAAATTTTTGAGAAAAGAGATAAAGTATTTAGGAGTTAAAATTACGCGTGATGGTATTAATATAGATAATGAGAAAATTGAGGCAATTACGTCAATGAGTCCCCCCAAAAATAGGAAGGTAGTGGCGACATTTTTAGGGATGGTGGCTTGGTTTGCCAAGTTCATTCCACGTTTTTCGGAGTTATGTGAACCGTTGTATAATTTAAAAAGGAAAAGGGTGAAGTTTGTATGGTCATCAGCGGCTCAGAGATCGTTTGAATTATTAAAAGAGGCAGTAGTTTCCCCTTCTGTTTTGGCTCACCCCGATTATTCGTCTCAGTTTGAAGTGTATTGCGATGCGAGTGCAGTGGGGGTTGGAGCGATGTTAGCACAGAAAGGTCGACCTATAGCTTTTGCGTCGAGAATTTTAAATGCAGCCGAAAGGAACTATTCGATTACGGAAAGGGAGTGTCTTGCAGTAATTTGGGCTTTGAATAAATTTCGTTGTTTTTTCACTAATATACCGGTTAAAGTCATTACGGATCATTCAGCTTTGACAAAGTTAACTAATGGAAAGGGTTTGTCGTCTCGTATGGTCAGATAGTGTTTGAAGTTAGCAGAGTATAATGTGGTTATAGAACATACGGCTGGCAAGGAAAATGCGGTAGCGGACGCTTTGTCACGAAACCCGCATGGTGGTTTAGAGGTCACGGAGGAAGTTAAGTGTTGTGCATTGTCCTCGTTGGTGTTAAGGTCACGTGAGCAATTAATAAGGGAACAGAAGCAAGATGAAGAGTTTGGTAGTTTATATCGTTACTTGGAAAATCCTGATGATGTCCCGAGCGCAGATGTGCCTATGTTTGAGAAATGGTCCCAATCTTTTAAGCTTATCGATGGTCTTCTTTTTTATTCTAAAATTGTAAATTCACGTGGTGAATTAAGAGTTTTTATTCCGGCTAGTCTTCGTAAGGCCATCTTGAAAGAATTTCATGGTAATCCATTAGCAGGTCACTTAGGAATCAGGAAAACTTATGCTCGAATTTGTGAATCCTGCTACTTCCCTAAAATGCGGGAAGCAGTGCGCGCTTATGTCTCCAGCTGTAGCACATGCCAACGTTATAATTATAAAAATGTAAGTCCAGCTGGCAAATTAATTCCTATTAAAGTAAATTTTCCTAATGAATGTGTAGGTGTAGATTTAATCGGTCCTTATCCATTGTCTAATCCTAAAAGATATAGATTTGTACTAGTTATAGTTGATTATTTTAGTAAATGGGTAGAGTTAGTCCCCCTCAGGAAGGCTTCTGCACCTGCAGTTGCCGATGCATTTTTCGATAATTATATTTCTAAATATGGTGCACCAATTAGGGCAGTGAGCGATCATAGCCCTTGTTTTATTTCTGATATATTTAAGGCCCTGTGTGAGAAGCTGGAGATCGATCATTCTTTTACTGTTCCGTATCGTCCTCAGTCTAATATGGCTGAACGTGTAAATCGTACATTAATTCAAATGATTTCTTCGTATGTTGGTTCTCATCACGCAAATTGGGACCAGTTTCTTCAGCATTTTGCGTATGCACTTCGTACAGCAGTTCACGAGTCGACGGGGAAAACGCCAGCTGAATTGTTTTTGGGTAGAAAAGTCATTACTCCATTCCAAAGGCTAGTTATGGTGTCAGATGCGGAAAGTCAGTACATGTGTCAGGATATTGAGAGGTTGGTTAAGGAAGCTCAAGTTCAGATGGGAAAAGCGCAAGAAAAGCAGGCTCAGTATTATAATATGCGTAGGAGGGAGTTAGAAGTGAAAGTTGGAGATTTTGTGTTAATAGAAAAGCATTGGTTAAGTTCAAGTCGTCAAAAGAGAGTAGCTAAGTTTGGTCCGAAGTTTGTAGGTCCGTTCGAGGTTTTAGAAGTTCGAAATAATAATTTGGTTGTTGATGTCAATGGTGAAAGAATGACGGTTAATTTGGATCAGGTTAAAGTTTATAGGTTTAGAGAAAATGGTAGTGAAGGTTCTCATGTGTCGAGTGGTGTTTCGCGAAATTCCCGATCCAATGAGTGTCCCGAGTCCAGCACTTCTTCATCTAATTCTTCTCATCAATATTCAAGAAGAAAATTTGGTCAAACAGCTCCAAAAACTGTTGTTGAAAGTAGAAAGCCTATCAATCCGAAAGCACAGTATGATAATAAAAATAAGAGAGCTGTGTCAAATACATCAGATTCTGTGTGCCATAAAAAGAAAAAGATTATAAACTGTCCCGTTCCTCCACTCATTAGACAGCAACCTCAGAAACACAAATTATCTAATAGTTCACCATCTTCGGTACTTAATCCCCGGAAAAGATTTCAGATGGACACTCGCCAAACTGTTAAAAGGACATTAAAGTCGGAATTTTTGCCCAATAAGAAACAGCATAGGTCCGGAAAGAAACGTGGTCTAGGATCTTCAGTAACTTCGGGTGCATGTAGAAAGAGGAGACAACGCTCAGATTACCGGCATCAACAGTGTGAATCTCGCCATGAAGTGACCCCAGCGAACCGGCCAGAGCAGAGTCGTCGAGCGGAACCTACAAGTATCCCACGGCATCCATTCAGAACCAGGCTGCAGGCACGACAGTCAACTGTGGCGTCACCGTACAATTCCGATGACGAAAAATCCTTCGTACAAGGTTTCTGGGACAAGAGGAGAAAGCCATCCTGTAGTATGAAGCCAGCCAGCAGCGAATCATCTCTATGATGGGTGATAATGTTCTTTATTAAATTTCTATTAGAGTGCATATATGTGGTAGAAATGCGAAGGAATGGAAAGCAGAGAGACTGTTTTGTATTTTTGGCCATTTTTGGAATTTTTTGACGGACTCACGATTAGTGCTTAATTGTGTTCAAAATTTGTTTGCAAAATTGTTAGTTTTATGTATGTTTGAGATTTTGGTCTTAACTGCTTTTAAAAATTCTGGATCTATTGTTAAATTGTTATGTTATTTGTTAAAAATGTTACTATATGGTTATATTGTTCATGTGTTATAAAATGTATGTTACTGTATGTTTAAATTTTCAGAAAGTACAGATAGTAATTTGGGTTATTTTGTACACGCGCCGCGGTTCAGGCGCGCACGTGTTTTGCGGTCAAGAAGTCCTTGACACGCGTTTCTATCTCTTATACTAACATTTAATGAATTAACTTTCTCCTTACCGTTCATGTTTTATGGGTTACGTTTGTACTTTAGTTGGGAATGGTTTCCGCAAGTTGCGAATTTTTAAGCTGCGTTTGAATTTGAAATTGTATTGTATTAAAATTGAATGTTAATGTGATTTTCTTGCAGGGAAGTATACCTGTGTTATGTATTGATTCTGCTATTTTTCTTTTAGTTAATACAGATGAAGAGCATGATGACGTCATTTTGTAAATTTTTGATTTTTTTTTTATTGTTGCATAAGCAGAGCGATGTGACGCTGTACGTATGTGCCCCGATTATTGTTAAAGTGGAGTTAAGTTCTGAAGAATTTTGGGAGTTAGTTCATTGGCTAATGGGTATGTAGGTATTACGTAGTAGCAGGGTTATTTTAGTATGAAGTAAATTTAATTTTAGATGAGTTCGGAATTTGGATGAAGAAAATTTTTGCGCATTGGGTTTTTTGGACTTGGTGCGAATTTTAGTATTAGGAAAGTTATGGAGAGATTTTTTTTTTGGTAAAATTATAGTTGTATTGCAATATTGAGGAAAATTTCGGAAGTTTAGTGTTTTGAGAAATTTTAGCACTCCCAATGGAGTGGGCTGTTTTGAAAGAAGAAGTAATTAGTTTTGAAAGTTTTACGAGTTTTTGGAAGTTTTACGGAGGCTATTTGTAAGATAGAAGAATGATTGGATTGAATATGTGAATTTTTGAGGCAAACTGAGGTTTTTTGGTTGTGATGGGTTAAAGTTAATATTTTGAAAGTTATGTTTGGTTCTAAATTTCACCCATTGCTGTGTTTTTTACGGTTCGAAATTTATAACAAGAAAAAGTCCTGGGCATGCATTTGGCCCAGTCCTTTTTCTCTGCGGAATCCGAGGGGGGGGTTGTGAGGGAGTGACCTTTGTAAAGGCACTCTAGTATTTCTGAGATCGTGACGTCAATAATTTAACAAGTGTAAGCGTAAAAGCGACATCTATCCTCTCTTTTACTTTAACTTTCTAGAGTGTGTGTGCTCTTTCGGGTTCTGCAGTTAGCTCGCGGTTATTAGTAATATGTTAATGTGAGGTATCTCAGTTTGCAGCATATAAAAGCTTGGGTTTGAGTGAATGGGGAGTGTCTCTGGCACTAGCCAGCGAGAGTGTGTCTGAGGCATTAGCCAGCGAAAGAGCATCTGTGGCGGTAGCCAGCCAGCGAGCGAGGATCTCTGGCATTAGATATCGAAGTGAATTATTGTTCAGCGAAGTGCTAGCAAATTGAAAAGTAGCAGCGAGCCTCCAGTGAAGTGTAAAGGAGTTTTGATAGTTGACTTGAGAGTTGGCCGGGGTAAGAAACTTTATAGTAGTTTCATTTTGATTATTTGTGAATAAAGAAATACATACAGCCACGGGCTGTCTAATTAAGCTTTATCTAGTAGCTCAGCCAAGAGATAGCGAGAAGTATTGGAAGGTGCCACGATTGAGCTAGGCCGAAGCCTGTGAGTATGTGTTTAGCCTTTTCATAGTATTCTCAGTTGTGTAAAATTAAGATTTGCCCCACTTCCCTTCAGCCCTCATCATTTTAATAAACTTTGTTGTTTTATCTTAAGTACTGAGTATGTCTGCATTTAACTCCCACCACGACCAACCAAACGTTACAAATGACATTCAGCATGCATGTAACGTTACAAAGCAACTTACTCAAAAAATTTTAAAATACTGAAATTTATCTAAATAAATAAATATGATTACACCAAATAACAAATAATAGTTTCAATGATAGAACTTTGACAAACGAGGAGCAGAAAAATATGGATAGATTATTACACAAAAAATGAGAGGGCGAAAATTCCCTCCCCCACCTCTTCGAAAAAAAAGTTACACGTTTTTATTATTATTATCATTATTTAAAAGAGAGACCTTTTAATATAATGCATAGAAAATATTTTTATCAAGAAATTCTTGTAAACATCATGTCATCGATCCAATTAGACTTTTAGCAATATCGGGATCTCTTTTGATAATATGCATAGCACATGAACGTAGAAAAGACTCAGGTTAACATAAGATCGTGAGATACTGACATAAGTTTCATGCTTTGTTTATATCGTAGGACAGACTTACACCCTTAGCCGATCTTAAGCTAAGTATCATAGTCGCAAATGAAATGCTTCAATAACATAAAGTTTTTTTTCCCCACTTTATAGACAGTTTTTTACTCCAGCGTTTTGAAGTTTTTTAAGCATAACTTGAAAACCATATGAAATAAAAATTTGAAATTTTGGATTTGCGTAAAGAAGGACATGACAAATATAAATCCTTAAAAAAACTGTAGATTGAAAGTCATATTTTTTTAACATTAATTTCAAAATTCATAATTCATATCATAAAATTTAGAAATTCAATGAATTTATATTTGGGTGTTTTAGTGCTATAATCACATTAAAAAAATTTTCACGTTAGTAAGATGGATTTAATTTGTGCATGACCCCTTAAACAAATTTTACATACATCATTTAAAAGTAGACTTAATTTGTAATCATTTAGTGCTAGTAACTTTTTTCTACAATTATTTGTTGCAGAGTTATTAATTGTGTTTACTTTTTTAATTCCACTACTGTACCATTGCTCCTAAATATCGTGTAATTCCGATTCCAGTTTTAACGAATAGACTACGTACACATACACTCACAAAAAAAAGACCTAAAAATTTTTCAAATAAACTAATTTGATTGAAAAATATAACTTAAATTATAATTTTAAAAATAAGTTTCAAGCATATAGTTTTTAGTGTTTCGTTCATCTGACGAAATCCTATTCCTCTCAGTCCTCTGTCAGTCTCTCCGTCGCAGAGTCCGTTAGTCCGTACATAAAAGCGGTATAAGTTAGCGACTTCAAATTTTATGTACATACAGCTTGAGTACACAATGACGACAAATCATAAAATGTTGAAAAATAATATTATTTTAATTAAATAAATGTTTTCAATATCATCCGTTCATTTTTGCGATTTAAATTTTAAAACAAAACTTTTATTTCAACATTTTTCGTGTAGACATATAGCTTGTACTTAAAGCATCTTGCTAATAAATAAAAACGTCTTAATTCAAACCACGGTGCTAGAATTTAAATTTTTCGCATTCAGGGGGCTTTAACTAAAAGAAATATCGTATTTTTTGCCAATTTATAGGTTAATATTATTGTTATTATTTTTTTTATCCCTGACATTCATAATATTTTTTGGAACGCAATTTTATTTCTATTTTAAAAACTATTGAGATTTATTAATGTTTCAACATTTAAAATTCGTTTAAATAAATTTTTCGTTTGTAGAAATTTGATATTTTATTTATATCTCAGCTAATTTGTTTTTCATTACGGATTTTCAAAAAATTTAGAATTTTGATTTTATTTAAATATTTAGATTTGGATATTTTTTCAGTTTGGTTAAAATAACTAACTTCCTTTTATAATTATTTTTAAATTATAATTAAATTCATTGGTGTTACCATCTATATAAGAATTTAAAAATTATAAATTAACAATTTGGATTTATTAATTAAAGGATAAATTGCTCAGAAAGAAATATTAAACAAAACCCTTTGTGCGATCATCAATCACATTTATCCCACTTGTTTTAATTTACTAACCATGCTATAACAAAATCCATTTTTTTCCCTTTAAGAATGGAAAATAATATTTGGAGCAACATATATATCTAAGAATAAGAAAAAAAGTGGCAGCTATACCACAATTTTCGATTAATTGCAGAAACTTGGCGGGGGGTCTTCTTCTAATTATGCCGTTAAACACAAAAAACGTTAACTCAAAATATCCATAACTTCATACGGCAGATTAATTTTTCTTTGTTTTTGTATCTTTTTTTTTTTTTTTTTTTTTTTTTCGGTATTATAATTTTCTGTATTGTACTTGTATTTATTTTTATATCCTTTCCTAAAATAAAAAGGAAAAAACTATCATTCGTCGGATTTATTATTAGTAATAGTATTTATTTCTTTATTTATTTTTTAGTTGAAGTATGAAAAATAGCTCTTTTTAAATTTATATTTCACTATATTTAATACTTTGTACGAGTTCTATGATCGATAAATGATCGATCTATGATCAGATCAATTAAACGTGTCATTAACTGTCAAAATCTATTTAAGCTGTAATCCTTCTAGAATAAAAAATTTTCTACTTTTTAAAGTATTCTAAATAGCTAAAAGTGGTTTGATTAGGGTTTTTTTCCCTAAAAAATGAGTTAATTACTATGAAATAGTCCGATTTACGTGAAATAGAAATAAAATATGTGCAGGTTTTTGCAGAGTGTTTTTTATGAAAAATAGGCCGGGAGGCCGGAGCACAGACAATCACCTCATCGAGTTCACGCATGAAATTCTAGGATTATTTAAATCTTGAGTCACATATTATAAGGCAATCGGTCAGCCGAGTCGTATCTTGGTGAAAAATACCTTAAAATCCGATTTTAGCGGTTGACTGGTAGGTTTACCATTGTACTTTTCTGCACCCAAAAGTACAAACACGTGGAGGATTGGAATCAGACAAACATAATTTTTAAAAATTAGTTCGTCGAAAATTAATACTTATTACGTAAAACCAGGTTATTACATAAAACCCATATATCGTTATATATATCCGATATTTATTTCCAAAATATCAATTTTAGTTAAGCTTTGATATTTTAAAAACATAATTGTGTATATTTTTTATATTTTCAATCAAAACGGGTGTAAAGGAATTTTTGAACTGTTATTGACTAATGTGTTTCTTTATATAGTACATTTGCCTTTAGCAATGAATTTTTTTAAAACCAAAATTTAAATTTAAAAAAACTACAGATTTTATGTTTGAAGTTGATTTTTTAAATGCAGGACCAAAAATCATAAGAGATAATATTGATTTACTACAGCCATTGAAACATGAACTGACTAATTTAGGTAACCAGCTATTTACAACTGCATTAAGAAAGAATTTGTTCTTGTTTAATTCCGTTTAAATTGCACAAGTTAGAGCATGAAAAAACAGACAACTTACATTTGTGTTAAGATTTTTCAATTAAAAATATATTTTTTTGTATTTAACATTTTGTTACATAAAACATTAAAAATAATTTTTGTACTACTGAATTCTATATTCCGGTTACTTTATGTTACATCCTGTTGATTGTACTGCAAATGGTTATTCAAGCTGGTCTCGTAATTTAGAACCTTGATCAGATGACGAGACCTTCACCTGGCAAGAAGCCTCCAGAGGTATAATTTATAGATAACTTGGAGGACTTTGCACCCACGACGGATTTTACATGCACCAGGTGCCATTAGGTATGGCCGCAAAAAGAAGCTTCACGTGCCTCCAGCGATATCCGAACGTGCAGCGGGATGCTTCTTTCCAATCTCGGAAGTACCTTGACCTTACTCTTATGCATTACTAGCTATAGCCACACTTTTTGTTTTTCCACAGATTACATTAATCAATAAATTTTGATTTTTTTTTTTCTATATCTGGATCTAAATGGGCGCCCGTAATGGAGTCTAATTTTAGGGTTCTGAATTTCGTAAAATAATCACACTCTCTCATATACATCACATTTATTAGATAGAAAGGAATTACATAAATAACAAAAATGTTGTTTGACAAATATTTACTGCTTAAAATACAAACAAACATAATATTCAACAGTATGTTTCTTTAATTACATAACGCAAAAACTACGAATTAATACGAGCAAGAAACTGTTGCATAAAAGCACATAATGTTATTATTAAAAATATTATTTTTCACAACAAAATATTGTCTTTCTTAATGACAGTGCTGAATGTTTTGATAATTCTTTTTACAGCAAAATGCATACAATTTGCTTATTCAATATTTTTTATTTGCATATTCATAGTTTTAATATATGACCACAAAATCTTTTCGCGCATTTTCTCATGGCATGTAAAAATTAAATTCTAAAATTTTGCAAAACCTTCACATAATAATAATTGAAAAAAAATAGCAACTTTGGATTCTCTATGTAAAAATACATATAAAAATATTTATTAGAAAGTATATATTAAATAATTGATGATTTGACTAGTGTTTTTTTTTTCTTTATCTGATCGATTTCTTACAGTCGACATTTGACACTTTGAGGCATATAGCAACTTTAGCTTTCACCCCGAATGTTCCTTATTGTACACAGAAACGACAAGCCACAATTTTTTTTTTCATTACGAATTTATACAGAAATTTCATAAAACATAAGCAAAATTTTAATCATCGAAACAAACAACTTTCATAAAAAAATGCATGGTCGGAAATAAAACGAAAAGGTAATGGCGCATTTGGAAACTTGTGTCCACGCAAATGTTAAAATTCCAATCATGTTGCGCGACTTACCGAATAAAGAACGACACTAATAGCATGCAAATGTGATAAGTCGGAAAAGAAAAACGCATATGTAAAATTTATTCTCTTTATATAAAAACTGCTGGTCCAAGTGTGCAATTGTCAATCGCGGTAAAAACGTAGCGAAAGATGTTGTCCTTCATTGATACGATAAAAGCTGATATGCATTTTATCTATAAAACTACAAATGGAAATAAATGACTTAGAAGCTTAAAGATTGTGTGGAGACCGGTTTCCCAAGAGGCGGTTGTCACAAGGCCCGAAATGAAAAAAATCCACGAACCTGAACGCTATTTCAAAATTATTGTTGATTAATTATTTTTTAAATTCATGAAATTTTATATCTAAACATACAAAAATATTTAAAACTAGTTGGATATGCCAAACCCAAAACTTTGTTCTATCTCAAATATGCTTCAAAAAGTAGTTACAAATGTTAATATTTCAATATTATTAGTTCTATGCTATACCAACTTTGGTTTTCCTCTTAAACTTTTGCTTCAGTCAATTAATCGGAGTAAAAACCAGTTAATCTCAATCTTGATATTTATTAAAATCAGTAATTTTTCGTGATTTTAATTGTACATCAAAAGAAGACACAATAAGCTATGTTCATAAAGCTATAATAATTTGCATTAAAAATTACATGAACCGGAACAATATTTGCTATAATTTCACGAACCGGAACAATGTTGGTCATAATTTTACGAACTGGAACAATACTGGTCATAATTTTACGAACCCGAAAAATATTGGACATAATTTCAGGAACCGGAAAATCGTTCCGGTTTGCTTCGGTACATTTCGAGCTCTGGGTTGTCACTTATCGCTCTTTGTATGCTTATGCTTCATATAATAAAATCTCTTTGGACACCCTCTTACATCTTTGCGTTTCCGACCATGCATTCTATAATGGAAGTTGTTTGTTTAGATGAGTACTATCACCCCTTAAAGTTTTGCCCATGAAACACTCTGTGTAACTACAAATAGACACTTACAAATTACATCCATGTTTGCGGATTCGAATTCGGGCTTCCGGAGTGGCAGCAGCTGTCGTTACTAATCACGCCACTGGGCAACAAGAAAGTAAATAAGTAGGATCCATTAACCGGGCCTACTTTGGTCCATGCTAATTTACTTGGTTCTTTACATTAAATTTTTTTTTATTCTTCTACAAATACGGTAAATGTCAAAATATTACCTTTAGAAACTTATAACGCATATGTTATCACAGAATTTTCTTTTAACTTTTTATTTTCACAGGAAATGTTTACGTTTTCATAGAACTAACATGAAAATTAATTTTCGAGGCTACTTTGTGCCAGGCCTGGTTTGATCCGAAGTAGCCGCAGTTTCTTAGAATTGCCATGTTAAAAAAATATTTGTTTATCGAATCTACAATGTCAATTCATAAGTTGATCCTATTACAACAGGTTTCAACAATCGAACGTGTGAAATGTATTCAATTGATATGAAACTTATAAATGACTAAAGAATTTTGTTCCGAAACTTTAAAGATTATTAAAAACAAATAAGTAAATAATTGCCTCTTTAAAACCACACAGTTCCCTTCATTGTTTCATGTTAATTGTTTACAACGCAATATCGACGTAAAATATTTTTTTTAAATGGAAATATCAATGGAACCATGTCCAAATAGCCCAAAGTAGCCCCAGTTGACAATATCGTATAAATATGCGAACGAATTGTACAAACTTCTTTGTTGGGAGACGTTTAATAAATATTTCGCTTTTCCAGGCATGAGTGTCACGAATGGTAATGTGTGGAAGGAGCAGCGTAATTTCGCGGTCAAAGTCCTACGGAAGTTTGGAATGGGCAAAGAAGTCATGGAAGAAAGAATACAGGTGAGTATCATACTGGCATTTAAATCATATTGAAGCGATATAAAATTTTTAAGCTAATCTAAAAAGTTGAAAAAATTAAGGGTCTTGAAGAAAGGATTCCTCTTCTTTTCTTTCTCTTTTTTAAGTTGGAAAGAAAACATTTTCTGAAACGTATCTTTCTTTTACAAATTAAATATTTTTGACAAAATTTCACAAAACTTTTAAGGGTTTAAAGCATGTATAGAATACAAATGAAAATAACTTCTAGTTTCAAACTGTAAATTATTTTTTACATTTAGTGTATTTTTTTAGATTGACCACCAGTTACACCAAAAAGCACTTTTGCTACTTTAGTATTGGCCGTATTTCTGATCATCAATGTTTCACTGATTGTTTCATTATTTAAGCACATAGTTAGATTACATGTCTCTTAAATTCATAATCTATTTATTCATTTCTGACGTTTTTATTTCGCTTGACAATTTAATTAGGGGATATTACGTGCAAACAAGCAAATGCAGAATTATTTATATTGCTTTAAGTGTAATTGATTTAATCTTCCGTAGTCGGGTTACAGATTCAATTTTAAGATAATTAATAATATCCATACTTAAAAGTATTTTAAAACCCATTAAAAATCAGTAAATTCCGATAAATTTTTAGAAACTGCTTTTGAAAATTTGTTGTTAAAATATTTTTCCCCCTATTTGACGGAGTAAAAGTTGAAATTGTGCGACGTTTATAAATTGCAAAAAATTCAGTAAAACGAAGTTGGTTTTTCAAGTTCTTGTTATTAATAACATTGTTACTCAGGGTATTTTTTGCTTTACTATATAGATTGATAGATAGATTCAAAATTAGGTATTTTGATTTAAAAAGATTGAACATACATTAAAGCATATACCGGGTGTCTAAAAGCCACAAAAGAAAGAAGAAAAAAATCAAAAATTCGAAAAGTTATGCAACTACCGCTAAGTATCGCACAATGCGATTGTCACAGAAATATACGGAAAGGTACGGGATTGTTTAAATAACAAAAAAAAAAAAAAAAGTTACCAGAATAGTTAAATTTTTCATCAAGAAGTAGCGCTTCAGTTGTGACAGCAGATTGAATAATGGCGCAATATAGTTCGAAACGCAACTTGGATTACTAATGTTCAATTTGACGAAGGTCTTTGCTACAGTAGCTTCTTAGTGTTCAAATCCAGCTCTCTATACAGATCTATTATTTTGAAATGCGCAAAGGGGAAAGCAGCCTAATTAATATATTACTATCCACCTCATGTGTAACTGCGAAAGAACCATTGCGTAACAAACTAATTGATTACCAGGCATGGAAAGTTGGATAAACAAGCCAGTGATTCCTAATTTTTACCCTCGAATCCGCATAATCCCAATTTTTTTTCCTGCACCAGTCTTAGAATAAAGTTATAAATAACTATTGAGCACTTACTTTATAACTAGCCCCCTTGGTGACCAGTTTGGTGTACCATAAATTTATTCTTAGCATTGTATCATATTACTTCTATTCTTAATTTAATTTAGTTGCTGAATCCTTCGTCAAATCAGAAAATTCTGATATATAAATTCTTGAACTCTGTTTTTTTAGCCAGTTCATAAATCGCCAAACATTGTTCCTGTCACATTTTTTCGCATTTTATTAATTTTATTTAAAATATAATCCCTTCATATTTAAAATATATAATTTTAATATAAAAATAAATATTTAAAATTAATGGCCTACACTTATTTCTTTAAAAAAAAAGAAGAAAAGGGCATAAAACATGGCATTTGATTTAAAACATTAAAGCATTGTTTTAATTTACCACGCTAAAAAATAAAACGCTAACGAGCGAATTAAAAAAAAAAAAATTATTGACGAGACTTGCTCCCGGTTAACATAAAAGTACCAAGAAATCTACGTGATCATGGTAACTTCTATATAATTTTATTCAAAAAAATATTTTTATTAAAAATGGTCGTTTTGCATATGAAAAAAGAAAAGGTCAGACCGTAATTGTTTATGACAGTCACATGACTTGAACTGCCATAATATAGATGAAATGATGGCAATGGATCATTATTTGTCGATTTATAAAATGCACCCTGTTAACAGTAGCCAAAATGGTCATCTGGAATATAAAAGAACGAAGCAGTCAGCCCGAAATTATTGATGACAGTCATATGATTTAGGCTATTCATATGCAAGTTTCCGTTGCGTCTGTGAATCTCAGTAATATTCAAAATCATCCATTAAAGAGAAAATTATTACAACTTTTTAAGTGTAATAAAATATACATATATTTGAATGTGAGTTGCCGAGTAGACAATGTTCATTTCATATTTTTGGCATTGGTTGTATACTTGTGAAAAATAATGTCATGGCTGGTGCATGGCTGATGCATGGCTTATGCATGGCTGATGGATAAAAAAATAATTTTTATTAAATCCCTCTTATTTTTGTTTGTTTGTTTGTTTGTTTCAAACACTTCAGATTCGATGGAACTCGCATAAAATAAGGACCTTTATACTACCTATATTCTTTGTGTTGGAGTTTTATACTTTCTTTTCTTTTCCAGGAAGAAATAATTCGCCTGGAAGAGAAGATCGATTCGTATAACGGTCAACCCATGAATCTCTCTGAAATTTTAATACCCAGCGTGTCCAACATAATGATCTCCATGTTGACAACCAAAGAAGACCCGTCCGGTCAGCGGCGAGCACTGATAAATTCTCTCCTGAAAATCATGCCGCTCTATTTCAGACCGACGCGCATCCATGCTTTCTTTCCGTGGCTACGTCGCTGGATGATCACTTTCAAGATCTGGGGCTATGACAGAATGGACGAGATAATGAGGACCTTGTCCGAACTGTTAAAGTAAGAATCATTTTTGGCGCTTTCCAACAAAGTTGAAAAGTGCTTATACATTCAGTTTGTCTGGCCGTCTTCCCACGCTCTAACTCCTTAAATATACTCAGATTTTCATGTAATTGATAAAGCTTATTTAGGGTCACCACAGCATGCTTGGTATGGAATATGAAGTATGTACGATTAATGGTTCATTTAAAGGGACACTCAAAGGAATTCGATTACATTATAGTATAGGTGGGGGGGGAATTGTTTGGGGAGTATTTTAATAACAATACAAAATTTCAAATGTATCGAAATTGATATAAATCGCCGAATTTCACTACGACCACGTTAAAACAGGCCATTCATAGCATTTTTTATTAATTTACTGGCGCATATAAAAGAAATCGGTTAAATATTGTCTTTGCGTAAATTGCTGTTGAATGCAGTTTAAAATTTGGTATATGCTTTTAAATTTAATTAGTTTTTTTTTTTTAATATTACTCTTTATATATAATTTTTATGCCTCATATACAAAGCTACACAAAAGTATTTGCATATACCATTCTGTTTATTAGAAGAAATTGCTAAAGGGTAATTTTCAATCAAAATATATGTATATAATAAATTAACTAAATTTTGGAATGCATGTTGTTAATCGAACAAATCTCTATATCATATACAGGGCTGCTAAAAAATTCGGATAATTTTACGATTGTAGATGGGAACAGCTAAAATTTGGTTTTGAAATGCGTTATACATTTCCATATATTGAAGTGAGAAGCAATATTTTAATTTTTTTAAACGGTGCAGTTTTATTACATTATTCTAGATGTATTAGAAAGTGTTTAATAATCTATGTTTGACGCAAATTATTTCCTTTCTTGTTATTATTCTGACATGGAGTTATACGCAGGATTTAAAGGAGTGGAATAGCCTCTTAATTGATATTAGACTAGGAGGCTGCGGCACAAATAATCACCTCATCGAGTTCGAGGTCGAAATTACAGAATTAGTTAAAACGGGATTCGCATATTAAAATGCAATGATTTTGCCAAATCATATCTTGGTGGGAAATACCTGAATATCCGATTTTAGAGGTTGACTGGTAAATTTACTGTTGTATTTTCCTGAATGTAAAAGTATTTAAAAAAACGAAGGACTAGGAACAGGGAAACACAACAGTAAACCAACGAGTTTGCCGCTAAAATCAGGTTTTCAAATGTTTTCGAAAAGATATGATTTGACAGGCAAATTGCGTTTTAATATGAGAATCGAGGTTTAACTATTTATGGAATTTTTCTTCTTCCAATCTATATCTTTACTTAGCATAGCTTCCAGAAATGAAAAAGTCGAAGTAATTTGCCCTCTCTAGTTTTTGAACTTCAATGTTTAATAAAAAATTGATAAAAGTTGTTCTTTCCAAGTAACTTTAAATAATTCAACATTCAAAGAGAGAGAAGAACTTAGAATTTGGAGGAATACGCAGGTATTCGCCGTATACCTTCCGCATTTTTTATCCGTTTTTTTCTGCCTCCATATACCGACTGTTATCAAATAAAGCTAGTAGTGTATACTCTAGGCATGACGATCATGACTTTAGTGTATACTCTTTGCTTATATCATATACTTTCTGATTTTTATTTTACGACTATAACATTGATCTCAAGGGTTATGAACAGATCAATTGATTATACAAACTATAATCCGTAAAATATAATTCATTTAATATATATCTTGTAATGAAATTCAGTTAGCCTAGCCAACCTATTAATTGACGCAACTGAAAAAGAAAATAGGTATATCTACGCTGTTAAAATTTCAGGGTAGAAAAATTGATTTTGCTTTTCTTTATTAACGGTTAAAAAGGATCAGTAAGATTTAAAAGGGATGGTATATGTATATTAACCATTAAAGGGATGAATTAAATAATATATTTTTTAAAGGGAGAGAAAGTAACTATATCTGTAAAAGAAGATTTCAATTTAAATAGAGGGATAATTAATGATGTATGATGATTAGACGATTGAAGACCAGAATTGAAATCGATGTTTTGTAACAAAAATCAGAATTTGAGAAAATATAAATGAATTTTTTTGTTGTAATTTCCTTAAGTTTAAATGCTAATAAGAGATACTGAACTCTCCTATAAAATAATATTTAATCATTAAACATTTGTAATTATTTTCACTCTTTAAATTATTATATATAAAATTTTAAAAGATACTTTTATCTTCAGTAGAATTTTATTTATTTTATGTACGTATTAAGTCAGTCAGAGACAGTGATTTTAATACGGGTTTTGTCGAGACCGGGTTTGAAAATTTCATCCAGAGTGCACCTAAGTTGAAGGAAGTAGTCTCCTCCTTTATGAAAAGTACGCTAGGCCCGGCCTGGCGGGTCTTCAGAAAAAAGTAACATCTCGGTCCTGGCCCTACCTGGGCCCAGAATACAGATTTTTTAACATCCTCTGGAGGACGATAAAAAGCCTGAAGTTGTCAGAGGTAAATTTAAAAAGAAAAAAAACTTAATCTGCATCTTAGAAAAAGAATTTTTAAAAATAACTGACTGACATTTAAACTGTGAAGCCTCTAGTAGATTTTGGTAGCGAAAAGCGGTGAGGCTACTTCCGAGGCCTCACCGCTCATAGGAGTAATCATAGTTCATGATTACTCCTTTAGTAATCATGAACTACTCTGCTTTAGTAATCAAATTGTAATTTATTTACATTTCAAGTACATCTGTAAACAGATTATTTGATCATAGTATTTCAGTCACAACTTAAAGTTCATTAGTCCAGTTTGGGAATTAATCAAGAGGTGGCAGCCAGCTTAACCTAGTTCATACAGCCTGTGCATTCTCCGCAGCCTTCTCAAAGTCTCCCATCTTCCGAGGACCACTCAGCCCTGTGCTCCACGCTCTTTTCTCTCCCTGGCAAAAAGTCCCTCCCCGTCACTCTTCTCCCTCTTTTATCTTCCTCCTGAGAGCACCTGTGCATTCCTCTCTTCTTTGCGCACTGCACCCCTCTTTCTTCGTTCGTGAAAAGATCTTACCTCTGTCCATAGGCGTAACTTGGGCTCTAAAACTAGGGGGGCAAAATTCTGAATTACTTTTTTAGAAAATTATACTCCCCCTCCCCCCACTCCAGTCAATGTGTGTTCGCATATACACTTAAATATTTGAAAAAATTAATATTTAAAAAAAATTAAATGTTCAGTCATATACGAAAAAATAAGGGTAAATCCGAAATTTGTAATATTATGTCTTTAAAAAGATTTTTTAGAATATTGAATGCACAACCGTTTATCTCTCATATTTGATGCACTGTTCACCCGGAAAAAAAGTTCAAACAAACTTAATAAAAATTTGTCACAGCCTTCTAGATATCTGCACGGGCTGGAAATTCTGACCCCGTGCCGGTCCGAACGAAAGTTTTTTTGATCCGGCCCAACACGTACAGAAATCAGTGAAAACAGGCTCTGCTTGAACTGGCCCGACTCGATTTTTACAAAAAAATTGGATTTTACTTCACATACAATATTCTTTTAGAAGATACTGCATACATATTTATGGGATAAATCGACAGTATATTTTTAAATTTTTATGTGTAAGACAGCCAATACACAATAGCACCAATAACAATTACTTAAATTCTTAGACGTTTCAACATTTTAATAAGGTGTATTTGTTGAGTTATGTATGACGGCCGATTATCTGCACGTATGGCACCTGGAGGAAGTGCCCTTCGTCAAGGTCTTTCTAAGAGAACCTAATCCGTATTCACGCAAGGTTCAAAGGAAACCACGAAAACGCCGAACGATTAGACCGACGGGCCCGATTGGGATCGAATCCAGCACCTCCCGTCCACCAACTTCGAGAGCAGAAACTCTCAGCCACTGGTGGGCCCATTTAAATAAGGATTCGTAAAAAATAATGTAGTTTAGAATAACAGAAGAAAAGGCGGGTTAAAAATAACGTAATTTTTGAAGCTATATAATAAAAAATAAATTCATGGAAATATTTCTCTGATTTGAGAAAATATTCCATTTATTAAGGATATTCTCAAATCCAATAAAGCTAATTTCAGACACATTTCTGAATTCATTACTTTTCGAAAACTCGTAAGATTGGCTGGTGTTCTTATTCAGAAATTGTGTAATCAAATGGCGTTATCCATTTTTTTGATAAAGACAATGTATCTTTGAGATAATAGTAATAAAATTTTGAATCGAATTTTCAGAAGCGACTTCATTAGAAATTGTAAAAAACCTGGAGCCGTAACAAATCTCTCTATTGCCGACAAGTAATTTATTAATAAAAAATGGAAACGCTAATTGATTCCAAATCCCTTCAATAGTCAAGCTTCTCAATTTTAAACCTTTGCTGTTAGAAGTTAGTCAGAAAATATGTTAAAACTTCGCATTAAGGAGCAGTGAATTTGAGAACCATATTAAGATATATTTCCAAAGATTACGTTAACAGCATTTCATTATCGCTATTATATTTTTTACAAAACATATTACTTGCCCTATACTTCCTAAGAATAATTAAGTTCAGCTTCGGCTCGGCTCGATTGTGTAGGGAAAACAAGCAAGCTTGATGTCAGCACGGCATAAATCTTCTGAAGATAAATAAATAAATAAAAATAAGATAAAATAAACTGTCTCAGACACCATGTCCGTGAGACCCATGTCCAGAGAGATGTTGGTCTCTACGGTGGACATGTTATATTTTTGAACGCGTTGTTGATATTGTCGAACTACCATCGGTTCGTGACGCACATTTGTACTTATTCTCGCAAAAGTCTTATTCAATGAAAATAGCTGATATTTTATCGGCTTTGCGTAAACTTTTGCATCGGGCCAGTAGCCCTGATAATTTTTTTCTCCTCCAAGCCTAGCCTAGTTGGTCCGTTTGATTTTTTTTTGCCGACCTATTGGAAAATTTGTCCTCACTCCGCCAGCCCGGTCCGCGAATGTCGTGCCGTATGGGGGGAAAAAACCTCCAAAAACGGCACAATATATGTACACCCTATTATATATACACCCTGTTATATACATATAGTACAGGGAAAATAACTGTAGATCATTTTTCAATACAGACTGACAAAAGTGAAGTTGCTACTCCATAGTAAAAATCCCCTAACTTTTAAAGATTTTTCCCTTATTTTTTCTCAAAATTCAGCTTATATTGTTGTAAAACTCTCCATAATGAACAACTTTAATTTAAATGAATGGTAAAAAAAGTATCCGCTGTATAAATTTCTTTTTTCAATATTGTTAATCAATATTATTTATTTATTGTCGTAAAATTTGCCTAAATTTTAAGTAAAAGTTTTAGATTGGATGACTAATTCAAAATTTTTCTCATATATTATGATAATTTATATTCTGATGCAAAGTAGTGCATCAAAAATTCCTCGATCTTTCCCCGACTTTTTGCCTAAACTTCCGAATTTTCTTGACTTGTGACCCTGGAAAGTATTTTCTCCCGTGACAAATTGAAAAAATTCGCAATTTTTTCAAGATATAATCGACTAAATTCGCAAAAATAATTTTGAGTAAAAAAAAAAAAAAAAAAAAAAAATGTGAAATTTACTGCAAATTTTCTGAAAGGTTACAGAAAAGAGGTTGGGAGAAATTTCGTTTCCCGATGCTAATTATGCGTATTTTCCGCAACTTTTTGACGAAATTAATCTTTCTTTTCCGCTATCCGTAGACAAAATTTGTATTTTTTTGCAATACTTTGACGAGATTATGCTTTTTTTTCGCGATAATTTAACAGAATTTTGTGTTTTATTTACAATTCTGGAACAAAATTCACGTTTTTACCGCGATCTTTTGACAAAAATTTGCGGTTTTGCGCGATACTTTGGCGATATTAGGGTTATTACTGCGATTCTTTGATTAAATTCGACTATCTTTCGGAAATCCTTTCACGAATTTTCTCTTCTTTTTTTGCAGTTCTTTGAAAAAAAAAAAAGTGTTTTTTGCGATTTTTTAACGAATTTCTCGTTTTTCCAAGATTTTTTGATGGAAATCGCTTTTTTCTTGATCCTTTGACGAACTTTTCGTTATTTTTAGATTCTTTGACGAAATAAGAGTTTTTTCTGCGACCTTTTAATGAGATTCGCATTTTATCCGTGATTTTGCTACGAAATTCGTGTTTTTTCAGCTATTCTTTGACGACATTATCATTTTGTATGCGAACCATTACCAAATATATATTTCTTTTTCTACCGTTTATCGAAATTCGCGATACTTTACCTTAAAGCTGTTTTAAGTCCAAATTTTTGGTTTCATGACCTTTTTTTTTTTTTTTTCAATCGAATGTTTTAAATTTTCGGAAATCTCGGTACAAATCACTTGGAGATTCGTGAATTTTTAGGTAGATTTCGTATGAAATACTACCTATTGCAATCGCACCAGTTTATCTATCTATCTATCTATCTATCTATATATCTCACTTTTTTATGGACACGATAACTTCTATAATTCTTCACCAATCTCCACCAAACTGGTACATAAAATCAAAGGGGATAAAATCTCGGCTAAGTTCGTTAATGGGCAAAATCGGACCAAGGGGGTCGGAATAGGGGGCGTTTTTGTGAAAACCGAAAAAACGCCATAACTTCTTAATTAAAGTAGATATCGAATCGGTTTAAACTTTATATTACTTCTTAAAAATGGGCCAAAAGTTTATGCATGACAGATTTTTGATAAATTTAGAAGCGGGCTCAAGGGGCGAAAAAAAACAGGGGTTTTGAGAGAAAAAATTCATATCTTCGTCAATTTTCAAGATATCAAGTCCAACTAAATTTTTTGTAAATGTTCTTAAAATTATCTAAAACTTTTGTATTTACAAGTTTTTGATAGGACCAACTTTTACCGATGAAAAAAAATTAAAAACGAAAAGAAAAAGGGCGGTGAAAAAAGAGAAAAATCCATAACTCCGTCAATTTTTAAGATATCAAATCTAATTAAATTTATTTCACATCTTCTCAAAAATATCTACAACTTTTATAGTGACAAGTTTTTCATAGGACCAATTCGTATAGCAAAAAGGAATTAAACAAAAATAGGAGTTGGAGAAAAAACCTCAAATCCAAACTGCTTATATTCTGATTCATTTTTAAATTCACTTTTGATTTTAAACGCATCCAAATGGTAGATCCTCTTATTTAGAAACAGTATAAAGTGACGCATTGGTCAATTTTCTAATAAAGACAGAATATATTTTTAAAAAGGCTACCAAAAAGGGTATTTTGAACAGAATTTCCCAAAGTCATCTTGACTGAAAATTGAAGGAAGTATTCAAATAAGAAATTGCGTTTTTTTCTGACTCGTTTTTAAATCCATTTTTGTTCTCAAACGCATCCAATTTACAGATCCTCTTATTTAGGAACTATATAATGTGATGCATTGCTCGGTTTTTTGATAAAGACAGAATATATTTCGAAAAAAAACTACCAAAAAGGGTATTTTGAACAGAATTTCCCGAAGTCTTCGTGATTTAAAAATTTAAGGAAGTTTTCACATAGCAAATTGCGTTTTTTATGATTCGTTTTAAAATCCATTTTCGCTCTCAAACGCATCCAATTTACAGATCCTCTTATTTAGGAACTACTGTGACGTGACGCATCGGCCAGCTTTTTGATAAAGATAGAATATATTTTTAAAAATGCTGTCAAAGTGAGTATTTCGCACAAAATTTTCCGAAGCAATCATGATTAAAGAATTAAGGATGTATTCAAACAACAAATCGGTTATTTTATGACTCATTTTTAAATTCAATTTTTTTCTCAAATGCATTCAACTGACAGTTTTTTGTTATTTAGGAACTGTATATAATGTACTGTTTTGGTCGATTTTTTAATAAATTCAGAATTTATTTCAAAATATGTTGTCAAAATGGGCATTTGAGATGAATTTTTCTTAAGATGATTCTGATAAAACCAGTTTTTGCAGAAAAATGAAATTAAAAATTTTTCATAAACGGCCAAATGAAGTTATTAAACTGGGTCTCTAATCATATATATATATATTTGTTGTTGTTGAAATGAGCACTCTTCGAAATCTACCTCCGCCTATAGGCCCAGCCGACAGGGATTTTTTTCCTATCCTATTTTGAAGCTCGCTATTTTAAACTTAAAGAACTATTATATTTTTAGAAACTTTCCATCGCTTTTCATTCCTTGAAAATGAATACTTTTTATTCCAGTCCTTCTCCTATTTTTTCAATAGCGTACGAATTACGAACCATGATCATGAAATCTGTTTCTGTGCATTTGCGAGCGCTGGGAGGGAAAAAGATGAGTTTTTTCTGATTTTTAATTAATAACTTAACTTTTTATCAGAAATTTAAAATTAAGAGTCTCAGCTACATCAGCAGAAGTTTTGAAATATCTTCATTAAAGTTTCAGATTTACATGCGATAAATTTTTCTAGCCATCCCATGCACACAGAGCGAAACTGATTTTATTGATATAGACATGTTTGTTCGTTTATGAATTTTAAAATGACACAAATCCAAACGATCATTGAAGAACTGAATATGATAGCAAATTTTTCTATTTCCCTTTTAAATAACTACTCTATGGCTACTTAATTGCAATTTACACATCCATTTTCTACATATGCATACAAACAACTCTAAAATGAAAAAAATGGCTCATGTGTTCAACATTTTTGGAGGAGAAAAAGCAGCAGAGGAAATAATTTTTATTGAACATAAACTGTGGCATTAAAAAAATTACTAAGATACATAACAAAAATTACTGATATAAACATAAAGATGCTACTGCTGGGTATTTGGAATTATCCAGTATTTATTCTAGTTTGCATTCAAAATATAGTACATAAATGGTTAAATGAGAAAGAGGAGAAAATCGAAATCTAAAATTGGCGCTTAACTACAGAATAATACAAAAAACTGGAGGTGCAAAAGGAGGTTTTGCCCTTGTTCCTGGAAAACTATGGGGATATATGTCCCTCCCCCCCTTGTCCCCGCCAGATTACGCCCCTGCACATTTTTTTTCTTTTCTATGCAATTCCGTCTTAGGGGATTTTACTGTGTACCATTTTTCAGATTTTTAAAACTTCTATACAATGAATATGGATTAAAAATAATAACTAAAAATTTGCATACAAAAAATAGAAATTAATATCGCAGCCTGCGGCTCTTCTATAAAAATGAAGATTATAAACATGAAAAAAAAAGTTAAGATAAATATTTTCGGTCACAACTCATCGTACGAGGCAAATTTTTAGCCAATTGGATGTAAAAATCAATGTTTTGTCGAAATTCAGTCAGGTCGGGCTTGGACCTTAGATTTTAATTTTTTTCCGTGTCGGGCAAAACTTTAAATTTTTGTATCGGACCGGGTCTAATTTTTATTTCTTTCAGTCTGGTCGGGATCCAGGCGCGAAAATTTCGGTTCGTGCAGACCTCTACTTGGCCGTCGAAGACTCTAGTCCCTATATGTATGTAAACGTGCGGAGCAGAGTGTGTTCAGATTAGAGCTACCAGGTGTCCCGTTTTACGTACGATGTCCAGATTTTCAAGTGCTGCAAGACCTGTCCCTTGAACCCCTGAGAGTTCCGATTTTTCATGATCCATAAATTCTTTTAAATTCGGTTTATTACCATACCATTCGTTATTCGTTGGTCTATATCGAATGAAACTTAATACAGTAGAAACTGCGAAATCTCCTAAACCTGTCTATAAAGCAATATTTTTATTATAACGCCGAAAGGAATAACAAACAAATTACAAATCTACCTGTTGAAACGGAGTATGTTTCAGTTACTTTATGGATGTGTTTATAGGTGCAAAACCTGTGTATTTTGATTAATAAAACTTGTAAAATCTGTACTTGTGTACAATAGAATCCTATTTTAGAAGCGTAAAAATTTCATAGTTCTACATAATAGTATACAATTATAAGCGCTCCTCCGGAAATTTTCCATAAACGGATTTTTTTCCAGTCCTTAGTGATCCCGCTTACACGCATTTTACTATATAAGATTACTGTGTTTCTTTAATTCAGTAAAACGCTATAATACGGAATTTCAAGTGTAAGTGACCAAAGAAAAAATCCGTATTAGACAAGTTTCCTTCTTATCAGGTATATTTGTATAATATTTATTTCGTAAGAAATATTAATATTTTCTGTTATAAACAGATACATTTGCATGTGAATTATTGTAATTTTTATCTTCCGATTTAGAAGCTACTGTTCCTCCTTTACAATCCCCCTGTCTCGCTTTTTGTGACAATGGGCAACACCGACGCTATCACACAAGGAATCAGATTCAGAATCAGACACGTCGGACAATTTTTTCAGACATGTTGGCGCTATGGGTATATTCAAGAAAAGCTCGATATATTCGAGAGAACTGGGGTGGGGGGGGGGGGGGGGGGGTCAGGAAGTTAAAATGTCGTGTCGTGTTATATTATCTTATAGAAAAGGACAATGGTCAAAGTCAAGACACAGTAATCATGATATCTTCTCTCACGCTTGTATCCAAACAAACACCCCTGTTAGATAAAAAGGGGAAATATAATCTTTCTACTTTGTACAAAGAGAAAAAAAGGAGAGGAAGAATATTTTTACTGCAAATGTTACTACAGTAAAACCTCCATAACGGACACTCCCGAATAGCGGACACCTCTATTTAACAGACAGTTTACCGATCCCCACTCCCAAAATCTAAATTTTTGTATGTTTAACCTCTGAATAACGGACATTCCGAATAGCGGACAGTAATTTTGGCGAAAAAGTATGAAAAATTGTTTTTAATCTAAGAAAAAAAAAGAAAAAGGCCTCTAAATTTGTCAGGGCAATATGTCAAAACTTTGTGATCACAGATAAATGTAGACAGTGGGCCGGGGAAAATCTTCCCTCCCACGTCCAGTATTAAATTCAGGAAATGGTCCGGAGGGACATTACCTCCCGGAACATCACAATGCCCCCCCCCCCAATCCCCTCCGTAAGATTTAAGATTTTATGTTTTTAAGAAGTGGCAAAGTACAGTGAACAGTTACATTTTTTTATTTTTTTTTAATGAATCAGAAAAATCAAAACTATTGACATGGTTAAAATTTTACATTGAACAAAAAAAAATTACATGGACTCTTTAAATGCAAGAGGAAACTTTTTAAATACATATTTTTCATAAGTATATAATAAACAGTTTATGAAGGTATGTACCATTTTACTTAAATTTTATGGCTTAAAAAATTATTTTAATTTCTGATTAATCATATAGTAGAATTTTAGGACAGATACAAGTCAATTAATGAAACATTAAGCATTTCTTAGTAATTTTTTAATCTCCAAGGCATTTCCCAATAGCGGACACCTCCGAATAGCGGACAGTTTACGCGCTCCCGAGGTGTCCGTTATTTGGAGGTTTTAATGTATGACAGAAAATTTTAAATAGAAATTACTTATGTAAACACAACAAACATTATTTCTGATTTAAAAAAAAAAAAAAAAAAAAAATTATGCAAGATAGTATAGAAATTATTAAATTATAGGGGTGAAAAAAAGTAAAAAATAAATACAAAAATGTTTTTAACTAGAAAAGAAGACAAAAAACTGGAGGGGCAAAACCCATATCTTGCCCCTGCACTTAAAAAACTGGGGGGCATATGCCCCCCCTTGCCCCCGCCAGATTACGCCTATGCCTCTGTCGGTACTTGAAAGCTGTGCTCCGGGTGGTCGACTATAGTCACATTTGACACTCCGTTATCCCAAAGGGATGCGCTAATTGATACATATATTTCGATGGGTGGTCGAGCTATCATTACATTTGACACGCCGTTGTATCAAAGGGATGCGCTAATTGCTATATATTTCGATTGCCACTTAGTAATGACAGTGCCACCTTCGGTGTTGCTTTCAGTTCTCTCTGTGTGAGGCGGGAAGTGTTACAACTACCCCCCCTCCTCAAGTGAATATTTTGGCTGCAAGACGAAATATTCATGACAATAAGGTAGCTCAAAATCTAATGAATGGCTCACACACGAAAAAAAAATCAAAAAGAAAATCATTACTTACTATTCTACTCCTTTTTTTTCACTTATTAGTTTACAACAATATCTGTATATATACACATTTTTTTCTGGTATAAGACATCCATTTAGTTCGCTACTCTCTAACAAACATATTACTAGGAATATATAAAAAAATATAAACATTTTGAGACTTTTTTTTTTCAAGGCGTTATTTCGCCCTACACCTAACATTTGCCTGTTTGATATCTTTTCCAGGTTTAGTAGTAATAGCATTCTGGTAAGGCTGCACAGTTAATGTCTCTCTTCGTAACCTACCTCAACCACCTTTTATTTTTAAACCTTTTATTTTTATTATTATTATCATATCCTTTTGTACCTACCATTCTAGGCACATTGAGAATTTACACTTTATAAAAATAAATCACATACTAAATCTAGCACTTTAACATTTACACAAAAAACAAAATAGGAATTAATATATTACACCTAGCTTATTCTAGAGCTTAGCTTGCTCAAATTTTATAACAATTTAACTTTGAAAGGTGTATTTATGCCTGGATTATCGCATTTGTGTTTCACTCTGTCATGCTTTTTTTCTTTACTTTCTTCAGTGGATTTGAAATTATTTTTACTGTGGTTATGGGAACTTTCGGTTCTCCCCGCTACTTTTATCGAGTAATTTGTCACGGTACTTATGGCATTAACTCTTTTCCGCATCGTATTATTCGCCTCTTGGTCGTATGACTTATCCGCATTCAAACCTGACCCTTTGTCCCACGTCGATGCTTCCCTTTTGTTAACGTTTCTGTTGAACCCCATTTTTCTGTCGCTTTTAGACTGATCTGTTTTTGCGGGCATCTTTCCAGATTTCCCAGATTTACTCGCTTTGTGTTCGGTGTTTTCCGATCCCCACAAGTCCTTCTGTTTATTTTGCGGCTTTTGCCTGACTTTATCGTTTGAGTAACCCGACTTATGACTTTTAAAATGCTCGTTAAACCATTGTATGGGTTGGTCTGCTTTTTTTCTTTTATTTCCTTCCGTGACAAAGATTTTCTTAACCCCAATTTCATGTATCTATTTTCCTGCGTCATTTTGACACCTTCTCTTTTCGATCTGTCATCGGAAATCTTTTCTGTCATACTTGACTGTGAACTATTTTCTTTTTCTCCACTTTTCCCAGCAAAAGAGAATTTTAGTTCCTGTTTTGTTTTGGCTTTCTTCTGAAAGGTATTGGCGTTTAACCTCTGAACTTTCTTACCTTTAATTTTATCAATTTCTTTTTGAGTCTCGTAGCCCAAAATATAATAGGACAAGTCTGTGTTTTTACCAGCCACTATCGCTTTCGTCTTTAAGCTTCCTAACCCTTCAATATTTAATGTAATGTCCGCCGTAGGTAACCTCCTTACATCGTTTATTAGCGGTTGTTTTACGTAAATTTCCCTACCATCTAATTGATTGGGTTTAATTAACCTTTCGGGAATCACGTCATACTGACTTCCCGTGTCTCTTAGCGTCGTGCATTTTTTTCCATTTATATTCGCCTGACCTAGATAAGGTTTAAAATTCTCTTTGAAATTTGTCCCTTCCTGAATGTGATAAATATTAGCAATGTTTGTTATATTTTTCTTTTTTTCTGGGCAATTACGCTTCCAGTGGCTCGAATCTCCGCAAACGAAACAAGTGTTTTTCGTCGTTTTTTCGAAAGTTTTCTGCCTGTCCTCGTTATCATTTTTATTTCGCCAATTTGGTTTTATTTCTTGATTTTTTTTCCGGTTCTTTTTCCTCATATCTCGACCATTCGAACTTTTTTCTATTGTATATTTATCCTTCCATGACCGTTTTTGTACGCTTTTTATTGCATCATACCCGTCGAGATCTTTAACTAACACATCCGGTTTTGTATATCCCGCCCACGAGTCTATGAAATGTTCTTTTATCTCTGGTGGCACCCTTCTTTTAATTTGTTCTGTAATTAATAAGTCCTTTAGCTCTTCAAATTTTGTGATACCTATACCATTTAACCATTCGTTTTGAAAGCTATTTAATTCGAAAATTAGATCTTTCCAAGGGCCGTTTGGATTTTTCGCATATTTGTTTAGTTTTTGACGATACGCTTCTGGGCTAAGTCTGTATCTTGCCAATAAAACTGACTTTACATGCTCGAAGTTGTCCACAAGTTCTTTTTGTTCGCGTAATATTAACTCTGCGATTTCTATGGGCAGTAATGCCAACAGGTGTGTCACAAGATCGTCGCTTTCTATCCCGGACCTCTCGGCTTGTCTTTCAAATAAGTTAAGAAATAAAGTGATATCGGACTTTTCTGGATCAAATTTTTGCATAATTCCCTTTAATGAAATTTTAGGCGCTCTTTCTGATCTATTACTCGAAATGGAGCTTCTTCTGTCCGCGTTTTGCGTTAACCTAATTTGTTCTAACTGAAACTCTCTTTCTTTCTGCTTTTCTTCTCTTTCCATTTCTAATCTTTCCCTCTCTTTTTCCTGCGCCAGCTGATCCTCCCTGTCCTTTATTATGAACCCGACTTGCGTAAGCGCAAATTGCTCATCATAACTATCCGAACTTTGTATTTTCTCGATAATTATCGCTATTTTGTCATGTTCTGCAATTTTTACGTCTAGCACGTCTGCTAAATGTACCAGATCAATTCTTCTGCAGTACTTCAGTGAAGTAACCTTTGCCATATTTACTTATTTTAAAACCTCCCCAAATATTTTAAGTAATACTCAAAAACTAATACTTTTGTCAGCTGATATCTAATTTTAGGTTTTACTTCATTTCCTAAAATATTTTAATTTTAAAGTACTTTCATATGTAAATTTTTGAACACTATCCAATTAAATAAGGTTACATATAAAATAAATATATCTTAGGTAAATACATAAATTAGCAATAACATATAGACACTTTCTTATATTTTTTTTTCACTCTTTATGAAAATTATCACTCTTATGTAAAAATTTCACTCAGATTTTAATGCCCTATACACATATACGCACAGTGAAAAAATTTAATTTCATACGTAGTACCTCATCACTACCTATACTTATGTTTTTATTTTTAAACCTCCCTCAAACATTGAGCACTCTTTGCATCCTTATCAAATGTCTATATTAATTTGGTCCAGACTATATTTTTCAAGAAAAAAAAATTTTCTTTTATACTAATTCTAAGTATTTTTCAATACAAAATATCTTGCAAGTATTACACTCTTTGCCCAGCATCAACTGCTGACTGTATCTTTTTTTTTTTTTTTTTTTTCGCAAGCCTTATCCAGTGCTGGAACTACATAAACCATAACCTTTCAGAGGATATATAGATGTTTATTTATCTGATCTTTAGGTTAATTTCAATCTTTTAGGTTAAAACATTTATCTTTTAGAATTAACCTCCTTATAATATGACAGAAAAGAACGAAAAGATTCTTTTTTCTATTTGACCCAAAGACTGCAATTTTCTTTGCAAAGCCTTCTATCCTTAATTTTTTTTAAAGCAATTTTTTCCGCTTTATTTACATATATTCTCCTCAAATATACCCCAGATTTTAATCTGATCACAAATTTATGCTTCCGAAATTATGATTCCGAAAAAAAAAAATTCTTTTTACTCCTACTCGGCGTGATGCCTTTATGTTTTATCTTTACTTTATATATAAAACAACACTCGGGAACACTAAATTTTTAGATCTTACTTTTAAAAACAAAATTTTAAAGTTTTCTACTGAGAGCCATTCAAAAAATTAATGAGCTTACCTTTGTTTTTGTAGTATCTCATCGCGTAGAACTAGACGGTGATCTGCTGTCACTAGGCCTGTCAGCTGCTCCCTTTGAAGCCTTGTCGGGGGAATTCTCCTCTGACGCTGTGCTCTTTCGCTCCCGGTGTTTTCCGGAACAGTTTCTGCGGGGTGGTCTATTCCTCTCTGGCGAGTCCTTTGTTGGGGGAACTGTCGTTCAAAGATCTGCTCCTCTGTTTCCGCAGGCTGGTCTGTCACTCTCCAGCGAGGTCTGTCTTGAAGGAACTGTCGTCCGGCCTTCTGCTGCTCGGTCCTCGGCTTTTTTTATACCGTCCTTCCTTCGCCTGTTGTCTCACTGCTGTTGACTCTTTTCCCAATGGGTTCGTTTCTTGCGCTGCCACCAGCTGTGAAGCCTCTAGTAGATTTTGGTAGCGAAAAGCGGTGAGGCTACTTCCGAGGCTTGTGATCATGAACTACTCTGCTTTAGTAATCAAATTGTAATTTATTTACATTTCAAGTACATCTGTAAAACATATTATTTGATCATAGTATTTCAGTCACAACTTAAAGTTCATTAGTCCAGTTTGGGAATTAATCAAGAGGTGGCAGCCAGCTTAACCTAGTTCATACAGCCTGTGCATTCTCCGCAGCCTTCTCAAAGTCTCCCATCTTCCGAGGACCACTCAGCCCTGTGCTCCACGCTCTTTTCTCTCCCTGGCAAAAAGTCCCTCCCCGTCACTCTTCTCCCTCTCTTATCTTCCTCCTGAGAGCACCTGTGCATTCCTTTCTTCTTTGCGCACTGCACCCCTCTTTCTTCGTTCGTGGGAAGATCTTACCTCTGTCGGTACTTGAAAGCTGTGCTCCGGGTGGTCGGACTATAGTCACATTTGACACTCCGTTATCCCAAAGGGATGCGCTAATTGATACATATATTTCGATGGGTGGTTGAGCTATCATCACATTTGACACGCCGTTGTATCAAAGGGATGCGCTAATTGCTATATATTTCGATTGCCACTTAGTAATGACAGTGCCACCTTCGGTGTTGCTTTCAGTTCTCTCTGTGTGAGGCGGGAAGTGTTACAAAACAATACACTTCGTTTTTCTGCATAATGAATTTTTTATCCTATATTTCTTGTCTTTAAATTATTAAATGTTAAGAATTTTTAAAAGAAAAAAGAACTTGAAACAAGTGATTTTTGATTTTTTTACATTAGTTTTGTTTCGGCAAATTTGAAAAAATGTTTACTTTTGAAAAAAATGTTTGTTTTTGAAAATATGATTTTTTTTAAGTTATATTATTTTTTCAATATATATTTTTAATAGTTTTAAAATTAATATAAAAAAAACCTTGGAACAAAACTAAAATCAGATTTTCATCTTTAATTAAATGGAAAGAAATTGAAATCCGATAAATAATGTTACGAGTTATAACGATTTTTGATTGTCCCATTTAAACCAGTACTAACCACATGAAACTTTTATAAATTGTATGAGAAATTTTAGAATGTGATTTTCTTATCAAATCATAATGCTAACCATCACAAAAAAAGAAAAAAATCAAAATTCTAACTCAAGAAATATATTTTTTACGCGTTTTCTAGAACTGTTAAAGTAACATTGTTTTTAGGTAGATTTCGTATGAAACACTACCTATTGCATTGTCTCCCATGTTGGAATTTCTGAAAAATTTTTGCGGATCTACACGAATCATGACTCCTAGACCCCAAAACTACCATCAGTAAAAAAGTTTATATATCTATCTATCTATCTATCTATCTATCGGTGTATATCACTTTCTTCTAGACACGATAACTTCCATAATTATGCTCAGATCTTCATCAAACTTTTACATAAAATCAAGGGGCATAAAATCTCGGTTGAGTTCGTTAATGGGCAAAATCGGACCAAGGGGGTGGAAGTTAGGAGGGTTGTTGTGAAAACAGAAAAAACGCGATAACTTTTTAATTAAAATAGATATCGAATCGGTTTAAAGTTTATATTACTTCTAAAAAATGAGGAAAAAGTTTATGCGTGACAGATTTTTGATAAAGTTAAAAATGGGCTCAAAGGGCGAAAAAAACATGGTTTTTGGGAGAAAAAAATTCATAACTTCGTCAATTCTCAAGATATCAAATCCAACTAAATTTTATATAAATGTACTCAATATTATCTAAAACTTTTGTATTTACAAGTTTTTGATAGGACCAATTTTTACCGATGAAAAAAATTAAAAACAAAAAGAAAAAGGGGGGAGGAAAAAGAAAAAAACCCATAACTTACTCAATTCTTAAGCAATTAAATCTAATTAAATTTATTTTACATCTTCACAATAATATCTACAACTTTTATATTGACAAGTTTTTCATAGAACCAATTCTTATAGCAAAAATAAATTAAACAAAAATAGGAGTTGGAGAAAAAACCTCAAATCCAAACTGCTTATATTCTGACTCATTTTAAAATTCATTTTTGATTTTAAACGCATCCAAATGACAGATCCTCTTATTTAGCAACTATATAATGCGACTTATTTGCCAATTTTTTGATAAAGGCAGAATATATTTTTTAAAAGGCTGCCAAAAAAGGTATTTTGAACAGATTTCCCGAAGTTTTCATCATTAAAAAATTCATTAAGTATAACAAATTGCGTTTTTCATGAGTCATTTTTAAATTCATTTTTGTTCTCAAACCCATCCAATTTACAGGTCCTATTATTTAGGAACTATATAACTTGACGTATTGGTCAGTTTTTTGATAAAGGCAGAATATATTTCTTAAAAGGCTGCCAAAAAGGGTATTTTGAACAGAATTTCACGAAGTTATCGTGATTATCGTGAAAGTTATCGTAAATTTGAGGAAATTTAAGAAATTGCGTTTTTACCGAGTCATTTTTAAATCTTTTTTTGTTCTCAAACGCATCCAGTTTACAGGTTCTCTTATTTAGGAACTATATAATGTGACGGAGTGGCCAGTTTTTTGATAAAGGCAGAATATATTTCAAAAAAGGCTGCCAAAATGGGCACTTCGCACAAAATTTCCCAAAGCGAGATGATTAATGAACTGTGGGTATTCAAATAACAAATTGGTTATTTTATGACTCATTTTTAAATCCAATTTTGCTCTGACACGCATTCAATTGACAGTTTTTTGTTACTTAGGAACTATATAATGTGCGTATTCGTCGATTTTTTGATAAAGGGTGAATATATATATTTTAAAAGCTGTCAAAGTAAGCACTTCGCAAAAAAATTTCCCAAAGCGATCATGATAAAAGAATTGAGGTTGTATTCAAATAACAAATTGTTTATTTTATGACTCATTTTTAAATTAAATTTTGCTCTCAAACGCATTCAATTGACAGTTATTTGTTATTTAGGAACTGTGTAATGTGCCGTATTGGTCAGATTTTTGATAAAGGCTAAATATATATTTAAAAAAATCTGTCAAAGTGGGCACTTCTTACAAAATTTCTCAAAGCGATCTTGATTAAAGAATTGTGGATGTATTAAAATAATAAATTGGTTATTTTATGACTCATTTTTAAATTCAATTTTGCTGTCAAACGAATTTAATTAACAGTTTTTTGTTATTTAGGAACTATATAATGAGAATATTGGTCAATTTTTTAAATAAAGTAAGAATATAATTCAAAATATATTGCCAAAATGGGCATTTAAGTAGAGGTAGGCTTTTTTTTTTTTTTTTTTTTTTTTTTTTTTTTTGAGATGAAAACTTTTCGAAATCTACCTCCGCCTATAGGCCATGCCGAAAGGGATTTTCATTTATTTGAATTGCGCGCTTTTCAATTTGTGTCTAATCCCTTAAAACCTGATGATTTTTTTAAACGGCTATAACTTTGCGAATTTTGGAGATATGAAGATGCAACTTTTTGTGACTTATTCAGGACTGAATAAGAAAAGTTTTTTTAATTGGAACTTTTGTCCTACGGGGGCTGTATAATAATTTAATTTTCGTAACTTTTCAACTAGACCCCCCCCCCCCCCCATGGAGTCGCAATTTATCTTATCAAAAATTTCACATTTTTTATGAATTTTTGCAATTGGAAATATGGGTCTAAGGGCAATATTTAAGGAGATAGCCTATTGTTTCGATATTTATGACTCACCCTGTATATTATCTGCATGCATATCCATTAAATTCCTCAATTACATTATGTACTTTCAAAAATTTGAAATAATCGGTGCAGTAACAAAAATCGGGACATTTGGCAGTGATTCCATTTGGACGCTAGGAATTCGGGATGCCCTGCGCAAATCGAGGCATAACACTCAATCAAAGAAAGTATTTCTTTACCTATGCACTATTTTTTATTATTATATAATCCAAAAAAGAATTGACTTAAATTTGTGTTCAAATTTTGATATTTTTCCCACTTGTTATGAAATTAAACGTTTTCACAGGTCAGAAATCGAAGAGCATGAAAAATCTTCGAATGATGACTATATGAGCGACTACATATATGAATATTTGCAAGCTCGCAAAAAAGGAAAACCTAGTTTCACTGGTTTGTATAAAAATAAATATAAATTATGATTTTAAAAAACTATCTAGAACAAAAATTTAACTATGATGTTATTAAAAAAATTGTTTTTTTAAACCTTTATTGTATTACTCCAGACGGTTCAGCATTTTAATTCTGTTTATTTAAGCCAACTTCAGTTACATTCCTTTTTCTGAACAAGTTTTTATTCGTGAAGTGGAAGCAACATAGCACTTTTTAAAGCATTAAAACTTTTAACCGTTCATTTACCTCAATAAATCAACAATTCTAATTTCTTTTAATGTATTATGATTTAATGTAATATTTATTAATAATCCAGTCATTTTAGCACCTTTCTTTACAAATAGCGGAAAAATTTAGAACAAAGCTGGATTTTTACATAGGTGCTAGTTAGGGTATATAGTTAACATACAAAAAGTCCCCATCGATCCAATGTGAGCTTTCGCCGCCAGGGGGCGCTAGTGAGTTTGAAAATCGGTTTTTTGTGAATATCTCACGAACAATGGCATTTAGAAAAAAAAGTTCAAATACAAAGATCTAGATAATTTTATTTCCTACAAAAAGTGTCCTTAACATTTTTTTGTCACACCAACCCTTCCCTGTCAAAAATTAAAACTAGGACTTCCCTCAGAGGGATTAGTCTGAGCGATATTGCTGAGAATACACATTTAATAACTTGCGATAAGTAAAGAAAATGAGATGTTACTTTTAATTGGTCATTCATTGTGATAAAATATAATGATGAAAATAAGCATATCGAATCGTAGAACTACAAAATCTTGTTGCATATACTATCTTTATAAAAGAAAAGCAAACCATGCATAGATATAAAATTGGAAATATGCAAAATGTTAAAAGTAATACAGAAAATAAAACACCAAATTTATATATAGCTCTTTGAAATGATGTCATGAGCATAACCAGAAGTTTCGCACCGATTTCAGAAACTATAAATAACATAAACTATTATGTTTGAAGAGAAATGGAGTGTATTTCATATGGTGTGAAATCTAACCGAATAGTTTATAATGTTGAATATCTGTTTTCCACGGATGCAATGAGGTTGTCGATAAGAGTTAAGGAATCCTTTTTTAAAAATTTGTCCTAAACAAGCACTTACATCTTATAAGTTACTGTGATGCCAAAGTTATAGTTTCTGACCCCAACAGTATCCTAGAAATTGCAATATTCTCAATAAATTGGGTTTAAAACTTTTTCTAGAAAAAAAATGTTTAATATGTGAAATTAAATTGTCGAATGTTTTAGAAATCGTTCATAACGAGAATATTATATCTTAAAAGTTGCCACACAAAAAAAAAAAAAGATTTTAAATTTTTAGTCATATCAACATCAAAGAATTCTCAATTTTAGAACTTTTTTTTCTCGTGCATTGATGGTGATTATTGTTCCTACGCAAAATATAGTATATTTTGCAGCAAAGATGGTTACCAACATTTTTTGCCCACATTATTTTTTAAATCGGCTAGGTACTCCCAATGCTAACGAAAAACACCCAAACGGTAATGCTTTATAGCATAGAAATACAGAATCAAAAGCTATTTATCTCCTATTATATACACATGACATAAATTATCTAATTAGTGCTAGCAGATGAATTTTTAAATATACATAGATCAATATAATGCTTCATTTTTCTTTTATTAGTATTTCTTAGTATTCATTTTTCATTTATTTGTATTATTCAGTAAAAAACTCACTTTCTTAAGCCCGAATTACGTCAAACTTTTTATAAAAGCGCCTAAGTCCATATAACAGCGAAGTATTGTGAAGAGTATTAAATACAAGGTAGTAAGACACTTAGCCAAACGCAGGTAATAAATCGCCAAATATTGTCCTTGTCGCCCTCTCTCAAAATGCACTTTTTTTCGTATATTTAAAAAACACGATTTTGAGTCATCTTATTTAAAATTCAAATAAATAAATGAGAGGAAGCAATAATAGCGTAAGTCAAAATATTCATAAGTCAACATCAAGGAATTGTATCGTAGTTACACATGTGGAAAAAAGCTGCTTTTGGCCAAAAAACGTTGTCTTCACTAAATTTGAATCCGATTAAAAAAAAGTACCGTGATTAATTAAAATGTTATAGGCAGAGCTGCCAAGTCTCCGGCATTTTGGGTACCGGTATTTTAATACAGAAAATATTTTATTAAATTGGAACATTCTGCGGATTTAAAAAATAACTTTTCCTATAAGAAAATTCGGCTATGCAATAAGCGAGGGTTTGGCATCTCTATATAGGAATATTTCGTAATCTACTTTTTAATCTTAAAAAAAGCAACGACCATTTTTCGGGTACAAAAAGTATTGCTAATTGTTCCATTTTGCATACAAGATACTGATTGTAATATTGATACATCTATGGTGATAAATTTCCAATAATTTTTCAAATCCCATTTATTTCATTAAAAATATAAATCTTTTATTCATTTAGTTTAAAATAAATGGTTTTTAACTAATTTCATAATACTTTTGAAATATCACTTTTCATTGAAATATTCATACTTAATCCATAACGTACATAATATATGACTCTGTTATTACATAAGTCACCATTTTATTATCATAAAAATTATGTTTTTACTGATTTTTATTAACTCAATAGGAAAAATTTTGTGTTTTGAGCAATAGATGTCCGCATTTCCTATTATTTATTTATTTTAACAAAATTCTTTGTATTTAGAAGAATTTTTATTTAAATAGGAAATCCAGATGTCGCTGTTAATAAAGAAGTTACAAAAAAGGGTACAAAACGAGTAGACACATACTATCAAATATGGAAAAACGACGAATCCCAAAAAGACGTCGTATGAAATATCATCTTTTAAAGCAAAAAAACGAGGTCTGATTATCGAGCCAACTGATTACAAAATGTGCATTACTTTAAAAAAAAAATGCTGCAAATATTGATTATTTTTTCTTTTGTGCAGTTTTGGCTTCGAAAGGTGCGCTATGTTGCAAAAAGATATAAGCGCCTATGAAAACACACCTGGTAAACTTTCATGCTCAATTTTACAAATAAATATGGCACATATATGCCCTATATACACCGAGGTACCTAATTGGTGCCAAAATGGCGTTTAGTTGCCTAACATGCTGGTTATCATATAAATGTTAAAATAAATTGTTTGTTCTAAAAATATTATCATTTATTGATTGTTATATCTTTTTTAATAACAGGAAATGTTTCATTTATTCCTTTTTTTTTTTCATTTTGAAATAAATAAATAACGTGTTGTTATAGCATGCTATATGCATCTGTTAATCAAAACGATGTTTTCGCCTTATTGGCATAAAAAATCTCGCCAAACCCGGTGCTTATATCTCTAGTATATTATCTCAAGTATTTTATTTATGTATACTATAATTGTTTTTACATACCACTTACTTCTTCTGGTATATAGAAATAGGTAAGTGGCTCCTTTATGCAGTATAAATTGTATAAAACTTTAAAAAATAGCCCCGTTGCCCCTTTTTGGATCGAATTAAAAAAAATCAATGTCTAATTCCAGTATTGCTTCCAGGTATGCATACATACTCCATATTTCAAAGTTGTATGCCAACAGGAAACGGATGAAAAATGGAAAAAAAATGTCACATATGCACCAGGGTACATAATTGGCGTCAAAATGGCATTATTTTACCTGAGATGGTAACCCGGTTTTATTTATTTAATATTTGTTTATTTACTCATAAAATGTTTATTTACTTTCACTTCCTTCTTTTAATTATATAAAATATTTCTTTTTATAGTTATTAATTATTATTATTATTTTATTTACTGTAAGTTCTTTTTGAAAATAGAAAATAATATAAAAATGTGTATGTAAGCGTTATTTGAAAAGGGAGTTTTCGTCAAATGGGCTTTGAAAAAAATTGCGCCAAATCTGATGCGCTTGTGGTATCCGTGCCGAAAAATTAGTGACCAGAATTGACTTCCATACACAAACAAAATATAAGTTAAAAGAAAACATGCAATGAAAATAAATATAAAGGGAAAATGATGTCATAAAAGAAACTTTTTATTTAAAAACGTAATTGTTTCTAATTTCCACACGCGAAATATGTAAAACATTCTTTTAGCGATCAAAAAGTGCTGTTAAGAGATTATCACAAAATCTCAAAATCAATGTTTTTATGACATTTTTTAATATAAAAAAATAACAGTTTTATTTTCCTGCATGATTAAATTTTAAAATGTTTTATTGCATTCAATATTTCTGAGTGCGAAAATTATTACTATTTACTCCATGTACTGATTCGGTTATCTACGAAAATGTCCAGCCGGTGAAAATCACGCTCACCAAATTTCTGTGACGTATGCACATAAATTGTGCTTTTTATCAGTTTTTTTAATATAACTTTTAAACTATTTGGAATTAATTTTTAAAAGTAGGTGCATTCACCAGATTACCTTCATAGGTACCTATTGGTACAAACAGAATCAAAATCCGACAAGTACTTTTTGAGATTTGCTTGACGAAAGAATTTTTTTGAATTTTAATATCGTTACGTATCTCTGAGTATAAAGACTTCGCTTCGCTCAGACAATAAAGTAAACGTTATTGAAAAAAATGCGGAAGCACAGTCATAACGCGGTGAAGAGGCAGAACAAATACGGAATATCTCTCTTTGCATTTGTGGAAATGTACCACGTGCAGGTACCTTTCCAATATTTAATTTTCATTTGGTGCTCATTTCGCTAGCATGAAATCATCCTAATTTACTGAGCGAAGTATTCTTTATGAGATAAGCGCCTTACAAAAGGGGGCGGTCGCCACAGGCGCGGATATTTAGGGGGCGCCAAATTTATACTACCAACAAATTTTTGGCCTGTCACATAAAAAAGTTGGGGGCGCCAAATTGAAACTTTGCCCTGGGCGCAGTTTTCTCTTTGCACGTCCCTGTGTGAGATTTTAGGAACGGAATAATTTTGTTTTCAACGCATGTTATAGAAAATGTTAAATAGTTATGACAGTTTAAAATGACTCTTTCTTAGTTGCTGATTGTGAGCGAAAATTGAAGGTTGACCGAATAGTATGTCTTGTATGCGGTGAGGATTGCGTTTCGAAAGATTATGTAAAAATAGGATAAAAGGGAGTGAAGTTCCTTGTGATAGCAAGTTCGAAAAGAGGTGACCATAAGTAGAAAATATTTGAAGAAATGGTTAAAAAGAATAGTGAATGTACAGTTCACCAAAGTGTAGAAAAATTATACACGAAAGAATTCTATTAAATCATACAATAAATCTATTGCAGAAAAATCATCAATGTCCGCACAAATTACTCCATTGAAGGAAAAATTGAGAAATGACAGTCCGTTGTTTGAATTTAAGGGAAAATGTTTGTTATGTTCTGATACATAAGACGAAGCTTTTATATAGAAGGGAAAAAAAGCTCTAAAGTATCGCAAAAAAGAAATTTCTAATCTGATCATTAAAGTAAGACACGTCTCATATATATGCTTATGGAGAAATTTATAGAGAATGATTTTGAAGCGAAACAAGCAGAAGACTATGCATACACACTAATTGTTAAAAGAGCTATTGAAATAACAAACTCTGGTGCGCTTACTGCTGTTGTTGGCGATGATGTTGACTTGCTCGTATTGTTGACTGTTTTAGCACTTCCAGCGATAAAGATATTTTTTATTAAGCCAGGAAGAGGACGAATTACAATCATTCTGTATTCACCGCACAGTCTTAACTATGATACTGTTCTGAAAGATCATAAATTTTCTTTCACGCTTTTTCAGATTGTGACACGACATCAGCAATGTTTTGGAAAAGTAAAATGTCGTCAGCAATTTTTTTGGAAAAGGAAGAAGTTCATAACATACAAGCTTCCAGCATTTTAAAAAGTGATCAAGTATCCCAATTTGAAGTTTCCGAGGCAGGAAAAACTATTTTTCTTGCTTTATACGGTGGTAAAGCAGAAATTTCTCTGAACAAGCACCGTTATGTATGTTTCAAGCAAGAAGTTGCTGTTGGTAAAAAAAGCCTTTCATCGTTGCCCCCGAAGATGCAGCTAGATTGCACAGTAGGGTGGAGCGAAAAAAATTATTTTTTAAAAATCAAAAATGGGTAGGTGCCAAAAGTTGCCTTTATACTAATACATCAACAGCGTGAAATTTTACCGCTGAAAAAAAATGACTTGAGTCTGCGCTTTTGCTCCAAAAATCGAAATTTTGGGTAAAATTTGTGTTCTTTTGACGTTTTCAAAAAAATTCCTACAGAGCTGGTAATTATTTAAAAGTGTTACTTAAACCTTTATAATTTATCTGGTTAACATATTTAAACTATAAAACATTATCTGTAGTCTGCATAATTGGAGCAAATCTGACAAGTTTTGGTAAAAGATCAGCGTTACCTCTCTATTGCAGCATACAACGAATTGTTGTTTTGAATGAATTTCTTACCTAGCTGCTTTCAAAACTACTCTGTATATAACTCATAGAGGTGGCTGCATTTCATATTTCACCCGTCTCAACCACCCAACCATTTAGTCCCAGTGTTTTATTTATGTATTAAATTGCTATTTTTTTTTCCCCGAAGACGAGCATAAGTTTTTATGTATCAAAGTAGTTTACCTCTTCTTTCACTGACTTTGGATGCTGCTGGTGTGACCTGCTGCGCGTATATTTTTATACCTTGTATAACAGAAGAGAAGCTGAGTAATGTATTGGGCATGTTGTTAATTGAACTTATTCAGCAGTCTATTATCTTTATTAAAATTTCATGCAATTAATACATTATGATTGGAAGCTCTGTTACTACAATATTTTTCAATCAATTACATTTTATGTATAATGATTTGCCTAAAAATTGATTGTATGAATTCGATTTCTAATATGTCATCATTTACTGTACCTATTACATTGAATATATTTTGAGAAGCTAGCTGTTAATTATTATGACGACCGTCACAGAGGATTGCAAACAAAATTTGCGTGTAAATTTGCGTGTGATTTTGCAAAATTTGGTGTGCAATTCTCTCTGACGATCACCATCACATTAAACAGCTCGCTTCTCAACATATAAAATATGCAAAAGCAGAATAAATGATGACATATACTTATAATTCAAATAACTGAAATCATCTTTGAAGCAGATCATTACATGAAAAAATATAATTGATTGAAAAAAATGTTGTGGTAACAGAACTTCCAATCACTCTCATCAACTGGATGTAAGTTTGATAAAGATAATAGATTGCCGAATAGATCCCTTTAATAATATTCCCGTGCATTATTCTGCTTATCCTTTTTTTGTATAAGCTGTAAAAGTATACATTAAGATAGTCACAGCAGCATGTGGATACAAAGAACAGATAAACTACTTGGATGCATCGAAAACATGCCAAATTTTGATAAAGAAAATCACAAATCAATTTATAAATAAAACACTGTACTAAGATGATCGAATAGTTGGGACGGGTGGTATATGAAATATATAGCCACCTCCCCCACCGTATGTTCAAGGTAGTTTTGAAAAAAGGGCTGTATTAAAAACAACAATTCATTGTATGTCCCAATAGAGTGGTAATGCTATTTTCTTACCAAAAGTTGTCTGTTTTGCTCCAGCTATGTGGAATAAAGATATTGTTTTATAGTTTAAATATGTTAAGGAGATAAATATAAAGGTTTAAATAACACTTTTAAATGATAACCAGCTCTGTAGGATTTTTTGTAACTTTTTTGAAAAAAATGTCAAAAAATGACAAATTTTACCCAAAATTTCGATTTTTGGAGCAAAAGCGCAGACTCAAGCCATTTTTTTTCAGCGGTAAAATTTCACGCAGTTGATGTACTAGTATAAAGGCAACTTTTGGCACCTACCCGTTTTTGATTAAAAAAAATAATTGTTTTCGCTCCACCCTATTGCACAGTTTATGTGTTTATCGTGATAGTACATGATAAACACGAGTATCACATTTGTACAATACCGGTTGGGCAATAAACTACATCCTGCGAACTAGTGCTGGCAAAATGACCCTAATTTGTCTGCAATTCCAGCTACCTTACAGCCCGCACCAAAAAATATTATTGAATCAATTTTTTGTACTTGCTCCAAAAGATGTGGAAAAACATGTGGATGCCGATAATTTGGATTGAAATGTTTTGATATTTGCATAAATTGCTGCGGAGTTTCATGTCATAATGCAAGTAAAATTGAATTTGAAGCCCAGGAAGATATTGACATGCATCCTGCCCATTGTAAAGGAGGAGGGAAGCGCTACTTCTGAATTCAGTAATGGTATTGAAAGGCAAGCAAAAAATACTGAAAGCAGCACAAAAACGAAAGAAAGAAATACAGATAGTGACGAATCTGAATCGTGTGTAGAAATTTAAGTTGTGCAAAGAACTACTAAAGCAGTTAAACGACTGAAATTGGATTAAGCCAGTCACTATAAGTGGAATATGCCTATGGGAGAAATCACAATAAAGAAACGCGCTAAATGCTTTTCCTCAAGAGTAATGTGAAAATAAGCATAAATGTATATTATGTATTCACTTTCTCCATTCAAAGGTGAGAATTTTAGATCTGTTTAGATAATTTTCTTTAAAGTAGCAACAGATTTTTCGAATTTTCACAATTTTACTTTCAAATATATTCACTTTTTTATATTTTTGACAGGAAAGCGTTGGTGTGACAAACAAATGTTAATGACACTTTTTATAGGAAATTAAATTATCTACAACTTTGTAATTGAACTTTTTTTTTCTAAATGCCATTTTTCGTGAGACATTCACAAAAAACTGATTTTCAAACTCTTTAGCGCTCCCTGGCGGCGAAAGCTCACATCGGATCGATGGGGACTTTTAGGATGTTTATCTACATAACCTAACTAGCACCTATGCAAAAATCCAGCTTTGTTCTTATTTTATCCCCTATTTTTGCTAAAATGACTGGGCTATAAGACTCTACAACAATTTTGATTATGCACTATTGAAAAGTTAAAAGAGAATTATATATACTACCTCTGACAATAAAGTTTGGTGAATGAATTCAGATTCAGAACGACCGATCTGGCAACACTGGGAAAACAAAATACTACACCTGCATAGAGGCAAGTGTTGACCATCTTCCTCCACCGTTGTTCAGTTGAGCGTCGTTTATGTTCTTTGTAAGAAATGCTTTACTAAGTGCTTGTTCAGTGTGTTGGTTCTTAACTGAGAATAGGAAAATGAATGAATAAAAGATCAGTTTAAAGTTTGGTTTTAAGCTTTGCAAGATACCGAAAGAAATCCATGAGGGATAGTGCAAATTGAACACCTACCATACTCACCAGATCTCAATCCTCCAGACTTCTTCCTATTTTCACGACTCAAACTCTCTTTGAAAGAGATTTGACCATATTGCTGACATCCAACGAAAAGTGACGAAGCTTTTGAACTTCATCCCAAAAGATTTCTTGGGAATTTCCCAGGACATTTATAGCAGATCTCAGCGGTGCATAGTTATAGGAGATAACTATTTTGAAGGATGGTATGGCAACTTTCGTTAATATTTCATCTACATCAATGCTACAGGACTATTCGCCGAACTTTATTGTCAGAGGAAGAATATACTTCATGCATTAATACCAAAAAATTAAAATAACAATTTATTCCATTATATATATATATATATATATATATATATATATATATATATATATATATACAGGGTGATTCTAAATTTTTTTTACAATAAAAGAGGTGTGATAGTATACATCAAAACAAAAATATTAAATAGGAGACCAAGGGTCCCAGACGTTTTCCAAAGGAGATAGCCGCCATTAAAGTTTAGGGACCAAAATTTCAAATAAACATAAAAAACGGAAAAATTGGTCGATTGATTTACGGTTTTCATTAAAATTATTCTTTATGTCGGCATTTTTTAAAATTTAAATTATAAAGATAAATTTCAAAAAATGCCGATAGAGGGCACTTTAGACTTTGGAGTAACGAACAACTATTTTTTTTGCCGGTATTTTTTGCATCTCATTAAATGTTTTCGTAAGCTTAGACTCAAATTTTGAGCTCAAAATCTGAATAGTTGGGAGTGGTTAAGTAGCACAAACTGAGCTGTGTTCAGAGGGTTTAAATTTAAAATAATTATAAAAAAACGGAAAAATTGGTCGATTGATTTGCGGTTTTCACTAAATCTATTCTTTATGTAGGCATTTTCGTGAAAATAAATTATAAAGATAAATTTCAAAAAATTTCGCTAGAGGGCACTTTAGACTTTGGAGAAACGAACAACTATTTTTTGCCGATATTTTTTGCATCTCATTAAATGTTTTCGTAAGCTTAGACTCAAATTTTGAGCTCAAAATCTGAATAGTTGGGAGTGGTTAAGTAGCACAAACTGAGCTGTGTTCAGAGGGTTCAAATTTCAAATGATTATAAAACGGAAAAATTGGTCGATTGATTTGCTATTTTCACTAAAACTATTCTTTATGTAGGTATTTTCGTGAAAATAAATTATAAAGATAAATTTCAAAAAATACCGATAGAAGGCGCTTTAGACTTTGGAGTAACGAACAACTCTTTTTTGGCGTTATTTTTTGCACGTATTAAATGCTTTCATAAGCTGAGACTTAAATTTTGGGCTCAAAATCTGAATAGTTGGTAATGGTTAATTAGACAAACTGAACTGTGTTCAGAGGGTTCAAATTTCAAATGATTATAAAAAACAGAAAAATTGGTCGATTCGTTTGCGGTTTTCGCTAAAACTAATTTTTAAATCAGCATTTTCTTGAAAATAAATTTTAAAGATAAATTTCACAAAATGCCGATAGATGGCGCCTAAGACATTGGAGTACCGTACAACTATTTTTAACTGTTCTTTTTTTAATCTCATTAAATGCTTTCAAATGCATAGACTTAAAATTTAGACTTAATTTCTGAGTCGTTGGGAGTGTTTAAGTAGCGAAAAATTGAATTGTGTTCGAGGAGGGGGGGGGGGGGTTAAATTTCAACTCCTGAGCACACTTCAGTTTGTGCTTCTTAACCCATCCCAACGATTTAGAATTTGAGCTCAAAATTTAAGTTTAAATTTAAGCTTCCGAAAACATTTAATAGGCTTTTACAAGCATTTAATTAGAACCAAAAAATAATGGTTAAAATTAATTGTTGGTTACTCTGAAGTTTAAGACGTCCTCTAACGGAATTTTTTGAAATTTATCTTTAAAATTTATTTTCAAGAAGATACTGACTTAAAGAATAGTTTTATTTTAAACCGCAAACGAATCGACCAATTTTTCCAATTTCTATAATTGTTTTAAATTTGAACATCCCCCCCCCCCTTCTTAAACATAGTTCAGTTTGCGATACTTAACCACTCCCTACTATTCAGATTTTGAGCTCAAAATTGAAGTTTAAGTCTAAGTTTCCGAAAACATTAATGAGATGCAAAAAATAACGGCAAAAAAGAGTTTTTCGTTACTCCAAATTCTAAAGCGCCCTTTATCGAAATTTTTTTTAATTTATCTTTATAATTTATTTTTAAGAAAATACCAACATAAAGAATAGTTTTAGTGAAAAACCGTAAATCAATGAACCAATTTTTCCGTTTTTTATAATCATTTGAAATTTGAACCCTCTGAACACAGTTCAATTTGTGCTACTCAACCACTCCCAGCTATTCAGATTTTGAGCTCAAAATTTGAGTCTAAGCTTACGAAAACATTTAATGAGATGCAAAAATTACCGGCAAAAAATAGTTGTTCGTTACTCCAAAGTCTATAGCGCCCTCTATCGGCATTTTTTGAAATTTATCTTTATAATTTAATTTCAAGAAAATGCCGACATAAAGAATGATTTTAGTAAAAATCGCAAATCAATCGACCGATTTTTCCGTTTTTATGTTTATTTGAAATTTTGGCCCCTAAACTTTAATGGCGGCTATCTCCTTTGGAAAACGTTTGGGACCCTTGGTCTCTTATTTAATATTTTTGCTTTGATGTATACTATCACACCTCTTTTATTGTAAAAAAAAAAAAAAAAAAAAAAAAAAAAAAAAAAAAAAAAAAAAAATTAAATCACCCTGTATATATATATATATATAGTTATGTTTGCTAACGGTATGTAGATTATTGCCACCGTAGGCGCCATTGCAGCACTTATCAATTGCAACAAACATATATATACAATCCCAATTTCATGAAAATATTTATTAAGCACCAGGTGCATAATGTATAAACATTATTAAAAACAGTGAACATTAAAATAACAATATTGAACAATATAAAAAGTCACCCGCAGAACCAAAAGCTGCGGGTATTTAGCTTTAGTAAGTGCGGGTAATAGCTTTTTATATTGTTCAATATTGTTATTTTAATGTTCACTGTTTTTAATAATGTTTATACATTATGCACCTGGTGCTTAATAAATATTTTCATGAAATTGGGATTGTATATATATATATATAGTTATATATTTATATATTATATTGCAGCGGTTCCCAAAGTATAGGTCGCGACCCACTGGTGGGTCGCGGCATCTATTTTAGTGGGTCACGGAAACAATCTAGGTTTGTCACAAAAATATATTTTTTATTTCATCAGTTAAAAAAATAGCAATTTAAAATTTCCAAATGAAGAAATATATGAGTAGATTATCCAGAAACGTCTAAATGAGCTTAGAAATCCTTGATGGAGTTCAACACAACATACTCGTGTGAACATATTTTATGTACTTGGCTGTTTTTTAAAAACAAGTATAAAAAAACTGTGTGTTGAAAGTGAATTAAAGTTAACCTTGATAACCTTGTTTTAACCTTAATATAGATGCTTTATTCGGTAAACACTAGTGTAAAAAAATGCACGGATTATAAAGTTGTGTTTTGGTAGTAATTATATTCATTTTAACTTATCTTTCTAATTTGTTTGTTGAGTTAATTATTATTCCACTTACACTCATTGCAATTACGAATTGTTGTTTTCGTTGATAGTGTATTCTTCGTACGAAAATTTGCCTTTTTCGTGGGATAGGATAGCCGATAGTTTATACAAGTCATACAACAATTTCCTAACCGATATACACTTGCCGTCGAAAGTCTGCGTACAGACGATCATCTTTCGTGTTCATGCAACGATCACCAAATAAATGAAGTCTTTCGGAATGGAAAAAATTTTTAGTGATTCGTATAACTTCATAGATTTAAATAGTACAAACAACAATCACTTGATTGTTGCATAAAATAATACAAAAATTCATAACTTAAGAACGACACAAATCGTGTGCGCCAAAAGTCTGCGTACGCTGGAAAAATCTTTACGATAGTGGATTGTAATCAAAAGTTAATACATTGTAGGGTATCTCATTCTTTTTATCACCTCTCTCAGCCTGTTTGCATGGATTCAACTAGCTTAAAACTCTCTAGTGTGGTTATTTTGTTCCATTCATCTACCATGACATATTTCAGCATTTCTTTGGATGTTATTATGTGCTCCCTCATTCTCCGCTCTAGTAAAACCCACAAATGCTCTATTAGGTTTGATTCTGGAGACTGGGGTAGTCTAGGGGGAAGCAGGACGTTTCGGTCCCGCCATTTCGGTCCCGCCATTTCGGTCCCGCCATTTCGGTCCCGCCGTTTCGGTCCCGCCGTTTCGGTCCCGAGACATTTCGGTCTCGAGACGTTTCGGTCCCAAGACATTTCGGTCTCGAGACGTTTCGGTCCCAAGACATTTCGGTCTCGAGGCGTTTCGGTCCCAAGACATTTCGGTCCCTAGCCATTTCGGTCCCGAGACGTTTCGTTCCCGAGACATTTCGGTCCCTGGACTTTTCGGTCCCTTCTCCAGCAAGCTGAAATTTTGTGCACGGGAAATATCTGACATAATTTTATAAGGAACATTTTAGAGTGCTGAATTCAGGGGCAGGTCATTCCCCCCGGAGCTATCAATTACCCCCCCCCCCGGAAAATTTGAAATTTTGTGTTTTCAATGGTAAAAAAAGTAATCCCCCCCGGAGCCACAGAAGTCTCTCCCGGAGAAAAGTGTCTGAATTCAACACTGGTTTTTTAACTGAAAGTCGCATAAAATTTTAGTGTAATGCGATTAATTAGAAGTAACAAGTACCCCAAAACTTGATCAATTATTTAGAAATCGATGGAGATTTCTGAAAAAAATTCACAGATGAATGGCATTTTTTAAAATTGCCAGAATGTTTTGAATTCTTGAACGAGGAAATGGGGAAGTTAACTTGGAAACTGATAACTAAATTTATAAAAAAAACCCAATTAACGTATGATATTAACACACCCCATAATAGTTGTAAAATCTTAACTTCTGAGATGCATGTTTCCTCTCCAGGGAGACAAAGGCTTTTAAATTGCCAGGAGAAAAGAAAGAGTTATTGTTATATGGAATTTATATTCTGACACTTAGCATATTATAGGATTTCATCGCTGAAGCCAATTTTCAGAATTATAAGTGTTTCATTATTTTGCACCCCCGCCACTTCCGGCATAGGAGCAAAAATGTTGAAATAAATAAAAAACATCTGTATCTGGAAGTATTTTACACCCTGTGCCAAAATTATCATTGAATCCTCTTTTTGTTTATGGCATTTTTTATATATTGTTTTTTGTTACTAACATTTATTTTCCTTTTAAACTTTCCCGTTTTTAAATTAAGAAAAGAGTTTCCGGATTGCAACACGTGGAGGTAGTTAGCATTGCAATTATTTTATTACATAAATATATGACACGATCAAAAATAATTATTAAAATAATTTGTAACCTATTTTTTTTTTTTTTTTTTTTTTTTTTTTTTTTTACATTTTAGAAAAATGAATTACATCTTGAATTATTAGCAATTATTTTTTCATGACAACAGTTCTTTTTTTATTGTTATTATTACAATCAAGAATGTTTATTATATTGACGCTTCTCTGTTTTTATTAATGTTTTCCAAAACAACGGCAACAGCAAAAAAATTATATTGCCATACTTTTATGCATATATCACATTTATACAACACATCTGTTAATTTTTCTAAAACCAGCTTAAGGAAACTAATTACAAAATTATTAATGTAGTGCGTATTGAAATTTGTCATTTCATTTAAAGCTGATATTATTAAATAAAATAATTATTTTTAACATTAAAATATAAAAACCCTCATAAAAAATATGAAAAAAAAAGCCTTCTGTCAAAGTAAGTTAAATTAAAAAAGGTAACTTAAAATATTATGTCTAGGTGGTAAATATCTTATCTAACAATCTTATTCAGTTATGTTATAAGTTTTGAATATTTCAATGCCATTCATAAGCTGTAATAATAAGGATAAAAAGTATTCCATTCTACTTTTTATACTGGTTTAATTGATACTAAAAGCGTTTGAAATAAAGAACAGCAAGAGGAATAAAAAACACCGAGAAATGCTGTTCTTTTCAAAACATTCATATTTCTTCTAAAAATGCCTGCGATTATGTGGGAGGTCCGTCCGCATTTGAACTCCAGAGTATAAAGGGCACTGTAAAGAATAAGGGTTTCATCTGACAAGTGTATAAAGATCAAGATACGTAGAATAAAGCTAACTACCTAGCTCTTCTAGCTATCTTGTATAAAGATGACTATTTGTTCAAATGGGCGTTGACAATTGATTGACACGCAGAATTTTTGCTTAAAAGAGGTTAATCGTAGTACTTAGCTGATACATATATGCATACATTTCCAATTTTATAGGAACACCAACATAAAAAAAAGTGTTTAAAAATTCTCGGCACAAGGTTTTGATTTGTTATTTACTTAATGTTATACATTATTTTATTAAATGATTAACATCATCTTAGAAAATTTGAAAGCATTAATAATTATGTTGTTAAATTAAAAAATTCTCAAAAATTAAATTATTTTTATCAAACATATTTATTAATAAGGATTCAAAATTATTTTAACTATTAATTGTTTAAGTGACTTATTTATCAATTACTTGTTTAAAATCTAGTACAAGAACTATATAGAAGTTATAGCAAAAATGAAAAAAACATATTTTTTAAATTTCAGCTACTATAATGTTATTAACTTCATTAGGATGTATAAAACTGATAAGGATTCTCAAAATAAATATGTTATTTATTCATTTATTGGTTAGTTTATCATATTTTTCTTACTCTTTAAATATAATAATTAATATATGATTGATTTTTGCGAAATGTAAACTATAACATTGTTTCAAAAAATTTAAATCTGCATCTGGATAATATTGTTACCTAAACCTGTCAAGAAATATTTTTACGCATTGTTACAGTGTTGCATTATTATGTTTAATTAATTATTACGTTACGTTACTTTTCAAAATAATAATAATAATAATTTCCTTTTTTGAAATAAATAACAATTTTTGAATAATGACTTATGGTGATGAATAATTGCTATAAATTAAATCTCAAAACAGTTAGTGATTTTAAAATGAAAATCAAATTAATATTTTATTAAATTTATGTATTTTTAATTTAATGAATCTTTATATAATTATATTGATAAAATTATTAATTTGCATTTCGAATTTTACTTTACATAAACTCAATAAATAATCTGTTTTATATTCAATTTATCATTATGTTTTGTAGTAGTTATAAACTGAAGCTTATCGTTTACCTGTTTATTTATTTTATATTTAAAGTTATTGAAATTTAAAACAATTTATTCAATTAATAATATAATTAAAATTACAATTGTCAATTTTTTTCTGTGAAAGTGGAAGCGAAAAGGTAATGGAAATAGGTAAATAAACGATAAATTAAAAAAGCTTAGTTTTGTCAGTTAAAAATCGAAAATAAAATTATTTAAAATAATAGTTACATTATTATATAAAATTAAAAAATAATCATTTTATTACAAAAAATAGGCCCACTTTCAATAAAATCAACTCACAAAAATTGTCTTCATAAAGTAAGAAAACTGTTTAAAAAAAAGAAAAAAAAATGCAACCAATAATTATTACATAAAAAAAAGGTCGTTGGAGCATTTTTATTTTTTTAACAAAATTTTTTTATAGCACGCCTAGTTACGAAATCACTAATTTAAAGATTCTAAGAAAGTGTGCGAAAACAATCAATAAAAATAAAAGTTAATCAATAAAAATAATAGTTTATAGTATAGATAAAATACCTAATACAAAAAATATATGATAAAACTTAAAATATTTATTCTGTTAAATAATAATAATAAAGACAGTGTAAAATTATATAACATTGTTTAATCAAATTTACAACTCGCTGTGATTTTATTATCACGAGTTACAATAGATTAAACTTATTGGACTATTATATTCAGCTTGTATAAAATTTGAGGGAAGGGGGGCAGGAGAATACAAATATTAAAAAAGGCCCGAACAATGTTGAGCTTAAGCGTTTAGTGGGCCTTCATCAATCAGAAACCAAGTTATAAAGTGGCCGGTAAAGAAATAGCAATGGACAGAAATGGCCAGGGACCGAAATGGCAAGGGACCGAAATGTCCAGGGACCGAAATGTCCAGGGACCGAAATGTCTCGGGACCGAAATGTCTCGGGACCGAAATGTCTCGGGACCGAAATGTCCAGGGACCGAAATGTCTCGGGACCGAAACGGCGGGACCGAAACGGCGGGACCGAAATGGCGGGACCGAAATGTCGTGTACCCGTAGGGAGTTGGTATGGTACATGGCAGAGCACCCATAATCTCACAATGTATGCTAGGGGCTTGGGGTCATTGTCCTGCTAAAAGCAAAAACTCGAGAGACAAATGGCTTCTTCAGTGCAACTTGGCCATGATAGCCATGCTTTTTCAATTCTCTTCGGATTGTGGTTAAGCTCACCTTTTTTTTTAATCTTTGAGAAACACTTTCAGCTATCTGCGAAGCTGATAGTCCTGGACTTATTTTTACAAAGCGTATTACAAAATTTGACTCTCGAGGCGACAGTGCAGACGGGCGGCGGTATCTTGGGTTGGATTTTGAAAATCCTGTTTATTTGTAGTTCATGATCACTTTTTGATTCGATGAATGTCTTCTATTAACAGTTTTACTAATTAAAGTAAGAGTTTTTTCCGTTTTCCAAAGATCTACGATGATTTGTCTTTCAGCAGTATCGATTTCCTTTCTGTTACCTCCCATGGAACAATACAATCATTCAAAATCACAAATTCTATATAATTGGTAATAAAAGCCTATAATTACTTGAAAAAACTAAAGTTGGTGCAATTATCTCACAATAAAAGGTCTTTAAAAGCTATATTTTTCCAGTGTACGCAGACTTTTGGCGCACACGATTTGTGTCGTTCTTAAGTTATGAATTTTTGTATTATTTTATGCAACGATCAAGTGATTGTTGTTTATACTATTTAAATTTATGAAGTTACAGTAATCACTAAAAATTTTTTCCATTCCGAAAGACTTCATTTACTTGGTGATCGTTGCATGAACACGAAAGATGATCGTCTGTACGCAGACTTTCGGCGGCAAGTGTATATAGTGTTGATAATAACAAAAATATATAAATAAGAGAAGCTTCTCTTTTGAAAATAGCTTTATTCTGCAAGGAAATCAATTTTATGTTAGAGAAATTCAAGTTAGATCATCTACTTTAAGGTTTGTTTCCACATAATTGACATGCAAGTGAGAAAAGCCGTAAAGTTTGTTCAGTTTAATTAGTTTAATCGTGTGCAGAAAAATTAATTTAAACACTGCAAAAATAAAGTACTTCTTTAAGAAAATAATTTAAAAACTAACCCTATTAACGGCATGATTTTTTTTTCTACTATTACGAAAATAATCTTTTGTACTTTGAGTGGTGTATAAGGAAATTAACTTACAAAAATATTTCAATTTTTAAGCTGAACTTTTAAGTTTTACCATTCGTGGCAGAAGTGTCGCAAAATGGAGTTTATCTATCCCCAAGGGCGGCACCAGAGGGGGGACCGTGGGGGCATATGCCCCCCCCCCCCATCGGGGTCAAAATTTAATGTCGTCGGGGAAAATATTTTGACTCTTGAATTTCGGCCCCGTCAAATTTTTGTCAAAATATGGAACTTTTTTTTTTTTAAACCTAGATCGATTGAATTAATTCTTTTGGGAGGAGTAGGTTTCTGACTAAATTTTGATTCTTGCAGATAGAGTTCAGATAAACTCAATCTTTCAAAAAAAAAAAAATTGAATTTTTTTAAATAAAAATTTGTATAAATGACTATACATGATGATACATGAATGACTCTGTTCATGTTTATTTTTTAACAAAAATGGCAAAATCTATGCTGAAGTTTTTGTCGGGGCTGTCTTGGATGACAAGTAGAATGCGGCATTGGGTCGGGTAAACTGAACCTGACACGACTCGTAGTCTGGATCAGATCGGGTTGAGCTTAATCTTTTGTCGTTGTGGGTCAGATTCCAGTTAGGTTAACATTAAATGTTTCAGGTTCGGGTTGGATATTGAGATTTATGATTCTTGATTCAAGTTTAATCGATCTCTCAAAAGAATTTACAATTTTTTTAAAGGTGAATAACTATATATTGAATGTTGATGAGATTATATGTATTGATTTTTTACTTAAAAGTTAAAACTGATGCTGGAGGTATAAATATTTTTACATAATTGCATTACAGTATGGCTATATTTTTTTATCAGTTACGATTGGGGTCTAGTTGAAGTTGAAATATTTCGGGTTCAGATCAAAATGTGGAGATATCGGGCTCAGATCGCGTTTCGGGTAGATCCTGCATAACTTTGGGAAATTAAACCCAATTCGACTGTCGATCTGAGTCGCATCTGGTTAAAGTTGATACTTTTTTCGAGGTTCAGATTGACTTCTATTTTTCGAGTCGGGGTAATTTTAATTGTTTTAGCGTATGAGTTCGATTCTATTTCTCAAAAGTATCGCCGAAATATATTTTAAAATGTAAAATTATATTATTGGACTGTCAATGACTGCATCAGAGCCGTCCTTAGGGGTGTGCTGCAGGTGCGGTAGCACAGGGCCTCGCGCCTAGAAAGGCCTCGCGCTCGGGTAAAAGAAAAAAAATCAATTCAATTTTAAAAACACCTAAATATACTTTAAAAAAAATTGTTGCAAGCTATTTATTTTCCGATTAAATTTAGATATTTAACAAGTTGGAAATTGCACGTGAAGCGTAGCAAATGAGGTCCGTTCGTACGATAACGAAGTTTTAAAATATTCAGATCTTGTTGATATAGTAGAGCGTACTTTGGATACAGTATAGTGATCGAAATCTTTGTGTTCCTGTAAATATGCAGGGAGTAATTTTTATTATACTTCATTAACGTATATCTTATTCGTAAAATATGAAGTAGTTTAATATAATTAAAACACACCCTAAACAATGTTTCCCCGTATAACATTATTTAGTGGAATACATTTATGTGGCCCTGTAATTTAATAATAAATATTCTTTGCATCACAGTTTGGCGCATATTGTGCAGAATGTATTTTTTAGTACATATTTCATAGATTCATGTCAATTCTATTATGTTCAAATGGGTGTAACACCATTAAAATGCATTTGAAACTTTTAAAGGGATTAAATGAATCCATTTAATTAAGATTATGTAAGACGTTTTCGCATTTCTATGATTTGCTCGTGATTGGAGGCATTGAACTATAAGTATGCAATATTTAAAGTCTCTAACTTACACAGTTTCCGAGTATGAACTCTGAGAAACAAACAGAGGCGTGAAACTAATAGAGTTTACTCAGATATACGAAACCCTAAAAATTAATGTCAACTCAACCTGGTCCGATTCGATATAAGACTGTAGAATAAAAAGGCCTCGCAAAAGTTCTCGCTCCCGGCCTCACTTTCGCTAGGGACGGCTCTGGAGTGCATATACAGATACATTGATTAATCTACATAAAAAAATATAATTGATATTGGAGGTATTATTGTATACTATTTTTCCATTATTGCTTTAAAAGATGGAATTTTCTTTTTTATTTTGAGTTGGGATTGGGTTCGAATTGAATACTTTTAGGTCGAAGTTTGTAGAGTTCGGGTCTATTTTTTTTAGTTTAGATTGAATGGATATAGAATTAACTAGTTCAGGTCAGGTATAACCCAATCCGCGGAAGACTCTAAGCTCTCAAAATAATCGGTGAACTGAACTATTTTTTCCCTTGATTATATTCTGTTAAAAGAGAAAATTTTGCTTAAAAGTTTGCTTCCATGCGCTTTAATTTTGCCATTTCTACCCCCCCCCCCCCCCCCGCGCAAGCGATTTAAAAATAAATAAATAAATAAATAAAAACACCAGTTACCTGAAATACTCACACGAAAGCTAAGATCCCAATTTTCGAAAAAATGTTCAATCTGAAGGCAGAAATTGCTTAAAATAATAGAAAAGTCTCTTGAAAATCACAGGAATATTTCGGCATTGCCACGATGGACTCAGGGCGATAAATTTTGGCCCAAGCAGACCTTCTAACCCGCGGTTGGTTAGACCTCCTATTTTTGTTTAATCAAAGGACTATTCAGTTTACTGAGCAGCAACGCTGTGCACTATATTTTCCTATTAGATACTGATTTTTTAAATCTCTATTTTCTCTCAAAATAATGAAAAGTTCGTGAACCGAATCTGAAATTTTTTTGAAATTCTACAATCAAAACATCAAAATTTCTTAAAGTAATAGAAAATTCCGTTCCAATAACATATTTGTTCTGGCAATTTATTGCCTGTATATTTTATTTTTAGTGAAATGTTTTTGAGAGTGTATGGAATAATAATTATATTTTCTCAAAAATGACAAAAATAGAAAATAATGAAAAAACTAAAGCTTTAAAACTAAAATAAAATAATGAAAAAAACTAAAGCTTTTAAACTTAAAAAAAAAAAAAAATCATATTGTCTTCTGCTTCACAGAGGCCATTCTTTTTTCTACGTTGGACTCTCGTGCGTTAGAAGGGAAACTTCTAAGGTTCTAGAAAAAGTTCTTTTTATGAATTGCCGTCTCTGCATATGGTGGCAATATTATTATTTCAGGATTAGAAAATCATTATTTAACGGTTTTCAATCATTATTTAACTTTCACGACCTCCAACCAACTTTACCATTTTAAAATGTTTGAAGAAGATGGGGAAAAAAAGTATGGTTCTTGATCGATCCGGTCATTTAAAAATCTGGTTAATCGTCGTCCAGATAATTGCCACTCTACTTTATTTTAAATTTCATGTTCATTATTTTCGAAAATAATATAATCGAAAATTACTGCCCCCAAATCTGGTCTAAAAATCTTGTGTAGGTGGGATTAAACACACGTGTATTACAGAAAAGAGAAAAAATACATTTAAATAACAATTTTATTAAGTTTCAATTTACATATAAGATTTTTATAAAATGTGTCCTTTTGTAGATATATACTAGATATATACTAGAAAAAAAATGTTGAAAAGACTGATATATTCTTAAATTATTTTAATACATAAGAAGAAAATACTGGAATCGTAAAAATTTTCTATTATATTTTTTGGGGTTTTTTTTTTTTCTGTTTTTCTGTTAGTTTGTGTAGGACACAATTTTCCTGACCATATTGTCTCAAGAAATAATGCATGGAGTTTAATAATAGAACTTCAGAGTAAGTTTGACGTAGGTATAACTTAGCTTTAATATCACCTAACTGGTGGCGCTGCTATGCTTAGATTTTATTCAATAGACCATTCCATAGTTTCTATAGATTTTTAGACATTCAAATAAATTAATGCTGATAAAATTTGTTATGTATCACTCAACAGAGGTTTTGTTATGCTTTGTTTTCAATAATTACCGTGACATGCATGCAAAACTTTTAAGCTATTGCATAGCTATTATCGCGGGCTTTGAGCGCGGCGACCGAATCCAAAAATTATGTAACGAGGAAAATCCTAACACATCCGTAACGAAAAAACCTAACACTCGGCTAACGTCGTTTCAGCTCGGCAGACTTCGGCATGTTATCCTTCGGTAGACTTCGGCAGACATTGACGCGCTATTTTTCAGATATTTAGAGGATATCAAGTCTCAAACTTATATTTCTTATTTCAGTTACTATAAAACTATAGTTTCAATAATAAAAATTCCTGATAGAATGTGTATAGAAAAGAATCGTCTTAAGATAAAACAAGGATGGATAATGTAGCTTTTGGTGATTGGAGACCCAACCAATGATGAGGATCGAAAAATTTAAAATGCTTATAACTCGCGATCTAATTTTTGTAGCGCGGCCAAATTTTGTTTGGTAATTTATTATGAGACAGTGTTAATTTTTGGTGATGGGAGACCCCCACGGTGAGAGTCGAAAAAGTTAAAATGCTTATAACTCGCGGTCTAATTTTCGTAGCGCGGCCAAATTTTGTTTGGTAATTTATTATGAGACAGTGTTAATTTTTGGTAACGGGAGACCCCCCACGGTGAGGGTCGAAAAATTTTAAATGCTTATAACTCGCGATCTAATTTTCGTAGCGCGGCCAAATTTTGTTTGGTAATTTATTATGAGACAGTGTTAATTTTTGGTGACAGGAGACCCCCACGGTGAGGGTCGAAAAAATTAATATGCTTATAACTCGCGATCTAATTTTCGTAGCGCAGCCAAATTTTGTTTGGTAATTTATTATGAGACCGTGTTAATTTTTGGTGACGGGAGACCCCCACGGTGAGGGTCGAAAATTTTAAAATGCTTATAACTCGCGATCTAATTTTCGTAGCGCGGCCAAATTTTGTTTGGTAATTTATTATGAGACAGTGTTAATTTTTGGTGACGGGAGACCCCCACGCTGAGAGTCGAAAAATTTAAAATGCTTATAACTCGCGATCTAATTTTCGTAGCGCGGCCAAATTTTGTTTGGTAATTTATTATGAGACAGTGTTAATTTTTGGTGACGGGAGACCCCCACGGTGAGGGTCGAAAAAGTTAAAATGCTTATAACTCGCGATCTAATTTTCGTACCGCGGCCAAATTTTGTTTGGTAATTTATTATGAGACAGTGTTAATTTTTGGTGACGGGAGACCCCCACGTAGAGGGCCGAAAAATTTAAAATGCTTATAACTCACGATCTAATTTTCGTAGCGCGGCCAAATTTTGTTTGGTAATTTATTATGAGACAGTGTTAATTTTTGGTGACGGGAGACCCCCCCCCCCCCCACGGTGAGGGTCGAAAAATTTAAAATGCTTATGACTCGCGATCTAATTTTCGTAGCGCGGCCAAATTTTGTTTGGTAATTTATTATGAGACATTGTTAATTTTTTGGTGACGGTAGACCCCCCCCCCCCACGGTGAGGGTCAAAAAATTTAAAATGCTTATAACTCGCGATCTAATTTTCGTAGCGCGGCCAAATTTTGTTTGGTAATTTATTATGAGACAGTGTTAATTTTTGGTGACGGGAGCCCCCCCCCCCCCCCACGGTGAGGGTCGAAAAATTTAAAATGCTTATAACTCGCGATCTAATTTTCGTAGCGCGGCCAAATTTTGTTTGGTAATTTATTATGAGACAGTGTTACTTTTGGTGACAGGAGATCCCCCACGGTGAGGTTCGGAAAATTTAAAATGCTTATAACTCGCGATATAATTTTCGTAGCGTGGCCAAATTTTGTTTGGTAATTTATTAAGCTATTGCGTAGCTTTTATCGCGGGCTTTGAGCGCGGCGAAAGAATCTAGAAAATCCGTAAAGAGAAAAAAAACCTAACACTCCGTCTGACGTCGCTTCAGTTTGGCAGACTTCGGCACGGTATCTTTCGGTAGACTTCGGCAGACATTGACGCGGTATTTTTCAGATATTTTGAGAATATCAAGTCTCAAACTTATGTTTTTTATTTCAGCTACTATAAACGTATAATTTCAATGATAAAAATTCCTGATTAACCTACATGTATTGTAAGATGATAAAAATATTTTAAATGATATTAATTTCTCATTTATTCAATAAAAGAAAAAAATGTTTGTTATCAGTCATCACGCTCAAAAAGTAACTTGAATTAATATAAAAAAAAAAATGCATAAATAAAAAATAAATAAATAATTATAATTGCATAAGTTGATAAAAAAAAAAAATGCTGTGCAATAGCTTTACCGCGGCAGTCCCCGAGTGCCACATGATTTTTTTTTCCCCAAAAGTCAAAATGATCATATTTACATTTCGAATTCAAATGAAGTAAGTATTACGTAAAAGTTATCTTTCTAAATAATTTTCTGTTTTATAATACATTTATTTGATTGTTAAAAATCTAAAGTTCGCTGGTGTGCCGTGAGACCGTGGGGATAGTTGCAATGATACATATGTGATAAATCTCTTCTGACAAGATGTGTGCCTGAAGATCATTAACAGGGGGAATTACACGGGATTATATAGCAGTTGCACACAGTCAACGTTCAGTTCTGAATTTCAGTGAGGCGCGTGTTTTAAAAGACCCACGTGTAGAAAGCTATATCTTTTATTGTTACTTTATTTCTTTTAATTATCATTAAATTTAGATCTAATTTTAAATTGTAGATAATCTCTGAATTCATAAAGATTGTATGTTTGTAAAATTATTAACTAATGAAAAATAAATCTTGTGCATAATTAGCCCAAATAGAAAAAATCTACACAGGAAAAACAATCAGTACTTTAAAAATAAAATATTTTAAAAATAAATGATTGAATCCATTTTTAACATTTTCTAACAAAGTTGTAAGGTGTTTATGCATTCGATTTATACATTACGGTCTATGGAGGAAAATCGTTTGCAGAGTATTTTGATGACATAACGCTATTGCAAATGTATTGAAACTGATATAAATCACTGAATTTCACTACGATTAAATTATAATTGGACATACATAACAGTTTTAATTCATTTGCAGAGACATGCAAAAGAAATCGTTACAATAATGTATAAGATTAATACCTGTTGGAAATGAGTTTTCAGCTTCGGCATGCGTTTTTAAATCTAACTGTTTTTTATGTACGTTTCTAGTTATATAAATAAGTAGCGTCTATTGATGTCGTCAGATCTGTCTGTCTGTCTGTTTGTCCATCTGTCAGCTCGCATGTAACAGCATAAAAACTACCAAGCGAATTGTTTGAAATTTTAATTATAGATTTGTTGCAGAATTTTGATGAGTCATTTCAAATTTATTAAATACTGATATATAGTTCAAATACAGGGACAGTCAAAAGTATTCTGTTACATTACGCCGGTAGGATAAAATAGTTTCAAATGTTTTTTTTAAGTATGTTACACCCGTTGAAACATATTTAAATTGATATGCATACTTATTTTCAGTTTTTATTATTTCTGTAATTATATTAACTGTAACTTTATTAATCAAAACATAAAAAGTATAGTGATTTAACTAGAGAATTAATTGTTTAAGGATTGCTAGTTTAAATTGCATTAATATTAATATTAAATGCAATTATTAATAATTTTAATAAATATTAATTTTTGCTGTATTTCATATAGGTATTATAATAATTATTACAAAATAAAAATAATAATATTCCTTACTTATAAAATAACTAATTTGCTGGTTTTATACCTTTTATTATTGAGAATAGTTTTATTAATTAAAGAATAAAAACATAGATTATAGTATTGTAACTCAAAAGCAGACTTTTTTTTCTTTTTTTGAAAACTTAGAATTTTTTATAGTTATAATTCATTTTTAATTACTACTACTTGTCATATTTCTGTTATAGTTGATTTGAAGTCTTCACATTTCATGCATTGAACATATGTAAACTGAATAAATAGTATAGATCGACCGAACGTTCGTTTTCGACTCAAAAACCACAGTTTAGCCGAAAATGAATTTCCGGCAAAAATACATTCCGCCGCTCCGAAATTCGATCTAAATTGTCTGTATTCCAAAAGTTTCGTGTCTTGTTTCGGAAATTTTCATCATTACTCATTAATTTTAGCTCTATTAGTTCAAATGAGACACTCTTTATTGATTGCTATAAAATGTGCAGTTTATAATTAACAGTCATGCCTGACTGAAGATGTGAGTGCAATTCTTAAAGCAAGCAGTGCATATTGGACTAATCTATGAGGACATTTTCCAGGTACTTATTAAAAGTTCCAAGCTTAATATTAAAGAAAATGTTTAATTTGAAACCGCGGAAATGCTTCGAATACATTTTTAGAAAGTTCTAGTATATCAGATAATCATTATAAAAGATAAATAGAGATATGTACAGCTTAAATATTTTTTAATTAGATTAAATTCATGTAATTAAAATTTTGTTTCGTGTTGGTGACGAATTAAATACAATTTGATATGAAACTAAAACGTTTTGGCTAGAGATTAATAATTATGCATACTTAATAAAAACGTATAATTAATTAAGTATTACAAATATTTATGGAAGTATAAACTACTTAAAAATTTTTGGGAGGCATTTTCGTTTTCAGCAAAATATAAAAAGATAACCGAAATTCAGTTTCAGTTTCGTTTTCGGTCTTAAAAATCTGTTTCGATCGATCCTTAATAAATATCCACATAGATTATGGCGATTGTCTGCCGAATTAAAGTTAAAAAGATAAGTTCCTCCTGGCAACCTTACCTCATTCACCCTCCCCCCTCCCCACCTTCAAATGTAACAGCTCATGTTATTTTTAATTTTTTGGAGACTATCTTCTTTTGAAAAAATTTTGCATGTGTCCCTTTGTATGCTTAAAATTGACTAGCTTTAAGGCTGTATTCGAAAAAACTTTTTTCCACCTTCAACAGCTCAAAATTTTCTCATACAATTTCAGACACATTTTTAAAAGTAGAAACGTGAAACTTGCGAGGGGATTTTTGAAGAAACGTACAAGGTGCCGTGTGATGTCTTTTTACGCTCAATTCATTAGAATTTGATTTATAAACAATTACCCTTTCAGTATGACCCTTTTTTTCGTTCACAGATCTCCCGCTTCGAAAAACTCTGTTCAAAATGCCGTTTTTGATTGCTTTTTTGCAATATTTTCTGAATTTATCAAAGAATTGATTATCACGGCACCTTGCATACTTTCTAAATAAGACAATTTGCCAGTGTGATGCATATGAGAGCAAAAATGAATTGAAAAATAAATCGGAAAGTAAGTACTTTGAATCGAAATACACCCTTAAGTGCATTTATAACTGGCACAAAATATTGTTTAAGGATAGAAGTTTTTTCAGAACCTTGTGACAGAAACACGGCTACATTGACGCAGAAACGGAATGGCACCTTGCCGGAAATTTTCATCTTCGAATCGCTAAACATACCTGATAGAAATACTAATTTTTAGCACTGTTATTTTTATTTCAAATAAAAAGGGTTAAACTTATTGTCTAATGTCACTTCCCATGCAATATTAAAATCTTCATGTCTTTCGCAAAAAATTTTTTCGATTAACACCAATTTTTTTACAAAATATTTTTAATATTTTGACAGCTCATGCAAGAAATGCTATAAAAAACTTTAAGAAATACCAGAAAATTTATTCTCAAAATATATTGGTACGAATAGAATATAAATATAGAATCATATATAAAAACCTAGCTTCGGATGAGGCTTAAAGTTAGTAAAGCATGTTAGAGAAGAAGTTCCTAGAAGACTAAAGTCTTTATGCGACTAAACAACTCCCTATTTAGTTATGTAGAAAACATAAGACACATTTTTTTTTTTTTTTTTTTTTTTTTTTTTTTGTAAAATTAGCTTTAAATTCACTAGGTTAAAAAAAGATAAATTTATTGCTTTTATTATTATAAAGAAAAAGAATGGCCTTGTCCTCAACTCCTAGTAAGAGAAAAAAAAATAGATATGTGTGTACATATATTAGTTTATATTTTAATTATTAATAATAATTAAGCTTATGTTTACAATACCTCCCCCCTTGTTTTGAAATTTTTTTGCTGTTAATTTGACTTGTCGCAGAAAGCTTTGATAAATTTTAGGGCTGCACCGAGTAGCACTTTAGCCGAGTAGCCGAGTACCGAGTAGTTGTGTCTAAGAAAGAACTATCAATGCACATGAAATGAGCTTTAAGAGTAACATGTCTGTGTAAATATAATAAACATACTTCTTTAAAACATATAATCATGTATTTTTTAATTAACTTTTAAATAATTTCGAATTAACTAATTTGAAATTTAATTATACATTCTTTAAAGGTAACATTTAAAATTTCAAACAGTTTAAAACAGTAGCATTGTTTTTAAAAAAATGGAAAATAAAAGTGATACATAAAAATTAAATTCAACCAATGCAAATTAACTGATGCTTTAATTTACAAATTCATTTTGATACTGGAAATCTGTATCAAGAATGATTATTGGTTGCTGTAATTTAGAATAATTCAAAGAACTGATGTTAAAAGTAATGATGTAAGCTTGCATTATTCACAATATGCAACTTAGAATAAAATCAGGCTTATTGCCTAACAGGCTATTTTAGAGATGTTAGCTATAGCTAGAAACATTGTAGGAGGATTTTGTTTATTCCATATAGTTGCATGCTCAAATTTTGAAAAGTTTCAGATTCCTTGCCTGGATCCAAAAGATTAATTATTAGAATAATTATCTGTAATAAACCATAAGATGGAGCTCAAAATATAATATATTTAAAATGCTGTATTAATTAAAACAGCATTTTTGCCTTTATGCTGCTGAAAGTAAGATAAATTTAATCACAGTTTAGTAGCAATTACTGTGAAAGTGTAATGAAATTGTTATTTTCATTCAGAGTTATCATAACATTGATGAGCTCAAATGATAGATTACCATATTAGGAGTTAAACTACCAATTAAAACATTCCTACATTATTTGGAAAAAGAAAGTTTCGGTCATTTTAATTGTGGTACAATGAAAGGCGGATTAAAAGTGAACTGGAGGGAAGAATTTGCAATATTTAATTTAAAGCACCAAAATATTTTATTTCTTCTTGCGAATTAGTTTCAGTAGCCATAGCATACCATCATCAGTGCAAAATATGATGATGATGGCATGCTATGGCAACCAAAACTAGCTTACAAGAAGAAATTAATTATTTTAGTGCTTTAAACTTTAATATATTCATTTGTAATGTATTGTGCCAAATAATTTATCATTGTAATGATAATAAATGCGTAAAAATTAAATCCTTACAAGTACTCGGTAAGGTACTCGGTACTCGGCCCAAATTTTGGCCGAATACCGAGTACTCGGCAGATTGGCCGAGTACGCCGAATACCAAGTAAATACCGAGTATTCGGTACGGCCCTAATAAATTTTACCATTAGGGATCAGAAATAATCGAGAATTTTGCTACATTTTATAGAAAAGTTTCTGAAGCTTAATATTCTAATATCTCTAAAAATGAAATAATATCTAACAATTAATATATATTTTTTCGGCAGTGTACCTAATTTAAGCTGCTTCAGACAAACATAGACTATTACCGAAAAAATAAGTGAAGACAAAATACTGGAAAATGTAGGGAAACTGCTTATAGAAATATTTATTATACTTAAAGACGTATGTACAAAAAGGATGATGCGAGCGGACCTCCTGCACCAAGTGGCTAATTGAAGCAAGTTTTATCAACGCGATTTTTACCTTTACTTATGCGAAACTTAGATGTAAAAAAACCATAACTTTATAATAATAATAATTTAAAAAAATCGGATTTTTTTTTTAATTTGATTTTTTTAATTCCCAGGTATTTTAAGTTTCCAAAGCAATCAAACCTTTTAATTGCTAACATAATTCATGTTTTTACACTTTAATTAATAAAAATTAATTATTAGTTAGTAATTACATAAATTAAATAACTACAAATTAGTAATTTCATTAGTTTATAGAATACAATAAAGTTATTCACATTAATATTTTACAACAATTATGCAAAACGATATTAAATATAAGTGATATTTACATTTTCAAAATGATTAGTAGCTGCATTTAATATTAAACTGTTACCAATCTCTAATTAGGTATATAATGCATATTTTTTGTGTTTTAATTACTAAAACGATAATTTAGCATTTTACTATTGGCTTTAAAAGGAAAAGAGGCAAGATACGAGTTCCAAAAATGGGAACTATTTCATACTAATGTGTTTAGAAGCAGTGAAAAAAAGTACACAATTCTTAAATATGATAAGTGTAAAATCCTTAACTTTCAATACTTCCACAAAATAAAAACTGAAAAATAGAATTAAATAACATGCTTTAATAATATACTGTTTTTTCTCATGAGTTGAAGTTCTATCACTTTTGTAAAGTCTTGAGTACATATATTTAAAAATACTGCAGTATGGAGAGGTTTTATACAAAAGATTTCTTCCAAAAGATTTCTACCAGTAAATTTCGCTATTTTTTTTTTAAATGGGGGGGGGGGGGGCATTTTATCAATTTCAAAAAGGGCAAGGTATGGTACACTTAAAAAATAGCCGAAAGGAAACAGACATTAATAACAGAATTAATAAAAACTGCAAAAGTCTGCTATTAAAAAAAAAAAAAAAAAAAAAAAACTAATTTCATTAATATCACAAACATCATAACTAACAAATAATTTTGGCAGTTCTTTTTCCGTTTGTACTAACAGAAATTAGTATTAATCGCGTAAATCTTAGCTTACACAATATTCGTGTATGCTACCAAAAAGAAAAAGTATGAAAATGAGCTACAACGATTAATACACATATACAGTATAAATATATGAATAGCCAGTTACATCTGAAATCCTCAAAATATTAATTAGCAACACTATTACCTCTTAGTGAACATATCTTGCTGTGCTTAAATAGTTGTATTTATTATATTAATTAAACCGTGTTTAACATTTTTTACCAATTAGTTTTTTTTCTCTTATACATTCTTTGACAACAGCTGTAGAGCAGATGTTATTATTCAATCCTTCTTTAGCACAAATATTTGCTAGAAGTTTATTACTGCAAAAGTAGAATTTGAAAATAAGATTCTTCTTCTTTATTCTCTTATTTTACAGAAAATTATTATACTTGCCTTGTTCATTTTACATAAAAGAATAAATATTTAATTACTTAAAGGAAATTATGACATCGCAAATAACTTTTAATTTTTAAATGATATATTTTTTATGACTTTACAAACTTACTATACTGAATGTTTTATATGACTCAGAAATTAAGCCTAGAAGCAATTATTTAAAGCTTTTTTTGTGTGTGTATTCATAAGTCAAAATATCTATAAAAACTTTCCAAATTATATTAATCTTAGATTTTAATACACTTTAATACTGTCATTCTAAACATTAAAATAATTTTTGATTTAAATCAATGACTTAAGAAAAAATCAGTTGCTTAAAATCAGGATTTAATCAGTGACATCCTATGCGCAATTATTTACAAAGAAAATTAACAAGATTTTTCGCAGCAGGAGCAGGCGCCAAATAGTGTTGCTGCGGCGCTGCTTAGATAGACGATTCCAGTATTATTATTACTATTACTATTATTATTATTATTATTACTATTTGTAATCAATTAAATAAAAAATGTTTTGCCTTAGAATCGATCCTATTTAATATTAAAACAGATATATCGATAAATAAGAAATCTATCTGTACAGGGTATGTAAATTGATTAAATACATTCTGAAATACACTGTTTTGTTGCCTTAGAACATAAAAGAAAGAACAAACTCATCGACCATATGAGTTTTTTTATGCAATTTTGTTTTGTGACCATAAAAAGATTTAATTCAAAATTTACACAAAACAAAATTTATAAATAAAGCTATGTACACTAAAATTCGCTTTTTTAAAAATATTACAACTAAATCTTTTAATATTACAACTAGCTGCACCCGTCGAAATTTGACGGAAAAGAATATATATTAGATATGATATACAGTCGAGTCTCTATATAACGAAATCCATTGTTCAGTGAAAAAATTCGTTATATAAAAAAATTCGTTGAATAGAAAACGGTAAAAAAATTTTCATTTAATGTTTAAATTTTGAAACAGTGTTGTTTTTGAGGTGTTTAAGGGGGCTCAGGAATTGAAAACTTTTCAAAAAATCGATTTTTTTTATGATCTAATTTGATTATTCATTTAATTCTTAACTCAATGCAAAAAACCGCATAAAAATGTTTACATTTTTAACGGAGTTATAAGCATTTATGTATCAACACTTTCACAGCAGCATCCATATAATTTCAACTTTAAGTCGCGTTTTCTCAAAACTTGATTTTTGATGGCTAACACCAAGATTTAAAAAAAAAAAAACTATTTGATAGAATAGCTTAATTTTTTTTTTTTTTTTTTTTTTTTTTTGCATGCATGCATATAACATTATTATCTAGATTATGAATTAATATATTTTATATAGCTTAATATTTTGAGTATTTTTAATGGAAAAAAAGTTGTATCTTTTAGGGTTTTTTTTTAAATTTTCAACTTTGAGAGATTTTTTAATACTGTTTTTATTAAGTGATAGTTATATCCTTAATTCATAATCTAGATTATGATGTTATATGCATGCAAAAAAAAAAAAAAAAAAAAAAAAAAAAAAAAAAAAAAAAAAAAAGCCATTCTATCAAATAGTTTTTTTAAATCTTGGTTAGTCGTCAAAAATCAAATTTTGAGAAAACACGGCTTAAAGTTGAAATTATATGGATGCGGCTATGTAAGTATTGATGCATAAATGCTTATAACTCCGTTAAAAATGCTAATATTTTTATGCGCTTTTTTTGCATTGAGTTAAGAATTAATTGAATAATCAAACTAGATCATAAAAAAAATCGATTTTTTGAAAAGTTTTCAACCCCTGAGCCCCCTTAATTAAGTTTTTGAAATGTTTAACGGAATTTCGATGGAGTCTCAAACATTTTTGCCATTTCCTTTTTTTTTTCCCAGTGTTTTATTGATTATTTTCAAAATTATTACTTTATCAGATAGAGTTATGCTTGTCCTAGGAGCGATTTTATGCAGATACAGTAGAAAATAACACCAGCATAGATGGTATTTAGTAACAATTCTTCATTCAAATAATCTCTCACAACAAAAAATGTTCCAAGTCGCCACAAACAACAAACATCCACTTTAAACTCTAAAAGTAATAAGAGTTAGTTTAAGTAGATGAAAACCTGCTGAAAAAGACGGCTTTTTCTGAAATTGCCCTTTTATCCCTGCCTTAAGGGTGTATTTCGATTCAAACTGCTTATTTTCCGATTTATTTTTGAATTCATTTTTGCTCTCAAATACACCAAACTTCCAAAATCTCTTATTTGGAAAGTACACAAGGTGCCGTGATTGTCGATTCTTTGATAAATGCAGAAAATATTGCAAAAAAAAAAAAAAGCAATCAAAAACGGCATTTCGGACCGAATGTTTCCAGGCGAGAGTTCTTGGGAACGAAAAAAAGGGTCATACTGATAAGGTAATTGTTTATAACTCGAATTCTAATGAACTGAGCGTAAAAAAACATCACACGGCACCTCATACGTCCCTTCAAGAATACCCTCAGCAAGTTTCATGTTTCTATTTTTAAAAATGTGTCTGAAATTGTATCGGAAAATTCCGAGCTGCTGAAGGTGGAAGAGCGTTTTTTCGAATACACCCTTAATATCCAAACCAAGTAACAAACAACATTTTCAAGACGACAATGCAATAGTTTTATCTTTTAGGATGCTTTGTTTTCTTTCGATCTTTTCCAAGAACACATGCTCATCCTGGTTAAAACAAAGTCAAGAGTAACCATTCGAAAAGGATGTTTTTCTTGGGGGGGGGGGGGATGCCTTTTTTTTAACATAAGAAATAAGGTAGAGGAGTGCCTCTATGAAATATAAACCAGAAATCCACGAAATAAACTTATTTCACAAATAATTTGAAAAGTTTTCTGAACATATGAAAGAGCGTTTTTGATAAAATTCGTTAAATGGAGATATATATTACGATATATGGAGATATTTTTTAATGTAATTATGAAAAAAATGACTTTTCTTTCAAAAATTTCGTTAAATAGAGAAATTTGCTAGATGGAGTTTCGTTACAGAGAGATTCGACTGTATATGAGTCTTATATATACACAATAAGATAATGAGCGAAATAAACAATTGCCACTTCTTAAAATAGGGATAACATAACTTTTCCCGATGAAGATACACAAACTTAAGATAATAACAAAAAATAAGGGAAAAATTCACCAATTATTATGTTGAACTTCAGCTACAAATCTTTTTTAATGCGGTTTCTAAACTTTAAACCTTATTTAAATGCCAAATTCTTTAGGGAGTTAATATAATACCTCAGAAGACGAATTCAAAAATATTTGCATAATTTATTTTTTCTAAGTTTAAATATCGCTTGGTAACTGTACAATAATTATAATATCAATAGAACATTTTAATTATATAGAAACAGGGTTAATAGTTTCATAGTTACATTCCAATAGTTACTAAACTGCATAACCAACCCACTACACATTTACAGCACTTGCAATAAATTTATTTATAGATAATGTATGCATGTGACGTCATGTAGACGAAAAAGAATGTACTTCTCAACTTGTGGTGGGTAAAAATAATAATTCTTGGAGAGTTAGTAATTTATAACGTATTATTTTCTGCGTATAATACAATAAAAATGAAATTTATTATATCGACGTAAAAATTGCATTTAGTTTAGAATTTTCTAATGCAGTTTATAGTTCTCAGTAAATATATATCTATATATATAAAAGAAAGTCTGGATTTCGTATTAATCACTGCACAAAAAAATCTGCCGAACCTAAAATCTTGAAAATTGGGGTAAAAATACTTCTGATAACATCGAGTGCCGCTAAGAAGGGATTTTCGAAAATTCCACCCTTAAGAGGGTTAAAGAAAGGAACGAACTTTTAAAAAATTCCTTAAAAATCGACTTTTGTAGCTATTTTTCATCTGATAACAAGTTTTAGTGTATTTTTTCACGCTGAATCGAATGGTATCAAGCAAATTCTTTTAAGTTCAGTAGTTCGCGAGATATTTCACATTTACGGATTTGGCGGTGTCTTCGGCGCAAAAACCTGGAATTTTCAATTTTTATCTATATATATAAAAGAAAGTCTGGATTTCGTATTAATCACAGCACAAAAAAAATCTGCTGAACCTAAAATCTCGAAAATTGGGGTAAAAATACTTCTGATAACATCGAGTGCCGCTAAGAAGGGATTTTCGGAAAAGAAAGTCTATTAAACACAGCACAAAAAAATCTGCCGAACCTAAAATCTTGAAAATTGGGGTAAAAATACTTCTGATAACATCGAGTGCCGCTAAGAAGGGATTTTCGAAAATTCCACCCCTAAGGTGTTTAAAAAAAGGAACGAACTTAAAAAAAATTCCAAAAAAAATCGGCTTTTGTGGTTGTTTTTCAACTGATAACATATTTTAGTGTATTTTTTCATGCTGAATCGAATGGTACCAAGCAAATTCTTTTAAGTTCAGTAGTTCGCGAGATATTTCACATTTACTGATTTGGCGGTGTCTTCGGCGCAAAAACCTGGAATTTTCAATCCTTATCTATATATGTAAAAGAAAGTCTGGATTTCGTATTAATCACAGCACAAAATGTCTATTGAACCTATAGTTTTGAAAGAGAGTTCATAAGAGAGTTCATGTATAAAACGCAAAGTTAAATTTCATTGCGGCCGCTTATAACTTTAGTTCTACAAGATAGATTTTAATGGATTTTACATTGTTAGTTAGATAATTTTTCAGAAATTTTGTAACAAATTAAATATAGCATTCTACGTTGTTTAATTGAATACTTAGGAAATGTTTTTTTATCAGATGAACCCAATTACAAAAGTTTGGCTTTATTTTAAAAGTTCCGCTGAATGAATTTTTATGTGATTAAAATTGTTAATATGTTGAGCGCTGCGTCATTCATTGGTGAATAACAGTGAATTTTCCGTTTAGATGACTGATTTTTCACCGATGACAGACAGTCTAAAGTACGATATAAAACTAAAAATTACTATGATATAAAAATTTCGTTTGATTCAAAGTTTCTTAAAAAACTGACCAGCGTAGCGGGCGAAGGCTGCTAGTATATATATATATATATATATATATATATATATATATATATATATATATATATATATATATATATATATATATTTTTACCTCAGTTAGTGCATAATTATACGCAATCATTTTATTGTAGTTAAATTTTACGAAAACAATTAACTTTTTTCTTTTAAATGCAAGGACATGTTAACTGATAAAAGAAAGCAAAATCGGTTGAATAGGAAATTCAGGGCTGGTTACTAAAAAAAATAGCCAGGTCTTTTAAATATATAGATTATTTACGCCTTCAGAAACACTCATTTTTTCCTAAATAAAACCTTGATTTATGGGGTTATTTAAAAATTCTTTAGTTTCATAAAATATTTATTATAATTAAATAGAAATCACGCAATTTATAGAAATATTTTCATTTGTGCACACCACAGACATTTAAATAAATAGAAGTTTAGTTTATTTAGATGCAGGAATAAAAAGTCAGTGAATATGACATCATCACTGACACAGCTACAACAATGTATATTATATTCATGGAACAAATTTATCTGGTTTCTGAATGACGACATTTTTTCCATCGAAAAAATTTCGCTTTAGATATTATATTTAATTAAAGTTTATTTTATTTACATAATACTTAATAATATTACTCAATAAATAATCCGTGCATTGTACCGTGATTAGTGAAAAATTATGTGCAGTCATTTTATTAGGATTAAATTTTACGAAAACCATTATTTTTTTCTTTTTAATGCGATTACACGTTCACCGATGAGATCAAGCTCCCTGATTGGTGGAAAGTAATAAATCAAAATATTTTTATTATAGTGAGAAAAGCTTAACCTGTTGCCACTGTTTTGTAGAAATGTCACGAAAAAGTTTTTAAAATTAAAAATAAAATATAAAAATCGAAATAAATTAAAAATTAGCCAAAACGGGCTCATCTACACATAAACAGCTTTCATTAAAAAAAAAAAAAAAAAAAAAAAAAAAAAAAAAAAAAATCAAAATCAGGCTTGTAGGAAGCTCAGGGCTGATGACTAAAAAAACAGCCAGGTCTTTTAAATATATAAAGATTTGTATATGAAGAAAAAATGTGTGTAAGAATAGTGACATTCTAACACAAAAATCTGTGTATTTTGCAGACTACACAAAAATAAGTATATATTACATATTATATAAAATCTGTATATTTTACATGTAACATAAAAATATGCGTATTTTTAATATTATATAAATGTATGTGTATTTTAAGTGCTACATAAAAATATATGTATGAAAAGAATATTACACAGATATATAAGTGTAAGAAAATTATGTAGACGTAAGTGTTTTATTCTTGTGCAATTTACGGATCCAAATGTATATTTTAAGAGATCAGATAACTTTTATACACGTGGTGCTGCCATGAAATTACACACTCAGATGCTTATTTTGAAATATCTGCATTAGTTGCGCATTTTGGCAATTTACACACTTTTTACACATATAGACAAATCGTTTTTGTGTTATCGCTATACCCGATTTTATATGTAAATGTGCACATTTGTTTTTTAGAGTTTGCTTTGTTTTTTTGTATCCAATCTTGTCTTTTTTTAACCCTTTCAAGTCCTTTTTTTTTTAGTTTTTAGAAAAAAAATATTTTTACGTTAATAACTTTAACACCAGCTATTTAAATAAATTAATTAGTTTTTAACGTAAATTTTATTGTCTGAAAGAAAACGAATGTTGTTGTTTTGAGTACTATTCGTATAATATTCATATGACAATAGACTAAGGAAGAATTTTTGGAGATGTTTAGAAAATGTTGTATTACAATAATATTTAACTGATATTACAACTTTCTAATACTTTTTGCGTTTTATTGCACATGATACTTTCAGGGAAGTAACTTTTATTTTAAATTTAAAGAGTGAAATGTATGTTTAATATAAAAGAATCGCAAACGGAGTAAAGAGAATTAAGCAAATAATAATAATTATTATTATTACTAAATGCCTAAACATAAATGAAGCCATACATTAAATGCATAGACATACTCTAACATGACTACATATAGATAGTAATAAAAGTATTTCTTGAAACAAAATAATACTCGATTGAAAATATAGATAATGAAAATATGGAATACTAGTTTCGAAAAAAGGAAAACGATTGAAAAATTGCAAAGTTAAACTAAAGATCTATGAATGGCCATATAGTATTAAATGAGTGTTAAAAGATTAAATTAATATCTTCTTTACGCATTGTATTCACATTCGAAAAGATATAACAGGTAGGATTTTAGAATTGAATTATTTTTATGACGCGTTATTAAACAGTTATTTTTTGTTGTGACTTCTTATCTCTGCTCGGTATTTTAATTTTTAACAGTCCCCTCTTTTTTCCGGGGTGGTCTTATCTATCGTATCTTCCGATTATTTCCCCTCCGATGTGTAGGATCGGTACCAAGCCGAGACCGTAAGAGCTATATCTCAAAAAGTTAAGCACGGAATTTTATCAAACTTCATCATATTCGGTTAGTATGGATGACATTTTGGTGTATATAGACCTACAGATGGTGTTTTTATCCCCAATTATTATTATTATTATTATTATTATTATTATTATTATTATTATTATTATTATTATTTTACCATTTGAATATCGAATTGCACAAAACATTTTATGCTTTTTTTTTTTTAAGCAGTACTGTTTATATTTTGGCTTTGAACACTCAATAGGCTGCGCTGTTATCCTATGCCACCTAAAAGAGATTCCTTATTGGATAAAAAAATCAGTTAAAATGGATTAGTGAGTGTAGTTTGCTATATTATTTATTCGTAGTGAATAACCCAAGTTTAAGGAAAGAAAATCTCACCGAGCTCCAGCTTCTGGATAAACCTCGATCGAGGTCTGCATTGGCCTGGTCCGGGCCTATTTTCTTTTACGACACTGGGGAAGGTCCATGCCTGGTTTTCACTCTTTTCATGATTTAACTAACTTTTTTGATACCGAGCCAGGGCCGACTTCATTCTTTCTAAGACTGTGCGGGTCGAAATTTTCAGTCCCGGTTTCGATCGAGCTCGTATGAAAATCACCCTCTCGGAACGACTTGGGCCGTGCAAAAATCAGTAAAATATGGCCTGTTCCAAACATTTTTATAAAAAAGTTATGTATTTTTATAAGTTTAACTCGCTTTTATTTTACAATATTGTTTTTCAAGAATAGTTGATTTTTAGGCAATACAATTTAAATACAGTAAAACTTGCCTATGACGCAATCCTGTCTTAAGAGTACTTTTCACTCACTTGAAACACACACTCCATAATGTTAAACCAACGGGGAGGTTGTTTTTGAATTTCGCGTTTAATTTTAATATTTTTTAACGATAATTTTTTTTTTTTTTTTTTTGCATAGGATAGCTGAGTTTAATTTTCAATATGGCTATTTTTTACTTTTTCGATTTTGGGTGCAGATTTTTTTTTTTTTTTTTTTAAGTATTTTCAGTTTTAAAACCATTTCCGAAAATAAAAGTATCTTTTTTAAAAAATCTGCAACCGAAATCGAAAAAGTGAAACATAGCCATATTGAAGAGCAAGCTCAGCTGTCCTGTACAAGGAAAAAAATGTTTAAAAATATTCTAATCAAAATGAAAAATTCGAAAATAACCTGTGTTTAACATGACGGAGTGGGTGTTTTCAACTGAGTGAAGAGTCCTCTTAAACATATAATATATTGATTCAAAATGAATATAATAATACATAGGAAAAGAATGCATCAATACCTGTTACGAAGCTACGAAGGCCACTTGACTATAACCCCCCCCCCCCCTCTCTCTCTCTCCTTTTTTTTTTTTTTTTTTTTTGTTTTGTTTGTTTCTATGCGATTCCGTTTTAGAAGATTTTACTGTGTGGCATTTTTCTGATTTTTAAGTCTCCAATACATGAAATAAGGATTAATGAACTGAATGATAAATGAAACATTTACATGCAAATAGATATTCATTAAAAATAAATAAATATTGCCGCTTAGAACACTTGTAAAAGGCTAGTTATTTTTTATCAGAATTCCTCGTGCAAAACACTTTTTAACCATATCGAAGTAAAAAATCATGTTTTGTAAAAATAGAGTCGACCGGGCCGAGATTTGATTTTTTTTCTATGTGCGTTAACACTATATATGTATCCTTCTATAGTAAAAAAAAACTAGCCTTAAAAGGAATGACTCCTGGAATGATGCTGATGTGGAAGATTTCCGGAACTAACGAATCCGGGTTGTCCACTCCTTCCATGAGTCGAAGAGACCAATCAGGAAAGGGCTCCGTCTATGCATCGCCATATGGGTTACCATAAAGAGAGGAAAGGTTACCATCGCCAACAATCGCCAAGTTTGTCGCCAACTTGGCGATATATCGCCAAATTTGGCGACCAATATTAGTTGTCAAAAGTGACGCCAACTTGGCGATAACTGTAATTTTTCGCCAAATTTTTAATTTCTTTACAACACCAGTCGTTTGATACATCATTTGAGAGGTTTGCAACTGCTTATTCATATAATGGATGTCTTGTGTGTTATCCCCCATTCTGCTCCCCAGGGGGGACACATTTTTATTTTCTTTACAACACTAATCGTGTTACACAAGATTTGAAAGGTCTGCAACTGCTTATTCATATAATGGATGTCTTGTGTGTCATCCCCCACTCTGCCCCCCAGTGGGGCACATTTTTAATTTCTTTACAACACCAATTGTGTGACACATCATTTGAGAGGTCTGCAACTGCTTATTAATATTATGGATATCTTGTGTGTAACCCCCCCCCTCTGCCCTCAGAGGGGGCGCATTTTGTAATTTCTTTACAACACCAATTGTGTGACACATCATTTGAGAGGTCTGCAACTGCTTATTAATATTATGGATATCTTGTGTGTAACCCCCCCCCCTCTGCCCTCAGAGGGGGCGCATTTTGTAATTTCTTTACAACACCAATTGTGTGACACATCATTTGAAAGGTCTGCAACTGTTTATTCATTTTATGGATGTCTTGTGTGTAACCCCCATTCTGCCCCCCCAGGGGGGCACATTTTTAATTTCTTTACAACGCTAGTCGTGTGACATATCATTTGAGAGGTCTGCAGGTGCTTATTCATATTATGGATGTCTTTTGTGTCGCCTCCCACTCTGCCCTCCAGGGGGGCACATTTTTAATTTCTTTACAACACCAGTCGTGTGACACATCATTTGAAAAGTCTGCAACTGCTTATTCACACCATGGGGTATTGGCGAGAGCAGCAAGCAGGGGTAGCCAATAATTTGGAATCGCGAAGCGATTACGCGGGAGGTTGGCGAGCATAGCGAGCAGGGGGGCGGAGCCCCCCTAGTATATATATATATTTGTATTTCCCAGACCGTATAATCAGGCTGACTTTTTAAATTTTATGCCAACCGGACCAGTAATCTATTTAGTAGAAGCCGGGTCGGACCTAGGCCTAAAATATTTGCTCAATGCAGTTTTTTAGGCCCCGGACCAGTACGCGGGGACCTCTAATATATATTATGAACTTGTGCCCCCCTGTCGGGGATACAGTGCCCCCCGTCGGGCAAATTCTGGCGCCGCCCATGTCTATCCCAATTAGTTCGAGAAATATGCCGCAAAGCCCACTAGAATCAATAGATGACGTGTATTTGACACTTTTGTAGGCCAACACAAATAGTGTCACTATTTGTATATACACTATAGCCTCTCTACAATGAACTCATTAGTCAATCCTAAGTAAGAGGTGCGCAATTTCAAAAGAAAAAAATATGCAGTAGATAGAAAAGGAGACTATTTAAAATCGTATACATATCTATATTTGGTGTCTACTTGCTCCCTAATACCAATTCTATAGAAGAATCTTTTTAAGATATCTCGTTTACATTTTAATATTTTTTAAATGATTTTTTTTCAATTGGCTAGCTCAGATTGATCTCTAATTGGGCATGAACTGTTAGAATATTCCTTCCTCCCATGTATTAAATATATTATCATTTAAATTTTCAAATAAAAAAATAAAGGATATTTTTTTTCATAACATCAACAAATCGTCATCTTGCCCTTGTATTGGGGCAAGATGACTTTCGCCTTGGCGCAAGATGACAACACTGAAAAAGGTTGAACATATTTTATCTTTTGAATATATTACATGAATATATTTAAACATGAATATATTTATTTGAATATATTTAAACATATGATAAATGTGTTTTTATATCTTACAAAGTATCAAACTAAGCATAATGCATTGTAACGTAATGTTGAAATGTTTAGTTGTGCGGCTAACAATAGTCACAAATAAAAATGTCATTTTCATAATGGGAACATTCCTCAAGCCATCACTCTTGGTATTTACAGCACTGGATCCATTCTTCTGTTGGTAGGTCATAATATTCCTCGTCACAAGCAAGACATCTGAAAACACCATCCTTTGAATTCCAAAATGGCGAGCTCGTAATCTTGCCCCGGACTATTTAAAAATATTCATTTTCATTGCCATGAATTAAGGCGATTAATTGATATTTATTCATGGTAATAAGTAGTATTTAAACTAAGTTACTCATAAATATTTAAGAGAAAGGATCTATCTTATATGTATTTATAGAAGAGCTTATTTACACATGCATAAAAGTTATAACGCGGCTGCGGTAAATAATTAAAGATTCACAACTAACACAAAAATGGCGATTTCAGCGTTTCTATACTATTGTTTAACCAAGGCGTCACTCGATCTTAGCGCGTGACGGAAAATCGAGTTCGGCCGTGGTTTAACGAACGGCCGATAGGAGAGCCAATAGTGCCTGGTTAATGCTGCCACCAAGTGGAAATCAGAAAAATTAAGACATTCGTCCTCTTGCTCAGGTCTCCCCTACCCATTTCTTTATGTTTAAATAGTACATTTACAAAATAGAATTAGATAATAATAAAAAAACGCCTTTTGATAGATCTCACAATTTATTTACCTTGCTGTATTAACTCTGTTCCTTTGCCAAACAGACGCTATGTTGCGGGGCAACATACTGAGCATGATAGGAGCGGGAAGTACACCTCCTAAAGCTACTCTGGAGTGGTGCCTCGTGTCGATGGCTTTACACCCGGAAATGCAAAGACGTGTGTATGAAGAAGTGTCGGAAGAGCTGGGCAGCGAACGGCCGAAGTGGGAGGACAGGCACCGAACCCCTTATACAATGGCAGTGATCATGGAAGTGATGAGACATTACGCAATCATTCCAATCAGCATGCTAAGAACGTAAGTAAAATAGGATATTTGGCAAAACTTGAACCTTATATGTCAAACTTTTGCGTTTTTTTAGTAAGACGAATAAGGCGTATTTTGACACTAGATTAATTTTTAACGCAATTATTCTAATTGGCAAATAAATAATATTACGGTGGGAGGCCAAATTATTAGTTACACGCCTGAACTTTACATTGCAAAGAACATGACGTTTTTGTTGTTGTGGTGGTTTAAGGGTGAGTTGTTATACTACTTTCGGTATACATGGACTGAATAATATATAGGATATATATACGGAATAAGTTTATAAATAAAAAAAAGCTTTTGTAAATAAAGTATAAATTTATTGTGAAAAAACTCAACACAAGTGTTCCAAGACAAATTCCTCAATATTTCGTCGAGCTTCCCTTTACGGATTGCACTCCTCTGGACCTGCTAAGCATTCTTTTTCTTCTACGTTTTCTTTTTAATCACTTATCATGAAGCCAGAGCAATATCAAGGTTTCTATCAAATTTCTTTGATTTGTTGTGTTTTCGTTTAACACATTTCGCAAAGAATAGAATTCCCCATAAACAATTGAAAACAATGCTCCCGTAACATCCCTGACGCACGTTATGCACGTTGACGACACCAGCTAATTGTTGTCAACACAAAAGCATTAAACTGAGATTGGCAGTAATAAGAATTGCAGTCTAACCAATAATTTGGCCACCCATTGTAGTCGTAATTTCCCAACTGTTCGAAAAAGAGCACTTGATAAATTACAACTCATATGATTTATTTATCAACTAGCTGACCCGCCCGGCGTTGCCCGGGTCCGTTATAATAATGTTAAACGAACTTGAAATTTTTATGATTTTTTCTTCAACTCAAAATATGTGTTAATACACTGTTAAGAATTTGACCCTTTTGCTGCATCGTCACTCCACCGCTTTTATAGAAAATGATTACTTCAGCCTATTTTGGAGCATTGTCATAGGTCAAAAGAGATATATTCTATAAAAGCGGGGGAGTGATGATACAGCAAAAGGGTCCAATTTTTTACAGTGTACATTATATTAAATACGTGCCCCCTGACTGTGTCAAAAATTGGTTTTTAAAAAAAACTAATATTTAGCTGCAAAAATACCTAAAATGACTGCAATGGGAAACGCAGGAGGGAATATGTGTCCAACGATTTCGTGTTGATATTTATCCTTAAAATTACTGTTAAGTGACTTAATTAAATACTTTTTTCACATAGATATCCCAAGTGAAATATTTTGAATTTCAAACTAATTATATATCACTCTTAAATCTGACTATACCGTGAATGAAATCGATTCTCGATGATTCGCTAAAAGGTTAGTATATAATATTATAAATTCAGAGCCATTTTACAAAAATAGGTGTATAGTTTTTATCAAACATGCGTAATGTTCATTCTATGAACAAAATCCTAACCGTAACCTAATTGTATCGGAATCATAACTTGTCTGTAACTTAGCTGTATCTTAACAGTAACCTAACTGCAAGTTAAATATACCATAAATGTAACTTGGCCGTCACCTAATCATAACCTACCCATAATCTAACCACAACCTAACCGCAACTTAACCTTAACCTAACTGTAACTTAACCATGACCTAACTGTAACCTAACCGGAAAATAAAATAACAAAAGGGTCACCGGAACGTAATTGCAACCTAACTGTTATCTAACCGTAACCAAGTTCTAATTTAACATTAACTATAAACGAAATATTTTAACCATCTCGCGCTAAGTACTTAGTTTCACTTTCCACCGCTACGGAGCGCATTATGTTTTGTAGAACATCCGAATTTTAGGTTCGGATTGGATTCATGTTCATGGAAATTATTTTGTCTTCTTCGGATACGGTTATGATTGTTTGGAATATTTGTGTTCAGTTTAGATTCGGTTCAATTCAGATTTCGTGGGGGTTTTTTTTTCCCTTCAAATGGGATTTTTAAGTTCGGGTCGGGTTGTACTTATATGGAAATTATTTTACCTAGTTCCAATGAGGTTATACTTCACTGAAATATTTTTGTTAGGTTCAGATTAAGTTTGGTTCAAATTTCGGGATTTTTTTTCTTTTATTTATAAATTTTTTGGTTTGTAATGGGGATTATGTCCATGGAAATTATATTGTCTTGTTCGTATCCGGTTATAGTTATTTGGTCTATTTTCGTCGGATTCAGATTTGGTTCGATTCAGATTTCAGGTATTTTTTTTAAAGTGATTTTTAAGGTTCTGGTTGGATTCATGTCCAGGGAAATTATTTTGTCTTGCTCGGATCGGGTTTTGGTTCTTTGGAATATTTTTTTTCGGGTTCAGATGTCGTTCAATTCAGATTTCGACTTTTTAATGGAATTTTTAGGTTCAGGTTTGGTTGCGCATCAACGGAAATTATTCTGCATTGTTCGAATAAGGATATGCTTCTCTGGAATATTTTTGTCAGATTCAGATTTAGTTCATTTTTTAGGTTCGGATTGGGTTCATGTTCATGGAAATTTTTTTGTCTTGTTCAGGTCCGGGTATGGTTCTGTGGAATATTTTTGTCGATTCAAATTTCAGGTATTTTTTTCAAATGGAATTTTAGGTTCCGATCGGTTTCATGTCTACGAAAATTATTTTCTCTTATTCGAATCCGGTTATGGTTCTTTCGAATATTTTGATCGGATTCAGATGTAGTTTGCATAAAACTTCAGGCTTTTTTTCAAATGGAATTTTTTAGGTTCGAGTCAGGTTTATGTCATGGAAGTTTTTTTGTCTTGCTCTTATCAGGTTATAGTTCTTTGGAATATTTTTATCGATTTCAGGTTTCGTTCTGGTCATTTTTTGGGGTTTTTCAGAGAAAAATTGTAGGTTCGGGTCGGGTTGCATATACACGAACATTATTTTTCTTTGATCGAATTGGGGTATGCTTCATTTGAATATTTTTGTGGGATTCAGATTTGATTCGGGTCAAATATCAAATCCATAGTTTTTTTTTACAAATGGAATTTTTAGGTTCGGGTCGCGTTTATGCTCATGAAATTTTTGTCTTGCTTGGATCGGAGTATAGTCTGTTTTTTTCTGGTTGGGATCGGGTTATGTGTTAATACGCCTAAACATTATGTTTTGCTACTATTCTTTTAGTGACTATTTTTTATATATAATTTATTTTGCTATTTGATAATTTATTACTGTGTATGAATCGTCTGCCTATTCGAACAATTGTACGTCAAAGAGCCATTTCATTTTTGTTTTAAAAACAAATTAAAGTCTTAATAAAATTTTAACTTAAATAAATGCATCCAAATTTAATCAATGATTTAAAAAAACTGCTAAAAAAGCCTCATATATACATATACATATACTAACTGCAACATAGCCAACCACAAATACATTCTAATGTACGAAGTACCAACGATCTGACGTAATAGCTATGTTCAAAAATCCTAAGTTAAACTGACATTTTGCCAGTCTATGAATTTTAAAGGTCTTTGGGAAAAAAACAGTCACTTTTGAAATGTCAAAATCTCAAATTGGTTTCTTTTATAGAGTAAAAAGAAATTAATAGAGTGGAGGTATTATCTCTGGAGATGATGCTTAAGATGTAACCCTACATTAAGTCCAATTAAGTACCAACAAAAGCACGTGCTTTGACACGCCTATCAATGGACAGTATTCTCGTGACGTCACAGTGGGAATCATGTGGGTAAAAAAGCGGCTGCTAGCGAGTTTGTTTCGTTTTTTCATCATTTGATGAAGCCTAAAAAACAGATAAATGCATGTGTAAAATAATGCAAATTTATTCTGTACGAATAATTTTCGATAAATATTTATATACATACTAATAAAAATCAATATTTGCTTATTAATTAAAATTTAAAATTTTTATTTTATAAATAAAATGAAAAAGATGAATGCAATTGCTTTAAAATAGAGAAAAAAATTCATATATAACTCATACATGTCCCTGAAAAAGTCTAAAACTTCATATAAAAATAAAATATAAGCATAAATTTTCTAATCACAATGCTTTTAAATGGCGCGATTAAGAATGTTATTCCCAAACAGACGAATTCTTGTAGCCTCGAACCAAAAGGGAGAATATGGTCCATTGGCGAAATTTTAAAATGAAGGGCCAAAATCACAGTCAAGTGAAATCCAGCCACCCCATTGGTCGTGTGGTAAGGGTGAAAATCACGAACTTGTTTCTCCATTTGAAAAAGGTGAGGGGGAAAGCATTTTTAAGCGATTGTTACCGTCTGTTCTTATTTAAGATAAACCATTGAAATTAACTCAATTAAGATATTTTGATGCCATTTTATAAAATGAGAGTGAAAAATTTAGATTATAAATGAAAAGACATAAGATTTACTTCAAAACTGCCGCTACGATTTTTTCTCGGAAAAAGGAGTATGACAACATTTACCCAACTGCTAAGAGATTGTTCCCTGAAAAGGACGCGGCTCAATGACCAATGAGGTATTTGGATTTCACCGGACTGTGATTTTGGCCCTCCATTTTAAAATTTCGCTATCAATTGAAACAGGTTTAAACCTGTATTTTTTTTTCTCTCGTTTTTTAAAAAAGAACTAATTTATCGCTTCACCGGTAAAAATTTATTAATTATTTTATCATATGTGTTTTAAATATCAATATAAAAAATTATTTTAACGTTTTGCTTGAAAATATAACATTATTTTGTTAGTACATTAAAATCGTCTGCAGTCAGAAATTTATATTTTAGATTAATATTTATTACTTAAGTTTTCATACATGATTTTAAAAGAATGTTTTCATCATTATATTTTAAATATTTATTTACATGCAATTATTAAGTCATAAACATTTTTTATCTACGTTATAAAGTATTGAAAATTACATTAATGAAGGAAACTTTTAGTTATACAATTTTTAATTCGTATCAAATGTTTTCAATATCTTATTTAATTTTAATTTGATATATAATTATTGCTAATTTTCCAATTTCCTTCATTTTAAAAGCGAATATTTATTCTAATAAATAATAATAGAACGAAGACTATTTTAAAAATTTGCTATTTCCTTTTGAAATATGCTTCAACTGTAATTCATTTCTTTCAATTCGTCTTATAATACAAAATCTCTTCCACGTCCTTTTGTTTGCCACATTAAATTTGAGCGATAAATGGTTTCATATCGCAAACCTTTTTTGAGCTTACTTCACCTCCACTTATCTTATTCCTCCATGGGATTCTTTAATTCTGTCTCAGCTTTCTTATTACTTCTGCGAAAATTTTTACACAACCAACCAACCGTAAACAAATGAAAGAGAAAAAAATTGGGAAAAAGATGATTTTTTATGAGAGTGACCTCTTGATTTTAATTAATTACTCAGTTAATAATTGGAATTTTGAAATTCTGAAGCTCAGGTGCATCAGGAGAGATATTGGGCTACTCTCAAAAAAATTTTGAGCTTTGTACGTGCTGTAGATTTTGCTAGCCATCGCAGACACACACACAGACACACACACAGACAGAGCGTTTTGTTCTTTTATTAGTATAGATTAGAATAATTTTGTTTAAAATCTATCGTGCTTACGTATCCAGCATTTACTGGAGTTCCATTACCTGCGATTCATCCTGTTGAACTAATTCATATGTCAGATCAATGCTTATGAATAATAAAGTTTGCTTGGTGAATTAAATCCTCCTGATTCGTATTGGATAGCTCAATTGTAAACTTCAGAAAAGAGATCCCTGATTCGAATAATGGCCAGGGCATTTTTTGACCAATTGGAAAATGAGAACTCAAGTTTATTTTGAGTCTGAAAATTTATTGAATAAGTAAATATTATTTATTGCAACACATCGGCATCCTGAATATAACTTTTTATGACAATTTCGGAGAATTTCAGAATAAAGGAAGAGGGAAGAAAACAAGCAGGAGATTTAACGAACTTGTGCATCGATTGAAAATTTCACAGTTTTTCCTAAGAAGAATGTAAATCGATAACTTGGTCGCATATTCTTTAGATACATAGTATATAGATTTCATAGAATATAATTAGAGATCGACGGAAATTCCGTTTCGTTTTCGTTTTCGGCCAAAAATTTGAGTTTCGCGGAAAATGTTGCTGAAAATTCAGCCGGACTGAAACTATCGGTATTCCAAAAATCTCGTTTCTTCTTTTGGAAATTTTCGACATTACTAATCTATTCAAACTGTATCAGCACAAATGAGACTATTTTATTGTTATGAACTTCGTTGTTTATAATTATCAGTCATGACTGACTCAAGACGTGAGTGCAGACAACAAAGCAAGCAATCCAATTATATGGCCAAATTTTTTCACGTGCTCATTAAAAGCTGTAGTCTTAACAGTAATAGAGAATTTTTATTTTGAAACCGCAGAAGTATTTCGAATAGTCTATGAGAAAATAATTATATGACAGATGCTATTTACAAAAATCCTTATAAAAGATAAATGCGGTGTGTATACCTAAAAATAAATTATATTTGTATAATTAGGAAATCTTTGTGTGCCGTTGATGAATTAATTAACCTTTTTCTTTTACATGAAAATAAAACATTTTGGATCGAAGGCACAGAGAGCCAACTTTGACCACATGTATAATTAATAGTTATGTATATTTAATAAATACGTATGATTGATTAATAATTATGCATATTCAATGTATACCTATAATTAGTTAATGTTATTATCTATATTTACTGTATATGTGTGAATTTGTTTAAATGTATTTTATTTGTATGATGTGATTTTTTTTATGTATTAATTACTTCAAATATATTAATTTAAAGTATTAATTACTTAAAAAAAAATGGGGGGGGGGTGTTTTGTTTTTGGCCGAAAATAAGAAGATCCCCGAAATTTGGTAAGAGCTTCTGTTTCTGTTTCAGCCTTAAAAACTTATTTCGTGTCGATCCTTAATAACAACTACAGGAATCTGGACCATTTGTAGCAGGTTAGGAGAAGGACATTGATTGTACAAATGGTATTTATTCGATTTCGTTTGTTAACTCTTTCAGAGGCAGAGCATTTTCAATGCTAAAGTGTTGAAATAAATGAATGGCACCGAAATTTAATGACAACTTTATTTGCCCCCCCCTCCCCCCCCCAAAAAACAAACTATATTTCATATATATATATATATATATATATGTATGTATTGAACTGAAAATATTTTACCAAAATTCTGGTACCACTGTAAACTGTTGAAAAATTCTGCAAAAACACAGAAAAAAATAGGGACACTCTCTGTAAATTTACACTATTTCTCGGTTAAGTGCATTCAGTCGAGTTTCTCTGTCATTTTACCGACATTTCTGTTACATCAGATATCTAGTTCTATGTAAGGATTTTGTCTTTACTTAAAAACTTATAATTCAAAATACGCACATATAAAATTATTTTGCAATTTTTATTAGAAATATTTATCAGACTATTAATATTTAATTTATTTATTTATTTAAGTTAGAACAATTTAGAAAGGGAAAAAAATCATCTTTTTGGTGTTAGTTGAGGTTTTTATCGATTTTTCCCCGCTGAATCATCAAAGACATATTTTAAACAAAATAACAAAAGCTCCTATAGCTCAGTCAGTAAGGTGCTCATTTATTATTGAGAGATTTCGTGTTCAAACCCAGGACAGCCTAATAACATATTCTAAAAAAAGTAAATGATACAGAACTTTAAAATTACTCGAAAAATTCAAATTATTTCAAGCTCACTGAAGAGTAGGCGATTTACTGATTTTGGAAACTAAATTAAATTATCATTAAAAATAAATTTACAGATGTATATTTTTAACGATTTTAATTTACGGAGTCTGTTGTAAATTTGCCGAATAATTTCTCTGTTATGTAACAGAATCTCTGTTTTCCTAATCTGTGTAATTTTGGAAAGGACTTGAGGTAATGTATTACTCGTAGATTCTCTATAATACTCCAACAGCCAACCGCACAAAACCCTATGTCATCGAGCACAAGAAAAAATCCTTTATTTTATGGAAGAGTAGTAATAGGGGAATCTAAAGATCCATGTCAGCCGGAAGCGAAGGGGTGCATAAGCCAAAAATTAACACCAGTAGTGATTGACTCGTAGGCTTAGTATTGTTTTCCTGCACTTAGTTTTCCCTGTTTTCATACTTTTGATTGTAGAACACACACAACGCTAAACGTACGAGTCAACCACTAGTGGTATCAATCTTTGGCTTATGGACCACTTCACTTCCGGCAGCCATGGATCATTAGGTTCCTCTATTATTACTCTTCCATAAAATAAAGGATTTCTTCTTGTGCTCGATGACATAGGTTTTTGTGCGGCCGGCTGTTGGACTATAACTTTATAGAATTTTTTTAACAGTGTAGCGTTTGGAAAATAAAATTAAATGGTTTCATAAACATACCATTGCCCCTGAAAGAGTTAAACAATTTTTTTTATTCAAAATATGTTTATTTTAGTTAAGAAGAAAGAAGGCTGCAAACTATGTTTTATATCAAATTGTTTAAAAAAGCTATCGAAATTTATTTATATGTTTTATAAAGCTTCTTTATTTAAAATAATAATTTATTTTAATTTGTGTTAATTTCACAGTTATTTCAGTTTTATTAGTGATTTTTCAATCCATACTTATGAATGACAACAGCCTCTAGGACATTTTCTGTTCCAAAATGGCTGTATTATTGGACAGTAACAGTAAAATTATTTGCATCAATTGGCGCTTGCTTTTGTACAGAGTGAGTCATAAATATCGAAACAATAGACTATCTCCTTAAATATTGCCCCTAGACCCATACTTCCAATTGCAAAAATTCATAAAAAAGGTGAAATTTTTGATAAGATAAGATGCAACTCCATTGGGGGGGGGGGGGGGGTCTATTTGAAAAAATACGAAAATTAGTTTTTATACGGCCCCCGTAGGGCGAAATTCCCAATTAGGAAATTATTCCTTATCCATTCCTAAATTGAACAAAAAAAATTTCATCTCTATATCTAAAAACCTCACAGAGATATTAAATCCAGAAATCCTCAAAAATTCCTGACTTACACCACTTTTCCCTGCCTCTAAACGGTGATTTCTTGACTTAATTTTAACGCTAGACAGGGAACATCCACAAATTGCACTTTAATAAAAATCGATTTAAGATAGCGCTTTTTCTTTGGATATAATATAGCAGCGTATAGATTTTACACTAAATTTGTATAAAAATATGCTAATGGACATCTGCACGGGTCAAAATATCTAAGTCCGGTCCCGAACTGATCCGTTGGGATAAAAGTTTGCTCCGGCCTGGAAAAATATTAAAATCATAACCCGATCCGGCACGGAAAAAAGTTAAATCATAGTCCGACTGAGCCGTGAATTTCTACATCGCTTTTTACTTCGATATGGTTACAAATTGTTTCGTAAAAAGGAATTCTGACCAAAAATACTTATTATAGTTTTTCGTTTTTTATATTTATAATTTTTATTATTAAAGAAGCGCCAAAGACAAAACAAAAGACATGATGATATTTATTGTATGATATATTTGTGATATATTTATTTTATCAATGAATCTCTATATATAAATGTTTCACTTATATTTTAATATCGTTTATATATAATTTTAATATCTTTAATCCATATCCCATGCGTTGGAGATTTTGGAAAATGTTATACAGTAATACCTTTTAAGACGGAATCACATAGGAAAGAAAAAATACGTTATAGATAAATGCCCTTCCCAGAGATGTAAATGGAGTTTATTTTTTTTTCTCAGGTATTTTTATATTTATATTGTATGGATCAACTCATTTTCCCTTTAAGACAGGATTCCGTCATAGGCAGATTTTTTTTTCACTGGTTTTATTGTATTTGATTTTTTTGCCTTTGACTATACTATTCTTTAAAAAAAATGAATTTTAAAGTTTTTTTTTATTTTATTTATTTATTTATTTATTATTTTATTTTATTTTGTAAAATAAAAGCAATTTTAAAATCTATGGTTTTTTTCGGAAATTTTTTTATTAAATTAAATTTTACTTATTTTTTGGACGTATTAGGTCAGTCAGAGACAGTGATTTTAATACGGATTATTCGAGAATAATACCAAAATTTTGTCCAATGCAGACCTAAGAAGAAGAAAACAGTCCCCCCCGGTATGAAAAATAAGTTAGGCCCGGCTAGGTGAGTCTTCAGGAAAATATAACGTCTCGGTCCTGGGCCCAGAATACAGATTTTTTAACAGGTTCTCCAGAACGATAAAAAGCCTGAAGTTGTAAGAACTAAATTTATAAAAATAAATAAAATAAAATAAACTTAATTTGCATTTTAGAAAAAGCATTGTTCTGAAATATATTTAAACAGTACACTTCGTTTTTCTGCATAATGAGTTTTTCCCCACTATTTCTCGTCTTTAAATTATCAAAAGTTAAGAATTGTTAAAGAAAAAAAAGTGCAAAATTGAAACCTGTCATTTTTTATTATTTTACATTAGTTTTGTTTCGAAAAATTTGAAAAAATATTTACTTTTAAAAATCTGCTTTTTTTAAGTTATGTTATTTTTTCAATATATTTTTAATAGATTTAAAGTTATATAATTTTTTCAATAAATATTTTTAATAGTTGTAAAATTAATATTGAAAAACAAAAACCCTGGAACAAAACTAAAATCAGATTTTCATCTTTAATTAAATCCGATAAATAATGTTTCGAGTTATAACGATTTTAAATTATCCCATTTAAACCAGTACTATGAAATTTTTATAAATTTTATGAGAAATTTTAGGATGCGATTTTCTTAGCAAATTATATGGCTAACCATCACAAAAAAAGAAAATAAATCAAAATTCTAACTGAAAAGATACATTTTTTACATGTTTCCTAGAACTGTTAAAGTAACATTGTTTTTACTTACCCATCATACGTAGTATAGGGTAAGTCTTGCAATCGTTTTGAAAATCGAAAAAAAAAATTTGACGGATTTACACGTTTCAGATACTGGAGATTCCGAAAAACATATTTTTAGAAAAAAAATTTTGCCGTCCGTCCGTCTGTGTGTCTGTCTGTCTGTCTGTCTGTAACCGCTCTATCTCCCGAACAAATTGAGATAGAGACTTGAAATTTTGTATGTAAGAATGGGACGAAGCCTATTTAATATCAGTAACCTCGATTATCCGGAACTATTTTTTCTGGACTCTCGAAAAATTCCTTCCGATGAAAGGTATATAAAAATTTTCGATTTTTTTTTATTTTAAGGACTGGACGTAAAAGGCAATAAAATAACACAAATTTTGCATAAAAAACAAGGTCGATCGGATTATTAGTTGCCGAGATATATGCAATCATGTTTTTCAAATTCTTCGATTTTTCATGACCCTGTATTTCATTCAAATTTCAATTCACAGGTATATTTTTATTGGAAATGAGACGCTTAATCCAACACAATAATTTTTTAGTTAATATGATTATTATTTTTTGAGTTATAAGGATGTTTCTTTTACGCAATCCGGTACTACTCGAGTATTTTGGCGTTTTATATAATTAGTCAAAATTGGCTCATCAGCAATTCATTAATGGAGCATTATTGTAAGTTAAGATTATTTATTTATGCGTTTAAATTTTATTTTGGAGTTTCCATAGACACGCGTTTTATTTTCATATTTTATATTATGATGGGTAAGTATTACGGTGGCCCCCCAACGACTAGTTTGAATTGCGTGCATTTCAATTTGTGTCTAATCCCTTAAAACCTGATGAATTATTTAAACGGCTATAATTCTGCGAGTTTTGAAGATATGAAGATGCAATTTTTTGTGTCTTATTCAGGACTGGATAAGGAAAGTTTTCTAATTAGTATTTTTATCCTCCGGGGGCCATATAAAAATTTAATTTACGTATTTTTTCCCCCCCCCAATGGAGTTGCAACTTATCTTATCAAAAACTTCACCTTTTTTAATTAATTTTTGCAACTGGAAGTATGGGTCTAGGGGCAATATTTAAGAAGATAGCCTATTGTTTCGGTATTTATGACTCACCCTGTATAATGATGCAAAAACTTAAACTTTTCTCAAAGCCTGATGATCGTAAAAAACATTCCAAGCACAAGATTCACTTCTAAATTTTTAAAGGGAACTCTCTAAAAGATTCGAAATATGGTCTGTAACTCCAATTTTTATTTTTATTTTCTTCTATCTTAATAAGAAAAAAATATTGGATTTGTGGAAAATTTCGATTTACAGTTTTCCACGGATTTAAATGTTTTAGAGGTCAGAGATTCCCCCCAAAAATTTTTTTTTACGAAATGTCTGTTTGTGAGTCTGTCAGTCTGTCTCTTTGTATGTGACATAAATTTGTGGACACTCTATCTCAAGAAGTAATGCACGGAATTTCACAAAACTCACAAAACTTTAGATTCAGTTAAACGTTAGATTTTGATATAAACTGCATCTGATTAGTTTTGATGTATATCGCCAAACTGGTGGCGGTACTATACTGTCTTTTTCACGATTTCTACAATAGCTATATCTCAAGAACTAATGGACGGATTTTCATAAAACTTCAGTTTCCGTTAGTCCTTGATATAATATGGTTTTGATTGCATTTTGGTGTATATCGCCCAATAGGTGACGCTGTTATGCGGCATTGTTCATGATTATCTCAATAGCTCTATCTCGGGAACTAATGTACGAATTTTCCTCAAACTTCAGATTCAATTATTCCCTGATATAAATTAGTATTCTTTAGGTTTTGGAGTAAATCACTCAACAAGTGGTGCTGCTATGTGGCATTATTCACGATTATCGCAATAGCTCTATCTCTGGAACTAATGCACGAATTATAATCGAACTTAAGATGCAGTTATTCCCTGATATAAATTAGTATTCTTTAATTTTTGAATTAAATCTTTCAGCAAGTGAAGTTTCTATTCAATTTTTTTTCTTTTTTTTTTTAAAATGATTTTTAGATACTATTACAGAGATTTTTATCAAATTTCAGATTCAATTAGAACTTGAAATAAGTTGTTACAGATTAGATTTTGATGTAAATTACCTATCCGGTAACACTGCCATGTTTATTTCTTTCTTTTCTTTTCTTTTTTTCTTTTTTTATATCAATGTAGTAACCTGTATGAGATAGAAGAAAGTTTTGAGATTGTCACATCCGACTAATTTTACATTGCATTAAAAGATTTTTTTCCCTTTTTCTTCTTCTTCTTCTTCTTTTGGAAGAGAAGGTTTGTTTAATACAAGAACTTACGTGTTGCACACAAACAGACACATACACAAATTCACGCACAGACGTTTTCTAAAAACAATCAAACCGTGTTCAAGGTATTTTAAAACGTAAAAATTCGTTGAAAACAAGAAGTTGAAATTTTCATTATTACAATATTTTCCATCTTGTAAACATAGAAGAAAATGAAAAGAAAATACAAAAACTACCAATCGGGTTCAGTGAGCTCATGTGTGTATATAATAACTATATAAGATTGCGAAAATACTAATGAACTACTGATTTTTAATAGGCATGCTAATGAATAAAACGAGAAAATTCGTACGAAATAAAAAGTAAAAATATAATAAAATATATTTTAATGAATAGATATTTTTTTATTGTTTCAACTGTGCATATTATGTACAAAAGAACCGAAATTGTTTTCGGGTCCAATTGACCCGTCTTGGTAATTGGAAGGTAATGAAAGTCTGTTCCATTGTTTTAAAAATAATTATCTATTTTGACTTAATTCTTAAATAAATGTCCACAACAGAAATAAAGGTTTTTTGATTTTCTTTTCATCTCTGGCATTCGGAAAAATCTTTGACATTATGTTTAAATTCTGTTGTGGCCAAAAGAATATTTTGTAAAATGGCTTACTGAACAATAGATAATTAGGGAAAGAAGGAGAAATGAAGAATTTCAATTCTTTTAAAGTTGGAGAGAAAGGCTTCTCTTCGCTTTAAATAAACCTCTCGTTTTCATTGTACTGAGTTAAATTATGACTGTTTAACCTTTTGCAGCATGATTTCCATAAATAGTGGAATTTATATTAAAAAATACAGCCGTTTTCTATAATAAATTCTAAAATAACATTTGGAATTTTTTTAAAGCTGCAGTGGGATATGTAATATTCTTCTTCTTTTTTAATTATTATTTATTTATTTATTTACATTTGCTTTCAGTATGAAATAAATATTTCTCTTTACAGCTTTTAAATTATGCTGTGTAGGCTAAAAAAAAATGATAGTTTTTTTTTTTTTTCTGAATTCATTCAATTTCATATATACTTATATCTAACCTATCTGTATTATAATAGACAAACATATCTGTGCGTAGCACATGCACCCTTCTGCAAATGGCAATACTTTCAAATTTTTAATGAAATTTCAGTTTTGAAATTTACGCTAGTGCAAATTTTTTAACTTCTAAACATCGCACATTTTCAGTTTGTACACAATCGTAAAGAGAGTGAGGGGGATGTACTTTTAAATGCAATTTGATTGAAAGCTGTAACTCAGTTTGTTTTAGATTTGTTGTTGTTATTATTAATATTTTGTGATTTTTAATACTTTTTCTCTTTTTTTGAAATGTTGAATTCGCGAGCACGGCGAGTTTTTATACTTAGTTTCTATTAACCAATATTTCCAATATCCGAGATACTATACCCAATTAGCTCGGATAATCGAGGTTTCACTGTGTAATATAACCACAAGCAACAATCCATCTCGTTCGAATCATCCTAATTCCGAACAGCATTCTTTAATTTCATTAGAAACTTCAAAAACCATTAAATATAGAAGATTTAAAGAATCATTTATAAAAATAAAAATTCTTTCGTTGCTACTGGTCTTCGGAAATGTTTTCAAGAAGCTTTTCAAGTGTATTAATTAGATTTCTCAAACTGGGACGCCGATTTTTAGGACGCTATTCGTTCCCAAATAAACATATCCAGACTCAACAGACATATTTTATAGTCATTCGTGATAAATTAACAGAATTAACATTAAAATTAATATTACGTGGGTGGCTCAATAATTATTGTCTCTAGTGTATGCAAAATATTTGTATTGTAGTGGTTGATGTGGACTATCGAAGCCTAATGTTTTAGTATTTTGTCACTCTAGCATGCATAAATTCAGTTATGCAGTTGAAAATGTTTTGAAAATAAAAAGAATCCTAAAACCGATATTTCAGTTTGAGAAAGCCGATAAATGTACTATAATATCAGCACGAAAGCATTTCCGATAATCAGTAACAGCAAAAGAAACTTTGCTTTTGTAAATGATTCTTTAAATTTCCAAAATATATTAGTTTCTGAAGTTTTTAATCGCAATGACCGCTCTTCGAAAAAACATAGGCATATATTTTTAACAAATTTATAGTAACGTATACATTTTTTTATCGAGGTACCTAGTAATGTTTCCCCTCTCTGCACTATTGTAAATTACTGTGCACAGTAAAACCTCCTTATGTGACCACTTCCCTGAACTACCACTTTTTCATGGAAGGAAAGGAAGTGGGCTGATAAGGGCCATTTTTCGCCCATCAGCACCTAGACGTGACATACGTTTTTTCCATTAGTATAACTTCATAACAAGTACGAAAGCAATAATATCTTGAATGGAAGTTTAATAATTGATTGGAAAATGAAATATAGATTTAAGTAAATATTATGTGTATTAATGAACATAAACACTATTGTCATTAGTTTTAATCCATATAATCAATAGTAAATTCAACAATAAGTGTAAATTTAAGATGAATTGAGCTTACTAAGATTATTATTTCAATATATGAAATATCGGAAATAATTAATAACAAAAAAAATAATAATAATCATACAGTTTCAGACCTTTTGGACAATGTGTTTTAGATTATTGATTACTTCGCCAGAATCTCTAATGGACCATCTAGCGGCCGCGTCTTGCACAGTAAATGAACATATTCAATATTTGTTTTTTTAATTTTTGTAAGTATATGTAAGTATGTTAGCGCAATTGTTCTTTGTTTCCGTGAAGTAAGGAACGAAGATATCCAAAATGTAATTTGAAGTAATGACGAATACCATATGCTTAACGAAAGGTCCTCTTTTGTATAGGCAGGAGGAATGTCTCTGAAAGGAATAGTTCACACTCTTCTGGATATAAATACACGTGCTATCGAAAGCAATCATCACGGTATCATTGTCGTTATCTGGAATAAACAATCTTCCTGTTGATGGCCTCGTATATTTTTCAATAACTTGTGTTCTGGTGATGTGTTCCATTCTACGGTGTTTTGGAATAACGTTCTCAATCACAGCCTGGTTTTCATTATTTTTCAGAAGATATTATCAATTTTTCTTATATTGAATAATGTAGACAGAAACCATGATAGAGACCAGTTCTAAGTTTTACAAGTAACACTGCAAACCAAATACGAGATGACCTCTTTATTGAGGAACGTATTTTGAACTTTGCAAGTTTAAAGGTATAGTTAAAATCAGACATAAATATAATCCATGAGAATATAATAATAGATTTTGGAAAAGTGTCTCGATGTATCCAAATCGAGGTCTTCTTTGCTACATTTCTGATATTGGTTTAAATATTTTCATGCATCGCATTTTATGCATCGATGTATTCTTACCTACAGGACTTAAATCTTGCAGAGTCGATTTACCGATCAAGTAATATGAGTTTTACGGTATCATCGTTTTCGCGACAAAATATAGATTCCAGTTTCTATAAAGACTTGAGTTTTAATAGCTTTTGCTACAATAACGAGTCAGTTCTTACCTTTATATGTTATACAACAAGTGTTAGAGTTGTGAAAATGAGATATTGATAAATGAAAGGTTTCTTATTTGTGGTCTCATCGACAGTAATCGTTGACGCATAATCTTTTATTGTTACATCAGAAGAAGAAATAGAAGTATTTAGAGCCTGGAGAGCACGAAATATATATTATTTGATTTACTTAGCTTACTTAGCTTACTTTTGCATTACTTAGAACCACTCTGCAAATCTCAGTTTTTCGAACATCTAAGTATCTATATAACTTTTCTGTTAGAACAGATACGAAAAGTTTTCTGCGAGACTTTACAATAATGACATTGGCATCCAAGCATTATTTATTAGTAATTTCTTTAATAAATATTTACGAAATCAGTTTTAGAAAACAATATTGACGTCTGAACAACGTTAATGCGTTTTAAGTACGGCAAAAGAAGTCTGAACGCGCTCCGATAGTAGTGCATTTGATTCTCTCACATGATACAATTTTGTTTAATAGCTAGAAGCGCACACTCAACCCAAATAAAATAATATTAATATAAAAGCTTATGAAGAGTAGAATCATTGCATGTCAAGATTAATTAGGTTCATCGAGCGCTTCTTAATAAAAAATTAATTCAAAGACATAAAAAACGTCGAAAATGCAGAAAAAAGCCAAAACACTCAACTTTCGGGCTATAATTTCCATGACTTACTATTTTATTTATCACATAAAACTTATATTAAACAAAAATACATATCTTTAATTTTACAAAGCCACAGAACAATCCTCTGATTTCGAAACTTTTTTTTTTTCAGGTATATGATGGGCGAAATATAGCCCTTATCAACTCCTTTATTCCCATAGGTCCAATACTAATTTTATCTCCGTTCAGAAACCATCTCAATTGAACGTCCTCCATGAGCGCCCAATTTTTTTTCAGAAAATGAAACAAATTCTGCTTTTTTCGGTTCGCTTGAAGAATGCTTTATTCGAAAAATGATTCCAGACAGCGCATTATTCATTAAACTTCTAAACAAAGTTTTTATTATTATTATTATTATTATTCCAGTAACTTTTAAATATTTAATCTCTCTTGTGCTTTTTTTAGGCAATTAATTTCACTCTGATGATAATTTATGAATTACGGTCAATAAACTCTTTTGACAAGACATGTCTGGAAACTCCCAAAAATGTGCATAAAATAATGAAATCATCATTATTTGTTCCCATCGTAAAAAAAAAAAAAAAAAAAAAAAAAAAAAAAAAGCATTTATTTACTGAATTTTGAAAGAACTAGGAAAGAAAAAGTTATAAACGATAAAATCAGAAAATTAAAGCAAGTGTCAATATATTCATTTTTTAAGCTCTGCAGTAAATAAATTATGTAATTAATTTTTATATACTTATATTATATATTTTTTCCCAATGTGAAAAACAAATTTTAGTAACATTAATTCTTACCTTTTTAACCATTTAAATATAAATTTGAACATGACCGTCATTAAGAGACAACTCTCCTCGTAACTCTCGGAGCGCCCAGTTTTTAGCTCACAGGCTATCATAGCCTGAGAGCTTATGTGCCCGTCCGTTCTGTATGTACGTTCGTATGTTCGTGCGTAACGCGATAACTCATGATAAAAATATCGGATCCACTTGAAATTTTGTATATAGGTATATCCTGATAAGGCGCTTCCCTGATTAGTTTTTGGAGTTCATTCGATATGTATAAGAGGGGGAACGGGGGGCTCATGCCCCTCCCCTTAATGGATATAAATGGGTTTTTCATGCAGAATTAAGTTTTTGTCCAAAATTTAGATATAGGATCATTCTGATGAGGTGATTCCGTGACTGTTATTATGTGTTCATTGAATAAGTATAAACAGGGGGAACGGGGGACTCATCCCCCCCCTTAATTGATATAAACGGGATTTTCATGCAGAATTAACAGTTTTCGTTCAAAATTTAGATATAGGATCATTCGGATGAGGCGATACCGTGGCTGTTATTAGGTGTTCATTGAATAAGTATAAACAGGGGGAACGGGGGGCTCATGCCCCTCCCCTTAATGGATATAAATGGGTTTTTCATGCAGAATTAACAGTTTTTGTCCAAAATTTAGATATAGGATCATTCTGATGAGGTGATTCCGTGACTGTTATTATGTGTTCATTGAATAAGTATAAACAGGGGAAACGGGGGGCTCATGCCCCCCCCCCCCACGTAATTGATATAAACGGGATTTTCATGCAGAATTAACAGTTTTCGTTCAAAATTTAGATATAGGATCATTCGGATGAGGCGATACCGTGGCAGTTATTAGGTGTTCATTGAATAAGTATAAACGGGGGGCTCATACCCCTCCCCTTAATTGATATAAACTGGTTTTTCATGCAAAATTAATAGTTTTTGTCCAAAATTCAGATATAGGATCATTCTAATGAGGCGATTCCATGACTGTTATTATGTGTTCATTGAATAAGTATAAACAGAGGGAACGGGGGGCTCATGCCCCTCCTTAATTGATATAAACGGGATTTTCATGCAGAATTAACAGTTTTCGTTCAAAATTTAGATATAAGATCATTCGGATGAGGCGATACCGTGGCTGTTATTAGGTGTTCATTGAATAAGTATAAACAGGGGGAACGGGGGTTCTAATGCCCTTCCCCTTAACTTGCATAAATGGATTTTTCAAACAGAATTGTCAGATTTCGTTCAAATCTCTGAATAGTTTTGGAAGTTTAATGGTTAAATATAAAAGAGGGAAATAACTCCTCTTAAATTATATAACTGCTAAATGGGTTTTTATTAAGAATTATCCGATTTGTTCTGAATTTTGGATATAGGTTTTTTAATATGATAAAGCATGTACTTGATAGTTTAGGAAGTTCAATGATTAAGTATAAAAAAGGAGAAAGGGGAGAGCTGTTTCCCCTTCTTAATTTTTTTTTTCGAACGGAATTAACGAAAATACAAGGCTGTAATGTACAATTAGTATGCGTAGCCTGTGAGCTCAATGCCATCAGTTTAACTGGGCAATATTTTTTTTATTATTTTAACGGAAAGAGGTCGCTTCGGTAGATTTTACTGTATTTTAGGCCGTGTTCAGCTGTTACGCGCGCTGGACGCGCGCGCTCAGGAGCCATGGACATGGAGTAGGTACCTATAGTGGATGGGATGTGCGTTCAGTACTCGCTACTGTGCCACCGGTTACTGTAACTGTTCGCTCAATAACAGATGGAGAACAGATCACGGATGTAATTACTTGTGGTGCCAATTATAAAGATAATCTGTTACAAATGAATGTGAGCTCGCTGGCCGAATGGTCAGAGTGCTGAGCTTGTACCCAGACGATACGGGTTTGAAACCTGCGCGGGCCAAAAGTTGGGTTGTGTTTTTTTTTTTTTTTTTTTTTTTTTTTTTTTTGCTTTTTATTAATAAATAAGACATTTTTATTAAAGGTAAATTTTATATTAATATAGAAGCACACGTATTTCTATTATAATAATAAAATACTTATTTAAATACGAGAAAATGAGATTTTTGCGGAGAAAGTTTTAATATTCTAAATTTAGAATATTAAAATGATAATTAGAACGATATTAATATCGTTCCAAAGTGATTTATATATATATTAAGCAAATGAAAAAAAAAGTTTTCTGCGAAAATATCCGTATACGCATAAAATAATTATTAATGTTCTTCTTTTTTTTTTTTTTTTTTTTTTGAAAATTTTAGAAGTAAGTTTTTATTGAGATTAGGATGCAAATATAATGCATGCGTGGATATTTTACGGTGTTAAAATCAAAATGGAAAATATTATAAAAGCAAAATGTGAAAGATATACATTTTTTTAAATTAAGAATATCTGCATACATATATTTTAAAGAAGTGAAATATTTGGAGTTTGCCTTCTAGTTTTGTAATGAATAAAGTATGATTAGAATGTTTATAATTTTTCTATTGAAAGTATAAATAAGTGTTTTGCTTATACTAACATAATTTCGGATGTCGTTTGTTTCTCATATTTTATGACATATTTTGGCCTGTTATCCACACGGTATTAAAATATGCAATCATTAAATAAGAAATATATACATACTAAAACTTCTTCTGAAAAATTATCTAACTAACAATGCAAATTCCATTGAAATCAATCCAGTATTGTAGATTACAAATCAATCTTGTAATATGTGGATACAGGGCCATCGCTAAAACTTTTTATTGGTGGGGGAGAAAACCTTAATATTGTCAAGTCAAATTTTTATATTCGCCAACTCGTTTTATAATTTTGCCAAGTTAACGCACTTTGAAAATGTAATACAGTTCTTATTTGTAAAAAAATTAATAATATTCCCAATTAGAGTTGTAACTTTTGCAAATTCTATCAAAAATAGAAAATGTATTGCAGTTTTTATTAATATTTTAATTAAATTTGACATAAAAGTTTTAAATTTGCAAAGTGTAATAACATTTGTGAATATTTTGGGAGGGTAGGCTCCCTCCTGTCCCTCCCCCCCTTAGCTAGTCCCCCGTGTGGATATCTCAATCTTGGTTTATCAACAGCATTCTATTAATTACAACAATAGAATCAACAGTATTCTATTATTTAATACGAAAAGTATAAAGCAACTGATAAATGATTTTTAAATAAATAAAAAGAAAATTATTAAAAAATTTAAATTGTATCAGTCAACCTACCAACTTTGTTTACAAATAAAATGCAACCAATAACAGATAAGCACAATCACGTGATCAAATCGCCCAGCAGTTTTACGCGCGTAACGCGCGTCAGCTTTTAGCAGGGTTGGATGTCTTATTTTAAATGCTGATCGGGCTTAATTACATGAAATAGGTCACATGATACTTTTCCGGAATACTTTTAATTTTATTTGAGTGGTCACAGTTATGTATTTCTGTTACGAAAATCATGTTTTGAAAGGATAAAGAGATATGGTATTTGTATTTACCAATTCTGAACCATAAAAATAATACAATAATTGAATAACTTTAAAATTCTCTTCTTCGATATCACCTACTCCAAGCAGAATCTTCTGAGCGCGCGCGCGCACACAAAAATCGTCTTTTGAACACGGCCTTAGTGTGTCTTTAGGTCTTTAAAAAGTACTATTACTTATGTATGTTATGTATCTATACTAAGAGTAACCTTTACCGTTTGTTTTTTCCTTCTTGTCGTCTACAGCAACAGCCAACCTTGCCGCATAGCAGGATTCGACATTCCAAAAGGGACGATCGTTATGACCAACATCTGGGCAGTGCATCACGACCCAAAGCACTGGGACAGGCCCCACGAATTCCGCCCAGAGCGATTTCTCAAAGACGGCGCAATTCAAAAAAATGTTGCTTTCATACCTTTCTCTTACGGTAATTCTTGTTTAAAAATATATATAAATTTAACTAAAATGAATCTAATCACAGAAAAGTAATTTAATTGGATTATTTATACAGGGTGTCCGAAAAGTCTGGAAACGGCCGAATAACTCGAGAAATACATATGAGATTGAAAAACGTAAATATACGTGTTAAATATTTTTAAATAAGCTACTCTGGGATACCAAATTTGACCTTCGAAACCGACCCCCTGGGGGTCAGAGGGGGTCCAACTTTGAAATCTTAAATTATAACCCCCATTTTTTATTGCAGATTCGGATTCTACGGACAAAAATACGTAACTTTTGTATTTGATGTTTATTTTGAATCCTCGTTTATCACGGTGTAATCCAGCATATTAAATCGATACATATTCCAGCTTTTCCAACGGGATTTCCCTAATCGAAACTGATTGGGCAGAATTTTTGACGTCAAATTCCTCGTCTTTTGTAGGAATAGCGTTTCCTGAAAATCACCCGTGGCGATTATTTCAATAGTGCTACACTGTTAAAAATTTGACCCATTTGCTGCAGTGTCACTCCACAGCTATTATAGAATATCTCTTTTGTGACCAATGAGAATGATCCATCACACAGTAAAGTAATCGTTTTCTATAAAAGCGGTGGAGTGACGATGCAGCAAAAGGGTCAATTTTTTTACAGTGTACTTTACTGTGTTATGGCAAATTCTCCTTGGTCATGAAAGAGATATTCTATAAAAGCTGTGGAGTGACGCTACAGCAAATGGATCAAAATTTTAACTGTGTAGCACTACCGAAATAATCGGCACGGTGATTTTCAGGAAACACTATTATTGCAAAAGACGAGGAATTTGATGTCATAAATTCTCCCCAATTAGTTTCGATTAGGGAAAATCCCGTTGGAAAAGCCGAAATATGTATCGATTTAATATGCTCAATTACACCGGGATAAACGAGGATTCGAAATAAACATCAAATACAAAAGTTACGTATTTTTGTCCGTAGAATCCGAATCTGCAATAAAAAATGGGGGTTATAATTTAAGATTTCAAAGTTGGACCCCCTCTGACCCCCAGGGGGTCGGTTTCGAAGGTCAAATTTGGTATCACTGAGTAGCTTATTTAAAAATATTTATCACGTATATTTACGTTTTTCAATCTCATATGTATTTCTCGAGTTATTCGACCGTTTCCAGACTTTTCGGACACCCTATATATGCAAGTGAGGACAATAGAGATGTGAGATATAGTTATTTTCTGATAATAAGTTCCATTGTTCCACCCAGCAGCTGTTTAGAGAATAAGCCAGTGAAGCCCTTAAGGCCCCCCACTAAGCACAGAAAAAGACCCGGATGATAATGTAAAGTCTATAGGAGCGTTCTTTTCAAATATCTCGCTCAAATTTTAATATTTTTACATGATTTTTTTGCATAGGATAGCTGAGGATGATCTACAATCGGCCTAGTTTTTACTCTTTCGATTTTGCTTATATATTTTTTATATTATGATTTAACCAGTTTAAACCGTTTTTGAAATTTAAAGTAATTTTTTAAAAATATATGAAACCAAAATTGAAAAAGCAAAAACTAGGCCGGTTGTGGATCGTCCTTAGCTATCATATGCAAAAAAAAAAAAAAAAAAAAAAATATGTAAAAATATTAAAATTTGAACGAGGTATTTGAAAAGAACGCCCCCATAGAGTTTACATTATCATCCGGGTCTTTTCCTGTGCCTAGTGTAGGGCCTTAACAGTTACCCACTGAAATATAAAGGGCTCCCCAGGCTTACTATTCAAAACCAATTTTTAGCTAGATGTGCTAGATGAACTGTACACGTACAGTATTTTTTCAGTTGTTTTTATACGAGTAAATAATGCGAAATTCTCAGGAAATTTTCTAATTTTAACTAGCTAAATTTTGAGGAGTGCACAAGATTGGTGTTACATATTGGGTTCAAATTTTTGGGTTACATATGCCCCACCTCACCACTTAAGAATTAAAAAACCTTTATAAACCTATATTAAATCTGCATCTTAATAAAAGATTTTCACCCCGTTGAGATTGCCTCCTCCTCCTCCAATTATATTCTTTTTAAATAAGCCGAATCTTTAATAGTGAATGTCTCTGAAATAACTCGTAAATATTTCATAAAAATTTACATCGGTTTGAAGATCTAAATTCTGGTTCCAAGATTAGGTCATCATAGTGAAATTTGTTTTTCAATAACAAAATCATCCTCAAAGGCTTTTTAATATATTTTTTAATTTTTTTTAATTTACAATTATATTTGTATGTGGCAGTCAAATCTTACTATTCACCCCCCCCCCCCCCCACACACACACACTCACCTGTTGACGTAGGCTTCTGATATTTGGAATACATATGCATTTTTTAGGGCAATATATGAATTGGGCACAGAGTTTTTAAAATTCAATCTTCAAGGCAGGTGGCAATAAAGGAGCAAATTAAAAAAAAAAAAATCATTCTATCTCATAAACTAAATGAAATGAAATCTTGAAACTTGACCTGCTTGTATTATAACTAAAATTACTAAACACGTGCTTAGAAATTTCTGAAAATTTGACCGCAAATGGGTAGAAAAAAGCAGCGTTCTCAAGCTCTCTCTGTTTTCAAAAGGCATCGCAAAAACTTCTCTTATAGTAAAACTAACACTACTAATGTTAATACTACTTAAAATTAATGATTACTCACTTATAGTTTCATTTCATATGAAGAAATCAGTTTTCAATCTCGGCAATAAATATTTATTGAAAAGCACTAGCAGCAAGATTATGATAAAAGTATTAAACTTTGATCAAAATGGCGAAAATATCGATCACCAAATTTGACGATAAAAATAAGTAATTTATAATTATATAAAGACAATTTGGCGATAACTGGCTAATTTGGCGAAATTGCCGTACAAATCCGTTATTTTATATTTTTGAGAATGTTAATAAAAATATTTTTTTCATCTTCTTTTTCTACACTAGGGGACTCTGCCCCCTACGAGCTATGCTGCCTGACTCCTCGTTCAGACTCTAAAAATCCGTAAATTTGATCTATTTTAAAAAGCTTATCAAAAATTGAGTTACAATTTAAAAAAAAAAATAACTTTTTTTTTAGATTTGTAATATTCATCTGAAATATTTTTTATTCTTAGAAAAAATCATATTACTTGTGTTAGAACTGCATTAGAAGTGCTGCCTTAGAATTGGCAATTTAGAATTTGTTAAAAATATCATTTCGAAATTCGAAATAAATTGCTCGTGTAAATATATTTTTAAATTTAAACTGCTTGGCAATATTATTATTTGATCATTTTAAATATGACATAACCCCTCCATTCTGAATTCATTATTTTAAAATTTTCTTCATTTTAAATATTCTTGTATAAATATTGTTTTTAAGATGTGATTTTCAATACTTTCCTGCTTTTAATATGCAATTATTTAATTCTAATTTGAAAGTTTTTGAAAGTTGAAGTAAATCTCTCATGGAGACTATATATTTTTTTTTAATAACTGTGTGATAAAGTTATTATTTGGACATTTGAAATAAGAAGTCATTAACCCCCTCCCCCATACACACACACATCTTTATTGCTTTTAACACATTAAATAATTGATTATTTTGTAGTTTTCGTTTATTTTTAATATGCTTGGTTAAAAACAGTTTTTATGGCGCAATATTCAAATTTTTTCTGCTTTTAACACATAACCATTTAATTCTAATTTGAAAGTATTTTTATTTGTAATAATTATATGTGAATAATTTTTTTATTCAAACGAAATACTGTTCTTTGCACTGTTTCAACAATTTAAAATATTAAAATCTTTTCTTAAAAGGATAAAAAAAAAAATCTCTGAAAAATGCTGAAAATTTGAAATTAAAATGGCAATGGAAATAAACCCTCAAACAAATGCGCAAATTGAAAAAAAATAAATGCAGGATTCACACCGCGAGTTTCTGTTTAATATTCTTTGGAAAAAAAAAGATTTAAATTATTATGAATAGTTTTTGCTCCTGTAAAACGTTTTTAATGAAAGGGATTTTGTTCAAATTTAATTTTAAATATCTCTTAAAAATAATTCCTTGATTTAAAAATTATCTGTTTCAGCATGTTTATGAAACATTTCGCTAATATACCATCAATTCTCATATTTTTGTTTGCTGTTATTATCTTTTTTATATTATAAAGAAAGACTTCAGGTGACAAAAAATTCACTGACAGCGGTGGTAATAGCATTAATTACCTTTTTTTTTTTTTTTTTTCTTATAATAGAGAAATAAAGAGATTTACATTCATGTTTTTTTTTTAAGTATAAATTTAAAGAAGCCATAATTCACAGTAGAGAAGGGTTATTTTTATTTTTCTCTGCAAAACTTTGGCAATTAAGACATATGGATAGTTGTATCCCACAAATCCTTTTTTCTCTCCATCCGCCCTCCCCCCCTTTATTTTTAAATGCCATAAAAAATATTTAGATATTAACAATCCTTTTCAGTAGCAAAATTTGTGTTATTGAGAAATAGTATCAAATGTAAATATTATTAGATTGTCATTCTAATTATTTAATTCGTTTAGAAAATCTATATAGAATTCGGTATACATTTTCTTAAGTAAACGTTCTGTATGATATTTCCAATACGGCAGAATTTTTTTTTTATGTAAGTTAAACCACTTACAGAAAATTGACGTCATAACATCTTTTCTGGTGAATAAATTTGTGAAAAACGGAATTCCCATTATTCTAAAATGATTAGCTTTGAAATATATTTTGACAGTTAATGATACGTTTAATGGGATTCTTGAGATTGAATTCGAATTTTGCGTGGCGAGCATCAAATATGAATTTAAGAAGCGCTATTTTTCATACTTGAACTAGAAATAATCGCAATTTAAAAATTTTCTGCTCTGTTAAACTTGATGAATGATTTCTTTTTTCTCATTAATTTTAACAAATATTCTTCAATTGGAAACATGAAAATAAAATCAAAATTAATAATTCAAATTAAATAATTCAAAATTAAATTACTATTTTATCTATCATAACTTCTTTTCCTATGTGCTTTAATTTTATTTAAGCTTTAAATAGTTTTCCTTTTTTTTCTATTTAGATTTTATTTATTTACTTTTACAAAGAATATAAAATGCAGTACTGCGAACAAGTGTTTCGAAATACAATATTCGCGGGAAAAAATGGCTTTATTCGTTAGCGTAGAATGTTTCTCGCTAATTTTGACCAGATGTTACAATGTCTGCTCAGATCTGACTATCTCACGAGTACCCGAGGCCTGTGTGACCTGGGCATGAAATGTCTAAGGGTCACAAAATTTTTCCTAATTTGATCTAAATTTATATTATGAAAATCATAATTGTGGAAACAAATTAGATATTTCAGATAATAATACGATGAAATGACAAAAATATATATCAGCATATGTTTAAAATCGTATTTCAATAAGTAATAGAAATGTTTTTTATTTTTTATTTGGAACCGTTTTTTAATTTTCCAGGAAACTTAATTTTTTTAATTGACACTTTTAGAATAAACATATAATATGTAAAAACAATTAGTATCAATAAATTAATCATCCTAATAGGGCACGAAAAATTGAAAGTGCCTTGAACATAGAAACTTGCTAGACAGGCCCTGCCTCTGCTGTAACCGTATCTACACTCTCAAAAAAAAGAAAAAAAAATTCAATTTACGGAAGTTTTTCTGGAAGCTGGTAGTAGTCCTGCCAGTATATTTCTGTAAATTTACGAATATTCGTTTTTTCTCTCTCCTTTACAAGAGGTAAACTATCCGTCAATTTAGGAAAGTTGGGAAAAAGTAAAAATAGCTGACGCTGGATTCAAACCACCGTTACGAGATGCAGACATATTTAATAGGCCGCACGCTAGCACTGAGCCATAATTATACAGCAGAATAATGCTTTAAAATAAATATGTTTGCTCAGATGGGTATGGCTTGATCAATTTCTTGAAAAAGCTTTTAATTTGAAGTTAATTTCGGAAGATTTAGTCTTTAATGAGATTGTTCCTGGTGTTTTTATACTTCAGTATTAATATAGGATAAAAATGTGAATTTTAAATATTTTTATGTAGATTGCTAGAGGTAAAATATAAATATTGTACTTTTATTCAAAAGTTTTTTTGAGAAATATTGATTTTTTTTTTAATTAAAATATATTTTAAATTTATTCATTTAAAGAATATTTTAAATAAGAATATTTATTTATAAAAAACTTTATAAATCCGATTTTTTTTCTTTTTTTTTTTTAATTCGAAAAGTTTGTTGTCTTTTTTAATAAGAAATCTTAATTTATAGAATTTTTGTTTCTTCTTTAAAAAAATAAATTCGGATTTATTATTAATAAACTCAATACGCATGCGTACTTGGAATGAACGGAATCTCTCCCTCTTTTTTAGACGTTCGGGGGAGAATTCTCGGATAAAACATGTTTTCTGAGAGTTATTTTTTAAAAAACGAGAAAATTTGGTGTATATTGACGAGCTTTTCTATCAGTGCACATAAATAGTTGTTTTAATTCGTAACATCAAATTTAGCAACTTAACTCGTTGTTGGTGTGAAATTAGCAAACAAAAATTCTTTACTTTAAAATTAAATGACCAATAACAAAACTCCAAAATGTCTACATAGGTCGCATTGCCAGTTTTTGCTTCTTATCGAAGTAGGGGAGCCGAAGAGTAAGTGCTTAGAAGAAAATTAAATGTAACGTGATTAAATATGTCACAAATTAAATATAAAATGACTTTTGCAGATAAATTTTATCAGATATCTAACTTTGGCCTGTAAGATGATAAAACACATATCAGCTAAGTGCGAGTTCTCCAAAAGTGGTTTCCTTGTAGTTTAAAAATTTATTTAAAGTCCAATACTGAGAATAACTATTTGTAGAACTTGTCTGTTACTTGAAAAAACTCGATAATATAAACCGCAGGTAACAGAACTTCAATGAACTGGGATGCAAAGTTCCATCAAAATCCACCAGTCTAAAGCACTCACGCATCCCTAGTAAATATGTACACTTTTATAGTTTACTAGTATAGTGTTGTATAGTACACCTTTATAAAAAAAATGTACACTTTTATGTATATCATACTTTATACGCATTTAAACGATCAAAATCTTGTCCCGACGGTACCTTAAAACAAGTGGGTAAGTGTGATCGCAAATCGCACAGGGCGATTTATTTAATATTTCTTTCAAAACAACTTATCTTTTAATTAATAAATCAAAAAAATTAATTTATTTATTACATGATAGCACCAACAAATTTAACTTTAAAATAAGTATAAAAGGCAGTAGCGTAGCTATGTTTTTTGGCGCCCGGGGCCAGCAAGAAATTTTGCGCCCCCACCCCAATATAGATATATAACAATTTCTCTCAATTTGGCGCCCCTAGGCCTCGGCGCCCGGGGCGGACGCCACTGATAAAAGGAAGTTATTTATTTTAATCAAATTAAAAACGTTCAAATCGAAATATATAAGTAAAATCCAAAATTCTATTTTTTTGAAAATCCAAAATTAATAATAAGAATAATAATAATAACGGAGATATAAGTAACATTTTAAATTTCTAAAAGCGAAAAAAAATAATTAAATTTAAAATTCTAAATCATTAATAAATCTCAAAAGTTTTTAAAATAGAAAGAAAATGGAATTCCAAAACATATTTTTAATGTCAGATGACCGAAACACTAATAACATAACCTTAAATTGGCCAAAAATACAAAATTTCTTTTTATTAAATCCATCTTAATATGGAAATTTCAAGTTCCAACTACGGGGCTCAAACTAACAACCTTCTGTTTGCTAGAGAGCTGCTTAATATCCAAGCTATGATTCCTACACGAAAATCGTTGAAATTAAAGTTCTCTTTTAAACTTTAAATCGCAAAAATGAACGAATGACATTGAAAAAATTAATTTAATTAAAATAACAAACTTTTTAAAAATTTTAGTATTTGTCTTGTGACACGAGGTATTCAGCTAGTACACAAGATTTGAAGTTTCTGATTTATGCAGTTTTTCATTACGGATTCTATGACGGACGGACAGACAGAGGTAAGAGACGAATAGAGTTTCGGCAGATGAACGAAACTCTAAATATCGTTTTAAAAAGTGTTTCGTAAAGTAAATAAACTGAAAGTTATTATTATTTTTTTCTAGCATAAAATATTGTGATAATGTGAACGTATAAGGCCTTCAGGGTTTACATTGCACTAAAACGATAATTCGAGTCAATTTCTCTTCAAAAAGATCCTTCCGGGAAGCATCCCCTCCTCTTCCATTTTAGTCTAATATGGTCTCCGTTGCTTTATACAACTTTTCGTTGTATCCTTATCGACTCTATCGCATTCAAGGTTTTATCTAAATGAAATTGATTTTAATGGAAATTTCTAAATGCATGAAAGGACGAAACTTTTAAAAAGAATTTTATTTTTAAATGCAGATTTAATCGAAGACATTATCATTCCGCCTTTTACTATTTATAGCACAGTTAAATAAGGTTAAAACGCACTCGAATGAATGAAATGGATTTAAATTATCGAAATTGCAATCTTATTAAATTGGATACTCGAAACAATCGTTGAAAGTTAATGAGATTTTAGAATTCTTTGGACTGAAAATTTTAAATATTTTAAAATGTCTTTTTCTCTCTTTTGCGCTGTAATTATATTTATATATTTATTTTTGTGTTTTCAAGTAGCTTTTCGCAACTTTTGTTCGGATTTAACTTTAAGGGATTTTAATAGAAAAGCGTTATGACATTTGAACTGAACACAAAACCATAACAGACGTCGTTCAATTGGTCATTTCGTCTCCAGTTAATATTATATATAACTAATTAATAAATAAATACTAAATGAAAAAAAATCATTTAGTATTTATTTATTTATTTATAAAAAATAAATAAAAATGAAGGGTTTTATCCAAATATAGTAGTACGTGCCTTATTGTGTATTTTATATTGACACCAATCAGTGGATAAATGGATACAGCCCCTCATCTTTTTGCTTCATTTTGGAAACAACAGATTTTGAGCTTATTCTATAGACGATTACTCTCAGAGTTTTCAAGCTATGTTTTTGAGACTTTTAGAAAAGTTGCTCTATACATTTAGCCAACACAATATAGAGAAATGTAAAATACTTTTCTGATTAAATGAACTCCCTTTCACGTTGTCACAAAACAACATTTACAGGCAAGTAGAAATGCTATGCTTTCAAAGCACTCATTTATTCATGGGAGAAAGAAACAGGTTTATATCCAGAGAATTTAAGACGAAATAGAGAATTTTGAAAATTCTCGAAAACTGAGGCTTAAATTATCAATATTATAATTTTATGTTTATACAGTGAAACCTCCAAATAAGGGACACCTCTATTTAAGGGACAAAAGTTCTGGTTCCAGTCCCTTAGTATAGGACCTGTAATGTGTTTACTTCTGAATAAGCCACACTCGATTTAAGGGACACCTGAAAATGAAATTAAAGAACCTGATTTTTGAATTTCAGATAATGAAGTAGTCTATGGTGAAAATTAAAGTACAGATTTTTGTGAAATTATCATTGAGACAGGCAGTCACGTTGATGCAGAGGCCTACATCACATTTGAGGAGCATTTATTCACCCATAATTCAAATAAAGATATCAGTGCGTTTGTCCCTATTGCTGATAATTGTGAGGATGGCTCTAAAAGAGAAGAAGAAATGAAATTTGTGAGATAAAGAACTTAATAGATGCTTTAAGATACATAAAAGAGTTGAATTCTTTTTTCGTAAATGCTGCTCATAATGAGAGACTAAAATTTGTAAGTATGGTAAATGAACACTTGAGAGGTTTGTAGTGAAAAATTGAAATTTGAAAAACAATCACTTTTGATCGATTAGTACTTCGAATAAGATTATTTTAAATGTTATTGCAATTTTTGCATGTGCACAAATACTTAAGTAAAAAATATAAATCAATAACTCTACAAATCATTTATTGTCGTTATTGATTGAAAATTTAAAATAGTTAATTCTCTTTTTCTTTTTTATCTGATTAACGTAATTAATAGTCTTTGGGTACATTTAAACATCACATTAATGCTTCATTATTTTTTGTCTTTTAAAAATGATTAATTTTAAAAAAGCAAAAAATCCAAATAAGAGACACCTCTATTTAAGGGACAAAAATTCCGGTCTCATGGGTGTTCCTTATTCGGAGGTTTCACTGTATTATGATGTTATAAGTTTTTTTATCATATCATTTATAACTGTAAAAGTTGTTTAATATGATCATACGATACAAGCATACAATATATCACAATATATATATATATATATATATATATATATATATATATATATATATATATATATATATATATATATATATATATATATATATTTTTTTTTTTTTTTTTTTTTTTTTTTTTTTTTTTTTTTAGCGTTAATACACTGCTTAAAACAATTAAAGGATATTTGAAGTTTTATATAAAATAAAGACATAAACGAAATTTTTTTTGCCGAAAATAGAAGAAGAGAATCACAAATGCAAATTTTTCTGGTTTTCAAACTGTGGAGTACGCAAATTTTGAGTTCGACGTCAAAAACGCGGCAGCGAATGAAACTTGACTTTCAACTGGATAAAAGAGAATGAAGACAAGGATGATCGGCATTCAGTGATTGCTTTGTTTCGATGAGTACGATGTCTCAGCGAAGTCATTTGACAGATTCAGAAGCTTGGAGAATTGTTGGTAGGTTAGAAGGGGGCCAAACTCAAGCCGAAGTAGCGCAAGCCATTGGAGTGTCACAAAGTGTCATTTCCAGGATCTGGAATCGTTTTTTGGAGAGTGGATGTGCAGGCCGAAGACCAGGGCAAGGTCGTAAATGGGCAACAACGCCCAATGAAGATCGGTATTTAGCGTTAATAGCTCGGAGACACCGAAACATGAACGCTACTCTTCTCCAACAACACCTTCGCTCGGCTACAGGCACCACGATTTCAACTCAGACTGTCCGAAACCGGCTCCATGCTGTAGGTCTGTATGCTCGCCGACCGATGGTATGTGTTAGATTAACATCAAGGCATCGGCGACCGCAGGGAGTGGGCAACCGAGCATGTCAACTGGAGGAAAAATGAATGGAGCAATATTCTTTTTTCAGACGAGTCCCGTTTTTCTGTGCATCCGGATAATAGGCGTATTTTCATCTGGAGGGACCGTGGCAGTAGGAATAATCCTGCGTTCGTGCACGAAAGTGTCAGATTTGGCGGTGGAGGAGTTTTGGTGTATGGTGACATCTCCATTGACGGGCGCACTGACATCTACATCATTCGAGATGGAGCTCTGACTGGTCGCCGATATAGGGATGAGATCCTTAGACCTATTGTAGTCCCTTACGCTGCAGCAATCGGAGATAACTTCATTTTAATGGACGATAACTGCAGGCCACATCGTGCAAACCTGGTGGAGGATTTCCTTTTCGAGGAAGGAATCGTTCGAATGGAATGGCCAGCGTGTTCTCCAGACATGAATTCAATCGAGCACGTTTGGGACGCTATAGGAAGACGAGTTTTTGGACGCCAACAACCCCCACAAACTCTCCAAGAACTGGAAAGAGCTCTTCTGGAAGAGTGGGGCAGAATACCCCAACTCGTCATTAATAGCCTCATTGAGTCCATGCCTCAAAGGTGTTCAACGTTGCTGGCCGCCCGTGGAAACCATACCCCCTGCTGAAAATGATTTTCTTTGAAGAAAACACCTTTTCTTATTCTTTTTTTTCTCATATGCACAAATTTTGTTTTTTTCCTTTTGTACACAAATGCGCAATAAAATGCATTTTTTTCTGCCAAACATGTGTAATTTATTCTCATATAACCTACTATGTCTGTCGACCATGTATCAATCAGCTAAAAAGTTTCCCAAATACAAGATCCACCTAAAACTGCAATATCCTTTAATTGTTTTGAGCAGTGTATATGAAATATTTAAATTATACACATAATTATTTTCTCCATAATGCTTACAAACAAACAAATATTCGATAAATGTCCTGTACACATGCTCACACAAATCCAAACAGTTCATAAATATGACTACTATCGCATGACAAAAAGCCGAAAATTGCACTTCAAGCGTAGCAAATGAATGCGTTCATACTACAGTGCTCAGCAAAAGTTTAGACAATGGTCGATTACGCTTCTATATTCAGAAGTATGTACCGAATTTTTGTAATTCATCTGTATTATATTACCTGTGACTTATCCTTTATTCACAAACAATAAATTTTTAATTTTACCTTTTACCTTTTACATAATATATAATGACAAAAAAACGAAATTAACATTGTTGCAAAAGTATAGACAATTTGTATATTTAGAGAAAAATAACTACAAATTAAAATCGAATTGCACCCACATTGTGTGCAATTAGTGCAAGGATGTGACTTTTCATCGAAGAAACTAAATGCCGCATCACTTTGGGGTGTATTTTGTACCAAACCTGTTCAACAGCAGCTCGAAGCTCATTAACAGAAAAGTATAGCAAAAATTTGCATAAACCTTACGACATATGATGTTACAAAGGTTTTTGATTGGGTCCAGATCAGAGCTACATTCCGGCCAGTTGAGATCAGTAGTATTTTCAGAGTTAAATGAAGTTCTTGTTTTGTATACAACATGCATCGACGCATTATCTTGCTAAAATCGATATGTTGCACCAGCTAGAAGTTCCCTAAATGACTAAAAATTGATCTCCAACGTATGTACTGGTGAACCACGTTTGAGAGGAACCTGGACAAAACTGCGCATGGGCGAAAAGTGCGAGTCCATGTCAAAAATGGGGAAGTTAGTACCATCTCGAGATGAGTTTGTTTATTAAACAATCCTAGATGTGTCGAGGTTTTTTTTTTTTTTTTTTTTTTTTGGGGGGGGGGGGATACCTTTTTGTTTCTGTAATTGAATTATCTGTTTTTAAAATTACATTGCAATTCTGTTACACGAAATAAGTTATAAAAAGACAAGTGTAATGAAAAAGACGATTTAAAGGTATGATTATTAAATTTAGCTTAATAACTTTTCACTCGCAATATAGCGCAACTTAATCTTTTTAGAAGTAATGGCAACATGGCGTGATTTTAAAACATACTGATAAACCACGTTTGAGAGAAACCTGGACAGAACATAGGCGAAAAGAGCGAGTCCAATGCGAAAATGGGAGAGTTCGTACCATCTCGAGGATGAGTTTATTTATTAAACATCCTAGATATGTATGATTTTTTTGGCGAATACCTTTTTGTTTCTCTAATTCAATTATCTGTTTCTAAACATTACATTGTAATTCAGTTACACTAAAATAAGTTAAAAAAGACAAATATAATAAAAAAGATGATTTAAAGGTATGGTTATAACTTTTTCCCTCGCAATATAGCGTAACTTAATCTTTTTAGAATTAAAGCCTGAATGGTGTGATTTTAAAACTTGCCAGATTAGCAATTTTTTAAAATTATTTCGCTACATTATTGTGTACATTATTTATTTATATTATTTGCATACATTGGATATGAAAATGAGAAATGACGTAGATATCATATACGCGCAAGGTTTGGTAAAAAAAATTTCTAACGTCAATTTGGCGAAAACCTCATTTTCGAATGCTGGTTAAATATACATTTTTAAATTATTTTCTATTATTAAAAAAATAACAATAAATAAAACAATTTTTAAATATAATAAATTTAAAAAACAAATAATAATAGAGCAAAAAACATTTTATATAATTTAAAAAAAATAAGGTAAATAAACAATTTATCAAAAAATAAACAATATCAGGGTTGCCATATTAGGCAAAATAACGCCATTCTGGCGCCAAGTAAATCCCAGTGAGTATGACACACAAGTGCCCTGAATATTTAGGTTGTTAGAATTGGCGAATTTCTTGCATAGCCGCCAAGTCAGATGCCAAGCAGTTAAAACTGCATTTTAGCCATAAAAATAAATGTAAAAAAAAAAAAAAAAAAAAAAAAAATGTTTTTATTAAAATTTACAAAAATGTAGGAGAAAGTATATATTTTAGAAAGGTTATTCCGAGAACTAATAATAGGTCCACAATCTATTTATTTTAAAATAAAATTTCACTCGGAACAAAAATTAGAAAACATTATTTAATATCATTTCTCGGCCTCATAGGCTATTACCCCCAAAGTCTGAATGGAATCGGCTTGGCATTCTGCCAAGTGAAGACCTTACAAAGCTGGTATATCAGTATGTATTCTTGCGTTGCTTGGCAACCATTGAATAACTTCAGAGTTACTGGAGCATTAAAGCAAAGTGAGGAGCTAATCATTAAATGTCACCTCCTTGTTGTCGACTTAAGAAAGTCCCAGGATCTTTATGCAAGTCATGCCAATAGTATGCTCACCCGTTTGGGCCATTCAAATTCCACCATTATTTCTTTACTGAATATCATAGTGTACCATTTGGGTCCATATGACGTATGTTTGAAAGTTCATTACCAATTTGTAACGGGATTTTAAAGCTGATTGTTTTATCATTTTCATGTAAATTGATTTACTTGTTTCTTTAATTCATCTACGAATCATGTCCGTCAATACAGAACGTCCTGAGTTACTTTTAATATGATTAGAAATCATCATTTGTGTAAATGTCAGTTTATGGATCTTTTTGTCATCTCATTTTCTGGTCACACAAGGTCTTCCAGATTTATGTTTTGTTTTGAAGAAGTCACCCTTAGACTATACTTCATAGATAGACCATTTTGGACGATTCAATGCTGCTGAAATTTCTGCAAGTCTTCCCTTTCCATTTCTGCTTTCCTACTTCAATTACATCATCTAATGGAATATTTTTAGCTTACTGCATCTTCATTAACTGAAGCTATATCGAGGTATACTTAAATACTTCAGACATGTGACATCATAATTTAGAAGTTTGCATTTTTTCATGAACAGCTGGCAAAAAATCAAAAAAGTGTCTAAACTTTTGCAATTCTGGCCATCCAGATAATAAATTAACTTCTTTACTCCAAAAATAATAGCCGCTAACTCTTTCTCTACAGTACAATAATTTTTCTCAGCCTGACTAAATTTCTTGGACAAATAAACTATGGGATGTTCTTCCCCGTTATTTATTTGGGATAACACAATACCTGCCCCAATTTCGCTAGCATCTGATTGGACAATAAACTCCTTTGAATAATCTGGAGCATAGAGTACAGGTATACTTACCAACTTTCCCTTTAAATTTTCAAACGCGGTTTGAGAATTTTGCGTCCATTCTATTTTCTCTTTTTTAACCCTCCCCTTTAACGCGTCGGTGAGAGGAGCCGCGATAACAGAATATTTCGGGATGTACCTACCATAGTACCCCACAATTCCTAAAAATGCTCTAATTTGAGTATTTGTGCAAGGGGTAGGAAAATCTTTAATTGTTTGTATTTTAGCCTCCCCCTGGGATCTTTTACCCGACCCAATCTCGTGACCTAAGAATTTAACGTGGTCTTGGGCAAATTGACACTTAGAAGTTTGATGGTAAGGTTTTCTTCCCGTAATTTCTCTAATACTTTCCCCACGTCTTTCACGTGACTTTCAAAACTAGGAGAATACACCGCAATGTCGTCGATGTATGGCGACGCAAAAATCTCCATCCCCTGTAAGACCTCTGCCATTAACTTAGCTAATCCGAACATCATTTTCTTAGGTAAGTACGTGCCAAAGGGGGTCACAAATGCCGCATACCTTTGGGCTTGCTTCGAGAGAGGAATTTGAAAATACCCCTTCGTCAGATCCATAACAGTTATAAAGGGAGCGGCGCTCACCTTTTGTAAAATTTCCTCGATATTTGGCAAGGGGAAATACATATGGCGCGTAATCGCGTTCAACTTTCTGTAGTCCACACAAGGCCTCTCTCAACTAGTATCATCGGACTTGTATAGTCTGACTGACCGATTTCTATCACCCCCAAGTCTAATAATCTCTGAATTTCATCTTGCAAAATTGTAATTTGTCTAGGGGACATCCTTTAAGGCCTTGCCCGCACCTGGGCATCGCTCGTGAGCTCTATGTCCATCTCCACTAATTTAGTATTACCCGGATCTGCAGAAAATACCTTCCCATTCTGTCTTAACATTCTACAGATCTACAGAAGCTATCAATTTGACTTTCCGTAGCGCGCTCCGTTAACCCACTTTCCCGCACAATTTCCCGAAAATCGAACTGAGTCGAATCCGGTGCCGGATAAGGTATCTCTGCGTCCCTTTCAGACTCCTGATGTTCCTCCGGAATAATCAAATTAACTCGTTCTGGCCTGCGGTAATATGGTTTCATCAGATTTACATGATAAATGGTACTTTTGTCCCTCTCTTCAGGTAAATCAATCAAATAATTTGTATCCGAAATTTTTCCTGTTACAGTTCCTGGCCCCAGCCAATTTACAGCCATCCTATTGGGCTTAGAAGTAGCTAAAACCAACACTTTATCTCCCATATTAAAAATTCTAGACACTGCATTTCTGTCATACCAGACCTTCCTTTTCTCCTGGCATTCGCGCAGTTTCTCGGAAGCCAAATCCTGACATTTTTTAAGTCTATTGACTAAATCCAAGATGTATTCAACAACCGTCACCAGAATCCATCCAATTCTCAAAAACAATAGTCTGAGGGGTCCTCAGATTCTTCCCTAAAACCAATTCAGAAGGGCTAAACCCAAAACTTTCGTGGGTCACTGTGCGTAACGCAAACAGTGCCGCTGAGAGATTCTTCTCCCAATCTTCTCCTGGTTCTAAACAAAGCACTCTAAGGACTCTTTTTAATGAAGAATGCCATCTCTTCACCATATGACTCTGTGGGTGACAAACCGAACTATGAGTCACTTTGATTCCAAAGCGTTCAAAAAATTCAGAAGTTAACTCACTGGTGAAGGATTTTCCCAAATCACTCTGGATTTCTTTAGGGAAACCCGTCCTAGAAAATACCAACAACAAGGCATCAATCACACTGACCGACGTGATATCTTCCACCGGTATAGCATCCGGATACCTCGACGCTACACAAATAGCAGTAAGTAACTATCTATTATCCTTATGACTCCTTGGTAATGGACCTACAGCATCTATATTTATTTTTGAAAACACCTCCGAAATTACAGGCACAATTTTCAAAGGTGCTTTCACTTTATCCCTATTATGACCAACAATCTGACATTCGTGACAGGTTTTAACATATTGTTCAATCTCTTGATAACAATTCGGCCAAAAATAATGCCTCAAAATTCTGTCTTTAGTCTTTGTGGTTCCCAGGTGTCCTGACACTTCATTATGACAAAGGGCCTTTAAATCCTTACTAAACTTCTCCGGAACTCACAATTGCATCCTCTCTTCTCCCGACTTACTCACAACTATGCGCACAAGACGGTCCTTTACAATTTTAAATTCTTTTTCCTCGGCAGTTTTTGCTCTTTCCCACAAATGAATAAACGAAGGACATTTCAGCTGTTCCCTTTTGAATTCCTCCCCCGAAATCTTAGCTAATACACTTTCCCCATCAGCCTTCGGTAGAAATTCCCCATCCTCTTCATTTAAAGTGAGAGGTTCAGTTTCGGTTACGGTTTCACCCGGAATTTCGACTTCCATTTGTTTATTCTTTCGACTTTGACTACGCGTAATTACAGCACAAACAGGTATAGGAGATACCTTATGCTTCTCAATTAATTCAGCGGTTTCATTACCCATTAAATAGAATCCCTGATCTAAATCATCCGGTTTAACAGCTGCCTTAGTGACAATAGTTCCAAATTCACCTTGAATTGTGACTTTAGCCAAAGGTAAACAAAAGCAGGTTTTATCTAAAGGTTGACGTACCCAAGTTACTTCACCTAATAAATCTTCCGGATTTACCCAACTTTTTGCTAGCAAATCAATTCCACTACCACTGTCTCTTAAACAATCCCTTTCAACGCCATTAATTCTCACTTTACTGATATATGGATCAAAACTGTCATTTACTTCTACATTTCCGACTAATCGGCACACTATTTTTTCCTCTCTTTTTCTTAAACTGGGACAGTCCGGGCGTATATGCCCTTTAACATTGCATTGGAAGCAAACGACTTCCCTAGTTTTCTCAAAGCGTTTATTTTGTTCTACCTTAGATAGTTCCCTTTTATTCTGAGGCTCCGGTTTCCTCCGATCTTCCGTCCTTTCCTTAAAATTATTCCTTATTTTACCCTTTCCAAAAGACCTCCTTTCCCAAGGTTTACTATCCATTTTTTTAACGTTTTCTTGACGCTCTCATAATAATCTAGTTTGGTCGCTAATTCAGAAGCTTCGCGAAATTCCTCCCAACTCTCTAAATACCTTTCCTTAATTTCAGGGGGAACCCGTTTTTTTCAATTGCTCCGTAAGCATTAATTCCTTCAAAGATTGAAAATCAGTCACCTTTGCGGACTCTAACCAATTATCTAGATAGCCACGCAACTCATAAACCAGATCAGACCAAAACGCTCCCGGTTTTTTTTTTATGCTCCTCAAATCTTAACCTTAAAGCAACCGTGCTTAGTCTAAACCTAGTCAATAACATACTCTCCATGTGATAATAATCATCTCCCTTATCTGCAGGTTCCTTGATAACTAACTCAGCTATCTCTGCAGGTAACAACGGAATTAATTGCGACATTCATTCTTCCTCCTTAACTTTCTCTTTTGTAGCCTGACGTTCAAAAAACATAAAAAATAAAGTAATATCTAAGATTTTCGGATCAAATTTTGGGACTAAGTCCTTTAACTTAACCTTTCTAATCCCTTCAGTATTTATGGAAACCGTCGATCCTACACTCGCTGTTTAGCATTAGAAAGCATTAGCTGCATTAGAAAGCTTTAACCTTTCCAATTCATATTCGCGCTCTTCTTTAGCTAACCTTTGATTTTCTAACCTTTCTTTTTCCCTCTCCTCTTTAGCTTCCCTAGCTAATCTTTCCTTTTCCCGCTTCCTTTAATTCCTCTAAAATACGATCTAAGAAAGCTTCCCCAGTTTCTTCATCATATTCCGTCGATTCCGTTATGCCTTTTATAATATCTTTAATCAGGTCTGAATCCGACACATCAACCTCAAATTCTCTGGCTAACAAAATTAAAGTTTGTTTCTTCTGCCTTTTTCACTTATTTAGAAAAGCCATGATAACAATCAACTAACACTCCTATACACAATTTTAACCTTTCAAAAACAAAGAACCTAATCTTTGAGTTATTTCAACATTAAATAAGATTTCCAAAATGTCAATGAGATTTCAAATTAAATATAGTTTCAAAATTAATTATAATTTCAAAATTATTACATTCCATAACTTTTACATATGCTACTCTTTTCACTTTGCCCCAACATAACATACAAAACAAATATCATTACACCCTACCTTAACTTAAAATATATATATATATATATATATATATATATATATATATATATATATATATATATCATCATATCATATCATATATATTATAAAGCAGAAGTTCTGAAACTTCCAAACGAGTGTTACGAATTTTGTAAATAATTAGTGTTTGTACTGTAAAATAATGTAAATAATCTTATTAAGCTCCATTTCTTTACTTATATTAGTTTTTATTACATTGTCTCTGTTATCAAGCAAACTTTGTCTATTATTTTCAGTGAATGTGTATGACAGATTGGCGAAATATTTGAGATATCGCCAAGTTGGCGTCACTTTTGGCGACTAATTTTGGTCGCCAAATTTGGCGATATATCGCCAAGTTGGTGACAAACTTGGCGAATGTTGGCGATGGTAACCCTTCCCTATTTATGGTAACCCCCCCTTAGGTCTACTGATACATTGTTTGTTGTTCCGTGGTTTTCCAGGTTTTTCTAGAAATTTCTAGCACATGCTACGAGACTATATATAAGGAGAGCGATACGAGCTGTTGTTGTTATTATTTACCAGTCAGTCATTGAGTGAGCTACTAGAGATTGTCCAAGCAAGTTTGCTTGATGTATTGAGTTTTATCTACGTTGTTTTGAATGTGATATAGTGTTGAGACATTGTATAAAGAGTCTCTGCGACCTATATTTGTACTTGTTCGATAGATTTAAACAGTTATTTTGGAATATCTTGTAATATTTGTGAGTTTCGAAGACTCTGTTGTTCTGAAGATCTGTAAATAAATTATTTTCTACTTTTCTAAGAGAAAAGAGTTTGAAGTTGTCTAACCATAAGATCGAAAGAACCCTATATACGCTGCAACATTTGGTGTCAGGAGTGGGGTTCTTATGGCGAAAACAAGAACAATGGATGGTCAACTGAAAGAACTGTTAGTAGCTATTAATGGAATAAAGGCAGAATTGACGAAAGGCCAAGAAGAGTTGGCGGAAAAAATGAATAAAGGCCAAGAAGAGTTGGCGGAAAAAATGAATAAAGGCCAAGAAGAGTTGGCGGAAAAGATGAACAAATGCCAAGAAGATGTGACTGAAAAGATTAATAAAGGCCAAGAAGAAATGAAGAAAACTTTAGAAGAAAAGTTCTCGTCGGTAGAGAGAAGAATAGGCTCGGTAGAAGACAAAATAGAGGAAGTAGAAGAGAAAATTCAGAATGAAGTTAGTAATGTTGAACAGAAAATGGAACGGAAAATGGCGGAAGTAGAAGAGAAAATTCAGAATGAAGTTTGTAACGTTGAAGAGAAAATCAGTAACGTTGAAGAGAAAATACTAGGTGAAGTAGATGAAAAGCTAAATAAAAAAGTACAAGATCTTGAGAAGAAACTTTCAGCGTCTAGTGGTAATTATGAAGAATTTAGGAATCCGCCTGCTTCTCCCGTGCACATTAAGCTGTCGACATACGATGGAAAGAGTTCCTGGCAAGTTTACAAGACCCAATTCACCATTGTAGCTGAAGCGAACAAATGGAGTGACGAGGTGAAAGCTTGTCAACTGGCAGCATCTTTAAGAGGAGAAGCCGCCGACGTGCTGCAGACATTGCCCGATATGACGCAACTTAATTTTGAGACTCTAAGTTGTGCACTTGAAATGAGATTCGGCGAAAAATTCTTCAAGGATTACACGAGAATACAAATGAAGAGCCGCCATCAAAAATCGAGTGAAACCCTTCAAGAGTTTGCCTCGGAAATTGAACGGCTTGCAAATTTAGCATTCATTGACTGTCCAACAAATGTACGGGAAATGCTCTCACTGCAATATTTTGTAGACGGAATAAAAGATCCAGAAGTGCAGAGAGCGGTACGAATGGCAGATGTACAGGATTTAAAGGCTGCACTACTATATGCCTTAAAGTTGGAAGCAGCTACACAAGCCAGCCGAAGAGATCGTCATTCAGTCCGAGGGTCAACGGTGAACAAAAGCTCAGACACTGAGATCGACTTCTTGAAAGAAATTAGGAAATTAAATCAAGAGATTGAAGCTTTAAAATATGGAAGAACAAGCGCAAGAAGACAGAATCTCACGTGCTGGGGATGCGGTGATACAGGACATCTCCGAAGAAACTGCCCCAAAATCCACGAACGTGAGATGAGTTCAAGACCAGAAAATAAAAAGCCCCACCTGAAGATCCTTCAAATATCGAAAATGAATGGCGGCGATAATGAATTATATGTGATAGGCTTTATTAACGGAATTCAGTGCCGTATGATTCTCGATACAGGAGCCAATGTTACAATAATAAGAGAAGATTTGGCTCGAAAATTGAAATGTAAACTCATCTGGACTCCACCATGCGTTACCCTGCAAAGTGTGACGGGCGACAAGATAGGCATATATGGAAAGGCAAATTTAAACATCAACTTTGGAGGAACGAAATATTATCATACGGCATATGTGGCTGACATAACAGATCCTTGCTTAATCGGGCTAGATTTTCTGAAGAAATTTGGCTTCAAACTTGATTTCAAAAATAACAAAATGCTCTCAAAATTTGAAGAAATAAGTCTTTTTGGATTAAATAACGAAATTGAATGTAAACAAACAGTAATAGCCAAAGAAGACATCAATCTAGATCCAAGAACAGAATTTATAGTTCCAGCTGTAATTAAAAATGAAACTAATTACCGATTTGGCCATATAGATTATCCAGAAGACAATAGTACACAAGCAGGAGTATTGGTGGCTTCTTCTGTAGTAGACCTCTCGAAAAAGACCATTCCAGTCAGAATTGCTAACATCAGTGATAAGACGAGGACTATCAAGAAAGGAGAGGTGATAGCATCATGTGCTCCTGTGACGTGCATAAGTCAAAATTCCAGTCACTCTGAGAAATCTTCAGATAATTTAGTCAAGGATTTGTTACAAAATACGGACTTAGATCCAAATCAGAGAGATGCTGCTGAAAGTTTAATTAGAGAATTCCAAAGTTTATTTTCCCAAACATCTGAAGACTTTGGACGAACTAAAATGGCACAACACCGAATTGACACGGGAGATCACTCTCCTATTAAACAGCACCCTAGACGATTACCTTTTGCCAAGCAAGAAGAGGTGCAGAATTTAATTAAAGATATGGAAGAAAATGACGTCATCGAACCATCAACAAGTCCATGGGCGTCTCCCATTGTATTAGTAAGAAAGAAGGATGGTTCTACAAGATTTTGTGTAGACTACCGCCGACTGAATGACGTCACCAAAAAGGATAGTTACCCTCTGCCAAGGATTGACGACACTCTTGACACACTTGCGGGCAACACTTGGTTCTCGACTCTGGATCTGAAGAGTGGTTACTGGCAGGTAGAGAGATCCATCCGGACGACCGCGAGAAGACTGCCTTTACAACGGGACAAGGATTATGGCAGTTCAAAGTAATGCCTTTTGGTCTATGTAACGCACCTGCAACTTTCGAACGGCTTATGGAAACGGTTCTCCGGGGACTGTCATATGAAGCATGTCTTGTTTATTTAGATGATATCATAATCATAGGAAAATCCTTTGATGAACATCTGAACCACCTCAGGCGAGTGCTACAAAAATTAAAGGAAGCTAATTTGAAGTTAAGCCCTTCGAAGTGCAGTTTGTTTCGCAATGAAGTCGCCTACCTTGGACACATCATTTCGGCGGAAGGAGTTAGGACTGATCCGGAGAAGATATCGGCCGTGAAAAATTGGAATCGTCCAGCAGATGTTCACCAGCTTCGAAGTTTTCTAGGATTATGCACCTATTACAGAAAATTCGTCAAAGGCTTCTCGATGATTGCAAGACCACTTCATAAATTAACAGAAGCCAATCAAAAATTTATGTGGACACAGGAATGTGACGCTGCTTTCGAAAAGCTTAAGGAGGCCTTGACATCCACTCCAATTCTGTCGTATCCTCAAATCGATAAACAGTTTATACTTGATACGGATGCAAGCAACGAAAGCATTGGCGCTGTACTGTCCCAGGAAATCGACGGCCAGGAGCGTGTTATCGCCTATTTCAGCAAGTGCTTGTCAAAGGCCGAGCGAAACTACTGCGTAACAAGAAAAGAGCTTCTTGCTGTAGTGAAAGCCATAGACCACTTTCATCACTATCTTTACGGTCGAAAGTTCCTGATCCGAACTGATCATGCTTCTCTAACTTGGCTATTGAATTTTAAGAACCCTGAAGGCCAAATAGCCAGGTGGATACAAAAGCTTCAAGAGTACGATATGGAGATACTCCATCGAAAAGGCTCATTGCATGGAAATGCAGATGCTCTCTCAAGAAGACCCTTCTCAGAGAATTGTAGATACTGCGACCGGGTTGAGAAGAAATTTAATGTCAAAGGTCCTATAGTAAGACAAGTTACAACTGGGTCTACATCATCGCAAGATCCGTGGAGTGACGAGAGCCTGCGTAAAGATCAAATTGCTGATCCTGAAATTAAGCCAATTCTAGAGCTGAAAGAGGAGTCCAACAGGAAGCCCAGCTGGCAAGACATGGCCCATTACCATCCTACGAGTAAACGTTATTGGGCTCTCTGGGATTCCTTACATTTGAAGAACGGCATCTTGAACCGAAAATGGGAGTCTGACGATGGAAAGACATGTAGATGGCAACTACTACTCCCTAAGTCGAGAATTTCTATGGTCCTTCAAGAACTGCATGGTAGTCCCACAGGAGGTCATTTTGGTGTAATGAAGACCCTGCAAAAGGTTCGAGAGCGTTTCTACTGGAATAATGTTCGCAGTGATGTGGAGAAGTGGTGTCGAACTTGTGACACCTGTGTAGCACGTAAAGGTCCAAAGAAGCGCACCCGTGGACGATTGCAACGTTATAATGTAGGAGCTCCTTTCGAACGAATTGCACTAGACATCCTGGGTCCACTTCCTAGAACATCTGATGGCAATAAGTACATCCTCGTTGTCATGGACTACTTCACTAAGTGGCCTGAAGCCTACGCCATTCCTAATCAAGAGACGGTAACCGTAGCAGACATACTGGTTCAACACTGGGTTTCCAGATACGGAGTTCCTCTTCAAATCCATTCCGATCAAGGAAGAAACTTTGATTCGGCTGTGTTTAAGGAAATGTGCGGACTACTCGGCATGGACAAAACTCGAACTACACCTCTACATCCTCAATCGGACGGCATGGTGGAGCGGTTCAATCGTACCATCCTAAATAGCCTCACTCTCCTGGTGTCTAGAGACCAACAGGACTGGGACAAGAAATTGCCTCTTTTCCTGCTTGCCTACAGGAGTGCCACTCATGAGGCCACTGGTTACTCCCCTTCTCAAATGCTCTTTGGTCGTGATCTTCGTCTGCCTGCTGATCTTTTGTTTGGCCGTCCTCCTGATGCTCCTTCATCGCCTGAGGAATATGTCGATGAACTCCAGGCACGGATTGAGGAGATTCATTGTCTAGCGAGGAACCGAATTGGACTGGCATCAGAAAAGATGAAGACACGGTACGACACAAAGGCAACTGGACATGAGTTCAACGAAGGTGACAAAGTTTGGTTGTGGAATCCGATACGTCGTAAGGGACTGTCGCCAAAACTACAAAGAAACTGGGACGGTCCTTACACAGTCGTCAACAGGCTGAATGACGTCGTCGTACGCATACGAAAATCGCCACACGCCAAACCCAAGGTTGTACACTATAACCGGCTAGCCCCTTATTTTGGCCAAAGTGATTAAAAATTCAAAACTGGAATTTCAGACCATGGTCATGAAAGTCACTTTTTGTAAATATGTAAATAGTAATTAGTTCTTATTTATGTAAATTTTATTATTATTGTTATTATTTATTTGTTTATTTATTTTAAGTGTTTTCCTCTAACTCAAGGATTGCACTGCCCGGGACGTGCAGTCTTTGAGGAGGGGGTAGTGTTACGAATTTTGTAAATAATTAGTGTTTGTACTGTAAAATAATGTAAATAATCTTATTAAGCTCCATTTCTTTACTTATATTAGTTTTTATTACATTGTCTCTGTTATCAAGCAAACTTGTCTATTATTTTCAACATCACATCTTCTCATCATCATCATCTTGTCTTCATCTTCACACATCAGTCACATCTTCTTGGCATTTGTTCATCTTTTCCGCCAACTCTTCTTGGCCTTTATTCATTTTTTCCGCCAACTCTTCTTGGCCTTTATTCATTTTTTCCGCCAACTCTTCTTGGCCTTTCGTCAATTCTGCCTTTATTCCATTAATAGCTACTAACAGTTCTTTCAGTTGACCATCCATTGTTCTTGTTTTCGCCATAAGAACCCCACTCCTGACACCAAATGTTGCAGCGTATATAGGGTTCTTTCGATCTTATGGTTAGACAACTTCAAACTCTTTTCTCTTAGAAAAGTAGAAAATAATTTATTTACAGATCTTCAGAACAACAGAGTCTTCGAAACTCACAAATATTACAAGATATTCCAAAATAACTGTTTAAATCTATCGAACAAGTACAAATATAGGTCGCAGAGACTCTTTATACAATGTCTCAACACTATATCACATTCAAAACAACGTAGATAAAACTCAATACATCAAGCAAACTTGCTTGGACAATCTCTAGTAGCTCACTCAATGACTGACTGGTAAATAATAACAACAACAGCTCGTATCGCTCTCCTTATATATAGTCTCGTAGCATGTGCTAGAAATTTCTAGAAAAACCTGGAAAACCACGGAACAACAAACAATGTATCAGTAGACCTAAGGGGGGGGGTTACCATAAATAGGGAAGGGTTACCATCGCCAACATTCGCCAAGTTTGTCACCAACTTGGCGATATATCGCCAAATTTGGCGACCAAAATTAGTCGCCAAAAGTGACGCCAACTTGGCGATATCTCAAATATTTCGCCAATCTGTCATACACATTCACTGAAAATAATAGACAAGTTTGCTTGATAACAGAGACAATGTAATAAAAACTAATATAAGTAAAGAAATGGAGCTTAATAAGATTATTTACATTATTTTACAGTACAAACACTAATTATTTACAAAATTCGTAACACGAGTGTTTTCAAAAACTACCCGATGGATCTTTTTGCAGATTATATCATTTGATAGGAAATATTTTTGCGGAAGTTTATGATACAAATATACAGGGATAACTCTGATTTTTCGTACTAAATTTCGTATTTTTCGGTATTTTTTGACAGAAGGGTTGCAACAACTAATTTTTTGGCGATAATTATATTTCAAAATAAGAAATGAAATGCTTTCTCTAATGGAAAATAATATAAACATTTCGAAAAAAACCTGTTAATTCATTGATTTAAAATAGATAATGATAAAAAGAAAAAAATCCGTCTAATGCAAAATAATATTATGAAAGGAAAATATTTATATTTAACGAAAAAAAAAAGAATATTTATAATATTTAAAAAGTAACTCAATGTGAAAGAAAGTTTTGAAGTGACACAATATTTGGCTATTTATTTCTTTCGAGCCAGATTAAAAGAAAACAACGTATCAAAAATTTCATTAGGTGTAACATAAGTATTTTTTTTCTTTCTTTTTTTAAAAATATTTTTAAATCTAATTTTACCGTTATGTGTTTTACAGAAGAAACTCGCAGAATTAATTTTTTTTAAAAAAAGCTCTAATTGTTATTTGTATGTTGTTTGTTCAATTGGGTGTTTCAATCTACTTTTGTCGCCAATCAATGCGATTCTAAACCAAAAAAAGCACAAGACGGAGTGATGTTCACAAGAACTATTTTCTCTCTTTCTCTCTTTTAATGAGTGAGAGCATTTTTAGGAAAACATTTTACATTTAACATAATACATATAGAGCAGTTAATACCACAAAAATGAATAATATTTAAATTTTAGGGTAAATGTTTTTCCACATACATAGATATTGTAAAATAATTTAACTGCAACTTTTTTTTTATTTTATTTTTTTTTTTTTGGCACAGATATCTCATACGCACTACGTTGGTGCGATTTGTTTCTTACGCCAATACTACATATACATCTGGGTAATTAACTGACGCCAAAGTGTCATTATTTTGCTTTATATGGCAACCCGGATGTTATTGTCTATTTATTAATAAATTGTCTATTTACAATTTTTTTCTTTTTTTTCCAATTATATAAACTATTTTAATCTAGACACATTTGTCATATATGCGCCATATTTGCGCGACTGCAATAAAATGGCGATTTTATGCCTCACTTGGTAACCTGGCTGTTGTTTATTTATTAATAAATTTTTATTTTATTTTATTTTATTTTTTAAAGGATATAATTAGTTTTGTTTTATAATTATTAACTAAACTTTTTAAAATTTATTGTTATTTTCTATTTAAAATAACTGAAAATAATTGTAAACTCTATATGTAACTGGTATTTGAAAAAAATTTTTTCTCCGAATCGGCATCACAAGAAAAAAAAATTCGCCAATGTGTTGCGTATATGTCATGTATACATTTTTTTTCACTATACTACAGTATTTAAACATGCTGTATAAATAACGATTATTGTTTTTTCCAAACATGTTTGGCACAGATATTATATACACATTGAGGTATCTGACTATCGCCAAAACGTTGTTATTTTGCCTGATATGGTAGCCCAGCAATAGTTGTTTCTGTATTAATAAATTGTTTATTTACTTTCAATTTCTTTTTAGAAATTTTATAAAATGTTTTGTGCTATTGTAACTTTTTTTATTTATTAATATTTTTGTTTTAAAACTAGGGGGGCCCCGCCCCCCTGCTCGCTATGCTCGCCAACCCCCCGCGTAATCGCTTCGCGATTCCAAATTATTGGCTACCCCTGCTTGCTGCGCTCGCCAATATCCCATGGTATGAATAAGCAGTTGCAGACATTTCAAATGCTGCGTCACACGACTGGTGTTGTAAAGAAATTAAAAATGTGCCCCCCTGGGGGGGCAGAGTGGGGGTGACACACAAGACATCCATAAAATGAATAAACAGTTGCAGACCTTTCAAATGATGTGTCACACAATTGGTGTTGTAAAGAAATTACAAAATGCGCCCCCTCTGAGGGCAGAGGGGGGGGGGTTACACACAAGATATCCATAATATGAATAAGCAGTTGCAGACCTCTCAAATGATGTGTCACACAATTGGTGTTGTAAAGAAATTAAAAATGTGCTCCCCTGGGGGGCAGAGTAGGGGATGACACACAACACATCCATAATATGAATAAGCAGTTGCAGACCTTTCAAATGATGTGTCATACAACTGGTGTTGTAAAGAAATTAAAAATGTGACCCCCCCCTTTCTGGGGAGAGCAGAGTGGGGGGGGGGTGACACACAAGACATCCATAATATGAATAAGCAGTTGCAGACCTTTCAAATCTTGTGTAACACGACTGGTGTTGTAAAGAAATTAAAAATGTGTCCTCCCTGGGGAACAGAATGGGGGATAACACACAAGACATCCTTTAAGTGAATAAGCAGTTGCAAACCTCTCAAATGATGTAACAAACGACTGATGTTGTAAAGAAATTAAAAATTTGGCGAAATATTACAGCTATCGCCAAGTTGGTGCCACTTTTAACAACTAATTTTGGTCGCCAAATTTGGCGATATATCGCCAAGTTGGCGACAAACTTGGCGATTGTTGGCGATGGTAACCTTTCCTCTCTTTATGGTAACCCATATGGCGATGCATAGACGGAGCCCTTTCCTGATTGGTCTATTCGACGCATGGAAGGAGTGGACAACCCGGATTCGTTAGTTCCGGAAATCTTCCACATCAGCATCATTCCAGGAGTCATTCCTTTTAAGGCTAGTTTTTTTTTACTATAGAAGGATAACGAAAATAATTTTTAAAAATGCACATTTCTTCGCTATTCTAAAACGAGGATTTTGCTGCATTGGTATTGGAAGGAAATCTTGCAAATCCGGGTTTGTGCCGGAGTTTTTTGTGAAATATGATATTTTCAAATGTAAATTGAGTGCTACTTGATTAACACGTCGGCCAATTTTGCCAAACTATTAAAATCTACATAAATTCATTTTAAATAACGAAAGAGCAATAAACATAAATAAAAAATACAAATTAAAAGTCGAATTAAAAAGCACTTATGACGTAAAAAATACGTGTATCACGTGTAATATCAATTGCTATCATACTTACGATCATCGATTATTGATATTTATTCCTATAATCTGCTATTAATTTTTTTCTCGACAGAATAATAAAGTAGTACCGTACATTGTACAAACTCCAGTTAATATTACAAAAATAGAGCTAAATAACTAAATTTAGGTGCAAATGCACACACCCATGTTGTAAGAAAGAGACACAAATGTCATATATGCACCACGTTGGGGTGATACATTTCTGACGCCACTTTAACGGAAACTTCGTTTTCAAATGATAGATACATTTCTATTTTCTATTTTACTTTTCTATGTATAGAGCATAACATTTTGTATCATTTTAAAATGCAAATGAAAGTAAATAAATAATTCATTAATATATTAAAAACAAAGTTGGATTACCATAAGAGGCATAAAATGTTCATTTTGTTTCAATCACGCCAACGTGGTGCGTATATGACATCTGATCAAAAAATGAATTTCACTCATTCAAAAAACATTCAACATATTTTTCTAAGGAAAACTTTATTTAACTTTATTTATTCTGCTGCATTCCAAAAACGGAACACTGTAATAGATTTGTCAAGAGCAGATGTACGTTGCGAAATATAATATAATATTGATAGAGGATGTATTAAGGTTTCCATAGATACCCATATTCTCAAGTTGAGAGGTTTAGAGTTCAAAAACTATCAAATGAAAATGAATCACTTGAAAATTGTTTAAATTCAGTGGTCAATCTCTGCGATCATAATGCTCGCTATTTTAGAAGTATGGTGAATAGACAATATTTAAATTGCTCTTTTCATAATTGCCTCATTTATCTATCAAACTCTACAATAAATGGTCAACTGAAATATTTTTTTAAAGCCCGAATTTTATCGAATGCATAAGCTGATAGAGCAACATAATATTTTATCATTATTTAAATATATTTTTGCGTCAACGGGCCTTGATTCCATTGTTGTTGTTTTTATTTTTGGCTCGGTTTTGTTTTTTCTAGCTCGCTGAGTTTTGCACTGATGAAGAACCTCGACAGTAGATTCGAAACAGCTGTTTGCTAACTTTTAATGCATTTTTTATAATCATTGGTTTTCTATCCTTAAATACAATGGCGTTTTGTATTATTTTCAGAAATGTGAAAGAGCATTCGAGGTGAAGTTGCTTTAAAAAACACAATCGTATTCAATATTTTGTTTGATTCATGTTTTGTTTTGAAAAATAGACCAGCGCAGCGGGCTTAGCCTGCTAGTATATTATAAAGCAGAAGTTCTGAAACTTCCAAACGGGTGTTTTCAAAAACTATCCGATGGATTTTTTTGCCGATTGTATCATTCGATAGGAAATATTTTTCCGAAGGTTTATGATTCAAATTTACAGGGATAACTCTGATTTTTCGTAGTAAATTTCGTATTTTTCGGTTATTTTTGACAAAAGGGTTGCCAGTAGCTCTTTTTGGCGAAAATTATAATTGCTAAAAGAATTAAAATGGCTATATCTATTAGAAATATTACAAATATCTTGCAAATAATAGCAGAAAATAACTACTGATAATATTAATAATAATAAAGAAAGACCGCTTATATCAGGCGTAATATTATAAAAATTTATTTATCTTGAAGATGAAAAAAATATTTGTAATGCTTAAAAAATAAATTAACGCGAAATATAACAATTGGTTCAACTTTTGGCGACTTATCCCTGGTGTTAGGATAAAAACACGAATTTCAGAAATTGATTAAATGAATTTTGAATGATAGTTTTTTCCCTTTTTATTGTTTTCTTTCTCTTTTTTATCGAATTTCCGTATAATATAACTTACAGCAGAAAAAAGCAAATCTGATTGTAAAAGACACTGTAAATTGTGAGTTACTATTCGTTTCTATACCATTTTCATCTTGCTGTTGTCGCCAGAGAATGTGTTTCTGAGCCGAAAATGCACTACTGACTTAATGCCTGACTTAGGTTCTTAATAGTCGCAATAATGTTGGTTTTTTTTCAAGTGAAGATAATTTTTAGAGTATATTTTAATATTCAATAGTAAATTATATAGATATGAGTATAACTCTTTTATTTTATTTTATTTTTTTTTTTATTTTTTTTTGCAAATGTTTTCATTGTTAATTTAATTTTTCTTGCGCCATTTCGTCAATTTCACTTACAGGAAAAATTTCAGTTTTAAAATTTAAAAACTGAAGAATGAAAGATTACCCCATCGATTAAAAATCTACCCCCAAATTCCAAGATTAAATGTCAATAATGGATGATCGTAAATGTCACATTCACTTGACATTAAGCATAATATAAATACTAATTATGTCATCAAGTGATTTTCAATTCGACATTTTATTTCTACTTTTATATATATTCTGCTAATTTGTTTTTCGTTATTTAAATGAAAATTTATGCTAATCTATATAATTTGGCTAATAGTTTGGCGATTTGTATAATTTGGCGAAATTGGTCGACGGTATAACCAAGTAGTACTGAAAGAAAAATTTTGCAATTCAAAGTAAATTTATGCAATTATGCGTTATTACTATAGATAAATTCAACATTTTGAAATGAAAAATTCCCGCTGAATAAAATTTACAAATCTTTTTTAATTGACCATTTCCTCTTCAATATTTCTTCAATCAAACTTTCGCTATTCTTTTTCGCGCAGGCTAACAAAAATGTATTTTAAATATTTTATTAGATAAAACGTAAATAACATTTTTCTATTTTTTTTTAAATATATTTTTAAAATCTAATTCTACCATTATGTGTCTTACAAGACAAAATAGCAGAAATACTTTTAAAAATGGTTTTATCTTTTAATTGTAAGTTATTTGTTGTCTGAGCGAAGCGAAGTCTTTATACTCAGAGATACGTAACGATATTAAAAGTCAAAAAAATTCTTTCGTCAAGCAAATCTCAAAAAGTACTTGTCGGATTTCGATTCTGTTTGTACCAATAGGTACCTATGAAGGTAATCTGGTGAATGCACGAACTTTTAAAAATTAATTCCAAATAGTTCAAAAGTTATATTTAAAAAACTGATAAAAAAAGCACAATATATTTGCATACGTCACAGAAATTTGGTGTACGTGATTTTCACCAGCTGGATATTTTCGTAGATAACAGAATCAGTACACGGAGTAAATAGTAATCATTTACGCACTCAGAAATATTGAATGCAATAAAACATTTTAAAATTTAATCATGCAGGAAAATAAAACTTATTTTTTATATTAAAAAAAGTCATAAAAACTTTGATTTTGAGATTTTGTGATAATTTCTAAATAGCATTTTTTGATCGCTAAAAGAATGTTTTATACATTTCGCGTGTGAAAATTAGAAACAATTACGTTTTTAAATAAAAAGTTTCTTTTATGACATCATTTTCCTTTATATTTATTTTTATTACATGTTTTCTTTTAACTTATATTTTGTTTGTGTGTGGAAGTCAATTCTGGTCACTAATTTTTCGGCACGGATACCACAAGCCCATGAGATTTGGCGCATTTTTTTTCAAAGCCCATTTGGCGAAAACTCCGTTTTCAAATAATGCTTACATGCACATTTTTAAATTATTTTCTATTTTCAAAAAGAACTTACAGTAAATAAAATAATAATAACAATTAATAACTATAAAAAAAAAATATCTTATATAATAAGAACAAGTTGGAAATTGCACGTGAACGTAGCAAATGAGGTGCGTTCGTACGATAACGAAGTTTTAAAAATATTCAGATATTGCTGATATAGTAGAGCGTACTCCGGATACAGTACAGTAGTCGAAATCTTTGCGTTTCTGTAAATATGCAGGAAGTAATTTTTATTACACCTCAGCAACGTATATCTTATTCATAAAATGTGAAATAGTTGAATATAATTAAAACACGTACCAAACCATGTTTCCCCGTATAGCATTATATAGTGGAATACTTTTGTGTGGCCCTGTAATTTAATAATAAAAATTCTTTGCATCACAGATGTACAGAATGCATATTTTAGTATATATTTCATAGATTCATGCCAATTCTATTATGTTCGAATGAGTGTAACATCATTAAAATGCATTTGAAACTTTTTCCCCATTGACCGTAATCCTTTTGATTGTCCCTGTAATTGTCTGAGCGAAGCGAAGTCTTTATACTCAGAGATACGTAACGATATTAAAAGTCAAAAAAATTCTTTCGTCAAGCAAATCTCAAAAAGTACTTGTCGGATTTTGATTCTGTTTGTACCAATAGGTACCTATGAAGGTAATCTGGTGAATGCACTACATACGAAAAATTAGTTCCAAATAGTTTAAAAGTTATATTAAAAAAACTGATAAAAAAGCACAATTTATTTGCATATGTCACAGAAATTTGGTGCGCGTGATTTTCACCAGCTGGATATTTTCGTAGATAACCGAATCAGTACATGGAGTAAATAGTAATCATTAACGCACTCAAAAATATGGAATGCAATAAAACATTTGAATATTTAATCATGCAGAAAAATAAAACTGTTATTTTTTTATATTAAAAAAATGTCATAAAAACTTTGATTTTGAAATTTTGTGATAATCTCTTAATAGCATTTTTTGATCGCTAAAAGAATGTTTTATATATTTCGCGTGTGAAAATTAGAAACAATTACGTTTTTAAATAAAAATTGTCTTTTATGACATCATTTTCCCTTTATATTTATTTTTATTGCATGTTTTCTTTTAACTTATATTTTGTTTGTGAGTGGAAGTCAATTCTGGTCACAAATTTTTCGGCACGGATACCACAAGCGCATCAGATTTGGCGCAATTTTTTTCAAAGTCCATTTGGCGAAAACTCCGTTTTCAAATAGAGCTTACATACACATTTTTAAATAATTTTCTATTTTTAAAAAGAACTTACAGTAAATAAAATAATAGTAATAATAATTAATAACTATAAAAAGAAATATTTTATATAATTAAAAAAAGGAAATGAAAATAAATAAACATTTTATGGGTAAATAAACAAATAATAAATAAATAAAGCCGGGTTACCATCTGAGGTAAAATAATGCCATTTTGACGCCAATTATGTACCCTGGTGCATATGTGATATCTTTTCCCATTTTTCATCCATTTCCTGTTGGCATACAACTTTGAAATTTGGAATATGTATGCATACCTGGGAGCAATACTGGAATTAGACATTGATTTTTTTAAAATTCGATCCAAAAGGGGGCAACGGGGGCTATTTTTTAAAGATTTATACTGCATAAAGGAGCCACTTACCTATTTTTATATACAAGAAGAAGTAAGTGGTATGTAAAAACAATTACAGTATACATAAATAAAATTCTTGAGATAATATACTAGAGATATAAGCATCGGGTTTGGCGAGATTTTTTATGCCAATTAGGCGAAAACACCGTTCTGATTACCTGATACATATAGCATGCTATAATAACACGTTATTTATTTATTTCAAAATAAAAAAAGGAATAAACGAAACATTTTCTGTTATTAAAAAAAAAGAAATAACAATCAATAAAGGATAATATTTTTAGAACAAACAATTTATTATAACATTTATATGATAACCAGCATGTTAGGCAACTGAACGCCATTTTGGCACCAATTAGGTACCTGGGTGTGTATAGGGCATATATGTGCCTTATTTATTTGTAAAACTGAGCATAAACGTTTACCAAGTGTGTTTTCATAGTCGCTTATATCTTTTTGCAACATAGCGCAACTTCCGAAGCCAAAACTGCACAAAAGAAAAAAAAAATAAATATTTGCAGTTTTTTTTTTTTTTTTTTTTTTTTTTTTTTTTTTTTTTTTTTTTTAATGTAATGCACATTTTGTAATCAGTAGGCTCGATAATCAGACCTCGTTTTTTTGCTTTCAAAGATGATATTTCATACGACGTCTTTTTTGGATTCGTCGTTTTTCTATATTTGATAGTATGCGTCTACTCGTTTTGTAACTTTTTTTGTAACTTTATTCTTTATTAACAGCGACATTTGGATTTCCTATTTAAATAAAAATTCTTCTCAATACAAAGAATTTTGTTAAAATAAATAAATAAATGAAATGTGGACATCTATTGCTCAAAGCACAAAATTTTTCCTATTGAGTTAATAAAAATCAGTAAAAACATAATTTTTATGATAATAAAAAGATGACTTATGTAATAACAGAGTCATATATTATGTACGTTATGGATTAAGTATGAATATTTCTCCACCATTTATAAATAATAATAATAATAAAATAAAATGCGGACAGACCAAAGTCTATATTTGACTGAAAACAACAACCATTTTTCTAAATGCTTTAAAAAGATGGCCAATGAAAAGTGATATTTCAAAAGTATTATGAAATTAGTTAAGAACCATTTATTTTAAACTAAATGAATAAAATATTTATATTTTTAATGAAATAAATGGGATTTGAAAAATTATTGAAAATTTATCACCATAGATGTATCAATATTACAATCAGTACTTTGTATGCAAAATGGAACAATTAGCAATACTTTTTGAACCCGAAAAATGGTCGTTGCTTTTTTTAAGGTTAAAAAGGAGGTTACGAAATATTTCTATACAGAGATGCCAAGCCCCCGCTTATTGCACAGCTGAATTTCCTTATAGGAAAAGTTATTTTTTAAATCCGCAGAATGTTCCTATTTAATAAAAGATTTTCTGTATTAAAATACCGGTATCCAAAATGCCGGAGACTTGGCAGCTCTGCCTATAACATTTTAATTAATTACGGTACTTTTTTTAATCGGATTCAAATTTAGTGAAGACAACGTTTTTTGGCCAAAAGCAGCTTTTTTCCACGTGTGTAACTACGATACAATTCCTTGATGCCGAAATAAAATGTTTTGACTGATGCTATTATTGCTTCCTCTTATTTATTTATTTGAATTTTAAATAAGATGACTCAAAATCGTGTTTTTTAAATGTGCTGAAAAAAAGCATTTCGAGAGAGGGCGAAAAGAACAATATTTGGCGATTTATTACCTGCGTTTGGCTAAGTTTCTTACTACCTTGTATTTAATACTCTTCACAATACTTCGCTGTTATATGGACTTTGGCGCTTTTATAAAAAGTTTGACGTAGTTCGGGCTTAAGAAAGTGAGTATTTTACTGAATAATACAAATACATGAAAAATGAATACTAAGAAATACTAATAAAAGAAAAATGAAGCATTATATTGATCTATGTATATTTAAAAATGCATCTGCTAGCACTAATTAGATAATTCATGTGTATATAATAGGAGATAAATAGCTTTTGATTCTGTATTTCTATGCTTTAAAGCATTAACGTTTGTGTGATTTTCGTTATCATTAGAAGTACCTAGCCGATTTAAAAAATAATGTGGGCAAAAAATGTTGGTAACCATCTTTGCTACAAAATATACTATATTTTGCGTAGGAACAATAATCACCATCAATGCACGAGCAAAAAAAGTTCTAAAATTGAGAATTCTTTGATGTCGATATAACTAAAAATTTAAAATCTTTTTTTTTTTTTTTTTTTTTTTTTTGTGGCAACTTTTAGGATATAGTATTCTCGTTATGAACGATTTCTAAAACATTCGACATTTTAATTTCACAAATTAAACATTTTTTTTTTCTAGAAAAAGTTTTAAACCCAATTTATTGAGAATATTGCAATTTCTAGGATACTGTTGGGGTCAGAAACTATAACTTTGGCATCACAGTAACTTATAAGATGTAAGTGCTCTTTAGGACAAATTTTTAAAAAAAGGATTCCTTAACTCTTATCGACAACCTCATTGCATCCGTGGAAAACAGATATTCAACATTATAAACTATTCCGACGGATTTCACACCGTATAAAATACACTCTATTCTCTTCAAACATAATAGTTTACGTTATTTATAGTTTCTCGAATCGGTGCGAAGCTTCTGTTTATGCACATGACATCATTTCAAAGAGTTATATTTCCGATATAGGAAAATTTGGTGTTTTATTTTCTGTATTACTTTTAACATTTTGCATATTTCCAATTTTATATCCATGCATGGTTTGCTTTTCTTTTATAAAAATAGTATATGCAACTTTATGTATAAGATTTTGTAATTCTATGATTCAATATGCTTATTTTCATCATATTTTATCATAATGAATGACCAATTAAAGGTAAAATCTTATTTTCTTTACTTATCGCAAGTTATTAAATGTTTATTCTCAGCAATATCGCTCAGACTAATCCCTCTGAGGGAAGTCCTAGTTGATCTATGCACCCGATTTTCAAAACATTTGAAATGACTCGACAAAATTACGCAATAATTATATGTTTTAAATTTCAAACGATTAAAATGCATTTAAAACTTTTTTCCCTATTGACCGTAATGTAACGTAATCCTTTTTAATGTCCCTGTAATTGATCTATCCATCCGATTTTCATAAAGTTTGAAATGACTCGACAAAATTATGGTATAATTATGTATTTTAAATTTCAAACAATTCGGTTGGGTAGTTTTTGCGTTGCTATATGCGGACAGATGGACAGACAGACAGACGGACGGACAGACGGACAGACAGACGGACAGACGGACGGACTGGGCGACAACAATAGGTGCTACGTATTTACATAATTACGAACGCACCTAAAAAGGAAATGAAAGTAAAAAAACATTTTATGAGTAAATAAACAAATAATAAATAAATACAGCCGGGTCACCATCTCGGGTAAAATAATGCCATTTTGACGCCAATTATGTACCCTGGTGCATATGTGACAACTTTTCCCATATTTCATCCATTTCCTGTTGGCATACAACTTCGAAATTTGGAATATGTATGCATACCTGAGAGCAATACTGGAATTAGAAGTTGATTTTTTTTTAATTCGATCTAAAAAGGGGCATCGGGGGCTATTTTTTAAAGATTTATACAATTTATACTGCATAAAGGAGCCACTTACCTATTTTTATATAGAAGAAGAAGTAAGTGGTATATAAAAAAAATTATAGTATACATAAATATAATACTTGAGATAATGTACTAGAGATATAAGCACCGGGTTTGGCGACAGTTTTATGCCAATTAGGCGAAAACGTCGTTTTGATTACGAGATGCATATAGTATGCTATAATAACACGTTATTTATGTATTTCAAAATGAAACAAGTTGGAAATTGCACGTGAAGCGTAGCAAATGAGGTGCGTTTGTACGATAACGAAGTTTTAAAAATATTACCCTCATATATCAATCTCATAAAATTGTAAATAGTGAATTAGAATTAAAACTCTCATCAAACAATATTCTCCCTGTACCATTATGTAATGGAATGCTTTTGTGTGGCTTTTTAAATCAATAACAAATGTTCTTTGCACAATAAATTATGTAAAATGTATATTATAATATGTACTTCATAGTTGCATATAAATATTTTTAAGTTCGAATGAGTGTAACACCATTAAAATGCATTTGAAACATTTTTCCCCATTGACAGTAATTTAATGGATTACTTTTGATTGTCCCTGTAATTGATCTATGCATCCGATTTTGATAAAATTTGAAAAAACTCGGCAGAATTATGTAATAATTATGTATTTTACATTTCAAACGTATAAAATACATTTGAAACTTTTTCCCCATTGACCACTATGTAATTGAATACTTTTGATTTCCCTTGTAATTGATCTATGCACCCGATTATCAAAAAATTTTAAATAACTCGACAAAATTACATAATAATTATGTATTTTAAATTTCAAACGATTAAAATATATTTGAAACTTTTTTCCCCATTGACCGTAATGTAATGGAATCCTTTTGATAGTCCCTGTAATTGATCTATCCATCCGATTTTCATAAAATTTGAAATGACTCGACAAAATTATGTAATAATTATGTATTTTAAATTTCAAACGATTCGGTTGGGTAGTTTTTGCTTTGTTATATGCGGACAGACGGACGGACTGAGCGACAACAATAGGTGCTACGTATTTACATAATTACGAATACACCTAAAAAAGAATAAACGAAACATTTTCTGTTATTAAAAAAAAAGAAATAACAATCAATAAATGATAATATTTTTAGAACAAACAATTTATTACAACATTAATATAATAACCAGTATGTTAGGCAACTGAACTCCATTTTGGCACCAATTAGGTACCTTTTTCTGTATAGGGCATATATGTGCCATATTGATTTGTAAAACTGAGCATGAACGTTTACCAAATGTGTTTTCATAGTCGCTTATATCTTTTTGCAACATAGCGCACCTTTCAAGCCAAAACTGCACAAAAGAAAAAAAAATCAATATTTGCAGTTTTTTTTTCTCCATGTAATACACATTTCGTAATCAGTAGGTTCGATAGTCAGACCTCGTTTTTTTGCTTTAAAAGGTGATATTTCATACGACGTCTATTTTGGATTCGTCGTTTTTCCATATTTGATAGTATACGTCTACTCGTTTTGTAACTTTTTTTTTGTAACTTTCTTCTTTATTAACAGCGACATTTGGATTTCCTATTTTAATAAAAATTCTTCTAAATACAAAGTATTTTGTTAAAATAAATAAATAAATGAAATACGGACATCTATTTCCCAAAGCACAAATTTTTTCCTATTGAGTTAATAAAAATCAGTAAAAACATAATTTTTATGATAATAAAAAGATGACTTGTGTAATAACAGTGTCATATATTATGTACGTTATGGATTAAGTATGAATATTTCTCCACCATTTATAAATAATAATAATAATAAAATAAAATGCGGACAGACCAAAATCTATATTTGACTGAAAACAACAACCATTTTCTAAATGCTTTAAAAAAATGGCCAATGAAAAGTGGTATTTCAAAAGTATTATGAAATTAGTTAAAAACCATTTATTTTAAACTAAATGAATAAAAGATTTATAATTTTAATGAAATAAATAGGATTTGAAAAGTTATTGGAAATTTATCACCATAGATGTATCAATATTACAATCGGTACCTTGTATACAAAAAATGTGGGCAAAAAATGTTATAATGTGGGCAAAAAATGTTGGTAACCACCTTTGCTGCAAAATATACTATATTTTGCGTAGAAACAATAATCACCATCAATGCACGAGTAAAAAAAGTTCTAAAATTGAGAATTCTTTTATGTTGATCTGACTAAAAATTTTAAATCTTTTTTTTTTTTTTTTTTTTTTTTTTTTTTGTGGCAACTTTTAAGATATAATATTCTCGTTATGAACGCTTTCTAAAACATTCGACAGTTTAATTTCACAAATTAAACATTTTTTTTCTAGAAAAAGTTTTAAACCCAATTTATTGAGAATATTGTAATTTCTAGGATACTGTTGGGGTCAGAAACTATAACTTTGGCATCACAGTAACTTATAAGATGTAAGTGCTCGTTTAGGACAATTTTTTAAAAAAAGATTGCTTAACTCTTATCGACAACCTCATTGCATCCGTGGCAAACAGATATTCAACATTATAAACTATTCGGACGGATTTCACACCTTATAAAATACACTCCATTCTCTTCAAACGTAATAGTTTATGTTATTTATAGTTTCTCAAATCGGTGCGAATCTTCTGTTTATGCGCATGACATCTTTTCAAAGAGTTATATTTCCAATATTGGAAAATTTGGTGTTTTATTTTCTGTATTACTTTTAATATTTTGCATATTTCCAATTTTATATCCATACATGGTTTGCTTTTCTTTTATAAAAAATAGTACATGCAACTTTATATATAAGATTTTGTAATTCTATGATTCAATATGCTTATTTTCATCATATTTTATCACAATGTATGACCAATTAAAGGTAACATCTCATTTTCTTTACTTATCGTAAGTTATTAAATGTGTATTCTCCAGCAATATCGCTCAGACTAATCCCTCTGAGGGAAGTCCTAGTTTATTTAGGTGCTTGAATTTACTTTTGTCATCAAACAATGCGATTTTATACCAAGAAGACATAAGCCGGAGCGATATTCAGAATTACTAAATTCTCTAAAATAGCAGTTATAGCAAAAAAAAAAAAAAAAAAAAAAAAAAAAAAACGCGTATAATGTTTAAATTTTAGTATAAATGTCTTCCTCATCCAAACTGTAAAATAATTTAATTGCAACTTTTTAAAGTTTTGGCGCAGATGTCATATACGCACCACATTCGCACGATTGCAACAAAATGGCGATTTTATGCCACATATGGTAAACCGATTATGGTTGTTTATTTATTAATAAACTATTTATAACCTTTGATTTTGTTTTTTAAAATAATATAAATCATTTTGTTCTATAGCTATTAATTAAACTTTTTTATTTACTATTTTTTTCAAATAATACAAAATAATTAAAAATAATTATGAAATTGGTAATTAAAAACCAAGTTCTCCAAATTGGCGCCAGAAAAAATTGCGCCAATGTGGTGCATATATGACATCTGTGTCAAAGTTTTTTCTTATACATAAGTGGGGAAAATGCAGTATAAATACCGATTAAAGTTTTTTCCAAATGGAAATTTTGTCACGGATTTGGTCATAAGCTCATCGAGGTATCTCATTGGCGCCAAAATGCCATTATTTGCCTCATATGGTAACCCAGCTATAGTTGTTTATCTGATGATAAGTTGTTTATTTACTTTCATTTTTTTTAATGTTATTTGTTGTTTTGTTCTATAGTTACTTTTTATTTATTGTTAATTGCTGTTTAAAATGATAGAAAATAATAAAATATACATAAATTTCTTTGGTATTCTAAAACGAGGATTTTGCCACATTGTAGTTGCAAGATAATCGTGCTAAACCTATTGCGTATATGATGTCTGTGTAGGAATCTTTTGTGAAATATTAAAAGTGTAAATTAGCTACTACTTGATTATCTCGTCAACCAATTTCGCCAAATCTTTCGCCAAATTATACAAATTTACATAATTTTATCTTAAATAACTAAACAGAAAATGCTTAAATACGAAAGAGCAAATAATTTTGTTTTCATTTTTCAGGAGGAAATTTTGCAATAATAAAATAATTGTTGTAGTGAGAATTTTAATGTGTGTTTTTTTTATCGTTGGAAACTTGCTGTAACGAAAAATATTTATTTTTTTCCTGCTATTGTTTTGTAAGAGCTGGTTTTGTGAAAGTCATGTTAAGATGCTATTGAAATTTTTGAACCCTTCCCAATTACCACCCCCTTGGGCCGATTTTGCTCATTTGCAATTCCCACTGAGATATTAACCATCTCAATGTACTTGACGAGTTTGAAGATGATTCTTGCATAATTTTGCCTTTTATCGCGCGGACAAAATTTAATATATATATAAACTTTTTAGGTGGGAGTAGCTTTGGGTTCCTGGCTTCACATAATGAAAAGTTGTGAAGAAATTTTTCAGAAGTTGTACCATGGTAACGACTGTAATAATTAATATTTCTTCAGATAAGGGAAAATTTTAAATCCTGTTGTCATAATGGTCTCATTTCGCTTCCAAATGTGCACTGTTAGTAATAAACTAAAATAGTTACTTCTAACTAGCTGGTTTTTGCGCAACGTTTAAGATAATTTAATATCACAATGGTGTCTAAAACGTTTTCAGCAATGAGCAAAATGCTGCTGGAGGTCCAAATTATTTAAAATACAAATTTAAATTCACCAGTTTGTTTCATCCACAGTTGATTTTGAAATATTGACCAGCGCAGCGGGCATAGCCTGCTAGTATAATATATAAATGATCAAATGTTTCCAAATGAGACAAAAATAAATATAATAACACATATAAATAACACACTAGAGAAATGCATATACAAACAAAATGAAACCCTTAAACAAATTGCTACGCCCAATACACTAATCTATCTCTACCACGCCCACATAATCGAACATTCCCAGTTCAAATTAAATTTTTAAAAATTAATTTTTCTAACTTTCTCATCGACTAGTACCTTGCAACACAAAAAGCATTTAAAAGGAACTCACCCCTCTTTTAGGCGACGGAACGGGTGCTCCACCAGACAAATCCAGGCAATCAATCAGACGAAACTCCGGACGAGTGCTCCACCAGACAAATTCACACTAGGAAACATCGAACAGGCACACCACTCTGGCGAAAGTCCAATTCCACAAGCGATGAAAGTCCAAAAAAACGTCGAACAGGCACACCACTCTGGCGAAAGTCCAATTCCACAAGCGATGAAAGTAAAAAACAAAACAGGCACACCACTCTGGCGAAAGTCGAAACGACTCAATGCTACGTCAGGGAATAATTCGATGAAAAAAACAAAGTTCACTTCAAATCAACTGAAGAAACGGGTCCAGAGTTTTTAACTTAACTCTCAGATCCAAACGCGCTGCCACCAATATAATTTAGCTGTGGCGTAGTGGCAGATGGGCGTGCAATAAGTTGGAGAAGTTGAATTAAATAATCAAGCCTAAATTTTATAAAACTCAACAATTGTAAAAATTAAATGAGAAATGAAGGTTACAAGTGCTCTGACTTTGCAGAGCTGTTGGTTTGCCGGACACCCGGACTTCAAACCCCGATATCGGGTATAGCAGTGGTCTGGGAGAGCAGAGCTCTACCCAACGTAATCCTGAGAGAGCTATATCTCATCTGTCCGACCAGCAGCGAAAAAGTCCTTCCCTGGTCAACATTCACAAGGGGGGGGGGGAGGAAAGACACCTTCCTCAGACTTCTTCCAATCTCGATACAGGGGTCAAGGCGTCCTTCTCCCATTCGATATACAAATACTGCCTCCCTTTGACTGATTTCACAGCCAAAGGAAATCTGTACTTAGCAAGAGAAATGCAAGCAAAACACACCTGGACTGTAAGGTGACCTCCACATAAAGCGCGGGAGGCAGTATTGTTCAGGCATGACACTAAATCCTCGTACATTACTCAGCTGGAGACAACTTGCTTATTTTCTCACTGCCCACATAAAAGCTCAATAATTTCGACTACATTCCCAGCCGTGGGAACAAAGGGTACACCTGCAGCAGGAAATGTGGAGATATGACACCATTATTTTTATCATAGATTGTTTAAAATATATTTAAAAATAAGTATAGCCATTTGTAAAACTCAAGTGTTCGTATTTTTTATTTAAAGGTTAAAAAACACGAGTGTCTAAACTTTTGCTGAGGACTGTATAATGAAGTTTTAATGAAAAATATTCAGATCGTGGTGAATAGTAAACAGTATTTCACATACAGTAATGTAGCCAAAATGTTTTGTATGTCCCTGTAAATTTTATCTGCTTTCTTTTATAAGGAAGTAAATTGTAGAAAATATCAGTAACGTATATCAATTTAATAAAATGTGAAATAGTTTAATACAATTAAAACACGTTCCAATGTTTCTCTCTATACCATTGTGTAATAGAATACATTTGTATGGCCCTGTAAATTAATAACAACTATTCTTTGCACCACCGATTGTACAGAATGTATATTTTAATATATACTTCATAGATGCATTTCGATTTTATTATATTCAAAATAGTGAGACATAATTAAAATGCACTTGAAACTATGCCCCCCATTGTCCGTTATGTAACGGAATATTTTTGATTGACCCTGTAATTAAACTATCCATCCGATTTTCATAAAATTTGAAATCACTCGACAAAATTATACAACGATTCGGTTGGGTAGTTTTTGCTCTGTTATATGAGGACGGACGGACAGACGGAACGATGACTATGAGTGATACGTACTTATACATAGTTACGAGCGCACTTAAAAATGGAATGTGTATTTATATACAGCTAGTATATAAATTTGGGATCATGATATCATACCAAATTTACTTGAATCGTTTTCCTTCGAATGTTGCAATAGGTAGCTTCTTATTTTTAGAAATGAAGCGACATGTGTGTAATTTGGCTTACTTTTAATATAAAATCCCAGTGTTTTGAAATTTGAAGCTACTTTTCATATTTAGAATATAAACAATATAAAATTTATAAACTATGAAACAATATCCTGAAAACTTTAATAGTTTTCATTTTATGCAAAAGACACTTCATCACTTGGATTTGCTTTTTCACAGCAAATTTCTTAACATTCCTGTGGTTTTTGCATCTCTACAGGCAAAGCTATATTATTTTTAAGATAATGAAAACTAAGAAGTTAAAATTGTTTTCAAATTCACGCCGGCTTTTAACAAATCAGTCATTTATGCTAAAAATTTACACTATTTAATTAACTGTCAAATTTTCAATTTTTTTCCAATTAAGAAAAAGAACGAAAGTACAATAGAAACATGAAAATAAAAAAAATTACAAATTTTCAAATTCAAGACGGCTTTGTTGTTTGAAACAACTCTTAACAGCTTTTCCTGAAGATGGTCACAGAGGACGAGAGGAACATCAATTGTTACAATTTTATTTTAATATTTGCTTAGTTTTTGACTTTACAACATTTTGCACATACACCATTTAGTAAATTTGTGATTTTTTTTTATTTTCACGTTAATTGTGACCTTTTCATGATGTAAATAAATGTCCAGGTCTTTTATTATTAAAATGAAAGTATATTTAATCTATTTCAGGTAAGCGCAACTGTCCAGGAGAAGATCTTGCATGGGTTGAGACCTATTTGTATTTTGTGCACTTAATCCAAAGATACGAGATTGTGGCAGATACAGACAAACGTGGCTACACAAATTTACTCGGAATTGCAAACATGGCTTACCTGCATAATTTTTGCTTAATAAGAAGAAGTGGACAATCCCATTAGAAATTTGACGAAGATGAAAAAGAGTGTACTTAATTTTAAATGAAGCTGCGTTGAAAACGAATGATAAAGACATTTAAGAATTCTCAGTATTAAAACTGTGCGATGTAGTTAACCATATATACTCGTGTATAAGTCGACAACCTCCCTCTCTCAAATTCTTAAACAATATTTTGAAAAAAAAATAATTTTCGTATATAAATCGAAAAACATTTCTGGTAGTATGTTGAAAAATAATTTGTAATCGAGGATTTAAAAAAATTAATAAATTTTCATTAAATTAGTAAAAAAAAATTTCTATGTTTTTAATAAGGCATTTTTTTTTAAATTCAACGTTTTAAAATTGCATAATTATGCAAATCTGAAAAACTTAAACTATTTCGAAATTTATTCACACCAGTTTAATGATATTTAAAAAGAAAAAATCTTTCAAAATTTTATCTAAGCTTTATTTACAAAAGTAAACAACTTCTTATACTGCTAAAATACGGTTTTTTTTTTTTTTTTTTTTTTTTTTTTTTAATTGTAGGACTTTTAGAAGAGATATCAAGATGCATGCTCAAGTTGAACTCTTTTTTTAAAAAAAAAGGATTAAAATGTTGAAAGAAATGCCCTTTTATTGGAAGGAATTCTATCCAAAGAGAAATAGTTGCAGAATTTTTTGACAATCACAGGAAATAACCATTGTCCGCTTTTATATCTCTCTCCAACCAATAACCATATGAATTACTTAAAAGATTTGCCCATTTGCCGATAAACTGCAAAAAAATATATTTATTTTTACTAACTCATGTGTAAGTCGACCCCCCCCCCCCCCCGCATTTTTAACTCCTGAATTTTGACTAAAATTTTTCGACTTATACACGAATATATACGGTATATTAATATATGTAAGTGTTTTTTCATCCAGTGTATTTCTAGTGTTGTCAAATGAACAAAACAAACACATGATTCTTACTTTTGAGCAATAATGTATTTCTGATCGTCATTTTAATCACATAATTTCTGCCATTCAATAAAACGGAGATTACTATTTGGAAATAAGGATATTCGAAAGTAGGAACTGAGCACACAATTTTCGATTAGACAACAAAGTCTTTTGCATTCAGATACATTTTAAAAATTTTTACAAGCAGCCGAAAATATCTTAGGAAATAGAAATAAGAAATGTTTGGGTATTTAATTTGTATTATCTCTTTATCATGCATGGTGATCTTATTTCAGGTTGTATTGATTATTGAAAATTAATCCCCTGCGAATCGAGAAATTTTTCCCCTGTATCATGTAAACCTCACATAAAGTTCAAAAAAGCTTATGAAATAGATGTCAGCCAAATTTTCTTTTCAAATATTCAGTTGGAAAATGTGCCCTTGACAAAAAAAAAAAAAAAAAAAAAAAAAAATATTATTTTTGTAAAAGTGAATATTTTTTTCAGATAATTTCTGCTTTTGTATCGAAATACAAACATGATTAACACACGCACATATTTATTTATTTTACTTTCTATTCTCAGCTAATGTGCCCAAGATTTAAATAATTGTTTAAATAATCTACTCAATAATTTTTGAGTATATGTAAACCTCATATGAGTTTCATTTAAGAATTTTGTTTTTCCCTTTTTCTTTTCTTTTTTTTTTTCCTTTAGAAATTACATTAATTGTTCTTAATAATCTATTTTAAATACAAAATAAGTTTTCCATGCATTTAAAAATAATACATGCGTGAAAGGCTTAAACTTTTAAGTATACTGTAAAAATATCACTTATACCATAAGATATTCAATGCATACCAATGTATATCATATGATGTTACACCATATGGAATATAAAGATAATCGTCCAGTTATAAAACAATAAACAAAAAAATACAAATACAAAAAATTATCTACATTTCTTTGCTGCTGGTTACGGTGAAAGGATTCAAAGTATTGGAAAATTATATTTCATTTGGAACCAAAAATAAACTAATTTATAAATCATTTTAATTAACTATATGGAAGACTAGTGGGTGCGAGTATTGGAGCATTTACCTCATAACTTAGCACTCCGAATTGATGCAGTTTATTTAAAAATTGTATTAATACATATACATACAACACTGTTGCACGTACAACTATATTTAGGTAAAACCCCTGATTTTTTTTGCTTCCTTTAGAAATAACGGATTTTGAGTTGATTCTATAGGCTCCCATTTTCAGAATTTTCAAGCTATGTTTTTGAAACTTTTACAGAAGTTGCTCTATACATTTAGCTAACACAATATGCAAATGACATTTTGATATCGTTGACGCATGCGCAATGAAAAATTATTTACTAAACATACTCATTTTTCATACAATTTTTATTATTTTTAAATTCTGATGACAGGGTATTGTGTACAATGATGTTTGTCATATTTTCAGAAAAGAACATTATTTTATAATAAGAACTCTGCAAATTATAAGCAAAAAACTTGGAAAAATTTAGGACTGTTTTTATAAAAACCTTAATTTCTCTACGAGTATACATGCTATCCTTGTAAAAATTAACACAGTACATTTCAATAAGCCAATTAATCATAATGTGCAGTTTGAACGCTTTTGCTACATTAGTTTTGACAGGGTTTTTTAAAAGATCTTCGTTCTTTTTCAGTTTGTTGACGGTCCTCTGTTCGAATTCGGGGAAAACTCTTCGCGAAAATAAGTGACGCGTACTATTTTGTTTACACATCTGGAGTTTCAACACATTCCGATTCATATTTCTTTCATTACTTAAAAATAATTACTTAATTACCAATTATGCTTAAATTTTGGACACCAGTGTACAATCATAAATAGTGTTGCCAGGTCTGGTATAGCAAAAGGTGGAGCAATCATTTCAAAATCGGGATAATATAAGTGTTACAGTAAACTTTATATAAAAACGGTTTTAAAATCGCTGAAACACGTCTTTAATTATTTTTTAACAGATTTATTTTCTACTGTTTCACGCTTCTACTTAAAACGACTGCTGAGGTTTGCCAAATGACCTAAATTGTTCGACCCCCCCCCCCCCATTTTTAACTTCCTTAGGGGGACAATTTCTAAAATCACTCAAATACGCGTTTAGTTATTTTTTTTTAGTAGATTTATTTTCTGGAATTTTACGCTGGTACCTTAAATGGCCAATGAGATATAGGAAGATGTTCCAAAATTTTCGACCCGTCCCCCGTTTGCCCCCCTTAGAGGGGGAATTTTTAAAAATCCCTTCTTAGTGCACGCTTACATCATAATAAGTATATTTTCCCCAATTTTCATTTTTCTACGTTCAGTAGTTTGGACTGCGCGATGATTATCAGTCAGGATAAACTATTTTATATATGTATAGTTTAGATTTCAAAGCCTTCGGAAGGTATAATGCATAGTCTTAAGATTCCCAGCAGATTATTTGAAATTTATCTTTACTTGGGTTTCTGACTTTACAAGATCCAATGTTAAACGATTACGTTTGTCAGACCATGTTACCTGTATATTAACTTCAAAAAGTACTATTTATGCCGTATTAGAAACAAGACCTGACATCGTACGAGGAATTGTGATGTTTAAAAATTTCGTGCCATTTTTCAATGGTTTTATTTTATTTTAATATTATTATTATTATTACAAACCACTGCTTGTTTTAGACTCAACATTTCTTAACAAAAAAATTATAAATATTAGACTCAATCTTACTGCAGAAAAGCATTTAGAGCCACATGCCAACAACTTCGCAAAATAACTCAACCCGATGCAGGAATTCAGATGTTACTATACACAAAGTAGCCCAAAATAAACATTTTCCTTCAGTTTACAACAATATATGTATACGTTAACAGTAATTTTATCATTAAGTTTAGTTTATTAAAATAAGACATAAAAATGAGAATCTATATTGAAATTACGAAAAAAGAAGTAAATTTTAGTTTCATACTATACTAAAGTGGATTTGAATAATAAAAATTTATTTATTCATTAATAAAGAAATACTCACCAAAAGTCTTTTTAAAAATAAGATTAGAGCGATTTCCACTTGTTTTATCTCTTCTAGAACATTATTTCTTAATGTGGCTGTTGTAAACGGTCAATCGAATGAATTTTGATTAAAAGCATACATGAGAATCAGACTATAAGGTATTTGGGAACATCCGATCGTTGAAACTGATGAATATGACCCGATTGTGGTTGAATTATCTTGTTTTAGACTAAGATATATAATTATAATTTAGAACAAACTTCTAGAATAAAAATAATTTAAGAACTTGGGCATGGTGAAAAAGAAGGACTCATACTCATTTTCTAAGAAAAAATCACCTTAGAGTCTCTTGATATATTTATTGGGATATACAATTTTTCCATGTCAACAATTAAGGACGTTTTTTTAAACCAGTGTCAAAATACTCCACCTTGTCAAAATAAAGTAAAAACAGGGTAATTTGAAAAATAAAGTTTATACACCATTTGTACAAACATTATAAACAGAACTTTAAAGGAAAAACATTAATATGTCTAAAACAGAGATGAAGTCTGTATGCTTTGTGGGGCTGTCCTTGAAAATATAATAGCTTGCTGCAAGAATTTTATTTTCATTGTATGATTTTACTACTTCTTTGAGAATCATGAATAATATGATGATTATAAATGTCAATATCAATTTTAAAACGTCGTTTATTTATTTATTTACTTTTGAGAATTCCCTGAATTTCATGTTCCCCTGATGAGCATGAGTTTCCTGTTTAGCATAATAAGGCTATGCAAGATGGGTCTAGGGACACTTGAAAATTAGTACAGTCCACGTAATTTGGGACATCTGACAACACTAATCATAACCTGAGAATCTGTACTAAGAGAAACTAAGCACAACCAAAGAATCATGTTACAGTTTAAATTGATATTCACGTCAGTATTTAAATGGGAAAAATAGCAAACATTATGGTTTATTCAAATAATATTTATTTTTGTATTTAATTCTTTAAATAGTTTCTATTATATACAAGTTATGTTTTGTTTCTGAATTATTATTATTATTTTTTTAATTTTATAAAGATACATATGAGTAGAATTAAAGAATTACGTTATATTTTATCTTCATGACAATTTTTCATTTGGTGCTCAAAAAGGACAAATAAATGCAAGTTTTGGTGTAGTTTTGATATTTGGTGCCTTTTTGTTTTTTGGGTCGCTGAACATGAATCTGAAGTTATCCAACAAAATTCATCCCCAAAAACACTTTTTTGGCAAAAAATGAGACTTTTTTTTATTTTTTCTAAATAACTTCAAAATTTGCATTTTACGTAAAAGTCCTCAGTACATAAATTAAAGAGGACAACTTTTCTTACATTTTATGCAATAGAATTTTTATTCTCTGATCAATAGTTTAGCTGTGACAGTGCCGCAAAAATTTGTGTAAAAAGCAAAAAATTCTTAAAAACGCTAAATAAGGCACTGTAACGTCGATGAAACGTGAAAAACAACCTTTCTAGGCAAATTTTGACCACTTAATAATGTTAAATATAGTATTATTGACTATATTTTATAAATCTGATGTTCATTGTTTCCTTCATAACTAAAAAATAAATAACAGGAAAGAAAAATCATGCGCTAAGTATATAAATTACAGAAATCACAGCAATGTAGTTTAAGTAAACGACAGAAATCACATTCTCAGAAAACATTTCCACGCGTCCATGTATCCATTTTTTGTGTGGCCCTCTATTTCATTTTATATATATTCTGCAAACATTTTTAGTAAATTGAATGCAATTCAGCATAAAAATGCGTAACTTATTTAAAAATTTTCTTCAGGTATTTTACGTTCATATTCAATAACATTTGCGAGCTCTTTTGGATTGCCCTGTATATCAACAATTGCTTTTATCAACTATTACTACCAAATAATATACATAGATTTAGTGAAATTAGAATAATTAAATTACATTTCAACCATCCATCAGCCGTCATTGGATACATATACGGTACTTCAAAAGAATATACTATTTGAAATCTTTTGTATTCCCTTGTAAATGCTATGCACTTCACATTATGCGTGACTGTATCGCGTAATTTATATTAAAATTCAGCACGTATACCAATTTTATAACATACAAAATAGTTTTAATATAATTAAAATATATCGCACACAATGCCCCCCTTTACTATTATGAAATGGAATTCTTTTGTACAGCCCTGTGAATGAATAACAGCTATTTTTTCACCGCATAATTTACAGATTGTATATTTTAATGCACTTCATAAATGCATATAAATTTTAATATGTTTGACAGAGTGCAACATCTTCAAATTTCATTTAAAACGATTTTTTCCCCCATAGGTAAACAAAACGTAATGTAACAGTAAACTTTTGACTGCCCCAGTGCAAATCAACTAATCATGTTAAAATAGGGTTCGTGCTAGGGTACAAGTCAATAACGTCCAAAAATTTCAGGGCAATCCGAGTGTATTTACAGAAGTTAGCACGTGGACAAACAAACCGAATGTATAAGCACTTTTCAACTTTGTTGGAAAATGCTAAAAATGAGTATGTATGTGATCAAAATCTTCTTTTACTTGAGAGTCCGTACTTTTCACCAACATCTACAAAGTATAAAAAATAGACGTATGGGATTAGTGGGTGTTTTTATTACTACCAATATCATAAGATAAATGTTTTTTTAATAATAAATATTTGATACTTTGCGGCATGACTATTTCCCCTTCCATTGGATTCATTGGTCCATTGGGTTAATGTAGTAGCAAATGAAGATTTTGATTACAGATATGCTTATTTTTATGTATTTTTTAGTTATGAAGGGAACTAGAACAAAAATATTCTATTATGTTTCCATCTATTAGTATAAATTGCTGAAAATTTCAATCTGCTAGGCATTTTCTTGCGAAACTAAATTTTCCAATTGTATAGTATATACACTGATTTGCAAAATTTAAGGAAGAGTCCCAAAATGCCGATTTTCAAGGGATTTTCAAGCGATAATTTTCACGCGAATATTCAAAAGGAAGTAATATAATTCGAATAGTTACTATCCCTGCATAACAGATAGTCCATATAACATCTCATTCAGGTCACACATGGTCACAAGAGTCACAGTCACTACGGCGAAAAAAAAAAAAATAGGAAATTCCATACGTCTCTTATGAGTCTCAATTGACTACTATAATGACTCCACTGACAGGTCATTGTGACTGCTGCTTTGTGGCGAGTCACAAGGTGACTTTACAATGTCGTTTCATTGAGACTCTCGTGTGACCTCTCATCTGGAGACTCAATTTCAATATCATTCTAAACGTTGCGTTATGATAAATTACCAAATAATATCCCATTAAAGTCACATGATGACTTATCTCCACTTTTCACAGTGGCTACTTCGGAGTTGAATCTCTGTCACTATTTGACAGTCTTATGACAGAAAGACACCATGTGAGTTTAATGTGACATTATTTTGTGATTTATCATAATGCAACATTCACAATGACTATGAAATTGAGTGACCAAATTACAGTCACTTGAGAGTCTCAATAAAACGACATTGTAAAGTCACCTGGTGACTTGACACAAAGCAGCAGTGGCAGTGACCTGTCAGTGGAGTCACATATAGTAGTCATTTGAGACTCATAAAAGAAACGTATTGAATTTCCTATTTTTTTTTCGCCGTAGTGACTGTGACTCTTGTGATTATGTGTGACCTGAATGAGATGTTATATGGACTAGCTGTTATGCAGGGATAGTAATTATTCAAATTATATTACTTCCTTTTGAATATTCGTTTGAAAATCATCTCTTGTAAATCTCTAGAAAATTGGCATTTTGGGATTCGTCCTTAAATTTTGCACACCAGTGTATATATCAACCGATAGATTAAATACAGGGCTGTTCAAAAGTATTGGAATACATATTTGGCTATTTACAATAACCTTAATTCCCTAAATAACGATGTTTTGTTAAAGATTTCAGGAAGTGTTGGAAAGTGTTTTATAAAAATCCATGCTTAATGTATGATTTTTTTTTTTTTTTTACTTATTTCAACAATAAAAAGGACATTTGAGGTTATTTATACAGTATAACATGAAAAATACATTCAAAAAATATGTATTCAGAAGTTTTTGAAGTATCGCGCGTGTCAAACTCAAAACTGCATTTTCAGAAGAAAAAAAAAAAAGCATTGGAAAGTGCTTTATAATTTATGCTTAACGCATTATTTTTCTTTAGTTATGAAGGAAACAATTAACACCAGATTTATAAAATATAGTCAATAATATTATATTTAGTATTATTAAGTGGTCAAAATTTGCGTAGAATGGTTGTTTATCACGTTTCATCAACGTTACAGTGCCGTAATTATCGTTTTTCAGAATTTTTTTCTTTTCACATACATTTTTGCAGCTCTGTCGCGGCTGAACTATTGATCAGAGAAAAATACTTCTATTACATAAAATGTAGAAAATTTTGTCCTCTTTAATTTATGTACAGAGGACTTTAACGTAAAATTCATAGTTTTTAAGTTATTTAGAAAAAACAAACAAAAGTCTCGTTTTTTGCCAAAAAAAAAAAAAAAAAAAAAAAAAAGTGTGTTTCCAGGGATAATTTTTGTTGGATTATTCCATATCAACGACCAATTCAGCGACCTAAAAAACATAAATGTACCAAATATCAAAACTACACTACAACTTGCATTTATTTTCGACGAAATGCCTGGACTAATTGCTTACTTCTAGCTACGGCCCTGGTTGCAAAGCGAAAGTGAAAATGGAAGAGAGCAATAACAATGACTATCACACAGGGGCGGATCCAGAGAATCGTTTTGGGAGGGGCGATTCCGATATTTTCGTTTGACGAAATCCATGCTTTTTTCGCTATCGTTTGACGAAGTTAGCTCTTTTTTCGGGATACTTTGACAAAATTAACGCTTCTTTTGCAGCCTTTTGACAAAAATCGCGCTTTTTCAGCGATCCTATGTCAAAATACGTGCTTTTCAGCGATCCTACGTCAAAATTCGCGTTTTTCTCGACCCTTTGACGAAATTCGCTCTTTTTCCGTGATCATTTGACGAAATTCGCGCTTTTTTGCGATACTTTAACAAAATTAGCGCTTTTTTAGCAATCCTATGTCTACGTTCATGGTTTTCAGCGATCCTATGTTGAAATTCGCACTGTTTCAGAGTTCCTTTGCCTTCCCTTTTCGCAACCTTTTGAAAAAAGTAGCTCTCTTTCCACGAACTTTTGACGAAATTCGAGCTTTTTACACGACACTTTGACAAAACTCGCGCCTTTTCAGCGATCCTATGTCGAAGTTCGCGTTTTTTACGCGATCCTCTCTCAAAATTCGCATTTTTTCCGCGACCCTTTGACGAAATTCGCCCTTTTCCGCGGTACTTTGACAAAATTAGCAGTTTTTTGCAAGCCTTTGGAAAAAGTAGCGCTCTTTCCTCGAACTTTTGACAAAATTCAAACTTTTTGCGCAACACTTTGACAAAAATCGCGCATTTCCAGAGATCCTATGTCGAAGTTCGCGTTTTTTACGCGATCCACTATCAAAATTCGCGTTTTTTCCGCGACCCTGTGATGAAATTCGCGCTTTTTCACGATACTTTGACAAAATTAGTGCTTTTTCAGCGATCCTATGTCAAAGTTTGCGTTTTTTACGCGAACTTATGTCGAAATTCGCATTTTTTTTGCGACCCTATGATGAAATTCGCGTTTTTTCCGTAATAATTTCACGAAATTCGCGCTTTTTCGTGATACTTTGACAAAATTAGCGCTTTTCCAGCAATCCTATGTCGAAGTTCGCGATTTTACAGCAATCCTATATCAAAATTAGTACTTTTTCCGCTATACTTTGCCTTACTTTTTTCCAACCCTTTGACAAAATCAGCGCTTTTTCCACGACCTTTTGACGAAATTTGCTCTTTTTCGCGATACTTTGAATGAACTTTTTTTTGCAAACATTTGACAAAATTCGTGCTTTTCCTCGACTTTTTGACGAAATTCGAGCTTTTTCCTCGACACTTTGACAAAACTCGCGCTTTCAGCTATCTTGTGTCAAAATTCGCGTTTTTTAGCGATCCTTTTGTCGAAATTCTTTTTTTTTTTGCGCAACCTTCGACAAAATTCGTGCTTTTTCCGAGATTTTTGGCAAAATTCGCTCTTTTTCCGCGACACTTTGACAAAATTAGCGCTTTTTAGCGACATTTTAATGAAATTCGCGTTTTTTCCGGAACAATAGAATGTCTCCGACGGAGTCGCAGAAATCCCTTCCGGAAAAAGTCTGAATTCAACACTGCTTTGGGGGGGGGGGCGATCGCCCCCCCCCCCTTGGATCCGAGCCTGCTATCACAGAACAGAGACCGCTGATCAGCAAATGTGAAAGTTTGCTCTTTTACGAAACCGAAATTAAATGTTTCTGATGCGGGTTTCTGTGCTGATTCTGAATCAAGTGTTTAATTTACTTCAGCAGTCTTGTTTTTGAGATTATTTGCATATTTCGATTTATTCAAATTTAGTCAATTTTGTACAATTAATTGTAAATTTAAAGCATAAAGCACTATTTTGTGTGTGTGTGTGTGTGTGTGTGTGTGTGTGTTATGTTATGTTAAGATTACAGTTTACAAAAATATTGTTTCTGACATTATACTGAATTTGCCAGTGAAATATTCTGCCTAATTTACGCATTTTTACTATAATGTTTCTTGACGTCCAAATATTTCTGACACACAAGTATGCTAATATGTTTCTAAATCAGCTTTTTTCGCTGATTTCAAAATTGGTACAAGTTTTCTTCTAACACGTCTAGTTTTTGAAATAATATAACGTTATTTTTTGGTTGGACAAAAATCGTTTTTTATGAAACTTTGTGATGTACTTCAAAGTCATGATAGATTCAATTTACTTCAGTTATGATAGATTCTACAATTTATTTCATTTCTTTCTTTTTATATAAATTGTTGATTATATCCCTGATAGGAATCTGACACTGTTTACCCTTTTGACAATGAGGTACACATCCCTAAAATGCGGTTTACGTCAGATTTATGTCAATTAGTCCTGCATCGAGTAAGTTACTAGCTTTTACCCGAACCCGACCAGAGCCGACACGCGGGTCGTTGACCAGACTTTTCGTAAGAATGTTCAAAGTATTTTTCAGTTTAAAAATATATATGTAATAAGGCTTCCATAATGGCTTCTCTTTCGAAAACCGAACACTTTTTCACTTCCTTAAATTTATATATGTGAACGATTATACCTCTAAATAACAGCACCTCTCAATCTACAGGCACTTAGTATATGTATGTGTACATGAAGCATCAAAAATACGATGCATGTGTTTTTGTGTATATTAAAAATAAAATATTGATACTATTTTTCATATTCGGAAAGAAAAAGAAATGGTGCTTAAAGAAAAAATAATCAATGATCGCGTTTCTTTTACACATTTAATTGTGCATTAAATTGAACATATATTCGTGCATTTTCAAATACGTGTATATTTTCATCTGAAATGTAGATAAGCCTAAACTTTTTGTGAAAATCCCAACAACCTGAGTATCAAAAAACCTATATATGACCATCAAGAATTTTTCTAGTGAAAACCCGACCTGTAGACAGAAAATTAGATTCATTCCGAAGTGAAAAAACATAAATTGAGATAACCCGACTCGATGTTAGACTCTAACAATCCTGAAGTGTCTGCTATTCAGAGGCTTTACTATATTTAAATGTTAAAAAATATAGATATTTTCATTCTTCTATGTAAAATATAAAATGGTATTAGAGATACATTTGTAGATTATTTTTCATAATACTTTTAAAACATGATTTGCTTTCATTTCATTGTAGGTTGGGGTTGGATTGCGAGTTGAAATACCTCGGATTCGGGTTGCAGAAAATTAGGAGTGGATACAAATGAAACGGTTTCAAGCTGTAACAGTTACGCGTCACAAATCTGAAATTTGCAACGGGCATGAAAACGGCGATACAAAAGTAACACTTGTGACCGTAACAAATGAAGATAGCGGCGTAACAAAGGTCGTGTTCAAAAGCGGCTTTTTTTGTGCGCGCGCGCTCAGAAGATTCTGCTTGGAGTAGGTGCTATCGAAGAAGAGAATTTTAAACTTATTCAATTATTGTATTATTTTTATGGTTCAGAATTGGTAAATACAAATACCATATCTCTTTATCCTTTCAAAATATGATTTTCGTAACAGAAATACATACCTGTGACCACTCAAATAAAATTAAAAGTATTCCGGAAAAGTATCACGTGACCTATTTCATGTAATTAAGCCCGATTAGCATTTAAAAAATGACAATCAACCCTGCTCAAACCTTGACGCGCGCGACGGAAAAAAAATGATGGGCGATTTGATCACGTGATTGTGCGTTTTGTGCTTATCTCTTATTGGTTGCACGTTGTTTGTTGTCAAGTTGGTAGGTTGACTGATACAATTTAACAATTGGTGATTTAATTTTTTTAATAATTTTATTTTTATTTATTTAAAAATCATTTATCAGTTGCTTTATACTTTTCGTATTAAATAATAGAATACTGTTGATTCTATTGTTGTAATTAATAGAATGCTGTTGATAAACCAAGGTTGAGATATCCACACGGGGGACTAGCTAAGGGGTGGGGGTACCCTCCCAAAACATTGACAAATGTTGTTACACTTTGCAAATTTAAAACTTTTTTGTCAAATTTAATTAAAATTTTAATAAAAACTGCAATACATTTTCTATTTTTGATATAATTTGCAAAAGTTACAACTCTAATTGGGAATATTATTAATTTTTTTACAAATAAGAATTGTATTACATTTTCAAAGTGCGTTAACTTGGCAAAATTATAAAACGAGTTGGCGAATATAAAAATTTGACTTGACAATATTAAGGTTTTCTCCCCCACCAATAAAAAGTCTTAGCGATGGCCCTGTATCCACATATAACAAGATTGATTTGTAATCTACAATACTGGATTGATTTCAATGGAATTTGCATTGTTAGTTAGATAATTTTTCAGAAGAAGCTTTAGTATGTATATATTTCTTATTTAATGATTGTATATTTTAATACCGTGTGGATAACAGGCCAAAATATGTCATAAAATATGAAAAACAAACGACATCCGAAATTATGTTAGTATAAGCAAAACACTTATTTATACTTTTAATAGAAAAATTATAAACATTCTAATCATACTTTATTCATTATAAAACTAGAAGGCAAACTCCAAATATTTCACTTCTTTAAAATATATGTATGCAGATATTCTTAATTTAAAAAAATGTATATCTTTTACATTTTGCTTTTATAATATTTTCCATTTTGATTTTAACACCGTAAAATATCCACGCATGCATTATATTTGCATCCTAATCTCAATAAAAAATTACTTCTAAAATTTTCAAAAAAAAAAAAAAAAAAAAAAAGAAGAAGAAGAAGAAGAACATTAATAATTATTTTATGCGTATACGGATATTTTCGCAGAAAACTTTTTTTTTTTCATTTTCTTAATATATATATAAATCACTTTGGAACGATATTAATATCGTTCTAATTATCCTTTTAATATTCTAAATTTGGAATATTAAAACTTTCTCCGCAAAAATCTCATTTTCTCATATTTAAATAAGTATTTTATTATTATAATAGAAATACATGTGCTTCTGTATTATTAATATAAATTTTACCTTTAATAAAAATGTCTTATTTATTAATAAAAAGCAACCAAAAAAAAAACACAAACCAACTTTTGACCCGCACAGGTTTCGAACCCGTATCGTCTGGGTTCAAGCTCAGCACTCTGACCATTCGACCAACCAGCGCACTTTCATTTCTAACAGATTATCTTTATAATTGGCACTACAAGTAATTACATCCTTGATCTGTTCTCCATCTGTTACTGAGCGAACAGTTACAGTAACTGGTGGCACAGTAGCGAGGACTGAACGCACATCCCACCAAGTATAAGTATCCACTCCATGTCCGTGGCTCCTAGCGTGCGCGTGCAGCGCGCGTAACAGCTGAACACGGCCAAAGTTGTTACCGTGTATCGATTATTTTCAACGATAGGCTCTTTTGATTGGCTAGTAGCATGGAGCTTAGCCTTTGGATTGTTTATAAATAAATCACGTTGCGAAGATAATTTTGTTGTATAAAATGATTCAAATTTTACAATCTAAATGAAGTTATTGTGAAAAGATTCTTCCAGAGTGTCTGCATACTGATTATTGAAGTGTATTGTTCCGAGTATTGTCTTGCTAAACAAACCTTTGCCTGAATAAATATTGCCTCATGTATGTGTTGATTAAAAATATCACATACTTTGGCAATAAAAATTCAGTTTTTTCTATTTTTGATCGAAGATGAAAGAAATGAACCTCCAGTACCAGAAGCAAGTCTTTAATATTGTTATATTCCATTATGGAATATGTTATGTGCCATGTAAGCTTGTTAAATAGGTAAGAAGTAAGGTATATACATTTTTATTATTTCACAGCTGAAAAATCTTGCTGTTGCAGGAGAATTTTTTTTACTTTAGCGTTGTTTAATAACAGTATATTTTGCAATTCAGAAGAATTAAATAAAATAAAATACAATGTGGGAATTTTAAACATTCAAATGATCATTGTTAGTAGATTTAAGTTATCAGTTTTTAATTTGTAGATTATTTTTTAAAATTATTATTTATTTAATGCTTATAATAATTTAATATAATGCAGATTGTTATCTGAAAACAATATGCATTGAGCTTTCATAAATCGTAACATATTATTTTCTCTTTTGAAAGTATAATCATGGGGAAAAAAATGAAAGCATCAAGTATTTTTAAATCAATTCTTTGAATAACTGAGGAGCATTGAGTTTCCGTGACTTGTGCATTTTATAAGAATAAATTATGCAACTTTTATTTATGCTATAGTATAGAGAAAAATGCAGTTTTGATTGAGAGAAAGCCAGAAAGTAATTTATTGTTTATTAAGTATTGTGCAATGTAATAAAAATTGCTTACAAAAACAAATTGTCTTGATGCTGAAGTTTGTAGGCTTCTGAAAGTGAAACTAAATAACCAAAATGTGTTTGCTTGGGGGTGAGGGATTAGTCAATTTACTTAGCAATGATGAAGTGATTTTTTGATGGAGTAAGGAAAAAGGTTTATATTTTTTATTAATTCATTATAATAAGTGGCAGGATTAGCTTATTTTAATCATAATTTAAATCAACTAATTAAAAAATATATTTAAATTGATTTTGCAATAAATTTTTATTTTAAATCAATGTAAGATATTTTGTAAAAGATATGTTTGTCCAAAAATACATATTAAGCTTTAAAAGTGGGAGAGGTATGATTATGATTTCTGTGAAAAGTTAAGAAATAAAGTGCTGAATACATTTGCAAGAAATAAAATGCTTGCAAGTTAGATTTCTAGAAAGCTTTCAGTCCCTAATTCAATATTCCACTACATCAATACTCATCCCTTCCTACCAACCTAACATTATATATGTAAACAAATGCTTTTTTTGTTCCATTTAACTCCTTCAGGATGAGCTTCTTTTACAGAATTTTTAATATTTTATCATTTGTTTTTTAAAACAGGAATTTTTGCATAATTGAATCGAGGAAATGCTCCGATTAAGTTGGTGATTTTTTTTTTTTTGACAGGGTAAAGAAAAAAGTTTATATTTATTCATTCATTATATTTAGTGTTATAATAAATATTTTACTTGGGGGACAGGATTTGTTGATTTTAATCATAATTCAAATGTTCCTATTAATAAATGATTTAAGTTAACTTAAAAAAAAAACTTATTTTAAATCTTTATCAAGATATCTTGTAATATGTTTGTTTAAAAATACATTGTAACTGTTAAAAGTGGGAAATGCTTTTTTAAGTTATTAAAATCAAGCATAACCATAAGTGGAGAATTTTCAGAAAATCTTACCACCTAACAAAATGCAACATATAGTTGAAAAATGTTATGAAAAAAGTTATGTCACTGTAAAAATAGCAAATTTCTATTACTACAAAGCATTTTTGTTTTTTTAATACATAAAATTAAGAAATATATATAAGAAAGAAAAGTTTAATATAGAATAAAACTTTGTATTGTGTAATTTAGAAAGTTGAGAAAGAAAAGCTAACTAGAAGAGAAAAAAAAAAATAACTTTTTGGCATATCTCTGTAGTTTGGAATTTTCGAAGATTACCTAAAAATGTACTTGATCTATCGGAGAATTCACTCGCCAGTGGCGAATAAAATTATGTATTTCCCTACTCCTGAACATAACATTTTAAAATGAAATCATAAGTAGAGAATGTGTAAGTTAAGGTAATAAATAGATAGGATACTTGTAAAATTGTAGCTATTATTAGTAAAGAGAATGCTCATACAATACTAGACATTTATTTATTTAATATTTTCAAAAGTAAAAGTAAATTCACATTTTAAAATTAGATTTCTGTTTATATTGTTTATTTTGTTTTACTATATAACAATATTTTTATATGCTTAAAACAGTTCAGATTAACCAATTATTTTTTTTTTTTCAGATAAATTTAAATAAGTTTTTCTAATTATTAACTTTAATGAAGGATATTTTGATTTAAAATTGTACTTTTAAACTTAAATTTTGAATTTTAAAAAATCACAAAAATCTTGCTTAAAGAGTAGAAAGAAATATTATTATTTAATTATGAATTTATCAAGATGAGTAGTATATTTAAAGAATCAAAATATTTACATGGTGAGTAGAATGTGTTACATTCTGAGTAGTAAGTATTTCATTAAGAGAAACTAAAAATGAACTTTTTACCTTTTTTTTTTTTCCAAAGGTATCTCTTTGAATGTATTTAAATTTGTAAATAACCCCCCCCTCTCCCTGAAAAAAGCTTTTGAAAGCTTATATATTTATAAAAATGGCTCATATAGTTTAGGCCTTCCCCCCCCCCCCCTAACTTCTTGTATAAACAAAAATGCTGCTTCTAGGCATAGTTTACATCTCTATATAATAAAGCACAGTATACCCGTATAGCATGCCTAACTGTTTTTTCCTACCCCCCCCCCCCTCCCTATTTTTTTGCATAAGTAGTGAGTTCAGTTATGCAATAGAAGATTTAAGTTAAATCGTTAAATGTAAAAGGTGCTTCAATAGCACCAATTTTTTCAATATCTTCTTATTCGACTTCAATATCATAAGTTTTTTTAACTATTTTTACATTTAACCATTTTATACTCCAATCAAGAAAATTTTCTTTCAAAGCTTGACTGAAATATTAAATGTAACTTTATGTTATTAAATGTAACTTTATGTTATTAAATGTAAATCTGTGTTTTTCAAAGGAAAACAGTTTTTTTTTTCTTTGTAAACATTGCATATTTTTAATCTTTATCTTTGCTAAATTTACATAATTAATGTGTTTTATTTAGAACTTTAGTTATGTTCATCAACGCATGAAATTTGCATTCTACATGCATACTAACAGAACCCAGACTAGACTCACTGTGTCTTATGATGACTGAGGAAATAAGTCTGCTAAAGCTTAATTATTAATCACTGTAGATTTATAGCTTGTACAAAAAGTTAGATTGATTAAAAATGTTTGTCATTTTAGAAATTTATTAATTTATCATTTTTCTAAAACTTTGCTTGTAGCTTCTGTGTACCTTGAATTTTGCATTTATCAACAATGTGTAAAATAAATCAAAACATTGTGGAATAATTTAAAAAAAAAAATGTTTAAACCAAACAACCTTGGTTTGCAATGAGTTTAAATAAATGGAGGTTGTGTTCTAGTGAATTCTACAAGGTACAAAATAAATTCGTTACAGTTACTTGAAAAAAAATTTTTTTAACCATTTGAAAAATGGTTGTTGTTTTCGGGAGAATGGACCCGATGATGTTACCACTTTTGAATGATGTTACCACTTTTGAATGATGTGGTCACTTTTGAATTTAAATTAATTTCTTTACTTTTAGAAGAGTTTTTATTTGAATTTAAATTAAATTCTTTACTTTTAGAAGAATTTTTATTTGAATAGTAAATTAAAATGGTTAAAATCATTGTAATAAAGGAGAAAACTAACAAATTTAAAAATGGGTAGACGGAAATTAACAGATACGGAAAAAGCCGAAGCCAAAGAAATGAATGAACGTGAATATCGCATTCAATGATATTAAACACAGTCAACATGTATAAGTTGCTTATTAGTTTGGCGATTCGTATCATTTGGCGAAATTGGTCGACGGGATAACTGAGTAATACTGTATTTGGTTTGGCGCAAAAACGTCTTTCAATGCAGAAAATGATAAAATCAAAAGATTATTGAGCCGCTGAAAACCAATTACGTGTTGAAAGGCGATCACGAAAAAGGAAGCAATTTAATGCCGAACCGATTAATTGTAAAACATCATGTCGCCAGGGCGACCAATCCACTAGCCATGGCGTTTTACTATCGGTCGGTTCTAACCAGGAAAATTTGAGTGCCAATAGTGATTCTAACAAGCCGGAAAATGTTATAGCTATTACTCTTGATTTTCCACCACCTAAAAAGAAAACTAAAAAGCAATCGGCTTGGGAAAAACTGGGAAAAAACTTTTTTGATTCGATGTCTGATGGACCCATTCACAGATGCATGTGCTGCGATCGATTTTGGTTTAAAACCTCCATCACCAAAATTCTGCTCTGTAAAATCAAACAATATATGCCAAAGTCTTACAAGTATAACAGTATATGCCAAAGCTGTATTTTAATAATGATTACTTTTGCACCAACAATGTTAAATAGTTTGAAATGTTTCTTTCGTCGCCAACTTTTATGCTTGGCGACAATAGAGTGATATAACTTAAACGAACCGTACCTTCAAATTGCAGCATGTATAAAGTCATTTATAGCAGTGGCACGGATAATACACAATAAAACAACTGGTATTTAGCTTAAAATGATAGATGAATGTATCGAGTGAAACATTTTTCAAATGGTTGGGGTAATTTCTTAAATTACAATTATTTTTTTTTTTTTTGCTTTTTTGTTAATAAATATCAAAGCTAAAATAATAAAATCTGACAGTGATAGTGAATTTTTGTTTTAAAAAATCAATATAATTATTAGTAAAATAATTGGGTGAAGGTGGAAGGGATTGTGCATACAAAAAGAATACTTTTCTAGCTATTTTTATTGATTTAGTTTATGTGTGTATAGAGGGGTGGGGGTGGGGGGTTGTAATTTTCACATCTTGGATCCACCTTTGAATATAATGGTAGTATTTCATGCAGGATAATTTATTATCACAGTTTTTTTACCTTTGCCTTTTATGAAATTTTCTTAAGTGAAAAAAAAAAAAAATCAAATATTATGAAATTTGTATAAGACGTTTTAAAGATTTTAATAATTGAAAGAAATGTTTTTTATAAATATAAAAGCAAAAAATCTTAAATTTCATAAAATTAAAAAAATGGAAGAAATTTTAGATAAAAACTTAATTTGAAACATACTTTTCCATTCTAGATTTGTAATTAAAAAAAAAAAAATCATAGGCTATATTATTATTCTAGTGCAGTGGAACACCCTTTATTCATTTCTAATTTATATGAATTTACTTTTAATCATTTCATTTTGATTTCCCACAAGAGAGAAAGTCTATTGTTGTTGAGAGATTTTAAAATTCAATTAATTGTTCTTGAATAAGTTTGGAAAAAAAAAAAACTTAAAATTAATTTTTTACAATTTGTTTAAATTAAACATAACAAAAAATAGAATTGAAGCACTCGTTGAAGATAATTTTTAGTTATATTTTGTTTTTTATATTCATGTGTTAAAAATTATCTTAAACAGAAATGAAAAAGAAACCCGAAGAAAAGAACAATAAACTGTTTCAATTTTTCAGTAAACATATATGATAGAAGCTCATTTTTTGGATCTTAATATGATATTTTTGATAAATTTTGAAGAAATTTATTTTATTTATTTTTATTGATATATTTAAAAATTGTCTTGTACATGAAATCGTGATTAAAAGAAAAAAATATCCTAGATTAGGTTATTTATATTTGAACCCCCCCCCTCCCCCCAAAATAATAATAACAATAATATGCACTGGATGCATTGAATGGTATTTTTTGGACATTTTGATAGCAGACAGTACATCTGTTCCAAAACCTTGTCCATTGCTTAATTTTTTTTTTTTTTTTTTTTTTTTAAGACATGATCTATTATTTTAATACATTCTGAATGATTTGAATGTGAAAATTTTTCATTTATCCACCATATAATTTTATTTATATATTTTTCTTCAGTCTATAAATAAAAACTAGATAGTTTTTTTCCCTTATTGTGAGTATCATTAAGTAAAAATTTAATGATAACATTTTAATTATTATTTTGATAAATTAAATCTTTAAAATATATTTTTTATCATTCAAAACAATTTAAAAAGTTTGATTAAATATATCCCTGAAATAATTTATATATAAAAAACAATTTAGAAATTCATTACTTTTTCAGATTAATAAAATCATATGCTAAACTATTGAAAAAAATACTATATTATAGTACAGTGAAAAACCATGATCACCTCTTGATGACAAAAATAATAAACTATTCCAAATTGTTTTGAGAGCTTTAATATGTTTTATTTTGTTACATTTTGGTATTATTTTATGTTAATATGTTTAAAAATAATCTTACACGTAAGGTTCTGTTTAAAGTAAAACAAAATCTAAGTTAATATCCTATTTATATTCTTCAAGAAAAAAAAAAAAAAAAAAAAAATTGCAGACTACATTGGATATGTTGTATTGTATGGTTATATGTTAGGTACTTCAAAATATATTTTATGGCTTCTCAAATACATCTGTCCAAATACACTTTACCCTTTGTTGTCATAAAAAAAGTAGAATTACAATTATAAATAAATATGAGATTTATACTTTTTAAATATCAAGGTTATGTGTGATTATGATTTGTTCTAATTATTACAAAACAGAAGTAATTTTATTAAAAAAAAATATTTTCCTTTTTACAGTATTTATTATTATTAATCATCATTTAAAATTTATAAATATTTGTATTCAATTCTATCTTATTTTTAACATAAAAAATTATTAAACTAATCTCGTATCTTACCTTCGGTTTAAAATTCAAGCCATTATTTATAGCTATTAAGATTTCAAATCAATAATAATTATCATTCAGTTATAAGCAATACAAATTTATATATTTTTTACCCTGTCTGTCTGTTTGTAGTTTAGCAAACAAACTTTCATTAGTAAATAAATTATAATAAAAAAACAACACAAGTTGTTAAATGTTATTTAAATTTAATCAAAAAATTAAAAATATATGGCGAAATTTGCTTTCAAAATTTAAAAAAAACTACGTGTTTGGATTAAATTTTTAAGAAATAAAATCGATCCAATTTTAGCCCTCTAAAAAAAAAAAAAAAAAAAAAAAAAAAATAGAAAACTTAATATTTACAACATTTATAATTTTCGCTATTTAAATAAGATTATTTTTCCAATATTTGCTGATATTTGATCAAAAATCGCCGCATTACGTGATATGCCGACATATTTTGTTTACGTTTTCCGGAGTTGTTACCAGCTTGAGACAGCTTGCTACGCGTCTCACGCTGTAACAAATTTTTATGACAACAATCACAACTTTGTGACGGCAGAAGCCGGTTAGCGTTTCATTTGTATCCCGTTTTGTAGGATTTGTGACTCTGTCACAAGTTGTTACGGGAAACGTTTCATTTGTATCCACTCCTTATTTTTGTGGGCTGAGGTCGAGGAAATTTTTTTGTCAGGTTGTGGGTTAATTTAAAATGGAATTTGCGGGTCGAGAAGTGTATAGGTTTAACCTGACCTGTGCAGGATTCTACAATATCATACAAAAGCAGAAATTCATTACACTCAAAAACTAGATGTAATATGAGGAAACAATTCACAGATTTGAAATCAGCATAAAAATAGGCTTGAAAAACATTACTGCAATTCTGTGGAAACAACTTTAAAATTGATAGTAATGTAATCATTACACCATTGAAAAGTATGCAAATTAGGCTTAATAAAAAAAGAAAAATGTTTAAAATGTTCTCATTGCAACATTATTCTGAAGCAAATAGTCTAGTAATCATTATCTAGAATAGGTTATTCAATCTGACATTTATTGTGTCTAAAATTTCCATAAAAAAGCATAAAAAAACTTAAATCTTAAATTTGCATAAACTTGAATATAAAAATTTCTCAAAAATAGCCCACTTAGAAAAAACGTTAAGGCATATTCGTTATCAGTCCAAAAAACTGATCTAGAATAAACTAATTTCAGTTCTGTGTAAGAATCATTATAGTTCATTGCAACTAATCAACAAGTTCCCGAGAAAGAAAACAGAGAGTTAACTAAATAAATGATGTTTCCTAGAGAGATTACTGAAATGTAAATGACTAAACTGCCAAGAAATTTGTGAAAACTTATTTTTAAAAATATATGGCAGAAGTAAATCAACTAATAATAATGTAACATGTTAAAATAATGAAGTAACCATTTTGAAATATGACAAATTAACAAAAGTAGTTTATTTATTATTTTGTAACTAAATAGTAATAGCAAAATAAACAGCAGCAAGTAAAGTATTGATTGTACTGCAGACAGAAGAAAGTAATCACATCATTAATGAAATTTAAACAGAGTGATATTTTTGTTTATATTAATCCATAGTAAATAGTGTAGTAGTGCCTTGTCAAATTAAAACAGCTAGTTTTAAAACTTGTAACAAAAATCTGAAGTTTATATACAAAAGCAAAATTTCATTTTATTCAATCACTTCCTTTTGAAAGCCATATCTTAGCTCACAGTTAATTGAAAGTTTTATATTATTTGCATTTCTATTTTCATAAAATTGCTCGGAAAATGCTCAAATTTTTTGGTAGTTTTCATTACCAAAAGTAAGACATGACCTGTTGCAGCAGTCAGGAGATAAGCAATTCCAGAACAATTTTGCAAATCATGACCACAAACCCAAAACCACCCATTGTTCGAATGTTAATTTATACGCATGTATCTATAGTTGTGCGATAGCATTCTATTTAGAAAACCGATTTTGATGCGACTAAGCATTTATGATTTATGTATAGTGCTAATCAGAATCTGGACTAAGTCCATTGGCCAGTTTGATCTACCATCTCATCAATTTAAAGATGCAAAACTCAAAAAACTTAAAATCCAAGTATTTCATTTAAATTCAGTGCAGGCGAAAACTGGGAATCTTCTATAAGGTTCTAAACATCTTAGCTTTCCCATTTTCAAGTAAAATAACTTGAATTTTTAAAACACAGGAATAGGGAAGCTACCTATTCCTTTCCTTAGAGGTTGGAAGGATTTTTTAAAAATTAGTTTTGATTGTGTAGATACATTTTATAATTGATTGTAGTACCCCACTAACAAAAGGGGACCTCTTTTGGTGTTGCTTGCACCTACCATTGAGACTTGGAGCATTTTAAGGAAGTTTGAGATTCAAAAAACTTTTTCTGTTAAGGTGATATATATTTTTTAATTTTACAGCAGCATAACTTTCTGAAAATGCTATTTTCGTGGCCACTTATCTGACTATTATTTAAAACACCAGGGCTGCGGAGTCGGTGGGAAAAATGGCTGACTCCAACTCCGGAAATTTTAACGATTCCGACTCCGGACTAGCTAATATAGTAGTGTTGTTGTTGGTTAAATTTATGAGGGAACAAAAGAAAAATAAGTCAAAAATGCCATTATTTCGGTATTACTTCAGTTCTTAGAGCTTTGGGGGAAAAAAATATTTTCCCTTTTACAAATTCTTTAATTTCACGTATCACAAACCTGAAAAATCAAACTACCGAAATCTAAAAGAGATAATAAAACGCAAATTTAACTATTTCGGATCCGTGGTCTCGAAAAGGGAAAATCTGTACAATTTTCATGTTAATTAGTGTCTTCCAGAGCAGAAAAATTTCGATGGAGAGGGAAAAAAAACTAGGCAGATGTGTTAATCTTAAAACTTTCTTTTATATCATGCATGTTAATACTTCCTGAAAAATGCAGCACAGCAGCGTCACCTCTTAGGTGATTTACATCAAAATTTAATTAACAAGTTATATCAACTTGTAATAGAATTTGAAGTTTGGTGAAAATCAGTACAATAATTTCTGAGATAGGGCTATTGCGGAAATCTTAAAATTCTGCATAACAGCGCTACATGTTGGGTGATGTACATCAAAAAACGAATCAGGATCAATTTCTATGATACTAACTGAATCTAAAGTTTAACGAACATCTATGTATTAGTGCTTGAGCCAAAGGTATTGCAAAATCTTGAAAAATGCAGCATAGCAGCGCTGCCTGTAGGGCGGTTTACACCAAACCTTAAACTACACTAATCTAATAAACTAATTAAATATAAAGTTTGATGAAAAATCGAGCATTTGTTTTTGAGCTAGGCTGTTGCAATATCATGAACAATACAGCACAGCAGCGCCACCTGTTGAGCGATCTGCACCAAAACATTTACAGCACTGAATTAAATCAAGGATTAACTGAATCTAAAATTTTATAAAAATCCATGCATTAATTCTTAAAATATAGCTACTGTGAAAATTTTGAATAATACAGCATAGTAACGCCACCTGTCGAGTGATATACACCAAAAATTAATCAGCTCCAGTTTCTATCAAGATCTAACAGAATCTAAAGTTTTGTGAAATTCCATCCATTAGTTCTTGAGAAAGAGCGCTCCAAAATTTTTGTCGTATTCTAAAACGTATAAATCCATTGAAGTCCGGGAAAAGAAGTTTTTCACGAATCCAATACTTTATTCTTGTAAAGATAAAGAAAATATAATTGAAGATGAAAATTTTACTAGTTCGGAAATAATCTGGGATCTACAAGAGCTTTTAATTAAAAACAGTTTTTATCTTCTGTGTACGCTGGGCAGTATATTGGGAATCTTTAACTTGGATAGTGTGATATAAGGATACTAGTTGGATGTGCCAATCCCAAAAATTTCTTTTATCTCATACATACATTTTAATATTTCAAAATTTAGTTATACATGTTAATGCGTTAATCTTATTAATTCAGTACTATACCAAGTATGATTTGCATCTTAAATTTCTGCTTCTGTCAATTAATCGGAATAAAAACGAGTTTCCGTACCTGCACGAGTCGAACAGTAGATCGATAGTCAGATATTTTTCAAATCCAGGAAGGATCTACTCGCCATACTCCAAAAAATCCATACACAAAAAATTTAGTTCGGTTCTATGCATAACTTCAAACATTTCTTAATGGTAAAATAATAAAATGGCACAGGCGATTATAGTGACTCCTTCCGGAGGTTTTTTTTCAAATTCAGGGAGGTTTCTGCTGACCATAGTCAAACGCTTATACAAAATTTTCATTCAATTTTATGCATAACTTCATATACTTTTCTGTGGTAAAATACTGAAAATGGGTCAAAAATCGCTGTTGCAGCGCCCTCTTTCGGCAGAATATTTCAAAATTGAAGGAGAGCCTGCTTGCGACAATTCAAAAACATTCACAAAAATTTGGTTCAATTTTATGCATATCTTCATATACTTTTTTATGGTAGAATGGCGACATACGGACACACAGACACACGATAGACAAACATTTTTAAAAAACATGTGTTTCGAAATCTCTAACCCCAAAAACGTGTAAATCTGTCGAAAACCGGAAGTCGAAATTAATTTCGATTACAATAAGAAAGTAATAACAATAATAATTCCTCTATGGATTTAAAATTACATTTTATAGGTTTAATTTCACTTCAAACTGTTTAAGAAAAGAAAGTCGAGTCGGAGTTGGCTTGTTTTTTAGCGACTCCGACTATTTTACTCAAAAATGGGCCCGACTCCGACTCCGCAGCCCTGTTTAAAACTATAAATTAGTTAACAATAAATATAAAATATTGAAAAAAATTTAAAAATTCATTAAAAAACCAATGAGTTTGGTTTTGAAAAATTACAACATTCTATTCAAATTTTTGACAGGAAAGAAGTTGGCTTTTTTTTTCTTTTTTCAAAGTAGAGTTTTCTGGCAACCCTAGTCGAATGTTATAGTCCCAAAATAAGGCAAGCAAAAAATTAGTAGCACCTTATTTGGCAACTTAACTCACTTTAGGCATGAAATAAACAAATAAAAATCCACTTATACAAATTTTAAAGTATAAAAAAAATTTATATAATTTTAACAGAGAATTTTTACTAGTTCGCTAATTTTTATGTATAGGGCTACAAAATGATCAGGTTTCTATGCTAGATGTGAGCAACACCAAGAAAGGTTGCCTTGTAAGAATAAGAATACTTTTGGACTCTATGAATATCAAAACGCACAAAAATATTTCTGTATTTGATCCTTTAACAGTACTGAGCAGCCATTATTCTTGTGCATTATAATTATTAGATGTACAAATAAGTTTCAAAGTGTTATAAAAAATGTATAAAAGTAACTATATAAAAAATTGAACATGCTGCAGAATTATTTTTGTGCAGCATAATCAAATTATTCTTTTTTTTTATCACTTATGTACAAACTTTTTTTTAAAAAGTAAAATATTTACAAACATTAACAAATACTGTAATCAATATTGATTTTACAGTAACAAATACTGTAAAGTCTATTAAAATGTTTAAAAACTTATTTGTATATCTAATATTAATATCTATAATTGAATTGTCATCCCCTCTCTCTCCTGTGGTTAGTGGACTTCAGATTGGGAGCCTTTGGTTTAATTTAATACTTTATAATGAGGTATTACAGGGTTCCTACACAATTCTGATAAAAAAATCTCCTAAGTTTCCAATTTTTCTTGACCTTTCTCAAAGAAATTTGACATATATTTTTGTAAAATCCTCCATAGTTAACAACTTTACTATAGATAAATGCTTAAAAAAGTACACATTGTATGAATTCCATTTTTAATTATTTTTCATATTATACTATTGCTATATAATTTGCATAAATTTTGTATAAAAATTTTAGATTGGTTCACAAAATAAAATAAAATTGACTTTTTAAAATTTTTTATGACTTTCTTCACAAATTTCCTTCACTTTTCTCAATAAAAATTCAGCCTATAAATTGTTTTAAAACTCACCACAATAGACAACTTTAATCTAGATAAATGCTAAAAATAAGTATGTGCTGTATGAATTTCTGATTTTTAATTGTTTTTTATATCATGCTATTATAGTTAAGTTTGCATAAATTTAACATAAGAATTTTATATTGGATGAATAATTAATTCAAAATTTCTTCATTTACAATAATAATCAAGATTCTGATGAAAAGTAGTATATCAAAAATTCCCTGACCATTTCAACTATGCAAAAATTTCCCTGACTTTTTGCCTAATTTTTTTAATTCTATGACTTTTCCCTTTGGATAAATAATTAATTGAAAATTTCTGAATTTACGATGATAATTCAGATTCTGATGGAAAGTAGTACATTCTAAAAACCCTCCCTAACTTTTCCCTGGCCAATTTAAAGATTAAAAAATTTAACTGACTTTTTGTCTAAATTTTTTAATTTCTTGACTTTTCCTTTTCATCAGTCAGTTTTCACAATATTATGGAATTTTCAAATATCAAAGTTTATTTATTTTGATTTTATATTTAATCCTATTTTGATTTTTATATTTATTCATTTGTCATGATAAAAAATAAGCCTATTAATTTTAAATCTTAATCTGAATCAAATGGTTTGCAGACTAAGCATTAATTATTAATTATTGTTTTAATGTCTTTTGCTAAAATTTTCTTCTTGGGTGATATTATTTCATTTGCAAAGATATACATTTCAAATCATTAGAAAATGGGAATTTTATAAACAATTCATTTTTATTAAATGAAATTTTGTTAAATTACCTACCATGAAATGGAATTATGTGAATAATTATCTCCCCCCCCCCTCCCTGAAAGACTCAGTTTTTGCATATATTAACCATAGACAAAAAACAGTTAAATACACACTACTAATTTTGAAGAATCAATAAAAGAATCAAATGCCATCATAAATCATTTATTAAAACGCTATTTACATAAGGCAACAATATGCCCCCAAAACCTTAATAATGCAACAAGCAAAGTCAAGCATAACAAATACTGTAAATAGCAGTATTGTGCACAACATCGACCAATTCATCATTTGTTAAAAAATGTCATGAAACAGAAAATAAATTTGTACAAGCTTTTGACTAATATGAGATAAATGATTTGAAACAATATAACACTATCACAAAAACACTATAAACATGAATAAAATGCCACTTTTACATGACTTTTTAAAACGACAGCATTAACGCATGATTACACAAAAAATAATCACTGGTTACTGAGCCCAAGTTATGATGAAAGGATAAAATAGATTTGTTATCCTTTATATAAAGTATAATAAATTTCATAAAGGTAAACCAACTTTTAACATCAACTGACATTTTAATACTCACAGTTTAAATAAATTTAAATCCTTTATTTTAAATTTTGTCTTTGGCAACTAATTAAACTAAGCTTCCAAATGTTTATAAGCATACTAAACAGTAAAAATTCATTTGCACATTAATTATACAAAAGTTCTATCTCAAATATATTTAATTTATGTTGTAATATTTGTAAAGCCATCAACCACTTAATCATTGCATCCGATTCATCCATAGGCAAACAGCATGGGTGAAATAAAAACTATGACAATTAAGGGGTTAAGGAGATACAAAATTTCATCTTTTGACTGTGATATTTACGATTACAATGCTATGGGAAAAAGATGTCTCTGAATATGAGATGGAAAAAAAATAAAAATAATAATTAAAGCATGCTGGTAAATTTGAAAGAGAAATAGAGATGTTAAGGAAAGATTTTAAATTTTGAGGGCACATAACAAACAATAAATTTTTCAGCTAAGTCTTAATATGCATAAAATTTCAAATTTAAGATAAAACACACCACATGTCATAGTTTGGAAGAGTCTTAAATCGAATACTAACACCACATTTAGGAAAATGAAAAAAAAAAAAGCCAAAGTTATTGAAAGAATCATGAAAGGGAAATATCAAAATAGATTTAAAATGTCATGCCATGGGGCAATAAGTAGGAACAAATTAATGACCCAGATGGTGACAAATAGCAGTGGCATGACCTGAAGAAAAAAACAATAATATTTTAGTCAAAAAAAAATGAGAAAAGGATTCACAATAAATTAGGGATGATAGAAAAAACCATTTAAGTGAATTTCAGGATAAATGAATTCTGAAAAAAGATACAGCTATGTTATGTGGTCATCCTAAACCATTTGGGTCTTTATTTGGTAGTGTTGGGTGGAAATTTCAGCAGAATAATGATACATGCCACACATACAAATCAACCAGGAATGATTGAGAAAAAGAAATATAATGTTTTACTATAGCTCATTTAAGACCCAGATATGAAGCTGCAAAAACACATGAAGTATTTTAATTTACAGAGTTTTTGCTAGTAATAAACAGATTTTCTCTGTAAATGATTTTAAAATTGCCATTGTATGATAACAACAAAATATTTCTCGATCAGAACTTAAAAACTTGGCCACTTTAATGAAAGACAGAATATGTTTAATGTTATCAGAAAAAAACAGTGAATTGATTTCCATACTTTTTTCATTTTTTTTATAAGTTTAGCACGATAAATTGTTAACATTGTATTTTTCATTTATCTATAACTAATTTTATCATTTATCATGTAATTCAAATTTATTAAAACATAATTGTAATAATTATATAGAAACATCATTTTATAAATATACCTTTCAAATTTAAAATGGCCTTACTTCTTAAGAGACCGAGAATGCAGCACTGGAATGTGAATTAAAAATGAAGTTATGAAAGTTACTTATTATTGAGATAATAAAAATCTTGAATATTTTAAACCTTAACAGTAATGTCAATTTACTTATAGGAATATTGATAACCAAAATTTTAAAATATGTGTTAAATATAACTGAATAAAACTATCATATTTTTAAAGAAATTCAATCATATTTTTAAATAATAAAAAGAAACAAATAACAATTGTATTTTATTCGGCATTTATATTCAAACTTGGACAACAGAACCAAGGATTAATACATAAAATAAATATTTGAGCATACTTCAATAAGCCATTAGATAAGGCATATTGTCTATGTCTTGCCTAGAAGCTAAAATAAAAAAAGCCCTGTATAGAGTAAGATAGGAAGAGCGTAAAAAGCAATAAAAATCAGAAAATAATTGGAAAAATATATAGGAACAAAATAAAACTTCGTTAATAAACTTGAAATCCAAATAGAAATAATTAAATGTAAAAAATGATTAACACCAATTAAAATTTTCAGATATTTTTATCTGTTTAAAATTTAAAAAACTTATTTACTTAAGGCTTAAATTGTTATAAACATGACAAAAAGAATAAATATGAAGAAAATTCATTAAATGGTAAAACATTAGTTTATTATAATACTCTATATTTATCTTTTAATGTTTTAACAAACATCAAGCAATTATAATGTAAAACAAAAAAAGAAAATGAAGTTAGATTGAATTGGTTTAGTCTGTGCATAGTTAAATTTGAGCAATATACTTATAAATGTCCAAGTAAATTTAATTTCGCATGAAACTTAACTTTATTCATGGCAACAACATTTTTTATCACAAAAATTGACAATTATTAAAATGCAGAAAAAATATAGAAGCCATTTATATGTTACTTAAAAAAAAAAAAAAAAAAAAAAAAAAAAAAAAAAAAAAACACATGAACTACTTTATCTATATCAAATTCTATTGCAACATATCCTAAACATAAAGCAGATAAATAATACATTTCTGAAAGTATAATCTATAAAACAAGCAAAAATTACAATAAATCACTAAACTGAACTAATTTTTGAAATTCCTAATGAAAGGAATATAATACATAGCATAAGACAACAAAATACCATAATAAAGAACAATTTATTAAATGCAAGTGCATTTGCAAAATAACATGATACCTCAAATCTTTTTTTAAAACTATGCTTAAAAAACCTCCATAATTAAGCAATCAGATGATAAATTTCTTAAATATACAAAGAATTTTTAAATCAAATCCTTTTACAAAAAGTATCACTTCATAAAAATAAGTTAAATATTCCTTTTTAATGCAAAGATTTAAACATGTGAAACATCTAATCAACTATTTCAAATGCCTAACAATTCTAGAATTTTAAACAATTTTAACAGCAATGAATTTTTTTTTTTTACGTTTAGAGATTACATTTAACATAGGAAAGTAAACTTTGCAGAACATCATAACACTGCCATGATTATATAAAGAATGTAACATTTGCTTAAAAAAGAAATGAGGAAATTATACAAACAATAAAACTAAAAACTTACATTAGGAAATTAATCTTATTGTAGCTTAATGGCATTTTAATTCTATAATCATTAAAATGGCATTTAAAAATCACAAAAAAGTATCACAGTTATATTTCTACCATAACTAATTCAACAGAACTCAGAACTGTGTTATGGATAGATTAAAGAAATAATAAATGGATAGATTAAAGAAATAATAATGATAAATTTATTTTGGATAAAATATTTGCTCACTTAAAATGTAACTTTTATAGTAAAATTTCCAACAAATAAATTCATTTTAAGTACTTTATTTAATTTTTTCTTATAAAACAATATTAGAAAAAGGACGAGATCACATATCTCTGAGATATCATAACTATGGGTATAAATGTTAGTTCAAAGTATATTTAAAGAATTATACATACATACGTACATATATATTAAAGCAAGATTTATAAGAATAAAATAATTTGCACAAACCTTAAAATTTGTCAATTAAAATGAAAAAGTATAAAAAATAAACATGTAATAAATTACCAATCTCTATTTAATGTCCTATCTTATTTTTTTTTATTTTTTTTTTAAAATATTAGAATAAGAATTTTACCTTTCACAAATTATTAAAACTTCATTTGAAACAATTTCTTATTTTTGTACATTAAATTTAGTTTAAAAAACAGAGTACCGCTTAATTTTTATCATTACAGTAACTTGGAACATACACTTAGAAAATTTTTAGAAAACGTTGAACATTTTATCCTACATTTTTATATTTATCAACTGATCTAATAAATATAACTTTGCTATAATTTAAATTTAGTTAAATGCTGGTTTATTGAAGCAAGTTTCAAACACTATTTTCTTTTCTTGTATCTAACTGAAAAAACATAAAAATTTGTTACTTTTATCTCTAAATACAACTGACAAACTACATCATGCATCGAGACATTTAAATAAAATTAACATCTACAAATTTTTCCAAAATTTCAAAAACAGTAAAAAAAACTTTTAGTTGTTAAATAAATTAAATTTTTTGTCTGTCGGAATTAGAAACAAAACTTCCATCTGAAAAAGTTTGAGCATTTCATGCTATTAAAACTTTAATATAAATGGAGGGAAAAAATGATTAATTCAAAAGAATAAAAATATTTCATTTCATATTTTACTATGAAAGTATATAAATAAAACAATCGTATATTAAAAAATAAATAAATAAAACAAAAGAATTTTAAAAGAAAACAGAAAAAAAAGCCTTTTAAGGGAAAACAAAAAGAAATAAAAAAAATTGCAGGTGATAGTGAAAATATATCTTTGTAACCAGAAAACAAACAAAAGATATTTAATCAATTAGCGTAAAACCCTAATAATTTTTTTTTAATTTAGATTTTCCTATAATTTATAATAAAATTTCTATACATAAGTTTTGGTTTTTATATTTTTCCACTCTTTTTATTTCATTACCACTAACAGCACATTAAAAACAAGGTTTTACTGTGTAATTGACAAAATTTCTTTCATTAAATCATTTAGAACATATTTTACATCTCATTTAAAAATAACACTAACAACAACAAGAAAATGTCTCAATTATCATTTTTTAAAATATTTTAACACCAGTTAATAATATACACAATTTAAATTTACAAGCCAATTTACTTTAATCAATACAACCCTACTCATTATAGTAAACTTGCACAAAAATTCTTTATAAGGAACATTCTACATATACGATTCAAATATGTACAATAATTAAAGCATCACGGGAAAAACCACATAGTATACTTTAAAAGTATAATACACAGCTTAAAACTTTATAATGAAAATTTCTCCAAAGGTAGCATGAAATTTCTAATTATTATGTTGAACATTATAAGAGCAAAGTGACGATGAATAATTTCGTTATGTATGTCACCAATGTGTATATTAATTACCCATCAAGATAATTATAAACGCAAGAAAAAAAATATGAATTGTTTTGGGATAATAAAATAAGCTTATATTTATGCAAGTATTTTTCCATATTTATAGTTAAAATTCGATGGAATTACTTATCGTATTATATTATTCTTCAGTACATAATTTCAATTTTATAGGGAAAAGATTCATCTGTGTAGCGTGACTAATGAAAAAACTTTCAATCTCTCATAATCAATTGGGGGGGGGGGGGGGAGTATTTGATGCACAAGCTTTAAATACATTTGAGTTTAAATGAAAAACTGACAGAAATAAGCATTTTTACATAGAAAAAAAAAGTATTTTGATTACTGGAAAGGAAGGTCATATAATTAAACAAATAAACAAAAATTAACTAATTAATTAAAAAAAGCAAGGCAGATTTCAGATAAACAATAAAAAAAGCGATAGCAAAATATGTGAGCTCCTGCACATTTAATTCGTATGAGTAGACGGAATGGTGCTTTTGCCTAACATGCCCCTAGCCACTATTGTCTGTATAATCTGGTTTTAAAGGGAATTTCTTCAATTGCACATACTATCTTATAAAAAGTGGTCAATTTCTATAGATTAATATTTTAAATTGACGCTGTTAGAGTAATGTTTTACCATGGTTGTATTTAAGAGAGACGAAAGATGGATGGAGGAATTCAAGCTTAAGATCGAAATGAACAAAAATATGAAATTGTTTAATATCATTTCATATAATTGTTTACATTTTTATTGGGTATTCCCAGGATCATGTGCAATAATAAAGGAGACACCCACTATGGCATCAATATTTCATATTATTATGAGTAACATCCCATAGTATTCTGCTTTTTTGTTCCCTTACTGATTTTTGTTGTTGTTATTCCAATCCAGATTTACACAAATTCATTTCCATTACATAGTATAGAGGATATTGCAATATTTACAAAGATTGAAACCTCATTTTAAAGGAATAATGTTATATATACTGAGTCTGTGCATTCCCTAACATTTTGATAGCTTATAAATCTGTATGTATAACAAAAAAATGTACATGCATACAGTGGCACAGTTGGAATTCTGATCAAGGAGCAAAGTGAATTATTGTTAATGTGGTCGTTAGTTACTTAAATCACCAATAAATCAAATCATACTAATTAAGGAATTAAATTATAGTACTTTTTTCTCAGATGTTAGAATCAGAAGCCTCGTTAATTATGATTCATTTAAACTGTGTTTACAACAATAGAATTACAAAACATAAAATGTATCAATGAAATAAAAATGAATAAAGAATACTGCCCAGCTAAACTGATGGCATTGAGCTCACAGGCTACAAATACTAATTGTACATTAAAGCCTTATATTTTCAAGGGTTAATTCCGTTCGAAAAAAAAATTAAGAAGGGGAAACAGCTCTCCCCTTTCCTCTTTTTTATACTTAATCATTGAACCTCCTATACTATCAAAGACATGCTTTATCATATAAAAAATCTATATCCAAAATTCAGAGCAAGTTAGATAATTCTTAATAAAAACCCATTTAGCATTTATATAATTTAAAAGGAGTTATCCCCCTCTTTTATACTTAACCATTAAACTTCCAAAACTATTCAGAGATTTGAAAGAAATCTGAAAATTCTGCTTGAAAAACCCATTTATATAAATTAAGTGGGGGGGGGGATTAGAACCCTTGTTCCCCCGATTTATACTTATTCAATGAACACCTAATAACAGTCACGGAATCGCCTCATCAGAATGATCCTAATCTAAATTTTGAACGAAAAATTAATTCTGCATGAAAATCCCATTTATATCAACTAACGGGGGAGGGGCATTAGAACCCCTGTTCCCCCTATTTATACTTATCCAATGAACATCTAATAACAGTCACGGAATCGCCTCATCAGAATGATCCTAATCTAAATTTTGAACGAAAACTTAATTCTGCATGAAAATCCCATTTATATCAACTAACGGGGGGGGGGGGGGGGGGGGGGGGAGGCATTAGAACCTCTGTTCCCCCTATTTATACTTATTCAATGAACACATAATAACAGTCACGGAATCGCCTCATCAGAATGATCCTAATCTAAATTTTGAACGAAAACTTAATTCTGCATGAAAATCCCATTTATATCAACTAACAGGGGGGGGGGGGGCATTAGAGCCCCTGTTCCCCCTATTTATACTTATTCAATGAACACCTAATAAGTCACGGAATTGCCTCATCAGAATGATCCTAATCTAAATTTTGAACAAAAACTTAATTCTGCATGAAAATCTCATTTATATCAACTAACGGGGGGCATGAGCCCCCCGTTCCCCCTCTTATACATATCGAATGAACTCCAAAAACTAATCAGGGAAGCGCCTTGTCAGGATATACCTATATACAAAATTTCAAGTGGATCGGATATTTTTATCATGAGTTATCGCGTTACGCACATACATACAGAACGGACGGGCACATAAGCTCTCAGGCTATGATAGCCTGTGAGCTAAAAATTATGCTAGATTTATATAAAGTGTTAAAAAATGATATCACAAACTTTAAGAGATGGAAGAGCACAGTACAGCAAGCAAAACTTATATAGGGGGAAAAAGGTCACAATCCGGCTGTTCAGACAAAAAATACACAGAGTTTTACTCTAAGACAATTCCAAATTCTTGTTCCAAACTTTAATAATAATAAAATAATTTTTGCAAAATTTTCCATAAACTTTCCTTGCATTGTATTGAATGTAATGATATCACGAGAATTGATGGAAGTCAGGGTTGGTAAAAAACCGGGGGTTTTTTAAATATATTTTCCTATTACATATACATGTATATTTATTGATAAAAATAAACATTGTTGGATATATAAGTAATATAACTTAATTTAAAAATAATTTAAATTAGGTAATTACAATTAATTATGTAGAAAATTGAAATCATTTAAAATTTAAACATTTTTAGTAAAAGCTATGTCTTATGTTCCATAAATAAAATGCTCTACATAGTGAAAAATTGATACCTTGAAAATCTTAATAAACAATCTTTTGATTACTAGTATATAAATAAATATATGGTGTAATTTCATAAATATAATAGTATATATTCTCATGGCTATTCAAAATAATTTCTTTGAAATATTTGTAATCTGAGGTACCCGATTTTTCTGTTGGAACACTACATGAACAATTATTATCTTTTATTGAAAGTAAAGCTTTTTTTATAAAGAATTTCTGGAATAATTTGAATTTAGCAGTAAAATCTTTACATGTTTCAAGAAGTATTGTGTATTGTCATTTGACACTTCTCCTCAGAAACTGCCACATTAAAAAAAAAAAGGGGGGGGCAACAGAAAAATAGACAGAAATACTTATTTACCAGCTTTTTAGACTACTGAAAACATTGATCTTAAACTGGAAAGTAGATTTATAAAAGTTGTCATCCACTAAAACATTTAAACAGCCATCAGACTTAATATACAGGCTTTTTTTCTAAGTTATGTTACAATATGTATTACTTCTAAATGTCTAAACTAAAAATTAATAATATATATTTTTAAGCATTTTTATGCAACTTTTTTTCTGTTATGTCTCACGTGAACCGTATCTTGGTTTTCCTCTTTTTTTTTTTTTTTTTTTTTTTAAAGATCTAAATAGTGGATTTGATTATGCAATAGACGATTTAAATACATCTTATTGCATATTTTAGTTAAAAGTAAACAGGTGCTTCGCTAGCACCCAATTTTTCAAAGTCCTCTTATTCGACTTCAGATCTTGAGTTTCTTTTTTATTCTTAAGGCTGTTCTCAAATCCAAAAGGGCAACTTTATGACATAAGTTTTAATTTATTTTTGTTTGGAAATGCATGAAACCAGCAGATGCTGTTCAGAAACTATATAATAAAACCATGTTTTCCATTTTTTTTTTTTTTTTTCAAATGCAATATATTTTTCAGAAAATAGTGTCAAAGTTGGCATTTTGAACCGAATTTCCATACGAAAGAAAAATAACTACTCAAGGAAGGTTAAAAACATCTTTATCACATGATCAAAATTGCTTATAACTCTATAGGTAGTTTATTTATCAAAAATGGAAAACACACTTCGATTCCAAATTGCTTCCATAGGCCTTCCAATTTTATATGAAAAATAAATTTGTAAATGTGTCAAAGCATTTTGCACTTGTTGAATAGAGCAGTTGAGAACAGCCTTAAAAGATAATCACCCCAATCAGAAAAATTTTCTTTTACAGCTTGACCGAAATCTTAAAGGTCATTTTATGTTATTAATTGTAAATAATCTGTGTTTTCTCAAAGGAAAATATTTTATTTAAAATATTGAATATTTTTAATCTATTTTATCTTTGCTAAATTCACATGTTTTAATTTTCTCTTTAAAGCTTCTGATATGTTAAATTCACATGTTTTAAATTTTCTCTTTAGAACTTCCGATATGTTAATCAACACATGCAATTTGCATTCTACATGCATGCAAATATAACTTAGACTCACTACGTCTCACTGTGATTGCTGATTGATAAGACTGTTAAAAGTAGAAATTATTTATATCCAATAATTTGAAACACTTAAATTACAAAAATGAGAAAATATTATATTAGATCTTTTCTAAAAAACCAGTTGGTTAACCAATTGTTTTAAACTGTGCCAACTCTGCTGGTAACAGAATAAAATCATAATGCAAAACCTCATCCCAATGTAGGAATGCAAGAAAAACAAAGGCTTACTAAACCCAGTAGCCATGATACAACGAAGAAAACTCACAGCCAATCTTTCATTAGCATACAAAACAAAAAGTAACCAATAGAGAGAATTACTTATGATTATGTCATCCTTGAGACATATGTAATTCTTAGTAAATCTTAACTAATCAAGCAATCTAAGTAGTAAAAGTATATATTTTGCTCAAATCTGCCATTTTGGCTGTAAAAAACAAAAAAACAAAAAAAAAAACAAAAAAAAAAAAAAAAAGTGGATTTTGAGTTTTTCAGTGATGTGTAAAATAAAGGAAAACATTAGGGAAAAAGAGGAAAAAAACCAGATGAAAAAAAAAACAGCATGTTTTTTTTTTTTTTTTTTAAACTATTTGGTTTAAACCAAACAACCCTGATGGAAGTTATTGCCATCCTCATCAAAACAGTGCTGAATAGGCACTCCATTTTTTGGAATGTAGTTGACTTTAAACACAGTATCATTGACTGAATTAATGTGCACTCCTAGAACTTTAGGATATATTGAATTTTGCATGAAGTAATGCAAATACATTGCAAATTTCATTAAAATATATCTTCATTATTGTTAAACTTCTGAATAAATATCTCAAATAGACTTGAAGTTTTGTACTTTATATTTTTGAATAAATACATGGATTGTGAGCTAGCTGGTTTACTATCTAAAAATGATTAACTGCAGTATGCTATAAAACTTCTTAAAATTTGTATCTTTTTTTAGCACAGTGTATTTATGACAATTTTTTAAAGAAAAGGTATATGTGCTTTCTAAATGCTATTTAATATAATTCTTTTATGCTGCATGGAATATTTAGATATTTATTCTCTGTTAGAGATATCCATGGCAAACATCAGAATAAAACTTTTTCTTTTTTCTCCCTACAAAATCTATTTGATTGTTTAAAACAATGATTTGGCAGACATTTCATCTCAAAACTCATTGACATACAATACAATTGAAATAATGAATTGACACCCAATCTGCTTACATCATACCAAGATACCATGTGGCAGATTGAGCTATTTATATTGTACTAGTCAAAATATACAACATCAAGGTTTCATGTCATAACCATCATACCATTAAAATAATAAATTGGCATTGTCTGCTCCTTATAATGTAGAAAGATAACAAGAGGCACATTGAAATATTTGAATTGTACTAATTGATGTTTGCAACATGTTAAAATTTCATATTGAAATTTGATGGCTTGATAGCATTGCCAAAATGAATAATTGGTGTTTACTTATGCTATATTGTGCCAAAATATCCTGAAGCAGACTAAAATATTTGTATTACATGACAAGTTGGATTATGTTGTACCAAGATATCAAGGGGTAAACCAAACATTACTCAATGTTTATTCCTATATTAATTTAACTTGAAACATGCTGCTATGATAATATATAGGGCAATTTTATGTAAGTGTCTCAATAGTACATAATAATGTCATTTTCGTAATAAACTTTAGTTTCTACTTTGTGTAATCATTTATATCTTCAAGACAACAGCCATGTCAATTTCCAAATTTTAACCATTAACATTCTACAGAAATCGTAATTTAAAACATTTTCTGCTTATTTCACCTTTTTAATTTTTTTTTTGATAAACAATTCTTAATTGTTAGCATTTATGTCTTTAAAGTAACCATCATGTCAAATTTGAAGTTTCTAGTTCTTTAAATATTATTAAAATCATAATTAAAAAACAATTTTTTCCTTCTTCTACTTTTTAAATTTTGAATATTTTTTAAACTGTTCTGTGCCTGAATTTCCATCTTAAAAATAGTAGCTGTTGAATTTCAAGTTTCTATTCTTAACAATTCGATAGAAATTGTAATTTAGACATTTTCAGAATACTTTTTACTCATTTCATGCTTTCAACTTTCAAATTATTTGATACTGTTCTTGGAATGCATTTGAATTTTATAAATAACTACAATTTCAAATTTCTGGCTCCTTTAGTATCACAAAAATCACAATTTCAGAATATTCTTCAGTTCTGCAGCACCCTATCTGAAGACAGTGCCATCAACATAATGTATAGCCTATGTTGGAGCAGAGATTGTCATAATCAAGATAGCACCAATAACTTTGAAATTAGTTCAGTAATATCAAAAATTACCCCAATAAACGAACAAACATTACTTCTTATAATATTAGTATAAATTAAACTGATTGATAATATTGTTCCAATTTGCATAAAATAATTGTAAATGAACATATCAGTAGTATAAAAAAGTTCAACATTTCCCTAATCCCTATAAATAATTTACACTTCTTGATTCCAGTATGTCTGAATAATTTGGTGTGATCCTATATAATATTGAATAAGGAAAATTGTATCATGACCTTTAATAACAATCTTACAGCAATGAAAGAAAATTTAATAAAGTTAAACGACGGCCATATTAAATTTTTATTTGTGTAATTAGATTAATGATAAATTATACATGATTGAATTAATCATACAATTATTTTTACAAATTATCTTTTTTAATGAAATTAAAAAGATATAATCCATTTAAAAGAAAGGTATGAATAATGTGATAAGTAATCTTATGATGTTTTAACACCCTGATTCATTAATTTTTGCAGCAATATTATATTTCTATTTGAGTTTATATTTATATGCATGCATAGGTGCTTGCCAGAGGTTAGGTAAAGTTAGTTGCCTCTTTCTGGATTTTTAGATTTAATTAACTAAAATTTATCTTTCCTTAAGGATTTAAAAAGTAACAATAATATTTATTCTTCTCAAATGATTTAAAATAATCATGTATTAAGAGAAAAAGAAATTTAAGATTTTTCATAAGTCCCTTCTGCTCCCTTGTTTTCTCCATGCAAGACAACTTTTAATTGTTATTCTTTTTATGTTTATATGTTGAAATAAATAATCTTAAATAAAGCTTCACTCCCTGATAAATAAATAAAAAACCTTTCAATTGATACATTAAAAAAAAAAAAAAAAAAAAAAAAAAAAAAAAAAAATTATTTTTTTGAGGAAATAAAATAAGTTGTGAGAATTCATCCTTTTGAAAAAAACATACATAAGTTATTATTTTTTTCATGCTTTATATGTTACATTTTTTATAGTCCATATGCTTAAAAATTGTCTAGCAAATACAAATCTGATTAAAAATTCTTAATTTATTACACACTTTACATTCTGCATTAAAAGAAAAGAAAAGAAAAGACACTGCAGATCAATAAAGGCTGATTTAAAATCCTCTCATTAGTTTGGATTTTATACTGCAAGCATTCATACAATTTGCTTTAAATTTTTGAAAAAAAGAACAAAATATATTTATTTTTTGAATAAGTTCTACCCATAGTTAGAAAATGTAATATTTAATAAATGGAATATACCACCATTAGTTTACAGTCTATAGCTAGAAGCTATCAACTACACCAACACCGAATTTCAGTTATAGAACACAATGTTTAGCACAATTTATTAATAAAAAGGCAAATTATCAAGGCATATTTATGCCATAACAGGGCCTGTCATGTTCCTTATAATTTGATTAAGGAGTTTAATCTTGTGCTCAGCATTCTTATAGGCACGTTCACTTTTCAAGCATTTTTCTTCAGCTACTTGCAGCTTCTGCATCATGATTGACTGGTCTACAAACATATCCTTCAGCAAGACATCAACAGAGTTGTTATAAACCTAAGAACCATATAAACATTTTAGAATCAATAATTTTAATGAAATTTAAATATTATTCAATAATGGACAGAATTGAGAGACAAACAGTAAATAATTTATTCAAAATATTAATATAAGAGAAAGGCAAAATGATTTGTTTTAATAATACTCGGGTTAGATACTGAACATAAAAGCCAAATAAATTGGTACATTGCCTGTAATAAGTTCTGAGCCAACGAATAGTAGCATAATAAAACTTTTGAGAGGATCTCAAATTATTATTTTCATATAAAAAAATTAATTAAACAATATGGATTATTGAAAATTATTAAATATTGACCATAATTAATCGAAAATAATTATTAATATTTTCAATTTAACACTAATATTTGTACTGATTAGAAATAACAAATCAATAGTTTAGCAGGTAAATGAGATCCATGAGCTTTTTCTGTACCAACATCCCTGACTGTGAACATTCTAGCCACTAAATTTGAGAAGGAAGTGCTAAGTTTCTTCTTTGATACCCCCCAAAAAATTATGGAGATAAGATTTATGTTACTTATTTTTATCATAAGATTATATTTTACATAATCTCTCTCTCTCTCTCTCTCTGTGTATGTATGTGTGTATATATATATATATATATATATGTATGTATAAATTTTAATATTTTTGGCGTATCTATATTTATTGACATATATTGGGCTAAGTAGAAGAACTTTAAATTATCACACAGAGAAATAATTGTATACAGACAATTTTTTAATGATATGGGCACACAAAAGTTACAATTGATATTAAACACTTAACTACTCAATATTTTTGAAAAAAAAAAAAAAAAACTTTCAAATAATGTCTATTTTTTTCATGCCTTTTACAGAATTTTTAATCTTTTATCACAGATTTTTCAAAACAGAAGATTTTGCCGAATTTAATAATAAAAAAAAAAAGTATTTAGACTAAATACAGCAAAATTCGCAACAAAAAGTTATTGATGAGAATAGCAAATCATGATTGAAATATAGATGCCCATATGAACAAAACATGTTGCCCATATGATGTACGGGCAAATCAGGGATGCGGTTAAAATACTGAATATAGAGTTTTTAGAGGCATCAACAGTTATGCACTTTAACAAGCAAACTATACTAGACAACAGTTGGGAGAATCCACTTATAATGGAGAATGATAAATTACAGTAAATAGATACAATATATTTTGTGAAATCTACAAATGTATGTTATCCGCACTACACATTAGAATGTAAACAATGGAAAATATCATTAACAGTTAAATTTATAAAGCTAAATTTGGTACATATTTTTTTAACTATCAATTTTCCAATGAATAAATATTTAAATATTAATTGGATATAAATATTTAAATTTCCTTGAGCACTTAAAATTTTACTTTGGAGCAAGAAGTAAAAAAATGTTTATAAACAACAGAATATATATATATATTAACAACAAACCACAACTAAAATTTATTATGTCAATATTTAAAATAATGAATAATCATTAAAATTTGTATTGTATATATATATATATATATATATATATATTATTCTTAGTTATTACATACATTAAAACAATATTGGATTATGTTTTTCTTTTAAATTGTAAGTGTAATTTTAGTACATTTTTCCTAATTTATAGTTAGACTTTTAAAAAATAAAATATAAACAAAGGGATGATCTATAATCTGCTAAAATGCATAATCCCCAAAATCGTCAGTTTCTGCTTATTTCACAGAGTCGAATGTGCAATAAAATCACGTAATCTAATTACATATGTATAAACACATATATGTAATGAAGACTCTTGTTATCATCATTCTAATTTGCTTGTTATCATGTGAGCAATGTTATAGTCTATCACTAATAATGAGACAAAGTTTGTCAGAAACCATACTTTTATTTCTTTTTTCAGTCCTTTGCTTTTGTAAGCTAGACCAAAAGCAGAAATTCTCTATATGCTTATTAAGTGACTGATAAAAAAAAGCCAACTTTTTTTTTTTTTTTTTTTTTTTTTTTTTTTTGTGCTTGTAAATTTTATTTCAGATTTCTGATTTTTCCCAGTAGTTGGAAAATGTATCAATTTAGGAGGAAACAGTTATGCTATTATTGATTAGCTTAGCAACTTTTAATTGATACATGAACCAAATCGTGGAGACTCACCCTTGAAATTGCTTTTGAAAATCTAATAGAGAAAATAATACTGCATTTAGCTTGGCAATTTTATTTTAAAGTTAATTCTAATTTGAAGACTGGTAATAATAACATTTGGGCTGAGAAACAAAATTAACACAACAGAGTCATTTTAGTTTCGATAATTACATTTTAAAGTTAGAAAAAAAAAAATAGGAATTTTAATTTAAATTTTGAATTTTAGAATTCATTTTTTTAATTTTCCACATATTTATGTATACAATTTAACATAAATATATCAAATTTCACATACACTGTTTACATAAAAAATAGCTTTATTCATTTTATTAAAAAAAATCTGAATAAGTGCTTTATTGCCCAAATTAAGACTAAAAAAACTAAAAATATTTCATTGGCTAAATAAAACTTAGGGTAAAATTAGAAGTATAATTGTAACATCATTAATAACAATACAGTACTCACTCAAATCTGCAACCCTAAAATCTGCAACTCTCTAAAATCTGGACATAATTTATGGATGAAAACAATGAAACATTCAATTCAGATATAGGCATAAAATTTGACTTTTTTAGTTTTGTATCAATTCCATACATATTTTTAATTTGTAATTTTTGTAAATATAAGTGAATTCTTGTTTTTTCATGAAGGAAGAATAAATTTATTTCTGAAAAAGTTCAAGATACTGCTGATATTACTGGCAGTCACAATCGTCTTACCAAATGTATTTATATATTAACCAGGGTTGGTATAAAAACCTTTAACCAAAAAACCAAGTATTTTTTGTGTTTTTTTTTTACATCATTTTTTAAATAGCTTGCAAGAAAAAATAAATCAAGTTTTAGAAAATCATGATGCTTTTTTTTTTGTAACTAACAGTTAATTAATGTTAAACATTCATATTAATACTTAATTTTTTGATAATTAAATAACTAAAATATAAAAATTCATAATTAAATTTAACTTGAAAAATGTAACTAATAATTTATTAGTATACTTATATAAACCTTTTAAATAATAATTAAAGAAATAATTATTATGCAGGTTGATAATGCAGAACATAATGAAGGGCAAACAAACATAAATCATAAAATAAGCTAAAATAGAAAATTCTTCCTGTGCATAATTTAGAAATTATTTACAGTATCAATAATATCAACATCAACAAATGATTATTAAATCTCTTAATACATATATTTACTAAAAAAAAAAAAAATGAATATTCATTTTTTTTAATGCTAACAAATTATATATGTGTGGCTTCCAATAATAATCAGGTAAGGCACATTTTTAATATTTTGAGTAATTAACATTTAAAGTTTTCAAAAAGGTCTTTTTATCATTACTTTTATAAAACAGATTAAAACTTAATAATTTTCACTACATTCAATTAGGATATAAGAACCTCTTTTTTTGTCAAAATAGTTACATAAAAATGGTTTTTATTAATTGAGAACCAATTAAAAAATGTAACTTTATCTGGTTATTACTGTTTTACATTTATTTTTAATAAGTGTAAAACAGTAATAACCAGATACAGTTACAGAAATTTTTAATATATGTAAACAAAATGAAATATTTATTTACATTTTAAACAGTAATTTCACAACAATTAAATACATTGTCAATTTTTTATTAAACTGAATTAAATTATTTCATTTTTTATTAAATTAAAATTAATATATCTGTGGCGTTGTCTTTAAAGATTTTTTTTAATTAATACTTAATTTAAATTCATAATTTCTCTTCTAATTATGATAAAAAATTTTCATTTTTACCAACTTTTATTATTACAATTGTTTATTTATATTATATTAAAAGAATACATAGCATTAATCAGATCATTTACTTTCTGTAATTATTTTGCAAATTTATCCACTAGCTGGGTGCAGTTTCCCATCACAGATAGGTAATTTTTACAGTTTATTAACATTAATTTAATTATTTAGAGATATTTATAAGTTATACAAGCCATTTTTATGTTATTTTTATAATTATAGATGATTTAAAAAAATAAATAGAAATTTTATCTGGTTATTACTGTTACTTTATGCACTTATTTATCTGGTTATTACTGTTACTTTATGCACTTACTTATCTGGTTATTACCGTTACTTTATGCACTTACTTATCTGGTTATTACCGTTACTTTATGCACTTACTTATCTGGTTATTACCGTTACTTTATGCACTTACTTATCTGGTTATTACCATTACTTTATGCACTTACTTATCTGGTTATTACCGTTACTTTATGCACTTACCCGGTTATTACTGTTTTTTCAATTTTTAAATGAAAATTTATAGTCGCCCTATAACATGAAGTATTTAGTTTTCATTTTTCAGTATTATGTCAGATAAAAGTACTCTTTTAAAGCGACATTTTTCCAAATTATCTCAATTTTTCCAAAAATGTACCTTACCTGGTTATTACTGGAAGCCACACATATGTACTGACTTTCTTGATTTATATCAATGAGTGTAACACTTACACAAATTGAGACATAGGCTTAAAAAAAAATCACTTTATTTTAATGCAAACTTTATTTCTCCTGGTTAAATATACTTAGAAAAACAACTCCATGTATTTAATTTTAATTAAAAGTTTTAAATAAAAAGGCAAGTTTTGAGGCCTTTTCTAATCCTAATTTATTTTGTATTTTTGACTGTACCAGTCCAAATGTTGGAAATATTCTATCAACATTTGCTGAAGAGGGTTTTGCAGTTATAAGTTGTTCAATTTCAGTAAAGACTTTGCTATTAAATTTGTTGATTTGAATTTGCTGACTCTTATTATTTATATGGAGTAACTTCTTTTACTATATTCTGCTAAAAAAAATGTTCTTTAAAAGGTGAAGATTTGGCATTAAATTTTACTATCAGTGTAAGCATAGAGTTACATGGATATTTTTGTTTTGCAAAATTAATGAATCTTTTTTTCTTACTCAGATAACTCGCTTAGACTGTATCGTGGTTCAAGCATATATACAAAAAAGTGCATGGTTGTTAGGGCCATTTTATACCTGGCCTCAAAATACTGCAAGACTTCTTTCCTTACCTTTTTTACCTAATATTTTTAGACGATCTTTTCAAATATAGACTGCATCAGTAATGGAAAAATTATTACTTTCGATATTATCCAGGGGAAATTGGAATAGATTTTAACAGTTCAAACATATCCTCAACATTTCTTTTTTAGATTAAAATTAGACACGGGCTTTTGAATATTTTAATCAATAACATTACTATTCCCAAATTTTAAATAAAGTGGAGCTATTTTTGAGGTAAACATCCAAAGCATCTGAAAAAGAATGGTACCTAGTATTATAAGAAAGATTTAACTTGACAGCATTTTCATTGCATGCAATTTTTACATTTGACTCTTAAGCCTGTTCTTGATGTATTTCTTATTTCCTCAAATAAAAACCAGATTATACCCTTTTTTCTTCTAGTTTTAGACATTATTTTACTTCAATATATACATAAAAAACTTTCTTAAAATAAAGTACAATATAAAATAACAGGTAACAGAATAAAATCACAATGTAAAAACCCCAATGCCAGCGTAAGAAAAATAAATGCTTACTAAACCAATAACTACATAACAGAAAAAATTCACAGCCAATCATTCATTAGCATAAAGAACAAAGAGTAATCAATGGAAAGAATGACTTATGATTATGTCATCATTGATGCTTTGATATATGGTGCAATCCTTAGTAAATCATAATTAATCAAGCTATCTAAGTAGCAAAATTGCATTTTTGGCTGGAATATGCCGTTTTTGCTATTTTTTAAAAATAAAAGATTTAAAGAAGAATTAAAACTACCCCCCCCCCCCCTACACACACACAGCTCACTGAAGAAAAATTAGTTTGCCCTGTAGATATATAGCTAGTAAAAAAATGGATTAATTAAAAATGTTTGTCACTTTAAAAGCTTTGCTTGTAGCTTCTGCATAACTTTTATTTTGAATATTTTAATAATGTGCAAAATAAATGAAAATGTTAGGAAAAAAGAAAGAAAAAAAAAACAGCATGGTTTAAACCAGTGTGGTTTAAACCAAACAATCTGGTATTAATCAAGCTTTTTTGGTTATTAAGTCTGTCTAAACCTGAGGAAAAACTTCTTTTTTATGATTTTGATGCGATTTAATTAGTAATGTACCTTTATCAGACAAGTTTCTTTGAACAATTTGGAAAAAATAGATTTCATCTTTATAACGAATATTTAATCATACATTATTGATTATTAACTTGACCTTTGCTTTTAACATTTTAATAATTTAAAAAAGTATCTAAATTTTTATTATTTTAGTTTGTTACTTATTTTAATAATTTATTATATTGTAAGCATTGATTAGAGTTTCGATTGCATTTTTAATTACATTCAAGTTACTACTTAAAAAATGTAAAATAAGCATTGACCAAAAAATCAGCAAAATGTTAAAATCCATAGAACCTCTGGTCACAAAAGCAGATTTGAGGTAGTGTATTGTACTAGTTATAAAGATTGAAAACCAACATTTAAAAATGCACAAATAATGCATAAAAAAGTAGCAAACAGCCATTTCAAATCTACTACTGAGATTCTTCATCAGTGCAAGACACAGTGTGCTAGGAAAAGCAAAGCTGGGCTAATTTAATAATATTATAATTAATACTGTAATTAATTAATACAATAATTTTAAAATAATACTACATTTATTTGCATATTTTTTTACACTTGCAACTTTTAAAGAAATTTCTGTAAAAAGACATAAATCAACACAATATTTGTATGCAGAACAATAGTTTAAATTAATTAAAGATTGATCTAACCACATATGTCCTAGCAACTTTAATTTTACAATATATTTCAATTAAATTTTTAAAATATTTTTTTACCAGTGACTTTTTCTTAATTATAATGTTATTGTATGCAGGTAGTATTCGATTAATGCAGTTTAATGAGCCCTGTGATACAATTGTATTTATTTGTTTATATTCCTAATATTTAGAAAAATAATTTTAAATGATTCTATATTTACACTTTGTTGAAACAACAACAATCAAAAAAATATATAAATAATAAAAGGACAGCTGGAATTAAGAATAAATGAAATACTTATTGTAAATTAGCTCAAAAAGAGATGCACTAAATAAAACAGTTGTAAGCGTGTGAATATTTTGTGGAATCTGGGAAATACATCTCAATAAGCGATGGTAAAATACTTTTATGCTTAAAAGAGGCAAAGATGCTAAATATTTCTATCAAACTCATTAAAAATTGTCCATTTGGTACCTTAAACAGACTTTATATATTTTTAAAATGTATCTTAGATTGTTACTCCATTCTTCAAAAACTATTTATGATCTGCTGAAACTTTCCTACATTATATTAATCTTAAATTATTCATTCATAAAAATGTTACACATGCATATTCATGTTATAGATTTCTCCATTTTAGATTAAGTTTATCAGTAAGAAAAGTTAATATTCTAAAAAATTATACTTTCTAAATATGACATTAAAAAAAGGGGGCAAAAAGAGGGGAAAGGATAAAAAGAAAGAAAAACAGGAAGTAAATACTGAGTATAAACATTTTAGGACATCTTGTCCATTTTTATGAAACATAGATTATAAAACTTTCTAATTACATACAATTTTACAAATTTATGAATAGATAATAATACAGTATTGTTATCATTAAAATATTTTTCTAAAGAAAAAAAGTTATATTGTTGAAATATATTTATACTTACAGCAGCTTTGAAAGTTTTAGGAGCTTCTAAACCCTCAGAAAAATTTATTTCATCATATGGCTTATCTGTAAATGATAAAATTAACTGTGAATCAAAGTAAAATTTTTAATAAGAACATGTATCACAAATAGGATCAAATAATAAAAAAAGTTTCAGACATAATACCTACATTGCCAAGAAATAGAATCAAAATACAGTTTTTATTTAGATTATTTCAGTTATTTCTTAAGTTTTTGCACATTTTATAAAAACTTTTTAGTAATAGAAAAAAAATCTACAGAACTGCTTTTCACCCTAAAATGGATGAATCATACAAAGAGAAGCAAAGTTCTCTTGATTTTATTATCATTATATCAACGTTGCAAGATTACATAGCAATTAACTGAAAAGCTTTTTAATTGCATATGTATACTTCCAATAGAAAGAGCACAATAAACAAGAAATTCTTTACAAAAGCAATCAGTTATGTTGATTATTCAAGGCATTTTTGAAGTGACATAAAGAAATCACTTTCAGATATAATATTTATGTATTTCAAAAACTATATTTTATTTAACTAAAATTTTGTTTTTGACAAAAATTACAAGACAGAAGCAATTTAACTTACAACACTAGTAATCTAATGAATAGTTCAAATGAAGGTAAGAAGTATATCAATACATGTAACATTAACTTTTGCAATATAAAATTGGAATTTGTTAAAGCGATTTCCAGAAAAACATCCAATTACATTCGAATTTTTAAATAGTGCATAGAGAAAATTAACAATTTTTTTTCTACATGTCTGTTTGTCCAAAACAGGCTTAGAAATGGTTGCATAAAAAACACTAACTTATCAGGGCACATAAAAATAATTCTGACTACAATTCAAGTTAATTACATTCTGATATCTAAAATAAATATGAATCAATCAATCAACCAATATTTCAATAAGAACCAAGAACTATAGTTTTGATTCTAAGCCATTTTAGCAGGGTGAAGTGCCTGGCAATTCTTTTAAACCCTTCCGATGTGCCGCTGGCTCTTTTTAACAGTTACTATGTACCTCCATGGCAATTCAATTCATCCTGGGAAGACATCTCAAATTCCAAGGGATTTTTTTCAAAATATTTTTGTAGAACAGTGTTTAAGTTTTTTTTTTTTTTTTTTTTTTTTTTTGTATAGTGTTTCCTTTTTTAAAAAATGTATTCTTTTTCAGAATAGTGCTCCCTTTATAAAAATAAAGGGAGATGATGAGGATTATGAAAATAAAGGGATGATCCCTTTATTTAGAATAGTGTTCCCTCTTTGAAAAATTCCTGCCTGGCGGCTTTTTTTTTTTTTTGGGGGGGGGGGGGAGTCAACACTATACTAAGGGATCTTAAAACTCCATAGATTAAAACTCCATTTACTATTTATCTTCATTTATATTCCCTTTAATATAACTCTTATTTATATATATTTTTTCAATACTTTAACGGTTAAAGACTTGAGAACTAAAGGGTCAATTTTACGAAATTTTACAGTGACTGAAAGTTCTAATTAAGATTTACATTTGATAATAATGAAATTTTTACCTTATGACTTAGCAATTTTAGTTTAAAAATTGGAAATACAAAGTATTTTCCTAAAAAATCTCCAAAGATTTTATAAAACATAAATGAAACACAGCCAGTGTTAGAATAAACTGAATCTGGAATAAAATAAATGCATCCAAATCTTTTTGCACTGAAACTGTTTTTAAATGAATGAAAAACATATTTTCCACTTGACAATGATTTAAAATGGATGATTAAAAGAAACCATATGGATTTTTTATCTAACCTTTATTAAAATATTACAATATGAACTTGATAATAAATTTAAAAGCAATAAAAAATATATATTATAGTAGTTATTAAACAGCTTTTTGCAAAATTTAAACTTTTGATGCATTACACAAAGTATTAAAAAAAAAAGAGGTCATGTTTTTGTTGGTGCAAGAGCAAAAATTCTTTAAAAGTGTTCTCTTGTGCAGAAAAGAAATTAATTCTTCAAAGACCGATTTTGCAACAAAATATTTTAAAAGAAAATGGCTGGGCCATAAAAATATTTCAAAAACAGTCAATGATAGTGATGAATTCAGAAACGATATCCCCACCTGCATGTAAGTGTCATCATCAGTGTAATATTTTTCAAAAGTTGTCTTATTTATTATTTAGTAATGATCTAAAAGTGCAAATCTATGCAACCCCCTTCTCAGAATTCCATAATGCCAATCTGGAGCTGTAAATTCTTCTCCTTTTCACCAGAATAAAATGTCTGAATTCAACACTGTGTACAGTTTTCAATGCATGAAGGAGTTCAATATATCATGCTAATCAGAATGAAAATATATATATATATATATATATATATATATATATATATATATGTGACGATTTAAAGAGAACTCGAATTATTTCCACTGGTTAAAAAGAAACACGCAGTCATGGCAAGCGAGGGAAAAAACAAAATAAAATAATAAATGTAGAAGATCCAATAATTAGTCATGGGCTGCTGTAAATTCATTTATTAAATTCGTAATAATGAGGAAGGAAAAGCTCCTTTTGCAAAAATTCCATCATTATTTCAGCGAGCTGTCCTCATCGAAGAAGCAACCCAAGAAATCTTCTTCTTCATCTCGAGACTTCCACCTTCTAAACTCAAAAGAAAGTACTGGAACATTCTGTAACCTCAAACCATCATTCTTTTATGTAAACAGAATTCTTGTCCAGCTACGAGGCTATTTTTAAACAGACGATAAGTTTATTTAAAAAAAAATATTATTTAACCAATTTATAATTGACTCAGAATTTTAAATATCTTACGCAGACGATTTTTATAAATGATTAATTTTAAGAGAAAAAGAAAAGAAATGAATTTATTAATATGCACACATCAAAGGTTGACGTAGGAAAAATAAATAAATAGATAAAATAAAATAATGATATTTTTTGAAAGGTATGGTTTTGGAATAAATTTAATAAGACTTTCTTAAAAAGGGTTGATAAAAACATAGAAGAAATTAGTTTTATTTGGAATATTAAGAAATAAAGTTTTAATTAAGAATATTTTTAATTTAGAGCCATCTTTTTAAATTTACGCATACTGGAATAATGTTTTTTAAGGCAAATTAAGAATTTATATCGTCTGCATAAGGATTAACAGATTAGATTTAGAAACAAGATTTTAATTTAATAATTTGAAGTAAGTACGGAATATTATTATAAGAAAATTAAGATAGTATAAAGGTTAGTTTTGGCGAAAAAATTTTAAATTTGTAATATTATCCCCCCTCCCCAAGACTTTGTATGAAATTGATAGTTAAATAAAACTACAAGTTCAGACAACAGAAATATAATAATTTAGAAAAGTTAAATTTTGGAATAAAACTGTCAAACTCAGGAAGCCAAGAGATGGAAGAAAAGAAAATTAACACAATATATAAAAAATATTAGCAATTAAAATAAAATAGTTAAGAGAAAATAATTCTGAATTAAATTTAGGTAGGAGCATTTCCCTGAAAGAAATACAATAATGTTACAACATCACTTACCATTTGTAAGTGCAGAGGAGATAATACATATAATAACAGTAAATAAGTTATGAATATTAATAAGCAAGAGATAAAAATATAATAAAAACAATAAAAATTCGTTCTCATGGAAGTTTAAATAATTACAATGACTTAATGCATAGTTTATTTTAAATAAGTCCTTTAAATGAAACAAGTCTTTCAATAGTATGTATAAAAGAGTCTTTTCCAATGTTCTCTGAATACAGTCTCTTTAATAAAAATCTTCAAACCTAGTTTAATCTTTGGTTTTAATGTTATATTGGATCCAACATCTTTCAGTAATATATCAATTTTTCAATAATAAATAGCATCACTCTCAATATCAATAATAAATAATATAGAAAAATTTAAATAATGACAATAACAACAATAATAAGTAATAATATAATAAGACTCCATATCCTAATATTTTTCAATAAGAGTATAATTAATACTAAACTTCATTATAGAAATCATAATAATAATAATAATAGTAAAACAAGAGAATAATCAAAAGAAAATATCACTATTTGTTTATTATTGATAGGGAAAAAACTGGTTGAGGATAAAAATAATTACATAGCAACTAAATAATTTTCTTATCTTCTAATAGCATAAGAAAGTATTTTTTGCTAGCCGAAAGTATAAATAAAAAAAATCATAATTCCAAAATCCAAATAAAATTAAATCTAACTATTTAGAAAATGGACTCTCAACCAGTATTTCCTTACAATAATTCCTCTCTGATACTCTTTTACAAAATTGTCAAATTTGGTTATAAGTTCTCAAATGTCAAATGTAGAATAATGTTTTATCTACACATGGTTTATAAACTTCAATAATAGAATACAAATAGGAATAAAAGGTGTCATTCTTAATTGAGAAATGGAAATAAAAATAGTGTGCTTTTTTGAAAAACTTTTAATAGCTGTAGTTTTCACAATCACTGAAAATCACATATTATGTTATAGGTTTGAGTAGAATCATTAGATTTTATAACTGTTATAACATAAATATCTGTTGAATAAATAGAATAATACTAAGGTCAAATACATGAGTAAATATAGTTAGACTTAAACACCCTTAAATTTAATTTATCAACATCAATTTGAAAGCTTTTACAATCAAAGTGTTCACCCTATGCCTGCATAAGGAGCCCAATTTAACCCCAAAAACTCCCAAAAACAAGTAATATTCTTGTAGGCCTCCAAGAACATACCTGCTGATGTTGAAAATTATGGTGATAAAATATTTAAAGACTAAGAATTAAAATTTAATCTATTGTCTTGACTTTAGTTTGATCTAGTGATTGTGATTGTATCTGAGGTTTTGTTTGTTTTTTGGATTGCTCATGAAACAGTTTAAAATCTTCGGGTGAAAAATAGGGTCTTAATTTAGAAACATGCACAATAACGGAATTCTGTCCTGTCTCATAATTAAATTTATCTATTTCATAAGTTACATCAGAAAGTTTATTTATAATTTTATATGGTCCAGAGAAAGTAGGTTCTAATTTTCGAGTGTTAGGGTATTTAAATTCTTCATAAATTACAGAGTCTTGTATTTTTAATGGGCATTCAACAAAATTTCGATCATAGAGCCTTTTACTTTTAAGGTGAAATTCATGAGTTCGCGCTTTCGCAATTTTGAGGGCTTTGTCTACTGGCGGGTAATAGTTCTGTTTTAAAGGAGATTCATAAGGCAATTGACCATAAAATAAATAGGCAGGTGGGAATTTGGTGATAGAATGGGGCGTATTGTTGTATTCTTCGATGACTTGGTTTAATAATCTAGTCCAAGGTATTTTAGAAGAAGTGGAATTAACTTTACATTTAAGCCGGGTAAGTATAGTCTGATTAACGCGCTCTACCTTTCCATTGGTCTGAGGATGATGTGCGAATGTAAAACGTTGTTGAACATGATGATTTCTAAGGAATTTCTTAAATCTTGGAGATCTGAAAGATTTATGCCTGTCACTAAGTATTTTTTGAGGTGCTTTGATATTGAAAATTTGTTTTAAACAGTTAGTGTATGTTTCAGTGGTAACATTTTTGGAGGGAAAAGCCCAAACAAATCTAGTTGCATGATCTATTATTATGTGTAAGAATTTTTTTGTTGAGTTGTAATAGTTAAATCCACCAACAGTATCAATAGAAAGACATTCAAAAGGTTGATCTGTTGCTGGCATAGCTTGTAATAAGCCGAATCTTTTCTGTTTTGGTTTTTTATTTTTCTGACAGGTATCGCAATGTTTAACAAATTCTGTAATGTCTATTGTCATATTAGGCCAATAATAGTTGGGAGATATTAAATTAAGCATTTTTTGAATCCCTAAATGTCCAAAATTATCATGAGCAATATGGAGTAATTTTTTTCTTAATGACATTGGTACAACAATTTTTTTGAATCCCTTTTTCTGAACTATAATAATTCCATTCTCTTTTTTATATTTTTTGTCACAAACATTGTCTTTGTCTTGCATCTCTATAATTTCTTTCCTATCTAGCAATAAACTAATATGTTGATTAAAATGACAAACAGGATTTCGTGACAACATGTCTGCTTCAACATTTGTTGAACCCTTTTCATATTTTATCTCATAATCAAACATACTAAGTTTGAGCGACCATCTAAAAAGCCTACCTCTTAAGTTTTTAACACTCTTTAACCATACTAGAGATGCGTGGTCCGTATGAATTGTAAACTTGACACCATGAAAGTAATGATAGAATTTGTCAAGAGTATCTATAATAGCTAAACATTCTAATTCAGTTATGAAATAATTTTGCTCATAACTCTTCAAAATTCTAGAATGATAAGCAATAGGATGTAAGAAATTTTCTTTATCAGGTTGTTTTAGAACAGCACCTACTGCTATCTGAGAGGCATCTACAAACATATGTAAAGGTAATTTAGGATCATAAATTTTGAGGATGGGTTTAGCAATTAAAGAATTTTTTAATTTTTCAAAAGACTCCTGGCACTCTGAGTTCCATTCCCATATTGTGTCTTTTTTAAGTAATCGGTTCAGAGGATATCTAATTTCAGCATATTTATTTATGAATTTATGGTAAACATTAATGGAACCTAGAAATCGTTGTAACTCTTTCACATTTGAAGGAGGTTTTAAATTTTTGATGGTTTCAATATTGGCATTTGCTGGTGTTATAGTTCCATTAGTGATTTCATAACCTAAGAAATTGATTTTATTTTGGCCTAATTTACATTTAGAAAGTTTAAGTTTAATGTTTTCTTGTTTGCAAATGTCAAAAATTTGAGCTAAATGGTTTAAATGTTCTTCTAATGAGGAAGAGAAAATTATAATATCATCAAAATAGTGGCACGCAAAGTCGATTTTATATTTATTAAGGATTCTTCGAATGGTTCTATTGAATATGGGAGGGCCCGTTTTTATGCCAAAAGGGAGCACGAGCCACTCAAAAAGTCCAAAATTGGTTGCAAATGCTAATTTTTCTGTATCGGATGGATGTATTGGTATGTGCCAGTAGCCAGAGGCTAAATCCAAAGTTGAAAAATACTGAGCACTACTCAATTTATCTAAAATTCCATCGATACAGGGCAAGGGTTATGCATCATTTTTAATTATTGCGTTTAATTTTCTATAGTCTATACATAATCGCGTTTTTTTACCTTCCTCTCTTTTCATAACTAGTGTAACAGGGGCAGAATAGGGGCTATTACTTTCCTTTATCAGTCCGGCTGCTAACAATGATTGAATTTGGTTTTTTATTTCTATTTCTTCTAGAGGAGATGTTCGGTAGGGCCTCAAAGATATAGGTAGGTCTGAGTTTAGTATAACGCGTTGTGGTTCAATATTAATCCTACCCACATCATATTTATGCTTTTCAAAAATATCACTATAAATATGAACTAATTCCCTTAAATTTACATCTTGAATTAAATTTATTTCCCCAGTTAAATCTGAATCCAAATTATCGCGAAAATTTTGAAGAGTCATGGAACCTCTATAATCAGGATGCACATTAATTGCGTGATCATATTCAACACAGTCTTCATTTTTCATAATATTTCTACAAGTAGATTGTAACTCTATATCATGATTACTTACATTCAGTGTTTCATTATCATAATTATCTATTGCTACAGTATTACCAGTATTTAATTTCATATTTTTTTTTATATTCTGAGGTTACAAATTCATTAGATTGATCCCTGTTTTGTTGTACTTGGTCCATATTTACTGTATTGAAATGAAGGGATCTCTCATTATGTATGGATATACTGTTAGTTATAATTTTCCTTCCCTGCCTTACAATACAATTTTTACATTCTATGTTTAATTTAAATTTAGAACATTCTTTTAACCCCAAAATAGCATAATCCAAATTTGTATTGCATACTAAAAAGTTAATATATTTTTTAATTTTACCCACTTTTAGAAGAACACTACATTTTTTATTTATATGTAAAAATCCTTTTGCCTGACCAATGGTAACTGAGGGTATAGTCTCAATTTTAGCATTAAGTTTTTTAACAAATTTAATTGGCAATATTGCAATAGTTGAGCCAGTATCTACAACACATGGCAAATTATAATTATTTGTACATCCATACACAATTAATAGTCAAATATTATGAGAATTATTTTGTGAGCTACTTGGAAGAGTATCAGAGGATGGCAACTCACTCCTAAAAATACATTCTCTTTCCCAATGAAAAGCATTACTGACACCCCTATTTGTGCATATCCTACAAGGTCTTGAAGGGTATGAATTTTGAATATAATTATTTTGACAAACTCCAGGTCTTTGAAACTGAGATTGCCTTTGGGGAATCCAATTCCTAGGTGTATTATTGGGCCTAACTGGCTGAATCCAGGGCCTAGTTGGTTGAAAAGATTGAAAATTTTGTCTAGCTGATGGTTGATTTATTATTTGGTTTGAAACTAGTGGGGTGGAAACTTCCACGAATTGTTTGACAACCCGGTACCATTCTGTGGTACTACTAGGAGGATTTATAATAATATTGTTTTTGAATTCTGGTTTTAAACCATCAGTTAAACCTTGTAATAGTATATTTTCACTAAGATGTAATTTCCTACCAATTTCCACTTTTTTACGAAAATAAGTTTCTAAATTGTCTAAATTATCTAATTTCAGATTTGAAAAATCAGAAAAACTCGGGATGTCTAATTGAATGAATCTTTCTATCAAAATTTTCTTAATTTGTTCATAATCCGTACAATTTAAACAGTCATTGATATAAATTTTTTGCGCTTCCCCTTTCAGATATTGCGCAATAGAATTAAATTTCCATTCTAGATTTTTCTTCTCCTTTTCACATGTTGTATCAAAATAAGTTAACCACGACAAAATGTTCATTCCAGAACTCGGGTCAAACGGTACGAACTTAGGATCTTCCATAATTTTTTGATTCTTACTAATTAGAATAAATGAAGCACTTCTATTTTCTTTATTAAATCCTGATCGTAAAATCATTCGCAATAAATTTCAAAGTTAATAATTTCTATCAATTACATATTTTTTCAAAATTACTATATCAGATCCATAACATACAATAAATAATAAATAATAAATAAATTAGTAAATTAATAAATTAACTTCAAATTACTCTCATCAATAAAATAATAAATAATAAATACTTTCCATCAATCATAAATAGAATAGAAATAATAATCAAAACATTTAATAAAATAAACTTACAGTTCACGAAAAATCTTCAATAAAATCCATTCTTCATTAAATTCCTCATCAAATACCTTTCGCATACTCAGCACTTTGAAGTAATTAATTTTCAAAAATTTTCCTATGACCATGAATACTCAATCAAAATTTGTGCGCACAGATCAACATCAAGCGTCAGGAAATCCACATCAGACTCGAAGCAAGTACTAATTCTTTCCAAGCATAGCTGTGAAGTTCTTTAGAAAGAGCATTTCTTTTACTTTAATTAAGTAAGAAATTACAGCGATTTAGGCACAAAAACATTCACGAGAAGTCGATTATCGGCGGTTCACAAAGCTATCATCATTTCATTCCACAGCAGATTTCATTAGCAAGCCGAAAATACCATATAGAATGTCCTTCAATCGAACTTCGGCGATAGCATGCTTTTCTTCGTTCCATCGCAATTTTCTTTAAATATCCAAAAACGGCAGCACAGATAAATAATCCTGTCGACTTTTCGATTAGTTGTGACGATTTAAGGAGAACTCGAATTATTTCCACTGGTTAAAAAGAAACACACAGTCATGGCAAGCGAGGGAAAAAACAAAATAAAATAATAAATGTAGAAGATCCAATAATTAGTCATGGGCTGCTGTAAATTCATTTATTAAATTCGTAATAATGAGGAAGGAAAAGCTCCTTTTGCAAAAATTCCATCATTATTTCAGCGAGCTGTCCTCATCGAAGAAGCAACCCAAGAAATCTTCTTCTTCATCTCGAGACTTCCACCTTCTAAACTCAAAAGAAAGTACTGGAACATTCTGTAACCTCAAACCATCATTCTTTTATGTAAACAGAATTCTTGTCCAGCTACGAGGCTATTTTTAAACAGACGATAAGTTTATTTAAAAAAAAATATTATTTAACCAATTTATAATTGACTCAGAATTTTAAATATCTTACGCAGACGATTTTTATAAATGATTAATTTTAAGAGAAAAAGAAAAGAAATGAATTTATTAATATGCACACATCAAAGGTTGACGTAGGAAAAATAAATAAATAGATAAAATAAAATAATGATATTTTTTGAAAGGTATGGTTTTGGAATAAATTTAATAAGACTTTCTTAAAAAGGGTTGATAAAAACATAGAAGAAATTAGTTTTATTTGGAATATTAAGAAATAAAGTTTTAATTAAGAATATTTTTAATTTAGAGCCATCTTTTTAAATTTACGCATACTGGAATAATGTTTTTTAAGGCAAATTAAGAATTTATATCGTCTGCATAAGGATTAACAGATTAGATTTAGAAACAAGATTTTAATTTAAAAATTTGAAGTAAGTACGGAATATTATTATAAGAAAATTAAGATAGTATAAAGGTTAGTTTTGGCGAAAAAATTTTAAATTTGTAATATTATCCCCCCTCCCCAAGACTTTGTATGAAATTGATAGTTAAATAAAACTACAAGTTCAGACAACAGAAATATAATAATTTAGAAAAGTTAAATTTTGGAATAAAACTGTCAAACTCAGGAAGCCAAGAGATGGAAGAAAAGAAAATTAACACAATATATAAAAAATATTAGCAATTAAAATAAAATAGTTAAGAGAAAATAATTCTGAATTAAATTTAGGTAGGAGCATTTCCCTGAAAGAAATACAATAATGTTACAACATCACTTACCATTTGTAAGTGCAGAGGAGATAATACATATAATAACAGTAAATAAGTTATGAATATTAATAAGCAAGAGATAAAAATATAATAAAAACAATAAAAATTCGTTCTCATGGAAGTTTAAATAATTACAATGACTTAATGCATAGTTTATTTTAAATAAGTCCTTTAAATGAAACAAGTCTTTCAATAGTATGTATAAAAGAGTCTTTTCCAATGTTCTCTGAATACAGTCTCTTTAATAAAAATCTTCAAACCTAGTTTAATCTTTGGTTTTAATGTTATATTGGATCCAACATCTTTCAGTAATATATCAATTTTTCAATAATAAATAGCATCACTCTCAATATCAATAATAAATAATATAGAAAAATTTAAATAATGACAATAACAACAATAATAAGTAATAATATAATAAGACTCCATATCCTAATATTTTTCAATAAGAGTATAATTAATACTAAACTTCATTATAGAAATCATAATAATAATAATAATAGTAAAACAAGAGAATAATCAAAAGAAAATATCACTATTTGTTTATTATTGATAGGGAAAAAACTGGTTGAGGATAAAAATAATTACATAGCAACTAAATAATTTTCTTATCTTCTAATAGCATAAGAAAGTATTTTTTGCTAGCCGAAAGTATAAATAAAAAAAATCATAATTCCAAAATCCAAATAAAATTAAATCTAACTATTTAGAAAATGGACTCTCAACCAGTATTTCCTTACAATAATTCCTCTCTGATACTCTTTTACAAAATTGTCAAATTTGGTTATAAGTTCTCAAATGTCAAATGTAGAATAATGTTTTATCTACACATGGTTTATAAACTTCAATAATAGAATACAAATAGGAATAAAAGGTGTCATTCTTAATTGAGAAATGGAAATAAAAATAGTGTGCTTTTTTGAAAAACTTTTAATAGCTGTAGTTTTCACAATCACTGAAAATCACATATTATGTTATAGGTTTGAGTAGAATCATTAGATTTTATAACTGTTATAACATAAATATCTGTTGAATAAATAGAATAATACTAAGGTCAAATACATGAGTAAATATAGTTAGACTTAAACACCCTTAAATTTAATTTATCAACATCAATTTGAAAGCTTTTACAATCAAAGTGTTCACCCTATGCCTGCATAAGGAGCCCAATTTAACCCCAAAAACTCCCAAAAACAAGTAATATTCTTGTAGGCCTCCAAGAACATACCTGCTGATGTTGAAAATTATGGTGATAAAATATTTAAAGACTAAGAATTAAAATTTAATCTATTGTCTTGACTTTAGTTTGATCTAGTGATTGTGATTGTATCTGAGGTTTTGTTTGTTTTTTGGATTGCTCATGAAACAGTTTAAAATCTTTGGGTGAAAAATAGGGTCTTAATTTAGAAACATGCACAATAACGGAATTCTGTCCTGTCTCATAATTAAATTTATCTATTTCATAAGTTACATCAGAAAGTTTATTTATAATTTTATATGGTCCAGAGAAAGTAGGTTCTAATTTTCGAGTGTTAGGGTATTTAAATTCTTCATAAATTACAGAGTCTTGTATTTTTAATGGGCATTCAACAAAATTTCGATCATAGAGCCTTTTACTTTTAAGGTGAAATTCATGAGTTCGCGCTTTCGCAATTTTGAGGGCTTTGTCTACTGGCGGGTAATAGTTCTGTTTTAAAGGAGATTCATAAGGCAATTGACCATAAAATAAATAGGCAGGTGGGAATTTGGTGATAGAATGGGGCGTATTGTTGTATTCTTCGATGACTTGGTTTAATAATCTAGTCCAAGGTATTTTAGAAGAAGTGGAATTAACTTTACATTTAAGCCGGGTAAGTATAGTCTGATTAACGCGCTCTACCTTTCCATTGGTCTGAGGATGATGTGCGAATGTAAAACGTTGTTGAACATGATGATTTCTAAGGAATTTCTTAAATCTTGGAGATCTGAAAGATTTATGCCTGTCACTAAGTATTTTTTGAGGTGCTTTGATATTGAAAATTTGTTTTAAACAGTTAGTGTATGTTTCAGTGGTAACATTTTTGGAGGGAAAAGCCCAAACAAATCTAGTTGCATGATCTATTATTATGTGTAAGAATTTTTTTGTTGAGTTGTAATAGTTAAATCCACCAACAGTATCAATAGAAAGACATTCAAAAGGTTGATCTGTTGCTGGCATAGCTTGTAATAAGCCGAATCTTTTCTGTTTTGGTTTTTTATTTTTCTGACAGGTATCGCAATGTTTAACAAATTCTGTAATGTCTATTGTCATATTAGGCCAATAATAGTTGGGAGATATTAAATTAAGCATTTTTTGAATCCCTAAATGTCCAAAATTATCATGAGCAATATGGAGTAATTTTTTTCTTAATGACATTGGTACAACAATTTTTTTGAATCCCTTTTTCTGAACTATAATAATTCCATTCTCTTTTTTATATTTTTTGTCACAAACATTGTCTTTGTCTTGCATCTCTATAATTTCTTTCCTATCTAGCAATAAACTAATATGTTGATTAAAATGACAAACAGGATTTCGTGACAACATGTCTGCTTCGACATTTGTTGAACCCTTTTCATATTTTATCTCATAATCAAACATACTAAGTTTGAGCGACCATCTAAAAAGCCTACCTCTTAAGTTTTTAACACTCTTTAACCATACTAGAGATGCGTGGTCCGTATGAATTGTAAACTTGACACCATGAAAGTAATGATAGAATTTGTCAAGAGTATCTATAATAGCTAAACATTCTAATTCAGTTATGAAATAATTTTGCTCATAACTCTTCAAAATTCTAGAATGATAAGCAATAGGATGTAAGAAATTTTCTTTATCAGGTTGTTTTAGAACAGCACCTACTGCTATCTGAGACGCATCTACAAACATATGTAAAGGTAATTTAGGATCATAAATTTTGAGGATGGGTTTAGCAATTAAAGAATTTTTTAATTTTTCAAAAGACTCCTGGCACTCTGAGTTCCATTCCCATATTGTGTCTTTTTTAAGTAATCGGTTCAGAGGATATCTAATTTCAGCATATTTATTTATGAATTTATGGTAAACATTAATGGAACCTAGAAATCGTTGTAACTCTTTCACATTTGAAGGAGGTTTTAAATTTTTGATGGTTTCAATATTGGCATTTGCTGGTGTTATAGTTCCATTAGTGATTTCATAACCTAAGAAATTGATTTTATTTTGGCCTAATTTACATTTAGAAAGTTTAAGTTTAATGTTTTCTTGTTTGCAAATGTCAAAAATTTGAGCTAAATGGTTTAAATGTTCTTCTAATGAGGAAGAGAAAATTATAATATCATCAAAATAGTGGCACGCAAAGTCGATTTTATATTTATTAAGGATTCTTCGAATGGTTCTATTGAATATGGGAGGGCCCGTTTTTATGCCAAAAGGGAGCACGAGCCACTCAAAAAGTCCAAAATTGGTTGCAAATGCTAATTTTTCTGTATCGGATGGATGTATTGGTATGTGCCAGTAGCCAGAGGCTAAATCCAAAGTTGAAAAATACTGAGCACTACTCAATTTATCTAAAATTCCATCGATACAGGGCAAGGGTTATGCATCATTTTTAATTATTGCGTTTAATTTTCTATAGTCTATACATAATCGCGTTTTTTTACCTTCCTCTCTTTTCATAACTAGTGTAACAGGGGCAGAATAGGGGCTATTACTTTCCTTTATCAGTCCGGCTGCTAACAATGATTGAATTTGGTTTTTTATTTCTATTTCTTCTAGAGGAGATGTTCGGTAGGGCCTCAAAGATATAGGTAGGTCTGAGTTTAGTATAACGCGTTGTGGTTCAATATTAATCCTACCCACATCATATTTATGCTTTTCAAAAATATCACTATAAATATGAACTAATTCCCTTAAATTTACATCTTGAATTAAATTTATTTCCCCAGTTAAATCTGAATCCAAATTATCGCGAAAATTTTGAAGAGTCATGGAACCTCTATAATCAGGATGCACATTAATTGCGTGATCATATTCAACACAGTCTTCATTTTTCATAATATTTCTACAAGTAGATTGTAACTCTATATCATGATTACTTACATTCAGTGTTTCATTATCATAATTATCTATTGCTACAGTATTACCAGTATTTAATTTCATATTTTTTTTTATATTCTGAGGTTACAAATTCATTAGATTGATCCCTGTTTTGTTGTACTTGGTCCATATTTACTGTATTGAAATGAAGGGATCTCTCATTATGTATGGATATACTGTTAGTTATAATTTTCCTTCCCTGCCTTACAATACAATTTTTACATTCTATGTTTAATTTAAATTTAGAACATTCTTTTAACCCCAAAATAGCATAATCCAAATTTGTATTGCATACTAAAAAGTTAATATATTTTTTAATTTTACCCACTTTTAGAAGAACACTACATTTTTTATTTATATGTAAAAATCCTTTTGCCTGACCAATGGTAACTGAGGGTATAGTCTCAATTTTAGCATTAAGTTTTTTAACAAATTTAATTGGCAATATTGCAATAGTTGAGCCAGTATCTACAACACATGGCAAATTATAATTATTTGTACATCCATACACAATTAATAGTCAAATATTATGAGAATTATTTTGTGAGCTACTTGGAAGAGTATCAGAGGATGGCAACTCACTCCTAAAAATACATTCTCTTTCCCAATGAAAAGCATTACTGACACCCCTATTTGTGCATATCCTACAAGGTCTTGAAGGGTATGAATTTTGAATATAATTATTTTGACAAACTCCAGGTCTTTGAAACTGAGATTGCCTTTGGGGAATCCAATTCCTAGGTGTATTATTGGGCCTAACTGGCTGAATCCAGGGCCTAGTTGGTTGAAAAGATTGAAAATTTTGTCTAGCTGATGGTTGATTTATTATTTGGTTTGAAACTAGTGGGGTGGAAACTTCCACGAATTGTTTGACAACCCGGTACCATTCTGTGGTACTACTAGGAGGATTTATAATAATATTGTTTTTGAATTCTGGTTTTAAACCATCAGTTAAACCTTGTAATAGTATATTTTCACTAAGATGTAATTTCCTACCAATTTCCACTTTTTTACGAAAATAAGTTTCTAAATTGTCTAAATTATCTAATTTCAGATTTGAAAAATCAGAAAAACTCGGGATGTCTAATTGAATGAATCTTTCTATCAAAATTTTCTTAATTTGTTCATAATCCGTACAATTTAAACAGTCATTGATATAAATTTTTTGCGCTTCCCCTTTCAGATATTGCGCAATAGAATTAAATTTCCATTCTAGATTTTTCTTCTCCTTTTCACATGTTGTATCAAAATAAGTTAACCACGACAAAATGTTCATTCCAGAACTCGGGTCAAACGGTACGAACTTAGGATCTTCCATAATTTTTTGATTCTTACTAATTAGAATAAATGAAGCACTTCTATTTTCTTTATTAAATCCTGATCGTAAAATCATTCGCAATAAATTTCAAAGTTAATAATTTCTATCAATTACATATTTTTTCAAAATTACTATATCAGATCCATAACATACAATAAATAATAAATAATAAATAAATTAGTAAATTAATAAATTAACTTCAAATTACTCTCATCAATAAAATAATAAATAATAAATACTTTCCATCAATCATAAATAGAATAGAAATAATAATCAAAACATTTAATAAAATAAACTTACAGTTCACGAAAAATCTTCAATAAAATCCATTCTTCATTAAATTCCTCATCAAATACCTTTCGCATACTCAGCACTTTGAAGTAATTAATTTTCAAAAATTTTCCTATTACCATGAATACTCAATCAAAATTTGTGCGCACAGATCAACATCAAGCGTCAGGAAATCCACATCAGACTCGAAGCAAGTACTAATTCTTTCCAAGCATAGCTGTGAAGTTCTTTAGAAAGAGCATTTCTTTTACTTTAATTAAGTAAGAAATTACAGCGATTTAGGCACAAAAACATTCACGAGAAGTCGATTATCGGCGGTTCACAAAGCTATCATCATTTCATTCCACAGCAGATTTCATTAGCAAGCCGAAAATACCATATAGAATGTCCTTCAATCGAACTTCGGCGATAGCATGCTTTTCTTCGTTCCATCGCAATTTTCTTTAAATATCCAAAAACGGCAGCACAGATAAATAATCCTGTCGACTTTTCGATTAGTTGTGACGATTTAAGGAGAACTCGAATTATTTCCACTGGTTAAAAAGAAACACACAGTCATGGCAAGCGAGGGAAAAAACAAAATAAAATAATAAATGTAGAAGATCCAATAATTAGTCATGGGCTGCTGTAAATTCATTTATTAAATTCGTAATAATGAGGAAGGAAAAGCTCCTTTTGCAAAAATTCCATCATTATTTCAGCGAGCTGTCCTCATCGAAGAAGCAACCCAAGAAATCTTCTTCTTCATCTCGAGACTTCCACCTTCTAAACTCAAAAGAAAGTACTGGAACATTCTGTAACCTCAAACCATCATTCTTTTATGTAAACAGAATTCTTGTCCAGCTACGAGGCTATTTTTAAACAGACGATAAATTTATTTAAAAAAAAATATTATTTAACCAATTTATAATTGACTCAGAATTTTAAATATCTTACGCAGACGATTTTTATAAATGATTAATTTTAAGAGAAAAAGAAAAGAAATGAATTTATTAATATGCACACATCAAAGGTTGACGTAGGAAAAATAAATAAATAGATAAAATAAAATAATGATATTTTTTGAAAGGTATGGTTTTGGAATAAATTTAATAAGACTTTCTTAAAAAGGGTTGATAAAAACATAGAAGAAATTAGTTTTATTTGGAATATTAAGAAATAAAGTTTTAATTAAGAATATTTTTAATTTAGAGCCATCTTTTTAAATTTACGCATACTGGAATAATGTTTTTTAAGGCAAATTAAGAATTTATATCGTCTGCATAAGGATTAACAGATTAGATTTAGAAACAAGATTTTAATTTAATAATTTGAAGTAAGTACGGAATATTATTATAAGAAAATTAAGATAGTATAAAGGTTAGTTTTGGCGAAAAAATTTTAAATTTGTAATATTATCCCCCCTCCCCAAGACTTTGTATGAAATTGATAGTTAAATAAAACTACAAGTTCAGACAACAGAAATATAATAATTTAGAAAAGTTAAATTTTGGAATAAAACTGTCAAACTCAGGAAGCCAAGAGATGGAAGAAAAGAAAATTAACACAATATATAAAAAATATTAGCAATTAAAATAAAATAGTTAAGAGAAAATAATTCTGAATTAAATTTAGGTAGGAGCATTTCCCTGAAAGAAATACAATAATGTTACAACATCACTTACCATTTGTAAGTGCAGAGGAGATAATACATATAATAACAGTAAATAAGTTATGAATATTAATAAGCAAGAGATAAAAATATAATAAAAACAATAAAAATTCGTTCTCATGGAAGTTTAAATAATTACAATGACTTAATGCATAGTTTATTTTAAATAAGTCCTTTAAATGAAACAAGTCTTTCAATAGTATGTATAAAAGAGTCTTTTCCAATGTTCTCTGAATACAGTCTCTTTAATAAAAATCTTCAAACCTAGTTTAATCTTTGGTTTTAATGTTATATTGGATCCAACATCTTTCAGTAATATATCAATTTTTCAATAATAAATAGCATCACTCTCAATATCAATAATAAATAATATAGAAAAATTTAAATAATGACAATAACAACAATAATAAGTAATAATATAATAAGACTCCATATCCTAATATTTTTCAATAAGAGAATTAATACTAAACTTCATTATAGAAATCATAATAATAATAATAATAGTAAAACAAGAGAATAATCAAAAGAAAATATCACTATTTGTTTATTATTGATAGGGAAAAAACTGGTTGAGGATAAAAATAATTACATAGCAACTAAATAATTTTCTTATCTTCTTAATAGCATAAGAAAGTATTTTTTGCTAGCCGAAAGTATAAGTAAAAAAAATCATAATTCCAAAATCCAAATAAAATTAAATCTAACTATTTAGAATATGGACTCTCAACCAGTATTTCCTTACAATAATTCCTCTCTGATACTCTTTTACAAAATTGTCAAATTTGGTTATAAGTTCTCAAATGTCAAATGTAGAATAATGTTTTATCTACACATGGTTTATAAACTTCAATAATAGAATACAAATAGGAATAAAAGGTGTCATTCTTAATTGAGAAATGGAAATAAAAATAGTGTGCTTTTTTGAAAAACTTTTAATAGCTGTAGTTTTCACAATCACTGAAAATCACATATTATGTTATAGGTTTGAGTAGAATCATTAGATTTTACAACTGTTATAACATAAATATCTGTTGAATAAATAGAATAATACTAAGGTCAAATACATGAGTAAATATAGTTAGACTTAAACACCCTTAAATTTAATTTATCAACATCAATTTGAAAGCTTTTACAATCAAAGTGTTCACCCTATGCCTGCATAAGGAGCCCAATTTAACCCCAAAAACTCCCAAAAACAAGTAATATTCTTGTAGGCCTCCAAGAACATACCTGCTGATGTTGAAAATTATGGTGATAAAATATTTAAAGACTAAGAATTAAAATTTAATCTATTGTCTTGACTTTAGTTTGATCTAGTGATTGTGATTGTATCTGAGGTTTTGTTTGTTTTTTGGATTGCTCATGAAACAGTTTAAAATCTTTGGGTGAAAAATAGGGTCTTAATTTAGAAACATGCACAATAACGGAATTCTGTCCTGTCTCATAATTAAATTTATCTATTTCATAAGTTACATCAGAAAGTTTATTTATAATTTTATATGGTCCAGAGAAAGTAGGTTCTAATTTTCGAGTGTTAGGGTATTTAAATTCTTCATAAATTACAGAGTCTTGTATTTTTAATGGGCATTCAACAAAATTTCGATCATAGAGCCTTTTACTTTTAAGGTGAAATTCATGAGTTCGCGCTTTCGCAATTTTGAGGGCTTTGTCTACTGGCGGGTAATAGTTCTGTTTTAAAGGAGATTCATAAGGCAATTGACCATAAAATAAATAGGCAGGTGGGAATTTGGTGATAGAATGGGGCGTATTGTTGTATTCTTCGATGACTTGGTTTAATAATCTAGTCCAAGGTATTTTAGAAGAAGTGGAATTAACTTTACATTTAAGCCGGGTAAGTATAGTCTGATTAACGCGCTCTACCTTTCCATTGGTCTGAGGATGATGTGCGAATGTAAAACGTTGTTGAACATGATGATTTCTAAGGAATTTCTTAAATCTTGGAGATCTGAAAGATTTATGCCTGTCACTAAGTATTTTTTGAGGTGCTTTGATATTGAAAATTTGTTTTAAACAGTTAGTGTATGTTTCAGTGGTAACATTTTTGGAGGGAAAAGCCCAAACAAATCTAGTTGCATGATCTATTATTATGTGTAAGAATTTTTTTGTTGAGTTGTAATAGTTAAATCCACCAACAGTATCAATAGAAAGACATTCAAAAGGTTGATCTGTTGCTGGCATAGCTTGTAATAAGCCGAATCTTTTCTGTTTTGGTTTTTTATTTTTCTGACAGGTATCGCAATGTTTAACAAATTCTGTAATGTCTATTGTCATATTAGGCCAATAATAGTTGGGAGATATTAAATTAAGCATTTTTTGAATCCCTAAATGTCCAAAATTATCATGAGCAATATGGAGTAATTTTTTTCTTAATGACATTGGTACAACAATTTTTTTGAATCCCTTTTTCTGAACTATAATAATTCCATTCTCTTTTTTATATTTTTTGTCACAAACATTGTCTTTGTCTTGCATCTCTATAATTTCTTTCCTATCTAGCAATAAACTAATATGTTGATTAAAATGACAAACAGGATTTCGTGACAACATGTCTGCTTCGACATTTGTTGAACCCTTTTCATATTTTATCTCATAATCAAACATACTAAGTTTGAGCGACCATCTAAAAAGCCTACCTCTTAAGTTTTTAACACTCTTTAACCATACTAGAGATGCGTGGTCCGTATGAATTGTAAACTTGACACCATGAAAGTAATGATAGAATTTGTCAAGAGTATCTATAATAGCTAAACATTCTAATTCAGTTATGAAATAATTTTGCTCATAACTCTTCAAAATTCTAGAATGATAAGCAATAGGATGTAAGAAATTTTCTTTATCAGGTTGTTTTAGAACAGCACCTACTGCTATCTGAGAGGCATCTACAAACATATGTAAAGGTAATTTAGGATCATAAATTTTGAGGATGGGTTTAGCAATTAAAGAATTTTTTAATTTTTCAAAAGACTCCTGGCACTCTGAGTTCCATTCCCATATTGTGTCTTTTTTAAGTAATCAGTTCAGAGGATATCTAATTTCAGCATATTTATTTATGAATTTATGGTAAACATTAATGGAACCTAGAAATCGTTGTAACTCTTTCACATTTGAAGGAGGTTTTAAATTTTTGATGGTTTCAATATTGGCATTTGCTGGTGTTATAGTTCCATTAGTGATTTCATAACCTAAGAAATTGATTTTATTTTGGCCTAATTTACATTTAGAAAGTTTAAGTTTAATGTTTTCTTGTTTGCAAATGTCAAAAATTTGAGCTAAATGGTTTAAATGTTCTTCTAATGAGGAAGAGAAAATTATAATATCATCAAAATAGTGGCACGCAAAGTCGATTTTATATTTATTAAGGATTCTTCGAATGGTTCTATTGAATATGGGAGGGCCCGTTTTTATGCCAAAAGGGAGCACGAGCCACTCAAAAAGTCCAAAATTGGTTGCAAATGCTAATTTTTCTGTATCGGATGGATGTATTGGTATGTGCCAGTAGCCAGAGGCTAAATCCAAAGTTGAAAAATACTGAGCACTACTCAATTTATCTAAAATTCCATCGATACGGGGCAAGGGTTCTGCATCATTTTTAATTATTGCGTTTAATTTTCTATAGTCTATACATAATCGCGTTTTTTTACCTTCCTCTCTTTTCATAACTAGTGTAACAGGGGCAGAATAGGGGCTATTACTTTCCTTTATCAGTCCGGCTGCTAACAATGATTGAATTTGGTTTTTTATTTCTATTTCTTCTAGAGGAGATGTTCGGTAGGGCCTCAAAGATATAGGTAGGTCTGAGTTTAGTATAACGCGTTGTGGTTCAATATTAATCCTACCCACATCATATTTATGCTTTTCAAAAATATCACTATAAATATGAACTAATTCCCTTAAATTTACATCTTGAATTAAATTTATTTCCCCAGTTAAATCTGAATCCGAATTATCGCGAAAATTTTGAAGAGTCATGGAACCTCTATAATCAGGATGCACATTAATTGCGTGATCATATTCAACACAGTCTTCATTTTTCATAATATTTCTACAAGTAGATTGTAACTCTATATCATGATTACTTACATTCAGTGTTTCATTATCATAATTATCTATTGCTACAGTATTACCAGTATTTAATTTCATATTTTTTTTATATTCTGAGGTTACAAATTCATTAGATTGATCCCTGTTTTGTTGTACTTGGTCCATATTTACTGTATTGAAATGAAGGGATCTCTCATTATGTATGGATATACTGTTAGTTATAATTTTCCTTCCCTGCCTTACAATACAATTTTTACATTCTATGTTTAATTTAAATTTAGAACATTCTTTTAACCCCAAAATAGCATAATCCAAATTTGTATTGCATACTAAAAAGTTAATATATTTTTTAATTTTACCCACTTTTAGAAGAACACTACATTTTTTATTTATATGTAAAAATCCTTTTGCCTGACCAATGGTAACTGAGGGTATAGTCTCAATTTTAGCATTAAGTTTTTTAACAAATTTAATTGGCAATATTGCAATAGTTGAGCCAGTATCTACAACACATGGCAAATTATAATTATTTGTACATCCATACACAATTAATTGTCAAATATTATGAGAATTATTTTGTGAGCTACTTGGAAGAGTATCAGAGGATGGCAACTCACTCCTAAAAATACATTCTCTTTCCCAATGAAAAGCATTACTGACACCCCTATTTGTGCATATCCTACAAGGTCTTGAAGGGTATGAATTTTGAATATAATTATTTTGACAAACTCCAGGTCTTTGAAACTGAGATTGCCTTTGGGGAATCCAATTCCTAGGTGTATTATTGGGCCTAACTGGCTGAATCCAGGGCCTAGTTGGTTGAAAAGATTGAAAATTTTGTCTAGCTGATGGTTGATTTATTATTTGGTTTGAAACTAGTGGGGTGGAAACTTCCACGAATTGTTTGACAACCCGGTACCATTCTGTGGTACTACTAGGAGGATTTATAATAATATTGTTTTTGAATTCTGGTTTTAAACCATCAGTTAAACCTTGTAATAGTATATTTTCACTAAGATGTAATTTCCTACCAATTTCCACTTTTTTACGAAAATAAGTTTCTAAATTGTCTAAATTATCTAATTTCAGATTTGAAAAATCAGAAAAACTCGGGATGTCTAATTGAATGAATCTTTCTATCAAAATTTTCTTAATTTGTTCATAATCCGTACAATTTAAACAGTCATTGATATAAATTTTTTGCGCTTCCCCTTTCAGATATTGCGCAATAGAATTAAATTTCCATTCTAGATTTTTCTTCTCCTTTTCACATGTTGTATCAAAATAAGTTAACCACGACAAAATGTTCATTCCAGAACTCGGGTCAAACGGTACGAACTTAGGATCTTCCATAATTTTTTGATTCTTACTAATTAGAATAAATGAAGCACTTCTATTTTCTTTATTAAATCCTGATCGTAAAATCATTCGCAATAAATTTCAAAGTTAATAATTTCTATCAATTACATATTTTTTCAAAATTACTATATCAGATCCATAACATACAATAAATAATAAATAATAAATAAATTAGTAAATTAATAAATTAACTTCAAATTACTCTCATCAATAAAATAATAAATAAATAAATAAATAAATAAATAATAAATACTTTCCATCAATCATAAATAGAATAGAAATAATAATCAAAACATTTAATAAAATAAACTTACAGTTCACGAAAAATCTTCAATAAAATCCATTCTTCATTAAATTCCTCATCAAATACCTTTCGCATACTCAGCACTTTGAAGTAATTAATTTTCAAAAATTTTCCTATGACCATGAATACTCAATCAAAATTTGTGCGCACAGATCAACATCAAGCGTCAGGAAATCCACATCAGACTCGAAGCAAGTACTAATTCTTTCCAAGCATAGCTGTGAAGTTCTTTAGAAAGAGCATTTCTTTTACTTTAATTAAGTAAGAAATTACGGCGATTTAGGCACAAAAACGAGAAGTCGATTATCGGCGGTTCACAAAGCTATCATCATTTCATTCCACAGCAGATTTCATTAGCAAGCCGAAAATACCATATAGAATGTCCTTCAATCGAACTTCGGCGATAGCATGCTTTTCTTCGTTCCATCGCAATTTTCTTTAAATATCCAAAAACGGCAGCACAGATAAATAATCCTGTCGACTTTTCAATTAGTTGTGACGTTTTAAGGAGAACTCGAATTATTTCCACTGGTTAAAAAGAAACACGCAGTCATGGCAAGCGAGGGAAAAAACAAAATAAAATAATAAATGTAGAAGATCCAATAATTAGTCATGGGCTGCTGTAAATTCATTTATTAAATTCGTAATAATGAGGAAGGAAAAGCTCCTTTTGCAAAAATTCCATCATTATTTCAGCGAGCTGTCCTCATCGAAGAAGCAACCCAAGAAATCTTCTTCTTCATCTCGAGACTTCCACCTTCTAAACTCAAAAGAAAGTACTGGAACATTCTGTAACCTCAAACCATCATTCTTTTATGTAAACAGAATTCTTGTCCAGCTACGAGGCTATTTTTAAACAGACGATAAATTTATTAAAAAAAAATATTATTTAACCAATTTATAATTGACTCAGAATTTTAAATATCTTACGCAGACGATTTTTATAAATGATTAATTTTAAGAGAAAAAGAAAAGAAATGAATTTATTAATATGCACACATCAAAGGTTGACGTAGGAAAAATAAATAAATAGATAAAATAAAATAATGATATTTTTTGAAAGGTATGGTTTTGGAATAAATTTAATAAGACTTTCTTAAAAAGGGTTGATAAAAACATAGAAGAAATTAGTTTTATTTGGAATATTAAGAAATAAAGTTTTAATTAAGAATATTTTTAATTTAGAGCCATCTTTTTAAATTTACGCATACTGGAATAATGTTTTTTAAGGCAAATTAAGAATTTATATCGTCTGCATAAGGATTAACAGATTAGATTTAGAAACAAGATTTTAATTTAATAATTTGAAGTAAGTACGGAATATTATTATAAGAAAATTAAGATAGTATAAAGGTTAGTTTTGGCGAAACAATTTTAAATTTGTAATATATATATATATATAGTAATTGTCAAATATGAGCATAAAAATATTTTTTACCATTGCTGAAGGATCTTTTCATCCCAACCAATGTAGGATTATCCTCATCAGAGTTTTCTTCTACAGAATAAACAAATATATATATATAAAGTAATAGAATATATAACATATATTTTTAAAATACTAACAATAATTTAAATAAATAAGAACAGTGCTGGGATTCAGATGGTTTGCTAGAAACACTACCAAATTTTTTGTTTCTATTTTTTAAAATTCAATAAACTAGCTATTAAAATGATATTTGTAATGCATACATCACTAATCTATATTCTTTACTATCTTTAAATATTTATTTACACAGCAGCATATTCTTAGCATAACACCACAACACAATCTTCTTAGTTTTTTTTTTTTTTTTTTTTTTTTCTCTCTTTGATGACAAAATTAAATCACACACACACATACACATATATGTATAGATATTTAAAGAAATAAATCACTAAAACAAATCTTTCTGACCTATAAAAGCAGACTTAAGGAAAATATTCCAGATCAACAATGAAAAACAGAATGTTGTCCAGTTAAATTGATGGTATCAAGCTTAGAAGCTAATGGATACTGATTGTATATTACAGTCTTATTTTTTCAAGGAATAATGCCTTTGAAAAACAAATTAAGGAATAGATTAGCTCTCCCATTTTCCCCTTTTTATATTTAATCATTGAATTCCCAAAACAGATCTTGGATACGCCTTATCATATAACAAACCTATTTCTAAAGTTTGAAGCAAAATCAGATAATTCTGCATAAAAATCCATTTATATGATTTAAAAGTAGTTACACCCATTTCTTCTCTTTATACTTAACTGTTAAATCCCCAAAACTATTCAGAGATTCACCTTATCAGAAAGAACCGATATCCAAAATTTAAAGCAAATAGGATAATTCTGCACAAATACTCATTACATAATTCAAGAGGGATTATCCCCTGTTCTTTCCTTTATACTTAAACATTAAATCTCCAAAACTATTCAGAGATCGCCTTGTCAGAAAGAACATACATCCAAAATTTAAAGCAAATTAGATAATTCTACATAAATACTCATTTATATAGTTCAAGAGTGGTTACTCCCTGTTTTTTCCTTTATACTTAATCACTAAACCTCGAAAACTATTCAGAGATTCGCCTTTCAAAAAGAAACTATAACCAAAATTTAAAGCAAATTAGATATTTCTGCATACAAATCTACTTATCTAACTTAAGGGGGGGGGGGGGGTCCATTCCACCTTTATACTTAACAAAAGAACCTTACAGCTAATTAGAGAAGCATCTTTTTAATATGAACCTATATCCAAAAATTGAAGCAAATCACTTAATTCTGCATGAAAAACCATTTACCTAAATTAAGAGGGTAACCCCCTTGATACCCCTTTCATACTTATCCAATGAATTCCCAAAACAAATCAGGGAAGCGCAGTATCAGAATGAACCTACATCCAAAATTTGAAGCAAATCGGTAAATTCTTTGTGAAAAACCCATTTACATAAATTAATAAGGGGTTCCCCCCCCTTTATACTTAACCAATGAACACCCAATACTATCATGGAGGCATCTCATCAGAATAATGTTATATCCAAAATTTGAATGAAATCTGATAATTCTGCATGAAAAACCCATTTATATAAATTAAGAGAGGTTTCCCCCTTACACTTATCAAATGAACTCCCAAAACTAATCAGGGAAGTGCCTTATCAGAATAAATGTATATCCAAAATTTGAAGTAAGTCAGATATTTTTATCATGTGTTATCGCTTTATATACATACATAGTACAAAACCGGTGGGCACATAAGCACTCAGGCTTTGATAGTCTGAGCTATAAAGTTAAAAGTATTTTTCACCAAAGCAAGATTATCAGTTGAACTGTTTAGCAATCTGTAAACCTTGTGATACTATAGGCTTCAGCAATAAATATATTGCATTTTAAAAACAACTAGAATTATTAATAGTTAACTTATTATAGTTTCAGTAATTGAATTTTGATCTTTTGTGTGCGCGTGTGTGTGTGGTCTGTTCAATGAAAGTTTCCTCTCTGAATCAGAACAGATGTTTCAATAAAAGGGGTTTTCACACCCTAAATACCTTTGGGGAAAGATTAAGATAGGAGGGATAGTTTCACAAAGCAGAAAAACAAATACTCATGTTTAAAATGTTATTTAATATCAAAAAGGAGAAAATAATACACACAAATAAATACAAGCATTGGTAATTTTCAAAATTTTGCAAATTAAGTATCAACTGGAAATTTCTCAAAACCATTGATCTAATAATAAAATATAATAGGCAGAATTTCTCAAAATGACTGCACAATAATAAAAAATTTTGATACACTTATGATTTTTTTCTTAAACATAAAATCATTCCAGATATGATCATGGGTGATTTGCAATCAACCTTATCTTAACTAATTTGCCTTATCTTAACAGAACAAAATTAAGTTAATAACTTAATTTCTTGGGAAGAAAAAAAAACTAACTAAAAAGTATATAATATTAACTAACAAACTTTCATTTTTGAGGAAATTTTAAAATTTAATTGATTTACTAGATAAAAGCCTAATTTATTTCAATATTACTTTTAATGAAATTAGATCTACAGAATTTATGCAACAGAACTTATTTATTTTAATATTGTTTAAAAATTATGTAACTATAAAACTTTAAAAATATATAAGAAAGATCTATTGTTAATTTTCACCAAAATCAAAGAAATATACATAAAATAGGCTCCATACATGTAAATCAAATATCTGTTTATAAATTAATTAAACATTTAGAATTTTATATAAATTTAAACAGCAAAAAGCTTAAACTTCATACCAGATGAAGATTCGCTTCCTCGTCTTTTGAAGCTAGCAAAAGAAGCATTTTTATAGTCTGACAACCACGAATGATTACGAGTTAAACTCTTTGTCGAAGCAGTCTCAACTACAGAATTACGCTGAAAATTTTCCATCTCAAGAGTAAGCTCATCTATTTTATCTTGTAATTCCTAAAAAATTTAACAAAAAAATTAACATTTCTGAAAATTATGTTTTTAATTATCATATGAAATATTTTTAATCCAACAGTACTAGTACTTGTAATGCTTCAGATGTGCTTCCTGTGATCAGCAATTTATTAACAATGGGTTAAGAGTGCCAACATCTGACTTACATTTAGCTTTTTGGAACTTATAAAGAATAATAAAGGTAATAGTGAAATCAATGTATTTAAATAAAAATCAATTTTATGTAACTTATTCTTCAACGACTTTATATTTAAGAATTCATGTGCACAGATTATTTAATCACTTTCAACAATGCTGGGTATAGTGGAACACTTGCTCTCATTCATTGTAGCTGACTAGTCATGAACAGTTTAAAAAAGAATTTTGCAATAAAATTTTGATTAATTTAGAATTTAATTTAAAATCTGAAGCAAAAAAGTTTTATTTATTTATTTATTTATTTATTTATTTTTTAAGCATAATAAATTAATCTTCTTATGCATGTATAAGACTTCAGACCAAAAAGATCCCCCTCACAAACTTGTGTAGCCGTAGGATGCCACTGAGGTCATTAAGCAAACTCTATTATTGACATGCCACAGTTTGAAGCAGTGCAACAAAGGTACAACCCACTCAAAGTCACCTCCCGGCACGATGCCTGTGAATCAAAGGAAGTGGCTCAATCACACTCCATCACTGACGTGTGATAGTTCGAAGGAGCTCAAGAATGGAAAGACCCCCCCCCCCCCCCCCTCAGAGTTGTTTGAGGTTCCAAATGCGTGAGTATGGAGAAAGGTTCCCATGGAACTGGAATCAGAATGTGCTGTGTGCAAATATGAGGGCGGACTGGATGATATTCAAGTAGAGGGCAGAATCCAAAAGGATACGAAAAACACATCCTGAGTGGCCAAGAGTGTGGGGCATTGTTCTCACAGAAATTAAGGATATATAATACCATTAAAAGTAGACAAGATTCACCAATAGATTTTATCAATAAAACAATAAACCAAAACGAAGAATTAGAATTGAATTGAATTATAATAAAAAAAGAAAAAAGTGAAACGAGTAAATCTGAATAAATAAATAAATAAAATGAATGCAAATGTAAATGTAATTTGTAGCCCCAAAGCAGAATCATCAGGCCCCAAATGCTCTGGAACTACAAATGAAGTGTGCAGTTTCATCCACATATTAGCCATGAAATAGCAAAATAATACGTATTTGGGGCTACCAGCACACAAAAATCAAATTATTAAACAAGGAACAGAGTAATAAATGGTTGAAAAAATGAAAAAAATATATATACAGTAGAACCCCGCAAATTCGGACCCCGTTAGTCCGGATCTCCGGATAATCCGGACCGGTTTGGGCCATTATTTTTTTCAAGTTTGAGAAGCAATTGGCTAATTTCCATAACATTAACTGATTTCACCGTCGTATTCTGAATAGAAAAAACCTTTTCTGAAATATTTTCGGAAGAATTAAATAAAGTAAACATTTTTACTGTTTGTAAATATTCAATAACTTTAATATAAAGGTGATATTCTGTAAGTATGCTTTATTTTATTTCAGTTTTTTCTAATTCTCCGGATAATCCGGATTTTCGATAATCCGGATTGGGTCTGGTCCCAATTAATCCGAATTATCGGGGTTTTACTGTACATTAAAACAGTAGCGTGCAGCAAGTAGAATCAGTAACATAAGCACAAACTAACCCTATTTTTGAACGTGGAAATGATAAACTATACATTCATATATAAATTGGATAAAAAGTAAGATAAAATATTGAGAACAATAAGAACTTATCTGTTTATCACCATTCATGAAGAGGACTTCGCAATAAAATTATTAATAAATTATTGATGCAGGAAGCAATAATTAATTATACAAGCTGACATACTAACACAGGAGAAAATTCAGTTCGCTCATAATGCACGCATCGGATCTTCGCCAAATCAGTAGGGTTGCTCTATTTAAATAAAGAATGCCAAGCGCGCCAAACGGCTAGATAAATGAGTTGAAAAAAAAACTTGCTATGATTTAAAGTGATACAAGATGTTGAAGACAATAAAGAAACTTAATAATAGTAGCAGTATATATATTGTTATTTTACAAAAAGGAGTTGAAAGTAAGTAAAATCAATAGTTAAATCCACATGTAGACTAAAAAGTAACCATAACAAAAAAAAAAAAAGCTGAATGGAAATATAATGGAACCGGAGAAAAAATAATTAATAATCGATCACAACATAAAATTAAATTAATAAAATAATTAAAAGTAGAATTAAGTAATAACATTCATGTTAACATATAACTTAATATACCATTTTATTACTTTAATCAGTAACATTTATTTTGACTTTACATGATAAAAACTCATTATCTTCATATAGGATAGTAAAAAATTAAAAAAAAAAGAAAAAAAAATTAAAAAAAAATTAAAATTAAAAAATAAAATAAAATAAAATAAAAATAAATAAATATTTAAAAATAATAATAATAATAGTAATAATATTATTAATAATAATACCAAAAATTATATCAATAACATTAAAATTAATTCGATAAATATAATATAGCTATTTAACTATGGATATAACTAGACAAATATCCATATATTGGTGTCAATTAAACAGTATAAAAATTATGTTAAAATAAATAACCCACTCTCATTTTTTTTTATACAATTTTTGCATTTTTATCCAGACAACACCACAATCCGCCGTACTCTAACATCTACCCTCCCAACCGACCTATATATATTTTTTTATTACTTTTTTAACATTTTTAATTTTTTATTATTATTTTTATGTTTTATAATTTTTTATACATTTTTTACGCAAAGAATTAATTATGAGATCATGTAATATCTAATTATAAATTAAAGAATATATGAATTTTTTAGGATAACCATTATTTATAGCATCATATACAAGCTTTTTAATATTAGTATTAATTAAATGGGAAGAACATAGACATTTTATTCTATATAAATGGTTAAGTATTATATTACGATATACAGAATTATAAAGACATGATTTAAAATTAATAAAGGTATTAACTTTAAAATTAAATTCTTTCCTTTTGTCATAAATATCAGTTATAATTTTTTTCTCTTTTAATATAATTTTAATATCTAAGAAGTTGATTGTATAATTAAAAAGTAGGTTTTTTGAATATATATGTAATAAAATAAAAAAAATTGCACCATTATAGCCGGCAGGATGGAGATGAACCGGCGTTCGATTTTTGAATAAGAATTATTGAGTTCATCAACTACAAAATGAACCTTTGTATGAGAATTGCTTCACAACGCTGTTTGTGTTTGCCATGTTCGATGAACGATTACTCGATGAAACATCTGTTGTGATGGTTTTGTTCTGAGACGCATCTAAATCTACGAAGTAATGCCCATGATGTTGCATGCAATGATAAACCTTTCAGCTGTGAAAAAAGATCGTGTTATGAAGTCTTGTTTGTGGTTATGTTTGGCATTTGCATCTACAAATCCCGTGTTTGTGAAATATCCCTTCAGTATTTTTTATATATAATTAACCTCTACGAAACTATCTGATGATTATCAAGATAAAGAACATCTGAGCAGTGAATAATTTTGATAAAGAAATTTCTTCATCGATGTTGTTCAAAGGCTGCGAATACTAACAGAAAACCACAATTTTTTTTTCTTTCTTTTTCCTTCCCAATAAAATCTAGGTTCCGTTATTCTTTTTTAGAGAACAAGATTGTAAGTTATTATTTATTATTTATCTTATTTTGTTATTGTTTATGAAATTTTAATTATAATTTCTTTGTTTAAATTCTTGATTTTTTTTATTTTTATTACAGATATTAAAAAATAAATTTGTTCTTAATTTATAATTAATTGAAATTTTCTGCACATAGAAATTTTATTTAGTTTTAAAGGTGTTTTTAGTACGAAAGATGGATTCTTTTGTTCTTAAAAAATTCTCTGTTGTTAAATTTATTATCAATACGTAAAGAAAAGTATTTTTGTTCTTAAAATTATTTGTTATTTCCCATGTATGGAAAACCAATATTTATTATTTTATTTATTTATTACTTATTTATTTATTATTTATTTATTTCACATGAATTCAAACACAGAATTGATTTATTTATTATTTATTATTTTTATTGTTATTTATTGAAGTATTTGAAGTATAGTAATTGAATTTTAGTAATTGAAGTATAGCATTTAAATATTTTCCATATGAATTATCCTTCTTTCATGTTATTAAGATCCAGATTAGTAAAGGAAGAAAAAATGTCAGAAAATAAACTTGATATTGTACCTTTTGACTTTGAGTCACGCATGGATATTTTTAAATGGTTTAAACAATTTGATAATGAGTGTTTTGGAGAGAAAAAAGATAATCAGTGGAAAAAACAAAATATTTCAAAATATTTAAAAGGGGAAGCGCTAAAAGCTTATATAAATGATTGTTTGGATTGTGCTATTTATGAGGAAATTGTCGAGATTTTAACAGAAAAATTCATTCAGGTTAGAGTTCCAAAATTTTCTGAGTTTACTTCCTTAAAGTTGAATGATCTAAGTATTTGGATTCTTATTTTAGAAAGAAAGTTGAGATTGGAAGGCAACTTCAGCTTGGGGAAAATTTAATTATACAGGGATTAACTGATGGACTTCAGCCGGAGTATCAAAATTGTTTGATGGTTAACCCTCCTTCCAATACTCGTGAATGGTTTCGCATTGCTAAACAATTAGCAGCGATTCCAACTCATACCTCTAATAACAGCAATAGAAATTTTCAACAAACTAGATCTATGCACAATCCCAATCCTCAGCCCAGACATTGGACTCGACCTACTCCAAACAATCCATCCCAAAATTTTAATCTTAGGTTTTTCACTCCTAGAATGCATACGACTCATTATCAAAACAACTACCCAAGTCGTCCATGCAGAATATGTTTAAAAAGAGGCAAAGAAAATGCATATCATTGGGAGAGGAGTTGTATATTTAACACAAATTCCTTTCAATCTCCAACTCCTGCTCATATTCAACCACCTCCTACTAATAATATTTGACAATTATTTATCCCTGGATATGTGGACAATAACAAAGTGTATTGTGTGGTTGACAGTGGATCAACTGTCTCAATTTTACCCCTCAAATTTGTTCGATATTTAAATGGTAATTTACATAATGTTACCCCTATTACTATTAGACAGGCACAAGGAACTCTTACAATTAATAAATATTGTTGATTATGTATTAAATTTGGTAATATAAAGAGATATGTTAATTTTTTAGTAAGTAAGCTAGATTTGGACTATGCTATTTTAGGTTTACCTGATTGTGCCAAATTTAAATTGAAAATTGATTGTGCAAAAAGCCAGGTGCTACAAGACAATATTTCGTTAAGCCAATATGTCAACATGTCCAGTGATAACTTAGAATTGCTTCATTTTGATATTATAAAAAATGATACTACTGTGCAACCCGATTATGGAAATACCATAACTCCTCAATCCTTGCCGCGAACTAATAATGATGATTATAATCTATTGGGGGATCTGAATGCTATTCAAAATAAAAATGTAAGGGAACTTTTAAGGGATTATTTAGATATTTTTGCAAAAAATAAATATGATGTAGGGAGAATTAATATTGAACCTCAGCGTATTTATCTTAAATCTGACCTACCAATATCTTTGAGGCCTTATCGTACATCCACTGCTGATGAAAAAGAAATATCTCAGCAAATCCAATCTTTATTAGCTGCTGGGTTAATTAAAGAAAGTTATAGCCCATATTCTTCTCCAGTGACGTTAGTAAATAAACGAGATGAAGGCAAAAAAAACCGAATGTGTCTTGATTACCGAAAATTAAATTCTATTATGAAAAATGATGCTGAACCTTTGCCCCGAATAGATGAAATTTTAGACAAATTAAGTGGTGCCCAATATTTCTCTACACTAGATTTAGCCTCAGGCTATTGGCACATACCTATTCACCCAGCCGATTCCGAAAAGTTAGCCTTTACTACTAATTGTGGGCTCTGGGAATGGAATGTTCTCCCCTTTGGTGCAAAGGTAGGCCCCCAATTTTCAATAGGACAATTAGAAGAATTCTTACAAAATATAAAATAGACTTTGCTTGTTATTATTTTGATGATATAATTATTTTTTCTAAATCAATAGATGAACATATACAGCATCTCATCCAAATTTTTGATTTATGCCGAATAGAAAATATTAAATTAAAATTATCTAAATGTACTTTTGCTCAAAAACAAATCAATTTTCTAGGGTATGAAATCCAAAATGGAACTTTAACTCTAGCTAATACTAATATAGAAACAATTAAAAAACTAAAACCTCCTACTAATACTAAAGAATTACAAAGATTTCTTGATTCTATAAATGTGTATCATAAATTTATTGACAAATATGCTGAAATTAGACACCCCCTAAATAAATTACTTAAGAAAGATACTATTTGGGAATGGAATACTGAATGTCAAAACTCTTTTCAAAAATTAAAAGATGCCCTCATTGCTAAACCAATTTTAAAGATTTATGACCCAAAATTACCCCTACACATGTTTGTTGATGCTTCTCAGGTGGCAGTAGGTGCAGTTCTTAAACAACCCGACCATAATAACTTTTTACATCCAATTGCTTATTTTTCTAGAGGATTGAGAAGTTATGAGAAAAATTATTTCATTACCGAATTAGAGTGTCTTGCTATCATTGATATTTTAGATAAATTTTATCATTACTTTCACGGTGTACAATTTACCATCCATACTGATCATGCATCTCTTGTTTGGTTAAAAAATGTCAAACATTTAAGAGGTCGATTATTTAGGTGGTCATTGAAGTTAAGTATGTTCGATTACAAAATAGAGTACTTAAAGGGATCTACAAATGTCGAAGCCGACATGTTGTCCTGAAACCCTATTTCTCATTTTTGTAAACCCCTTACTTTTCTTCTTGACGTTAACGAGATTATTGAGATGCAAGAAAAAGAAAATGTGTGTGGATCAAATTATATTAATGACAATGGACTGATTATAGTTAAAAGAAAGGGTTTTCGTAAAGTGATAGTTCCCATGTCCCTAAGAAAAAAATTGCTTAGTGTTGCTCATGAAGAGTTTGGTCACCCTGGTGTTCAAAAAATGCAAAATTTAATTTCTCCTAACTGTTATTGGCCAGATATGACCCAAGACATTACCAACTTTGTTAAATACTGTGATATTTGCCAAAAAAATAAAAATCCTAGACAGAAAAAATTTGGCTTATTACAAGCTATGCCCACTACAGATCAACCTTTTGACTGTCTGTCTGTCATTACTGTAGGAGGGTTCAATTATTATAATTCTACAAAAAAATATCTCCATATTAGACCATGCCACAAGATATGTTTGGGCATTTCCTTCCAAAAGTGTCACTACAGAAACTTATACAAATTGTCTGAAACAAATCTTCAATATCAAAATCCCTCAACAATTATTCTGTTTTAGTGAGATTTCAAGTGTACAGTCCCCTCAAAAAATACTAAGTGACAGGAATGCTGCTTTTACTTCTTCAAGATTCAAAAAATTCCTGCGAAATCATAATATTAAACAACGTTTGACCACTGCCCATCATCCACAAACGAATGGGAAATGTGAAAGAGTAAATCAGACAATAGTAACTAGATTAAAATGTAAACTCCACTACCTCTAAAATTCCCTGGACTAAGCTTTTAACTGAGGTAATTAATGAATATAATAATATACCCCATTCTATTACTAAATATCCACCTGCTTACTTGCTTTTTGGCCAATTACCCTATGACTCCCCCTTACAACAAAATTATTATCCCCCTGTTCATGAAGCACTTAAAATTGCTAAAGCAAGAACTGATGAATTTCATTTAAAAAATAAAAGATATTATGATAAAGATTATATCGAACCAAAATTTAAAATAGGAGATCTAGTTATCTATGAAGAATTTCAGTACCCTAATACTAGAAAGTTATCACAAGTATTTAGTGGCCCTTATAAAATTCTTAACAAATTATCCGAAGTAAATTTTGAAATTGATAGGCAAAACCAGTTCAAAAGTTCAGAAATAGTACATGTTTCTAAATTAAGGCCTTATTATTCCCCTGATAAATTTAAATTAAGTCATGAGCAACAACCCCCTAATCAACAACAACAAACTCAAGTAAAAACTGTAGCTTAGACTATATCTCTAGTTTATCATTTTATAATTTTTCCTTTTTTTTTTTTTTTCTCTTAAACAGTAAATTTCTTTCCATATTTTAATTCAGATAATATCCTGTAATTCTTACAGAATGGCAATGATATCTCTTGACTGCAGCAAGAGTGTCACTTGTCTGGAAATTTTTATATTTGTTTGTTTATGCCGGCGTAGACGAACAAAATGGAAATTTCTTATTCTGTACTGAATTACTCTACTTAGAATAATATAATAACAAGTAAATATTTTAAAAAAAAAGAAAAAATATATTTTTCAACTGAACCTATTTGTAATATTAAATTTAAGCTATCAATTAATAAATTAATTATTTGCCAAGTAACAAAATTTTTATCACTTTATTTTAATTTTTCTCTCTCTCTCTTTGCTGCTACATTCCAGTCCAAGTACATGTCAATTAGAATTTAATATTGTTTCTTTTTCTCTTTCCTACTTGCATCTTGCAATGTTTTATCACACCGATAGAATATTTATTGCGTAATTATTTGACATGAATTGACATTAATAATCTTGTCTTTTATTTTTATTATTTATTAATATTTCTTTTAAAGAATCTTAGTAGTTTGAAGGTCACGTGCATTCTCAAAAATGAAATGAATTTTTATTTATTTTTATTTTATATTATTTTATCATATTATATTTTAATTTTTTTTTACATATTCCTACTTAATCCTGTACTCGATTTACAAGATTAAGTAAATGATTAAATAATTGATTATATTTTTTATTCTATTCCACTTTCCTCTATATTTCATCCCAAAAATACCTGAGAGAGATAAACGAGATTTAGTATATAATTTAGAATTTAAAGAATGTCTTTTGAAATATTTACTATTACTTACTGAAAGATTTATTATTACCAGTGCTGTAATTGGAAAAAAATATTTTTGGGAACTCATCTTTTCACAGATTTGATATTGATGCTGTCGGATTTTCCAAAGACAAAAACTAACTTAGAGCATTTAGCCAAAATTCCACTTTTTAAATTTAACTTTTATGGGTGTTTCCATGAGCACATGTCGTTTAAGTCACATACTACGATTTTGGATACCAGTATTATTTTAGAACGGAAAAATTTGACTTATTTTATCAGAGATATTTCATTAATTGAATAAGGCCATCCATGCACATCTTTCAAAAATAATGGTGGCCAACAACTTAGCAGTTACTAATAATGTGACTTACATGACAAGTGCTCATGGAAATACCCTTATATAATGATTATATTCTAGTTTAAGAAAAAAGTTTTGTGCTTGTACACAATATTTTTTTACAAATTACAAACCAAATATTTCTAGGAACGGCGTTCCCATGCGTTCCTACCCAATTACAGCACTGATTATTACCCATTATGAGAGTAACTTATACTTATTATGATATTTATTATTAGTGATATTTTTTTCTTTATTATCTTGTTTGTTTATTACATTGTTAAAATTTATTATTACTATATTAATATACTATAAAATGTGTTTCTATATTGAATTAAAAGTATAAAGTATTTTCACAAAGATACCCAAATATGGAACTGTTATAAAGGTGCAAGGACTCAGTCACATGAAAACTGAACTGTTGTTATAACATTAACTAATGAAAATTAGACAATTAATAAAGATATAATTAGACTCCTTGAAAAAAGAGGTATGAACTATACCACTCTAATTCTGAGCCTTAGAGGATTTTTTGAAATGAACTCTCGAAATTTATGTCTAGAACTTCCAGTGAATTTCTTCATATTTAGATTTGTCATTATCATGAATGCATTCAACGTTATTTTATTTTTATTTTTCATGTTAGCACATTAAGATTAGTTGTTTATATTTTCAACTTACTTCCTGTTATGTACTGCTAAACAAGATCATATCTTGTATTTTTATTGATGCCCACTTTATTGTATGTAAATATAAAGTCATTCCACGCATCACCTTAGTGTTCCTAAATTTGAATTCTATATTTATAAAAAAAAAAATTTAATTTAATTTTTCTTTTATTTAGTATCTAATTATTATTACTTATATCAACAACTTCGTGAGCTAAGTCTGCATCATCTCCCTTTCTGTGAAATTGCAGGTCTCAGACCTACTTTTTCACCCATCTTTCTGGGAGGGGGGATTTGTAATAAAATAAAAAAATTTGCGCCATTTTTATTCTCTCTTAGCTTCAATTCTAAATTTGTGGAACATATTTCAATCTTAGTTTCGTAACTTGTAACAGCTAAAATTCTTTTTCTTACTTTAGTTATTAATAAATTATTGCTTGCTTCTCAAAACGGCGGGAGGTATTTCATAACCTTTTTACTTTCTGGAATATTCCTGGGATTTTAATTTTATTTTTTATTTTAACATCGCGTGACAGGTGTTAGTACGCGTTGCTAAAGGGCTTGTTACTCCGAGGAAAAAATATAGTTCTAGCCAAGGACCGCCTGCTATGACCAATCAGAATTGATCATTTTTTCCGTTGAGACTCGAGTTCATCCTAATTGGATTTTTAAAATGATTGACGCGGAGTAGGAGGGAGCTAGTTTTGTCGTAAAAATGATTATTTTCATTTGGCTTTTTAGGAGCGTTAGAATGGATTTGCCCTTTAAACTACCAAGCCGGACGGTTTTTTTTTCTCCGCTGAATTAGAATATTTGATGATGTGGACGAGATAATGAAAGTTGTAGTGTCGATGTGTACTAAGGTGATTGCGGGGAAGAGTTTATCTATTCTATGAGCTCATCAATAAAGAACTTGAAGACTGATGGTGTCTGTTTTTATAATGGGGAAATACCCCAATGAAATTCTTCTACTGCTCGCCAACTGACGGAGCGACTACCCTGCCCGTGCTGCTAAGAATACCTAGAATTTATGCAACATAGTTTATTTTCGTCGAGTTCAACATATATTTATTACATATATATATATGAGATGTAGAGAGAAAGAAGAGGTTGTTGTTGGATTGCGGAGGCTATTTAGCTAAGACTCGTTACGAGCAGAGTCTCTCCCCATGAACTTTCTTGACTGGATGGATGAGAACCAATCTTTGACGTTGGAGGTGTCATCTCGATAGAAGTCAAGTCTCCCATGATCTGGGGGTAGCAACAGGCTGACCCTAGTAGAAAAATGAACTCTTCCCCTTCAAGTTCATATACTCCACTGTATTTGATTGAATATCAAAAGTGAACTCTTTGTGCGAATGATTCTGATTGGTGCTTCAATTTGAACTGTTTTTCAGTATGGCTGCCACCTGCTCTTGGTATGATTTGCAAAGGATTTTCCTAACTTATATTTTGTTATGTACATAGATAATTTTGAATATTTAGTCTAGAATTAATATAATCTGTCTTATAAAAAAATAAACTTCATGTTATTTGAAGGTCCAAGTATTTTTAATGATCATGCTTTCGAAGTTTCAAAACCACGCCTGCTACCACTCTTCCTACAAGGCACCACACATGAAGTATGTTCAAATGGTTCAAAAACCGATTGATTCTGGCATCTGAAACAGCTCATAAAAAGTAAATAATTATGAATTTTTGAAATTATCACATTTATTACTAATTGATCCTCCAAGAAAGTTTAGAAATAATAATAATAATAATAATAAATACTAATAGTTATTAAATAGTTTTTGTGAAATATTAATTTTTTTACATATTATTTGATTACAACACAAAATTGAAAACAGTTTTTAGTCTTTAAGGTTCAAGAGAATAAATTATATTAGAAAAAAAAATCTCATGCAGAGCAAAAAAGGTATTTGTCAAAGACAGACTTTTCAACTGAATATTTTTAAAGAAAACAATTTGGCCATCTATTGATATGCTTCACCAGCTTTATTAAACTTCAAATGAAGTTTAAAGGTGATAAAGAAGTAAAAATAAAATATGTATATTGTTTTTCAATGCAACCTCATATGAGGTTATCATGTATGAGAAGACAAAATTAAATGGTAAAAGAAGAATAGACTAACAAGGAAGGGTTCCATACGGGCATACTCTGAAAAATCCAAAAAAATTACAGAATGTTCTTTTCGTGAGGATATATATGTTTATAAAAAAAATTTCGGCGGAACCTCCGTACCCTGTCTGTAAAAAAAATAATGAAAATTTCGTTATTTGGCGATTTATCATCGGTTGGCGATAAAAAGCAATTTCAAAAAAGTTTTTCTTTTTCTTTATTTTTATTTTTTTATGTCAAATACATTTTAAAGGAAAAGTTTCATGCTCAACGTGTTTAGATAAAATAAATATCTTTGGTTTTGGTAGCTTTAGTTTGTTTTAAGCATAATTTCTTTATATTGATATTTATATTCAAATTTAACCATCAAAATTTGATATGTAAAACAAAATTCAAATTTAAATTAATTAAAATTGTTTCAAGTTCAAAGTCCAGTTTAGCATTGTCAATTTAATTTTGTTGCTATGGAAACTCTGGCTTTTATTTTTGAATACACTTAAATGTATGAAAATAATATTACTGAATAAGATTTTTTTATCTATGAAATTTTTTTTTTCCAGAGGTAAATTAAATAACTACAGCAATAAATAATATGTATAAATGCAATTTAATATACATATATATATGTATATAATATATTAAACTCTCTCATTGTTTATGTTTAAATTCATTAAATACAATTTACATGTATTCTAAAAATCCAAGAGTTTTCAGTTGCATTAAAATCGTTTGCTTTTGCCGGGGAAAAGTGCTGCTCGCCAAATCGTGTGACACTTTCGTCTTTTCCCGCCAAATATTTGAAAATATTTTATTTTTTTACATGTTTTCTTCTGTAATTCCGCCGCTAATTTTTACTGATCTTTTATTACATACATGAGTAATTTAATTTTTTCTTTTTTCAAAAAATTCTGAGTATGCCCAGTATGGAGACCTTCCTTGTAAGTTTCAGTAATATAGGCTCATTACAATAATTTAAAAACTTACAAATAACTATATATAGTCACAACAAGTAATATTACTTCACCAAAAACACTTACTTGATTTGTTTTTTTACACCTTTCAAGTTCAAGAATCAATGATTGCTGCTGCTGTTCTTGGAGCAATTGAGATTCAAGTTCTGATATCTTCATAAAAAAATTACAGTCAATATTAAATTGTACCAGTTAAAATGCAATTATATACATATTTTTAATACTTAATATACATTTTAAAAATTATACACTCACAACACTAAACTTAACACTTTCGAAAAAGCATAAAAAATATATATATATATATGAATTATGTATTTAAAATTATGTTTTGAATTTTTTTAAAAGTGATACTTTTGTATTAGCCAATGCTACATGCCAGTGTTTAGTAGCCAAATAAATCACTAAAAATTTTACTATTAACAGCAGCTTTTTCTTATGATAATCACTCCAATGTTTAAACATACAATTCAATTACATATATATTAAGTTCAAGTTTTATTTATAGTTTTATTATGGAATATTAGCTGGAGAATAAATGCTGAACTATTAATATATTTTTTAATGCAAACGGATAAATCTTCAATAAGCAGGCTTATTGTGATAGTATATATTTAAAAAATATAATTTAAAAAAAGTAAAAATTGCATAACATTGTGATGCATTTTGTAAAGTAAATTGCATTTGGAAGTAATTTTTTTCCACTTTTTTGATGGTGTAAAAATTGAAAATTGTGCAATCTTTAGGAAAAATAAATTTTCAATAAAAGTAAAATTTATTACTCAGGTTGTTACCATTGTTGATATGATGTTACCATTACACAGAGATATATCTTTATCTTATATTATAGATATAGTTACATATTTCCCTCATTTTTCTACAAAAAGATCATAAATTTAAAAAGAGTAAAAAAGCACAAGATTTTTAGTCTCTTGGACAACTTAAAATAGTAACACTATTAATACACTATTCTATAAAATTTGTTTAGAATATAAGCTTAAAACAGTTGAACAATAATAGTATAGAACAATGATAGTATTAGAAAACTACACTAACAATCACAGAAACAAACAAGATCTATAACTTAAGAAGTATAACATATTTTTAATCCATCATTTAACATTGATATTTTTTCAATATGATCAAATAAAAATTTTAATACAAAATTAATATAACTATTGTTATGACTGTATTGTTATTGTTATGACAGCATCATTCTTGTTAAACTTTTTCTGTAATTTTAGGTTAATGTAAATGAATTTTAGATTTAGCAGACAAGCTTCAAATAACCTTTTTAAAAATAATTTTTACTAATCAAAATAAACTTATTAGAGGAAATGCATCTGTCCCATTGAAGCACCAGATTATTTATGCCTGTCGCTTTAAAGTGTCTGGCATTCTTGACAGATTAAACTGCTTATGCTCAAAGGTGTTTTTCATCACTATTTCATTGACCTTCCTTCTAATTAAAAATGGTTCAAATGCTTAAAAAAGTAATAGTCAATTGGCAAAAATCGGAGGAGTAAAAGGAATGAGTCAGAGTTTCATAGTCTAAGCTGCATAATTTTTAGACATTTGATCTGGAAAAGTGTGGTCTCACATTGTTAAAACTTAAGAAACAGTTAAACTTTATTCTTGTGGACTGATCTAGGACACATGACTTAGAATATTTAATGCATTGTATCCATAAAATTCAAGATACAGTAGACTCCCTCAAATATGCACAGTTTGGGACCAGAGGTTTTGCGGATTTTAGAATTTTGCAGATTTCTGGTCATTGCTTTGTTTACATTTTTTAAACAGTAATTTGAGTGTAATTAATAATACAATTAAAACTATAATGAATGCTTACAATAGTACAATAAAATATTAAAATAAGTAACAAATTAAAATAATAAAAATTTAGATAACTTTTAATATGATTAAAATATTAAATAGTGAAGGTCAAATTAATTATCAATAGTGTATGATTAAATATTCGTTATAAAGATGAGATGTATTTTTCCTAAATTATTCAGTGCAATTTGCTTCATAAAAGTACATTACTAATTAACATCAAAATCATAAAATAAGGAAGTTTTATTTCAGGTTTAGCCAGATATAATAACCAAAAAAAGCTTTATGCATAAATATATTTGGTAAAAAGATTGTAATTATCAGTGATATCAGCAATATCTTGAACATTTTCACAAATAAATTTATTTGTTCATCATGAAAAAACATAAATTCAGTATTATTTATAAAACATTACAAATTAAAATACATGTGGCATTGATATAAAGATAAAAAAAGTCAGATTTTGCGCCTATATCTGAACTGAAATCTTCATTGTTTACATCTGTAAATTATGTGCGGATTTTAGAGAGTTGCAGATTTTAAGGTTGTGGATTTGAGGGAGTCTATTGTATTGCTGATATCACTGGTAATCACAATCTTTTTGCCAAATATATTTATGTATTAACCAAGTTTTTTTAGTTATTAAGTCTGGCTAGACCTGTAATAAAGAGGCGAATTTCATTGAATAATTTAGGAAAAATATACTTACTTTATAATGAATATTTAGTGATTAATATTCATTATAAAGTATTGATTCATTATTGATTAATTTGACCTTTGTTTTAATATTTTAATCATTTAAAAAATTATCTAAATTTTTATTATTTTATTTTACTACTTATTTTAATATTTTATTACATCATAAGTATTTCTTATAGTTTCAATTGCGTTATTAATGGCATTGAAATTAAGGCTTAAATAATGTAAACAAAGCAATGACCAGAAATCTGGAAAATTCTAAAACCCGTACAATCTCTGGTTCCAAGCTGTGTGGATTTGAGGGAGTCTATTGTATTCTGATAACAGCACAACAAAAATAAGTATATACAAATATTTTTATATGAATGCACAAATCAAACACAGTACAGAAGTATTCATCCAGATTGGTTGGGATCAGATGTATTCTAGATAAATGGTTTCGCTGGTTAATTGGTTGGTCATTAAAACAATGTATGTTTGACAAGATTTGTGGAATATATATGGCTGTGACATTATTTCTGATTTTAAATCAATTATTTAATTACTTGGATTAAGAATCAAATGTAACATATAAGTAAGATCAAAAGTTAATCAGATTGTGAAAGAAGGTAATTTATGGGAATGCCTTAAAAACAAAAATTCTGTTTCTTTTGCATAAATGTCAAAAATATAGCTAAACTAGTGTTAAATGCCCAAACTACGATGGTGGATATCATACAGCACGATGGTGCTGTATAGTAGAGATCAGATGCATTTCTAATGTTAAAGTCCAAGGTTTGCCTCTTAATAACTTAAGACCCAATCATCGGATCGCAACGAAATTGAGAAGACGAAGTGTGTTACTCTAGACCTCAAAGTTTACAAAAAATCATACAGATTAACCGATTAGTTAGGGAGATCTAGGACTACTATTTTGTCACTTTTTTCTCGTGAAACAAGAAAAGAGGACAAACAACTCAATTACAGCCCGAGCCAGGAAACATTCAGTGATGTGTAATAGATTGTTCGAAAGCTTTTAATTTAGGTATGTACCTTTCGAAAGTTCTGTCAAAAAATATCCAGTATTAAGGAAATGGCACCCATTTAAAATTTCCATAATGCTGTACCTTCCATAATTTAACATTATAGAAATCTCTCCTTTTTAATTGCTAATTCAATTATTTCTTTTAAGCAGCCACCAATTAAAAAACAGTTCAATAATTTTAAAAAGAAATGATGACACTTTTTTTTTGTAGATCAATAAAAATTCTGATTCTCTTGATAGATTTTTGCATTTTTGAAACTGATGTCATTCAAAACAGAAAATACGTATTTTTCATAAATATATATCTATAAACTATAACTAAATAGAACAACATCGTACCTTTATTTGAGTGTTTTCATACTACAATATAGATATATTAATTAAAAAGGGATAATTTAGAAAATAAATTTTTCTATCTATATAAAAAAAAAGATTTGAAAATAAAGTAATGAAAATCTGTGTAGATACCTATGGTCAAAAGAAAATCTGAAAGATACTGCAAAAATACAGTGGGACTACCATAGGGGAAAAGGCATTTCTATCTCCAAATGTCGGCAAGTTTTTCACCAACTCGGCAATATATCACCAAATCTGGTGATCCAAAATTTAGTGCCAAAATTGAGGCCAACTTCATATTATTTCTGATATTTTGTCAAACTTATGTCTACTAATAACTTTAAACTAATACTAATAATAGTCTAGATTTGTTAGTTGAAGGAGATAGATAAAGCTCCAAAAGGATCTGAAAAAGCTATGAAATCATATGAAAAACTGGTGGAACCAGAGAGAAAAGTAGAGCTAGATCTAAAACAGGTTGCAGTAAAAATTGGGAAATATTTTCAATCTAAAAAAGTACACAGAAAAGAAATGGAATCAGATTGTCTGTAAAGCTCATGCAATAACCCAAATTTTTATTAGCTAAAAATGTGAACTGGGCTTTACTGGTGCCTTATATTCAGAATTATACTATTATCCACTCAAAATAATTACTGAGCAAAGTAATAAATAGAATATATTGTTATATGGTCTCAAATCAGTTAAGCTCCACAACGCTAAATGAACATAAACCATGAAGTAATAATTAATGATAACATTAATAATAATCAGGTTGTTGAGGAATTGATGTAGATAAATGTGTCTGAACACAAATATTTAGTATATGGTTGAATCGTATTTGCTGAAAGTTTTGGGTTTACTTAAAGTCTTGATACTCTATCTACCAAAAAGTATTTGTACACTTTCAGTTTTTGACATTTTGTCAAATATTTAAAAATATACTGGTCGGATTCTTCTGGAACTTCAGAAATATAAAGATTATGTTTCACTTTATATTTATTTACATTCATTTGTTAAGCAGGTAATTAGGGAGCCGGCAAAAAAACAAAGAATAATAGAAATATTTGGAATCGCCCTGTACATGAAAATGCACGAAACGACTTATCGCTTTAGAATACAAATATATGAATACAGTAGAATATGTACACTAATTTTTGTGAGAATAGCATGTATATTTATGGCGATAGAGCGATTTTTTTTTTGAAAAATTCAAAAAATTCTGGTATGTTTTTTGTTTATATCATGCTGGGTTTTTGACCAAATTTAATGCAAATTTCAGAAAAATTGGCAAAATGCAGTAGAAAAAATGTAGCGCAATTGGAATATAAATATATTAAATATTTTATGAAATATGAGTAGTTGTATAAAATAATTTTTATCTGCGCATGCGCGAACTAGAAAAACATTTTTTTTTACATCATTTAATAGTCAATTCTATGGAGTGACTTATAAAAAAAATCCAATCAAATATCGTGAAAATTCAAAAAGATATCATTATTTTAGTGAGATGTTTTTACTCTGCTCTCTAAAAACGGCTGAATCTTAAGGGATTCTCCACAAATTGACATTTTTTAATAACTGACTTTAAAAAAAAAACTAGTATTGAATTAATACAATATCTAATACAATATTGCTGCTAATAAGTACTTGACAATTGTGATAGAAAAGAAAAAGAGCTTTATTCACATTCAGGGCCAAAATTAAGAGAGGGTTGGGGGAAAAGGGCATGTGCCCCGGGCGCTAGGATGAAAGTGTCCCAAATGTACATTTTGTTTGGCGATTTTTTCCATGTCTATGTTTAGCATGATATTGTCAAAATCGTCCCATTCAAAGCATTTCTCCTATACCAAAGCATAGAAGAATCTAATGATGATGGCATAAAGATCCCGCATAAAGCAGATTTTATTTTTTGTTTTGATTCGGTTTCACGATTTTAAGGTATCATTTTTTTTAAACAAAGCAGACTACTTTAATCAATATTACATATTTTAAGTTTTAAAATAAGTCGGCTATTAATAAATTAGAAAATTTTTCTTTACAAATACTTTTGCAGATGCTTTGCAAAGAAGAAAAGGTAGGGGGGGGGGGAGTTCACCAAAATTCATTGAAATATAAATATATTAAATATTTTCTAAAATGTTCTATGTCATGCAATATTTTCAACCAAATATAAAGCCACATTCAGAAAAATTCGCAAAATGTAGTACAAAGAATAAGGTGCTATTGAAACATAAATATATTAAAAGTTTTCTAAAATATGAGTATTTGTATGAAATATTTTTTAATCAGCGTATGCGTGAACGATAAAATTTATCATTTTACATAATTTAATATTCAACTCTATGGAGCTACCCATTAAAAATATCCGATCGAATTTCGTGGAAATTCAGAAAGTTATTGTGGATAGGAGTGAACTGATTTTCAATTGGTCTCTGAAAGCAGTTGAATGACGTCAGATTTTACGCAAATTGCCAAATCTCCATTTACGTTTTTTACTGGTGATTTACTTCTTTTCTTAGATAATTACCAGAACAAACCTATTTCAGGATAAAAATAATTATAAAAAATCGAAGCATTTGTGTCAAATCTACCCATTGATACATAATTGATAATGGCTCTTATGCAAATGCCGATATCTGCGATCCTAAAATACGTCAAGTTCTCCACTGTTAAATGTGGTGTCGAAAACAACACTGACATCAATCGCATGCATGATGCCAAGAAGAACAGAGCTGTCTGATTTTGAGAAAGGTGTGATCATCGGGTACCACCGAAATGGCCGATCTTTAATTGACATATCTAGTGAGCTTAATTACCCCAAAATGACTGTGGCTTATGTGATTAGAAAATGGAAGCTGAATGGTGATTGTCAGAATGTGGCCAGAGTAGGCAGACCGACGAAACTGGGAGATAGAGACCGACGGGTTCTGTCTAGAGAAATTTGGAAGAACCGCAACCAACCAATGTTACACATACGCCAAGAATTTCAACAAGCTTCAGGATGTGTTGTTTCCATGAATACCATCCGTAAGGAAGCTCATCTGCTTAATTTTTATGGCTGTGCTGCCGCCCATAAGCCTTTAATCACCAAGTCCAACCGCGCAGCTCGGTTAAGTAGGTGCAAAACACGCCAGCAATGGACTGTACAGCAATAGAAACAGGTTCTCTGGAGTGATGAATCAAGGTTCCCCCTCTACCGTTCTGATGGTAGGGTCTGGGTCTGGCGTCTGCCTGGAGAACGCCTCCTACCAGAATGTATTGTGCCCACAGTTAAATTTGGCGGAGGGGGAATTATGTTCTGGGGTTGTTTTTCCTGGTTCAGACTAGGACCCTTGGTCCCAATTCATGGTAAGCTCAATGCCGAGGCCTATTGTAATATACTGGACAACAGTGTACTTCCTACGTTGTGGCAATACTATGGATTGGACCCATGTTATTTCCAGGATGACAACGCAAGCTGCCATGTAGCGAGGTCCAGCATGGATTGGTATGCTGATAATGGAGTGCATCGACTCGAGTGGCCTGCCCAGACCTGCCAGTGGCCTGCCATTTCCAGACCTGAACCCAATAGAGAACCTCTGGGACGAGTTGGATCATCGAATTAAGGCGGGTGACACACGCCCAAAATCAGTAAAAGAGCTTACCTGCCTTGTGCAAACAGAGTGGAATAAAATACCATTAAATGTAATACAAGGACTAGTTGAGAGCATGCCCAGGAGAGTCGCAGCTGTAATTGCCTCTCGAGGAGGATCTACAAATTATTAAATGTGAACAGGGCCAAAACCAGTCTTTTTTTCCCGAGGCAAACGTGGATTTTGAAGGTACCCCTTTCCCCCTCCTTCGCAAAGCATATTTACAAAGAAAATTTCTCTAATTTATTAATAGCCGACTTATTTTAAAACTTGAAATATGTAATATAAAATAACGTATTCTGCTTTATTAAAATACTCCAATTTGATACTTTAAACCGAATCAAAAAAATTCTACTTTCAACAGGATCTTTAAGGCCCTTGTCCCTGCCCGCGAAGACACTGCTGAGCTAATGCTATTCCTGTAGGGAGGCATTTTTCTAATAACTCTTTCGCATTTTGAAATTTTCAATTTTTTTTTTTTTTTTTTTTTTTTTTTTTTTGCATTGGATAACGGAAGTCCCTCTCAAAATCGCTCCCTGACTACTTTTTCGATTTGAGTCATAGATATTTTTTATAAAGTTAGTTTCACTTTCAGAACCGCTTTTGGAAGTGAAAGAAACATTATAAAAATATCTACGCCAAAATTGAAAAAGTAATCACGGAGCGATCTTGAAAAGGACTTCCGCTATCCAATGCAAAACATATTATTTAAAAATGTCCAAATGCAAAAGAGTTAGAAAAATGCATCCCCATAGGAATAGCATTAGCTCGTGAGCATCTTCGCGGGTAGGGGCAGGGACCTTAAGCCATCATCATTAGATTTTTTTATGCTTTAGCATAGCCCAGATATAATAATTTTAACAATATTATGCTAAACATAGCCATGAAAAAAAATCGCCAAACGAAAGATACATTTGGAACACTTTCATCCTAGCGCCCAGAGCACATGCCCTTCTCCCCCCCCCCCCCCTCTTAATTTTGGCCCTGAATGCGAATAAAGCTCTTTTTCTTTTCTATCACAATTGTCAAGTACTTATTAGTAGCAATATTGTATTAGATATTGTATTAATTCAATACTAGTTTTTTTTAAAAGTCAGTTATTAAAAAATGTCAATTTGTGGAGAATCCCTTAAGATTCAGCCGTTTTTAGAGAGCAGAGTAAAAACATCTCACTAAAATAATGATCTCTTTTTGAATTTTCATGATATTTGATTGGATTTTTTTTATAAGTCACTCCATAGAATTGACTATTAAATGATGTAAAAAAAATGTTTTTCTAGTTCGCGCATGCGCAGATAAAAATTATTTTATACAACTACTCATATTTCATAAAATATTTAATATATTTATATTCCAATTGCGCTACATTTTTTCTACTGCATTTTGCCAATTTTTCTGAAATTTGCATTAAATTTGGTCAAAAACCCAGCATGATATAAACAAAAAACATACCAGAATTTTTTGAATTTTTCAAAAAAAATCGCTCTATCGCCATAAATATACATGCTATTCTCATAAAAATTAGTGTACATATTCTACTGTATTCATATATTTGTATTCTAAAGCGATAAGTCGTTTTGTGCATTTTCATGTACAGGGCGATCCCAAATATTTCTATTATTCTTTGTTTTTTTGCCGGTCCCCTAATTACCCGCTTAACAAATGAATGTAAATAAATATAAAGTGAAACATGATCTTTATATTTCTGAAGTTCCAGAAGAATCCGACCAGTATATTTTTAAATATTTGACAAAATGTCAAAAACTGAAAGTGTACAAATACTTTTTGGTAGACAGTGTATTCCACTTATCAAAACCACTAAAATGGAATTTTGTTCCCACTTTGTACTGAATGGACCGTTCTCATACTTCATTACATCAGCCTGTAACCTATAGTTATGAACCCAAATTTTCAAACTGGTTACAGATGACTGGAATATGGAGTGAGTTAAAAATGCCTCTTGATTTTAAAGCACCAGTAAAGCTCAGTCCTCATTTTCAGCTAACAAAAATTTGGGTTATTGCATGAGCTTTACAGATCATCCGATTCCATTTCTTTTCTGTGCACTTTTTTAGATTGAAAATATTTCCCAATTTTTACTGTAGCCTGTTTTAGATCTAGCCCTACTTTTCTCTCTGGTTCCACCAGTTTTTCATATGATAAACATTGTTTTCAATAAAATTTGAAATAATTGATAAAAATATTGGCACAGGCATCTCAGACGAATCGATGTTGATGGGATGCTTTATTGTGCCATTTTGGATAGAGAACCTTCAGCATATCCTGTACAAATGAGACTTAAATCAGCCTAGAGAGCCATTGATCACTACCTGTGGTACAGAAAAATGGTCTCTTTAATGTTCCTTTAACTAATGCAAAAGTGCATTTGAAATAATTTTTTATTCTAAATGCAATTGAAAACATTAGGTATTCAAATTAGGGTAAATTTTTATGTGTCACATAATTCAGAACAAACTTTTAAAAATGTGCAAAAAAGCTTATTCTGAACAAATTAAAAATATATGTAATGCAATGTATTTGCATGAGCTTTTCCTGAAGAGAGAAATTATATCTTTCATCTACCAAAGGAAGTATTCAAACGCTTGTATAGTCAAATTGTTTAAATGTGATTTAAATATTATTGTTTAAATGTGAACAGGCATGACTAAACAGATGAGTTTACACTCGAATCATTTACATTGCATTTTAGATAAGTCAACTCTGTGAAATACGTCAATGTATAATCCACAAACATCTATTATCTGCACAAGATGTTGGAATGTAAACAATAAAAATTGTCATTAACAGTTAATCTCATAAAGTAAAATTTGGTACAAATATTTTTTAAGTAATCAATTTTCCCAATGAATAAATATTTAAATTTCCTTGAGTAAGGAAATTTTAATCTCTGTGCAAGAAGTAATGAATATTCATAGACAACAGGAAAAAGTTATTGACAACAAATTAAAACTATAACTTTGATGTGTAAATGTTTATAATTTTTATTGCAAATAATTTAAAATTCCTTTAATCTTAGTTATTAAACATAATTAACCCATTTTGCATTATGTTTTTCCCCATTGTAATTTAAAGTCAAACATTAAGAAATGAACTGCAAATAAAGGGATGATCTATAATCTGCAAAAATGCATAATCTGACAACCCCTTGGTCCCTAAATGTGTGGATTTCACAGAGCTGACTGTAAAATGTTTCCATTGAAAATTTTAGATGCTATCATTAAGTTATAACATGCTTCTTTAATTGTTTCAAGCAATGTATATGACAAACTGGCAGTGTATGGCACTTAAAAAAAAAAGACTCTGAAATCATTTTATTAAAAATATTATTCTGGATAATTGGTTTTTTGGTGAACTCTTTTTTCAATAAATGGTTCCATACTGTATTTTATTCCAATTATGATATATATTACATATACAATCAATGAAAATTAATGAAAAACATTCAGATAATATTTACAGAACAGAAAGAAAACAATGGTGAAAAAGAACTAGATAGAATCAAATACCCTTTTCTTCAAGTCAGGAACAGTAGCCAATTCCTTTTGAAGAGACTCATTGAGTTTTTCAGCTGTAGAACATTTTTCTACAGTTTCACGGAGCTCTTGCTCTAAACGGCTGTTTTCCTATTTAATAAATAAATAATGAGAAAACAAAGTTAAAAAAAAAACTTTCTAAATAAAATAAGTATGCTATTAAAAAACTTATATTTTTATAGCAAAATATTAGTAATGGTTTTTATTTTCTTAAATCTTTATTTTTAAAAAATAAATATTTTCAAATAGTAATACTTGTTAGATTTATATAAGTGTAATATAAACACAATTCTGGAACAATAAATTTTTATATTTCTTTTAATATTGAAATACAGGGTGAACAATAAAAATTTATTAAAGAAAATGTATTTTTATTACTCATCATTTACAAACTGGCCTGGAATGTCTCACTTACATGTGGATTCATTTGATTCAGGTTAAACACATTTGCAACCAAAAAAAAGTTCTACACGGAAATGCAAATTCAAATAAATAAACACGTACTAAATAAATTCTCTGGTTTGAAAAATGTTTAACATGGTTCAGATTAAACAGCATTCCATAAAAGAATAATTAGAGGTTAACAAGTATGCTAAATTGGGGATCAATAACACAATAAGATGATAGTACACATCAATAGAAATCAAATCATAATAAAAACAAGAAGGAAAATGCATGTCAAGCATAGCAAATAATATTATTCATATTATTAGGAAGTTTTAAAAATATTCAGACCTTGGTGTAATAGCATATAGTAGAGTTTCTAAAATCTATTGTATAACCCTGGCATACACAGCAACATATATCAATTTAATAAAATATGAAATAGTTTAATATTACTAAAATGCACCCCAAACAATGTTTCTCTTTATACCTTTATGTAATAGAATGCTTTTGTGTAGTCCTATAAATTAATAACAAATATTCTTTGCATCACAGATTGTACAGAATGTATATTTTACATGCTTTACAGATGCATATCACTTTTATTATGTTCGAAAGATATTAACACCATTAAAATGCACATGAAATTTTTTTTTCAAATTGGCCGTAATGTAACAGAATGCTTTTGATTGTCCCTGTAATTAAACTATGCATCCAATTTTCATAAAATTTGAAATGACTGGATAAAATTCTGCAACAATTATGTATTTTAATTTCAAATGTTTCAATCAAGTAGTTTTTGCTTTGTTATATGCAGACAGATGGACAGACTGAATAACGATTATAGGTGCTATGTATTTACATAATCATGAATGGACCTAAAAACTGTGATTGTCTTAAAGCGAAACCTAAATTTTTGTTAGTAACTTAATAAAGATAATAAAGATATTGTTAAAAAGATTTCAACAGTCTTATCAGGCTTTGCATTGCAATGTAATGATATCATTAGAAATAGTAGAAGAGTATAGTAATTTGATTTCAAATACTAAATATATCCACAACCTCATCCAGCATTTGCTAAGGTTCATTAACAATCCAACTGAATGTTAATCTTGCATAATTTGAATGCATTCATATTTTTCAAATTTCTCACCAGAAAATAAATATTAATTGCCTTGCATGTTATGCTCTTTTTAAAGAATATTTCTTTGTTTTGTTAGGTGAAACACAAAAATATTCTTTAAGAAGGGCATGCAGAAAAAGAAGTTAAAAATGAATTTTCTAAGGTGAAATTTAAAAAATATGAATAGATATTCTATAGAATTAACAATGATGAAGAAAATTTTGGATTTGATTAATTAGAGTCTCATTATATCATCACATAACAAAATAAGACTACTGATTTTTTTTTTCGATTTTTTTTTATTATTTTAAAGAAATTAATGAAAATTGAGGTTGAGCTTGAATTATAACAACCTGCATTTTTGATTAATGGATTTTATATAAAAAAACTGCTTGGCTGTTCCTGCATTGTCATTTCTTTAGCATCATCAGTATTCAGGATTCACTTTTTAATATCATGAATGACATAAATAAATTCTCTTCTAAAAACATAAAGCTTTCTTAAATATTTTAAAGTATTTTTCAGGAACTTGAAAAAAAATTATAAATAACATCCGATCTATTATATCTTTTCTGATCAGGGATATATGTATATATATATATATGCAAAACATATACTAAATGAACATATGTAATTCTCACATTACATTCAATGCTAATGAGAAAATTAAACTTATAAATCATTTATAGTAATAAATTAGATTAACAAACTAACAAAAATACTACATACAAGTTATTTTATTTTTTAATCTCTACTTGAAAACTATTTCTTTGTTATATGCAAATATATGGATATTTCACAGTGTTAGGAATTAGAAGGGAATTTTAGTTCATTTTCAATTACATTCTTATTTAAATACATAAATGAATAAAACTAAAAACTATGTTTTGTAATTTTGTGGACAGGACTTTTCATAAAGTCATCCAGTTAAACTTGTAAAAAAGTATGATATTTTCATATTATCATCTTTTATTGTTTATTTTTTATGACAAAATATAATTTATGATACCTGAAGTTTCTTGATGAATTTTCAGACATTTCATGTGATGAAAATCATCCAGTTTATTTGGATTTCCAAATGAAATAATAAACAATAAACACGCACACACACACAAATTATTAAAAAACACAGCTCTTTAACATGCTCATTTTTTAAAAAGTTTAAAATTAAGTGTACTTTTTAGAACATCTTTAGAATGTTAAGATATAAAAAATTCTGAAGTGTTGTCTTATGATACCAAGAAAAGATGCTTCTTCAGTGTGCCCTAAAGAAACTGGCACAGTGCTTTTGCAAAGAGATAATATTTTCCACTCAATACAAAAAGATGCCTCGCTAGTTTCTGCTCTCACAGTGAAACAGCGATGAGCAAGGTTCTCACTGCCGCTCACCATTGCACCAAAGATGAAAAAATGTTTCATTTAGTGGATAAACAGAAATCGTGAGTGCTCAGTTTTTTCTCATTTTTAAATTTTATTTTGTGTGTGTATTTGTACAAGTGATACATCTACTGATGTCAAGATAATAATTTGAAACTGGTGTTAATTGAAGTGAAAAAAACTTCTTTAAAACACCATCAAATAAATTAAATTGTTCAAAGCCTTTCAAAAGAATTTAGTTTTTCTTCATCAGGCACAAAAAAGACATGTATTTACTATGAATGTAGCAGCACGACTCAAATGAAAAGGGGGAAAAGGAAGCAAGCTGAAGGAACAAGCAATAGGAAAGTAGAAGGCTACAGCCAATCACGGAAGAGCATAATCAAAACATTCGAGAGATCCCTCGGTTCTGACCTGTGCGGATAAGAGGTAATGTACTGTATGCAGTCTTTTCATTAATTCCAAAAATGTATACCTTTAAATATATACAACTTGTAATTCATTAATTTTTTAAACAAAAATTTATTTGATTTCTAGAAAGTTCAAATACGTTAATCTAAAATTGCAGCTCATTCAGGGAAATAGTTCTTATCCCAGTTACTTTTTTTTTTTTTTTTTTTTTTTTTTTCCCTTCCAGCATTTACAATTGAATTAAATGTTAGGAGTTCCATAATTTAAGCATTCATAATTCCTAAACAACTTGAATCAAATGTCTTCTCTTTTGGTATTTTAAGAGAAAGTTTATCAATAACGTGGAATATGATGTTAAGTATTGATAGAGAAAATTTCAGTATGAAGATGATCCCAATCGCTGTTTTTTTTTTTTTCCTTGTGACAGTTTGCCAATTAAATCATATGGATTATTTTTTTTTCTTTTTTGGGGAGGGGGGGAGCAACTGTGCACATCAAATATACTGTTGTGTAGAAAGAAGTTAATCTACTCTAGAGACAGAAAATAATAATAAAAAGAAGAAAAAGAAAAAGGGAAGTGTTTATGCTAAACAGCAAATGGAAAATTTAGATAAATGTCATTACCAGGTAGAATAGAAGAGTGAGTAAAATGCTGGAATACACGCATGCAAAAAACAACCAATAAGATCAAATAACCCTTTAGGAGAGAATGCTGGGAAACTATTATACCAAACACTGTTAAGGAGTTTAAATTAAGCTTCTTGAGAAACAACATTAAAAAAAAAAAAACTTACTTGTTGAAGCAAACTAAATCTTGATTTCATTTTAGTTTCTTCTTCTTGAGCAGATGCTATTTCTTCTTGAAACTGTTTCAGTTTTCCTGTCTGGGTATTGATTATATCTCTTTCTTGCTGCAATTCTTCAACCAGTCCTCTAGTCTGGTCTTGATATTTTTTCTCTATAAGCCTTTCAAAAATAAATATTTTTTTCATTATGACACATACTTAAAAAATTAGGCACAAATTATTACACAGATATAAGTAAAAGATTAAATATTTTTATATACTTTATGCATTAATAATATAAGATTAAATATTTTTCTTAAGAATTTGAAATTTGTTTCAAGTCAAATCTCAAAATTTGATTAAACTTGAAGACTTATGAGCTTTAGAAATTTCAATTTCTTTACATTTACATTTAATATCTTTCAAAATATAATTGAATTTCAGAAAAAAAATAAATATCTAAGCAGGTTCTAACAATTCTGACCTCAAATATGAATCAGCTGACATTGGTATGCAATAGAGTCTCAAAAATCTGCATAGCTTAGGACTTGGGACCAGAGGCAGTGCAGATTTTAAAATTTTGTGGATTTTAGAGTTTTGTAGATTCTGGATTAAATAATTTCTTTTAACTTTTTTCCCCCCAAAGAAGAGCAAGTAATAATTCAATTTCAGCAAATCAAAATTTGAATCTTTCATTTATTTGTACATTATCATTTTAATACCCAAAATTATTTTTTGTTATAATTTTTAAACATTTCTTATATAATTGAGAGCTTACATTTTCTCTTGTTGAAGTATCTTTTGGAATTCTGTAAATATTATTTCATGTTAATCTATACAACTCTGCTGCTGCAAGAACTTCAAAAATTTTCCCCTAAAACCAAATTTTTTTTTTTTTTTTTTCACATTCATGTTAGAATTAGTTTTACAATCTTCAGATGGTTCCTTATTGAAAAAGTAATTTCTTCGGCTCAGATGTCATATACGCACCACATTGGCAAGATTTTTTTCTGATGCCAATGTCATATACGCACTGGAATACTTAACTAATCACAAAGCGTTATTTTCCTTGACATGGTAACCCAGATGGTGTTGTTTATCTTTTAATAAATTGTTTATTTACTTTTAGTTTCATTTTTAAAGTTACATATTTTATTTTAAATTTATATATAAATTTGTTCTATAGTTATTAATAAAATTTCTTTTTATTTATTATTATTTCTTTTTTAAAAATATATATGTAACTGGTATTCAAAAACAAGATTTTCGCCAAATTGGTGTCAGAAAAAAAAAATCGTGTCAATGTTTTGCGCATATGACATCTGTGCCATTTTTTTAAATCTGCAACATGATTTTAATACTTCATTTTTATTAGTCATCCATTCAACAATTTATTCTTTAAAAACTCTTGTGAACCTGGGTTTGAATTCTTTGCATCATTCAACAGAGTTCAGATACTTTAGCTTGTGGTAAGGTTAACTGCAAAAGCTTTATCTTCATCCTCATTTTGGATAAATAAAGAGGCAGGCAATAATTTGGGTCATGTATTCATTAAAGCATAAAATATAAAATTAATTAACTAATAATAACACATTGCTCAGTGGTGCACAAAACAGGAATTTTAATATACATTTGTACATATTAATTAAATTTTATGGTGCAACTGTCCTATATATATTTATAAAATTAATTAATTTGCTATTTTCTTCAGCAGGCGATAGATAGTACTACTACTAAAATTTTTTTGCACTTGCTTACATATCTGGTCAATTTCTGGTCAATCTTGTGTGTAAGTTTTTATGAAATAAAAGCATTTTATTTGTGCATTATCCTATGCTATTACCATTTTCCTATGACATCCTATAAATGTATGTTAAATTTTTTTTTTTCACTGTTATTTGGAATAAAGATTATAAAGAATGCTTCTTAATTGCAAATTTCATTGTTTACATTTTGAAAATGTATGTGGATTTTGGATTTTTGGGATTCTACTATATCATTTTTCTCAAAACTACTTAAATGATTAAACTATTTTTTAAAAATAGTTTCAGCAGTAATTTAATTATAAATTGATTATTCAAGTGGGAAATTAGCACAATAGTCATGTTAAAACTGTAGAGTTTTTGCTTGTTTTTAATAATAAGTAAATTAACATAATTATTGCATTTTATATATTTTGCCTAGTGATAAATTTATAGTTTAGTTACTACTAAAATTATTTTAAAAACAAATATTAAAATCCCTTTAGTAGTTCTTGGAAGAATGACACATCACTGTAAACTGTTTCACATTAAATTTTGTAACTTTAGTTTTCCTCTCAATTGCTTACTTCTAGAACATTTATGAGCAAATAAATTGTTGCATGAGCAATAAAATAAATACATTAATGTAGATAATTTATTTGCTCCTAAATGTTTCAAAAGCAAGCAATGAAGGGAATGACAACATTTGCAAAATTACATGTGAAGCAGCTGAAACTGATATGCCATTTTTTCTATATCTACAATAATATGAAAATAATTTTAAAAAGTTCATCTAAATTAGTCTATAATGCTTGACAACCTCACTTAAAACTGCCGATTGGATACAACTCAAATAAACATGTTCAGAAACAGAGATTTCACTTAATAAATTAAACATATATATAATGAACATATATATAATAAAAATATAAAACAAATTTCTAGCATAACATTTTTTTATAGATTAAAGACACATTGAATAATTTATATAACAGTGGGGAGTGTAATATGTATAGATCTTTTTCCTACACTCATACACTCACATGTATATGTGCATACACCCAAGTTGGCCAGTATTATAGCTCAAAATGTCTTTATCAACCAGAACAATCTAAATAATTTTAGATGACACTGGTGAATACAATGAGTACACACACACTCATATACAAAATAGCTATTATTTAAACTCTGATTTTCTAACATAATTTTTCAGACTTTTCAAGGTTATTTGATTCAACTTTCCACATGCTACTTAAAGTTTTTTAATATGCAAAGAGTATGATTTTAGAAAACTAGAACTAGCCCATTGTACAATTAAATTATATATATATATATATATATTGATTGGTACAAAAAAAAAATTACAATTGTTAATAACAAATATTTTTTTTTTTTTTTTTTTTTTTTTTTTTTTTTTTTTTTAAGAAAAGAAAAAAAAGAAAAAGAAAAAAAAATACTTTGAGATTGAGCATTTTAAAGTAATATATCTTTACTAATTTTTTAAAGATACTACTTTCTCTTCTATGAATTTTTAATTTCAAAATTTAATTGAAATTTTCATGTTTCAATAAAATTTTTCTGACATTTTCCAGAGTTGCTAAATTCTTTAGCTTTTCCAGTATTAAATTTCTTGACTTCCAAGTTGGCTCACTATTCTGTGATAGGGACACACAAAAAATATGAAGTATATTATAGGAGAATACATAATTCTAATTCTTTTTAAGGAAATTTTATGTACAAAATTCTTGTGAAACAGAATGCATTGAATTAAATCAATTTGATTTTAATAATGATTAAATCAATTTTTTAATAAATTAATTAATTAATCACAATTTAAATCAATTAAAAAATCTTTAATTTAAATCAGTCTTTCTTTTAAATTATTTTTAAACAAATATAAGATATAAACAAACACAGTAATGTACTTTAGTATCATTTAGTTTTATACAATACATATAGAAAATCAAACAGTTTTTAGAAAAATAAAGCTTAATCTTTGTCAAAAAATAAAGTACAGTGTAAAGTTTAGAAAAAATGCTGTGAAATTTCATTTGAATCAAATTATAAAATAATCTTGTAACAGTAAGAAAATCTAAGCAGGAATACATTAAATATTGAGATATTTACTTATTTGTATTTAGAAAAACTTCCAAAAGTTGAGGTAAATTGTATAACTTTATGTGCTCTACTTTGGTTATACTATTATATTCAAGTTTGAGCAAAATCTGAAGCATACAATAAATTTTCATTTGGACCTAATATAGTGGATTAAAATACTTCAGAATGGTTGAAGGTACCAATTATAATTATTGATTGGTTGGTTGGTTGTATTGATTTTTATGGCACAAAATCCCTTAAGGGACATGCTGCGCCAATCGAGGAGTAAAAAGTAATAAATACGAATTTAATAAAACAACAATAGATAAGGTATCTGGGTGGGGTATCCCATCCAGATGTCAAATAGGTAATACAAACAAATAAAGGATATAAAACCTAAATCTCTAAATAAAAGCTAGTCTGTTTTAAAAAATCAAAGAGTGCCCCATGAGGCATTTCCCCAATTAGGTTAGTCAAGGTAGGTGAAGAAGAGTTAAAATGGATTCTGTACAAGTGCCGGAGACCCGGACAGTCAGTTAAAACATGCTGAATAGTCAGATAGTCAAAATGACAGTGAGGACACATGGGTGCATCCTCCCGAAGTAAAAGATGTTTATGAGTGATTCTTGAATGTCCAACTCTCAGACGAGTCAGAATAACATCGGATTTCCTAGGATATATGGTAGGCCAGGTCATGATTGTTGGTTTTACATGATGCAGTTTATTGGTGTATTCCAAGTCCCAACTTTGTTGCCAGTTATTCATTATAAGATGATTGATAAGTAGTTTAACGTCTGAGAGTGGGACAGTATGATATAATGGAATTAAAGCACGCTTTGCCGCCTCATCTGCTTTCTCATTACCAGGAATACCCATGTGTCCCGGTACCCAGCAAAATAAAATATTATAGCCACGATTTGTCAAATTATTGTAACGGTCCAATATGGATGATACATAAGGATGCTTTTTAAAATATTTAATTGCGTCAATAGAACTATTAGAGTCTGTATAGATGATGAAAGATGTGTTATGATGATGAGATATATGTATCATGGCTCTCTCTATTGCTATCAATTCCACAGTAAAAACAGAAATACAAGAATTAAGCCTATAACTTAAATATGTATTATCTGAAAAAATTCCACAGCCAACAACATCCCCCCTCTTGGAGTCATAACACCAGTATAATTTTGATAATTTGTACGGTGTGCTGCAAAAAGCTATTGAAAGACAGAAGGGACCAAGTTGTTTTTATCATATCCTTTAAAAGGATGAAGGAAAGTGATACTAGGAGGATGCCAGGGAGGTATAGTATGTTGATGACAAGAACTAATCTCTATATTATTCAAAGGGTTATTGTCAATAAGGTTTCTTATTCTAACACCAAAAGAAGGGATGCAGGATGGGCGATGCTGATAAAGCATAATCATTGTCTGTATTTAAAAGAAATGTGTGAAGTGGATGACCATGATGTGAAAGGATACGATAATAAAGGTTGAGTGAGAGTTTTTCACGAATGTTGTATAGTGATGGCTTGTTACACTCAACATACAAGCTTAAAACCGGAGAAGTACGAAATGCACCAGAGCAAACACGAAGTGCGTTATGGTGCACAGTGTCAAGTCTCTTAAGAACAGACTTAGAGGCAGAACCGTAGACCTGACAGGCATAGTCTATTTTTGCACGTATCACAGCACGATATATCTTAAGTAAAGATGTTCGGTCTGCTCCCCAAGAAGTATTTGAAAGCACCTTAAGTAAATTTAATGATTTTTCACATTTAGTCCGTAAATTTAAGATATGAGGGAGAAAAGTAAGCTTTCTGTCAAAAATTACACCTAGATATCGAACGTTGTCCACAACAGGAATTTGGGCTGAACCAATAAAAATTTCAGGATCTGGATGCAGATCTCTTCGTCTACAGAAATGCACACAAGAAGTTTTGTCTTGAGAAATTATAAAACCATTTTTATTAGTCCAAATGAGAATGCGATTGATAACAATTTGTAGTTGTCTTTCAATAAAACGAATATCTTGTCCGATACACATAATTCTAAAGTCATCAACATATAAATCTCCTTTCACTGATGGAGGAAGTTGGCTGAGAATGTCATTTATTTTTATAGCAAAGAGGGTGACACTCAAGACACTGCCCTGGGGTACACCCTCTTCTTGTACATAAAAACTAGAGAGAATTCCGCCAATGCAAACTTGGAAAAGTCGCACAGCAAGAAAGTTTTTAATAAAAATTGGAGGTTCCCGCGAAAGTTCAAGTTAAAAAGGTCACGAAGGATCCCACAGCGCCATGTTCTGTCATAGGCTTTCGCCATGTCAAAAAATACTGAGACCAAATGGCTGCGTTTAAGAAAAGCTGTCCTAATGTAATGTTCAAGATGGATTAAATTATCGATAGTAGATCTACCACGTCGAAATCCGCTTTGAAATGCAGCAAGGCAATTGTTAGTTTCTAAAACATGAATGAGGCGGCAATTAACCATTTTCTCAAGTAGTTTGCAAAGGCTGCTAGAAAGTGCGATAGGTCTATAATTATTTGGATCCGTAGCATCTTTTCCTGGTTTAGGAAAAGGAATGACAATCGCCCCACACCAAGCATGAGGAAAAGCATGTTCCATCCAGATTCTATTGAAGAATGAAAGGAGGTTGTCCAGAGAGAGTGCCAATAAGTGCTTGATCATAATGTAGGTGATGCCATCATGACCAGGGGCAGGTAAGTGACAGTCTTTCAAACAATTTGTCATTTCCGATATTACAAATGGATGATTACATGGAAGTGAATTATGGGTATTAAAATTAATCCTAGTCATTTCAGTTTGTCTTTTGTAACTTAAAATAAGATCGGGGTATGCATCTGATTTTGAAACTGAAGCAAGTGTAGACCCTATTGTCTCAGCAATGGTTTTTAGGAGATGTGATAGTATGACCGTTATATTTTAAAATGGAAATATGATTTTCAGAATAAATGCCCATACACTTTTTTACTTTAGTCCACAGTTCTTTACTCGATGTATTGGAGTTGATGCTTGAGACATAATCAATCCAGGAGTCACGCTGACTTTTGCGTCGCACTTTTCTAGCCTCAGCCCTTGCTTTTTTATATGCAATATAGTTATTGTTACTTGGATATCTACGAAATATACCCCAAGCTTTTTGCTGTTTTTTCTTTGCCATTTGGCAGTCATTATTCCACCATGGCTTTCTGTGTTTATATGTGGTGCAAGTTTTTGGAATGCTAGCATCAGCAGCATTTGATAATACAATCAATTATATTATCAAGTGCTTTGTCTATGTCATCCTCTATCATGTTATTAGTTATATTTGCGAGTGCAGTAAAAGCTGGCCAATCGGCTCTGTCATATATATATTTTTTGGGACAGTTATTAGAAACTCCATCTGGAGAAGTCAAAGATATAAAGGTTGGAAAGTGGTCACTGCCGTGCAGGTCATTTGAAACCCAGAAGTTCCAGAACGGATAGAGAGAAGGGGAACAAATTGTAAGATCTATTGCATGATAAGTTTGGGTTGGTTCGTGAAAATATGTCTTATCACCGTTATTCAGCAGACATAAGTCATTGTCTGATATGAGTTTCTCTATTGTATCACCACGTGGATTACTGTTAGAGTTACCCCACAGTTGGCTGTGAGCATTAAAATCTCCTAGGATAATAAAAGGCGTGGGGAGTTGGAAAATAAGATCATCAAGATGTGCTGATTGAATAGTTTGGTTGGGCGGTAAATATATAGTACAGATTGTAATGAGACATTTTATGTGGACACGGACTGCAACGGCTTGTAAATTAGTGTTTAATGGGAGATGAGAGTGAGGTAAGCTGCGAGATATGAAGAGAGCCACTCCACCCGTGGCTCTATCACTACCTATAAAATCATATCTGTATGTAGCATAATTACGTAATTTTGCTTTGTCTTTAGGCTTTAAATGAGTTTCTTGCAGAGCTAGGCATAAAGGTTGATGATCAGAGAGGAGAATGCGGATTTCGTCATGTTTATTGTGATAACCACGGCAGTTCCACGAAATAATATTTGTCATAAAGGAAGATGTTAGATAAAAGTATCTACGTCATTTGTTTCGGAGGTAGTAGACATGCTACTATCTCCATCGTCTAACTGTTCATCCCGTTCAGGATGAAGGTTTAAAGCATCATCATCCATATACATTTCGTCTTTACTATTTTTTTGTTTTTGATGTGTTTCATTTTTAGATGTTACAGTTTTTTTCTTTTTGGTTTTATTTTCAGGTGCTTGAAGTCTATGGTTAGGTTTTGGAGGTACAGATTTAGTTTGATTTTGAGGGGATCTTTTGAGTGGAAGTTTAGGAATTAGAGTATTCGATGACTTTGGAGAAGCCTTTTGTGGCAAATTGGAAAGAGCAAGATTTAAAGATTTAGTTGAGGTTGATTGTGTCGATCTTGTAGTTTTTCCAGAACTATTGGAAAGGTTAATTTCTTTTTGCCCAGTTTGGCATTTGATTTCATTAGGGGATTCAGTCTGAGTTGCAGTTGATTGATAAGTTTTTTGGGGTTTTTTTGATAAAGCAGCAGAATAGGATACACCAACTTTGGGTGTCCTGGATTCGACTATCTTTCTTGCTTCTGGGTATGGTATATTTTCTTTTGTACGTATTGTCTGTATTTCTTTCTCTTTTCTCCATTGTTCACAGGATTTAGCATATGATGGGTGATCTTTTTTGCAATTTACACAAGAAGGTGGTGCTTGGCATTGAGTACTTTCATGGTCAATAGTGCCGCACCGACCACAAGTGAGTTTACCTCGGCACTGAATTTTGGAGTGCCCAAAGCGTTGACATTTAAAACAGTGCAATGGGTTTGGAATGTAAGGTCTTACAGAACATGACAAATAACCAGCTTTTATATATTTAGGTAGTGTAGGTGTATTAAAAGTAAGTATAATGTGCTTGGTGGGTATCTGAGTTTGATTTGGTGGTATCTGTTCATCACGACGGTAGATTTTAATTCTTCTAGCTTGAATAACATTTTGATCTTTCAGGTTTTCCAAGAGTTCAGCTTCAGTGATATATAGAAGGTCTGATTCGGAGATCACTCCACGACATGTATTTAATGTTCTGTGCGGAGATACAGTGACAGCAATGTTAGCAAGGTGTGTACATTTTTTCAATCTGTTGGCTTGTTGATCATTGTATACTTCGATTAATAGTTCACCTGTACAGATTTTTTTTATCGTTTTTGGTTCACCAACTAACCCTTGAATAGCTTTATTAATTAGAAAGGGGGATGTTTTGTCAAAAGTTCCCTCTAGACGTTTTACTACAAAGAATCTTTCACTGGCATTAGAGTTAGTGTTTTCACATACCATATTGGAAGTAAAATCCTCAACTCTGTCTGCCCATGATTTTTCGTGTTGCACTTTATTAGTTGTAATAGAGTCGCAGCTCATCATATCATTATTTTCTTTTTGGTGTGGGGCCTCCACTTCGCATGTCTTATCTTTTGAGGTTGTAGCCATAATTGAATTTGTAAATTTTAAAAACGCCAGGCATCGGGCCTGGTCACTGACCCTTCTTCTTACCGTTACGTCTGGTGCAGGTCTCAAAAGGGCGAAAACTATTTTCAACAGACCCCCACGTTTTTCGAACATTGGGTTAAACTCGATAGCATCTCCAAAGCTCCGGTTCTTTTCCAAGGAGAATGGGTAGCCGTAGGCCTTTACAGCTCTGTCCAACCTACAGCCGGCCCTTACGTCGAAAGGCACCAGTCCTCCGGTGTTAATCCTAACCACCACCATGCAAGCATGGCGCCCCCCGTACTCGGAACCAGAGTCCAGAGATGCTCTGCACCCTAGGACTCGATATCAACCTAAAAAGGAAGAGACGAGTCGATGAGGTTAAAAGAAACCTCAACACCCAGGGTGTCTCACGTGTATAAAAAAAACCACTATTGTAAAAAAGTTATTCGAGAGGGAGCTTAAAAAAAAAGGTGTCTTTTTTGTCTTTAAACATTTTTAAATTTTTTTTTCTTTCTTTTTTTTTTCAAACAAAAGAATGATAACAAAGTTAGTATAACAAAGAACAATGAAAACAAAATTATTAGTATAAAAAACAAACATGAACAAGAACAAAGAGGGATAACAAACTGAAAAGAGAAGATTAAAAAGTGTGAAACAAAGAAAAAAGGATAGACAACTAAAAAAGAGAAGAAAAAAGGAAAGGAGAAAGATCGCTCGGGAACCCGGGGTCGCGAAACCCGTAAATACCTAAAGAAGGTACTCCCCTGGGGGGTACAATTATTGAAAAAGCTGATAATAAACAACTTATAGAATACATGATCAATTAGCTTTTTACTGCAATACCTTCATCTGCTTTAATAAAATCAATGTTCTCTGCCTTTGGTTCGATAAATTCGAAAATTAGGAATTGACTTATAAAGCTGATAAACTAGTTTTTCTGTACCAGCACTTTAACAAAAAATAACTTAACATCTTACGAATTGAATATTTCCAACTGAGCGAAAAATTGCCCAGGCCGGGAATCGAACCCGAATACTTGGCTTACAAGGCTCTTTACCTGTTAAGCTAACCGGGCAATAACCGGCTCTTTTCGCTCAGATAAACTTATTGGTCATAACATCTGGTCTGTCATTTAGACAGCTCGGCAGAATAAGCCGCAAGTAATGGAACTCCATAGAACGATGGATACATAAATATACCAGAGTTTCCCCCAGAGGGTTTCAGGGGGGTGCTCCGCCCCTCCTGCCCTTTAGTTTAAAAAATAGCGCCCCTCTTGCCCCTCATCCAAAAACTAGCACCCGTCTTGTCATTCCTTCAAAAAAAAATAGCGCCCTTCTTGCCACATATGAAAAAATGCAGCCCTCCAGCGGTGATCCGAGCACGCTATAGCGCGTAAATTACGCAAAAAATCGGTGACAGAAAGCAAAAAATAGCCTCATACGCATCCTGTGAGACAGTCAATTTCGTCAAAAAGTCCCTAAAAAACGGCAAGTTTTGTTTAAAATCTCGAAATAATGACTAATTTCCGGCAAGATTCGCAAAAAAAAAGGCTAATTTCATCACAAAATTTCACAAAACTGCAGATTTTCTCAAAAGATCGTGTAAAAATGACAAATTTCTTCCAAAAATTGCAATAAAACGGAAAATTTTGCCAAAAAAGTCTAAAAAAAAGACAACTTTCGTCAAAAAATAGCGATAAAACGGCAGAATTTGTCAAAATATTTGCGAAAAAAAACGTCAAATTTCGTCCAAAAATCGCAATTAAACAGAAAGTGAAAAGTTCCGTTTTTTTCGCAATATTTTCACGAGATTTGTAGTTTTTATGCGATTTTTTAGCAAAATATACCGTTTTTACGATCTTTTAGCAAAAACTGCTGTTTATGCGATCTTTTAATAAAATTTGCCGTTTTTTTCGCAATTTACGAAATTTGACGTTTTTTCGCGACTTTTTAACAAAATTTGCCTTTTTTTTACATTTTTTTAATGAAATTTTTGTTTTTTACGACTTTTTGAACCGATAGCGTTCTAGATTCAACTCTATGAAGGTGCCCTTAAAAATGAAAAAGTGCCCTGAAAATGTAAAAAGTGCCCTTTTCAGAACTGTAGCGCCCTGTTTTTTTTAAACTTGTGGGGAAACTCTGGATATACTATTATTTTAACACAATCTAACTGAAAGCTGGTTATCACCCGGTTAGCTTAACAGGTAAAGCATTGGCCTTGTAAGCCAAGTATCTGGGTTCGATTCCCGGCCTGGGCAATTTTTCACTCAGTTGGAAATATTCAATCCGTATGATAACTTTACCAATCAGTTAGATTGTGTTAAATAATAGCTTAACATCTTAGTTTGCTTCCAAAATTTTTTTTAATGTTTGTTTGCTGCTAACTTTTGCTAAATAAAATACTAAAGGTTAAATAAATTTTTGACGCCTGAATTGTAGTTTTCCATTTTTTATTTGTAGTTTTGTGTAATAAAGATTTTTCCATAGCCTAAAATATTACTTTTTAGTCATTTCTGTCAATTGTGTAATACTATTACAGTGAAACCTCCAAATAAGGGACACCTCTATTTAAGGGACAAAAGTTCTGGTCCCATTTGGGCGTTTCAATGTAATAAAAACTCCAAATAAGGGACACCTCTATTTAAGGGACAAATTTTCCGGCCCCATAGGTGTCCCTTATTTGGAGGTTTCACTGTATTAGATATTGGCTGCATGCATGTGTGTATGTGTATAACTTTTATTTTATAAATTAAAAGAATAGTCATATAACACAATAATACTGTGTGATATTTTAAAAACAAATTAAAAAAATCTGATTTAAATGAAAAAAAAAAACAATTGAAATTAAAAAAAAAAATCAATTATTTTGATTTTTATTTAAAAAATAATAAATCCTGTTGTGAATACATGTTCATTATATTAATATTTAAATAAAATATTTCTCAAGAGTGTGTATGTGTATAACTTTTATTTTATAAATTAAAAGAATACTGTGTGATATTTTAAAAAACAAATTTAAAAAAAATTGGATTTAAATTTTAAAAAAAATTGAAATAAAAATCAATTATTTTTATTTTTATTTAAAAAATAATAAATCCTGTTGTGAATACATGTTCATTATATTAATATTTAAATAAAATATTTCTCAAGAGTCTGACAATTATTAGATAAATAAATAAAAAATGTCGTTACTTACAATAACTTATTTTGTAAAGAATTTTCTAACTTAGCATGATTGTCATCCACTTCTTGAGCAAGAAGTGCTGCTCTAGCATTGGCTTCTTCAATGCTTATCCGCAGTTTTCTCCTTTCATCTTGCATCTGATCAATTGTTTGCCTAATTAAAAATAAATAATAAAAGAAGACAAATACACAAAAACATTTTATGCTGTAATAAAAAAAACTAACATAAAAACAACACAAAGGATTGATAATGCAAAAATTAGAAACCATTTAGAGGTCTTTATACAAAATTCCAGTTAACAACTCTCATAAAATTCCTTTTAAACCCTTTGTGATGAGAGCCATTTGCTTAATTTTTAATCTTTTGCTACTGGTATTTAAATACAAAAAATTTTGCATAATTGAATCCTGAAAATGCTCTGATTAAATAAGGTACATTTCACAAGAAAAAACAAAACTGTTGAGAATAATGAAGGATTATGAGCACCTTAAATGGCATGTACTAGCTGTTAATCCCCAAGCCCTTTCACAAAATTTCATTCCATAACAGTAAACTCTACATTTATTATTTTTGATTGTGTTGGGTTTTGAAATTTTTATTTGTAAACAAAACAAATTTACCATATAGAAATTTTTTTTTCCGAAAGTCATAAAAAAATTAGTTATTAATAAAAATTTTGTTCGAATTTGAGCAATTAGATTTGATCTTTGGATGCAAAATTTTATTTTCTTACAGGAAAAAATATTTTCTTTTCACAAAATGAGCTTCAAGAAAATAAACTTGTTCCTACCCATTGACATATAAATGTATAAATTAGAAAAATCGATCATATGAGTCATTCTCACAGAAATGTACGTACGAATGTCATGCAGAATATTTATAAAAAACAGAGATTCTTAATGAAAAAATGTTACAATGAAACATGGTGTGTTATAAATGACCGACATATATATATATATACAGCAGACTCCCTCAAATCCGCACAGCTTGGGACCAGAGGTTGTGCGGATTTTAGAATTTTGCGGATTTCTGGTCATTGCTTTGTTTACATTTTTTAAACAGTAATTTGAGTGCAATTAATAGTGGAATTGGAACCATAATGAATGCTTACAATATAATAAAATATTAAAATAAGTAATAAACTAAAGAAATAAAAAATTAGATAATTTTTAAAATGATTAAAGTACTAATAGCAAAGGTCAAGTTAAAAATCAATGGTGTATGATTAAATATACATTATAAAGATTAAATGTATTTTTCCAAAATTATTCAACAAAACTTGCTTCATAAAAGTACATTACTAATTCACATCAAAATCATAAAATAAGGATTTTTTTTTTTTCAAGTTTAGCCAGGCTTAATAACCAAAAAATCTTGATTAATGCATAAATATATTTGATAAAAAGATTGTGATTACCAGTGATATCTGAAATATCTTGAATTTTTTCCAAAAAAATTTATTCTTCCTTTATGAAAGAAACATGAATAGATTATTATTAAGAAAATTACAAACAAAAATATATGGAATTGATACAAAACTGAAAAAAATGAAATTTTGCCCCAATATCCAAACTGAAAGTTTCATTGTTTACATCCATAAAGTATGTACGGATTTTAGAGAGTTGCGGATTTCTGGTTTGCGTATTTGAGGGAGTCTACTGTATATATATATATATGTATATATATATATATATATATTTATTTTTGATTTTAATAGTGAGCTCACAGTGCTTGACAAATCAGACCTATGGCCTTGTCACAACCCTAGTTTTTACATGTTATTGGGTCTGTAAAGTTCATTTATGACTCTTTTCATGATACATTATTTCTTATTTAGTAGTTTTTAAATCTAAATTTAAATTCGGTTTTAAAGGTAATCATTTTTTTCATATAAATTTATTTAATAAATAACTAGTAATGAAAGAAATTGTCATGTCCATGAACTTATAAGGTTAAGCTTCTAAATAGTTCAACAGATGGTAGGGGAAAAAAGTAACTTTAGTGTGAAAGAGAAACTTATAAGCCACTTTAAATGTAGAGATATTTTTTAAGGTTAGAGTTATCAGTGTAAAATATTTTTTTTATATAAAAGAAGCTAAAGATCGAACCATTAGTTTTGCATACAGGACAAAAACAAGTAAGAATTATAAAATAGCAAAATAAAATAGAATAAGTTGTAACTACACACAGTTTTACACATACAATTAAAAGAAAGTGGGTTGAAATGGGGTACTTTTTACAAAAAAAGAAAATCAACTTTGCTTTACACAAAAACAAAAATTTCACTTTATAGAATACAAGATAGAACTTTTAAATGTTTCCAAACAATATAGCAACAATATACATTGAAAAAAAAATTACAATTAAGGAAATTGTAAATTTCAAAATGTGTCCCAAACCTACCTACTAACAGGGGAGTATGTGACAGCGAAGAAACAAAATATAATAAGGAACAAATAGTCTAGTATTGACTATATTTTCAATCTAACAAAGATTGTAGTTCTTATAAATCTATTTGAAATGCAAGTACTAACCAAACTCTCTTTCCAATCATTTGTGGACCTGGCAATTGTAACAGTATGTCTCTCTTCTTATGTCAAGTTGTCAAAGAAAATGAAATCTCTAATTTTCATTATTTTTTCATAAAAATTGTACATTCTAACCAAAATTGTCCTCCACAGCTCCAATTATTCCTAAGTTAATTTATGTGTGTTTTCTGTTATAATACTTATCAAAACAAAATCATTTACAAGAATAACAACATTATCATTAAAGGCAAATGATTTCTTACATTACAAAACTTTGATGTTCAGTGGAAATGCAAAAAGGTGAATGGCTGTGTCACAATATCAAATTCCAGTATTTTTAACAATGGAAGTTTTTGAAATCTAAACAGTATCTCTTTTTTGCTTTCTCTCCTTGTTTATTTTCATGTCTCTGGCTTAAGTTTTAAAATATTTTTTGTTTGATTTTTTAGTTATTTCTCTCCTTGTTTATTTTCATGTCTTTGGCTGAAGTTTTAAAATATTTTTTGTTCGATTTTTCAGTTTCAGTTATTTCTCTTTAAATTTAATTCTTTTTATTAAAATATTAAAATATTATTATTAATTTACATTTATCTTATTCAAAATACAGATCTGGACTTGTCCAATTCCTTCTCACTACCTTCTTTTATGATAAACTACTTGTATAAACAACTGTGCTGCTTTTAAGCTCAGTTTAAATTATGGATAATATACAATATTATATTCTATAAATAGGAAAACTATTACATTTGCACATAAGTTAACATACAACAAGCATAAAAAATATATGAACCAAATTTACTTTTGATTCTTGAATTAATCTTTTTTCTTATGCAATTATAAGCTTATACAGAGCAGCAATTTTTTTCTACAGAAGATTGGGCTACTACTGCTTCATCTAGTGTGTGATTGGTGAAATGTTTAGAATAATACATAAGGAGAAAAACCTTCTGTTCCATTCCACCCCATTCTTCCCTACACAAATTTTTATTCAACAGCATTATTCAATTCAGCATTATTCAGTGCATTGCAAAAAAAAAAAAAAAAAAAAAAAAAAAAAAAAATGTCAGGTTTGTGGACATCATAATTACAAACAAAACATCTATGTAGTAAAAAAAAACAAAAAAACAAAAAAAAAAAAAAAACAAAAAAAAAAAAAAAAAACAAAACAAATTTTAATAAATATTTCACAAATTTTGAGAAAGTATTGGCATGATGATGCCAGGCAACTCTCAAGCAATATAAAATAATATTTGGTACCTACATATTATCTGGGCCAGATCATATTCACTGTACCAACAATAGCACTGGAAATTTAAATTACAGTATCCCCCCCACTCTCTTTTTTATTTTCCTTATTTTAACTGCATAGTAAATATTATATAGTTGCTACATTAAAGGCAGTGTCAGAAGTATTTTTATATGTACAAATAACTATACAATATGATACAGTATATACTACTTCTGACAATAAAGTTCGATGAATGAATTCAGAATGATGATCTGGCAACACTGGGGAGACAAAACGCTGCATCTACATAGAGGCAAGTGTTGACCATCTTCCCCCACCTTTATTTAGTGTGTCGTTTATGTTCTGTGTAAGACATGCTTTGCTAAGTGCTTGTTCAGTGTTTAGGTTCTTAACTGAGAACAGGAAAATGAACAAATAAAATATCAGTTTAAAGTTTGGTTTTATGCTTTGCAAGACACCGAAAGAAATTCATGAGGGATGGAGCAAATTGAACTTCCACCATAGTCGCCAGATCTCAATCCTCCAGACTTCTTCCTATTTTCACGACTCAAACTCTCTTTCAAAGAGATTTGACCATATTGCTGACATCCAACGAAATGTGACGAAGCTTTTGAACTTCATCCCACAAGAAGACTTCTTGCAAATTTCCCAGGACATGTATAGCAGATCTCAGCAGTGCATAGTTATAGGAGATGACTATTTTGAAGAATGGTATGGTAATTTTCGTTAATATTTCATCTACATTAATGCTATAGGACTATTCACCAAACTTTATTGTCAGAGGTAGTATATAGAGAGATATATTCATTCGTATAGTATATAGTAAATTCTGTGAAATTCACCGATGTATAAACCACAAATGTCTATTATCCACACTACATATTAGAATGTAAAAAATGAAATTTGTTATTAATAATTAAGCTCATAAAGTTAAATGTGGTATTTTCCATGAATTATCAGTTTTTCAATGAAATAAACTGTGATTTAACCCTCTGAGCGTTTTGCAAAAGGGTAAAATTGTAATGCTGTTTTCTCTGCATTTTTTCAAAATACTCACAAATTATGATTATTTCAACATTTTGAAAAACACTTAATTACAAATTTGAATGTAATCCTTGAGAGTATTGATCATTCTAAAATGTATTGAAAATCCATTAAATCTATTGATTTACATTATCTTAATTTTTGCTTACATTGCAGTGAAACTTGGAGCTTAGTGAACGGAATATTATGTTCCAAAACACTTAGAGTATTTAGAAAATTTATATATTTTGAACTCTGCATTTGAAAATGAAAATTTGTACATAATAAAAGACAATCAAATCAAAATAGTAATTGTTGTTTTAAATAGGCACCAATGATTGTTTGGTTGGTTATTTAATTTTTCTTTGAATTAACTTACATTAACTTACTTATTAAATACAGTAGACTCCCTCAAATCCACACAGCTTGGGACCAGAGGTTTTGCAGATTTTAGAATTTTGCGGATTTCTGCTCATTGCTTTGTTTACATTTTTTAAAATATAATTTGAATGTAATTAATAATGAAATCAAAAGTATAATGAATGCATACAATATACTAAAATATAAAAAAAAGTAATAAACTAAACTAATAAAAATTTAGATTATTTTTTTTAAATGATTAAAATACTAAAAGGAAAGGTAAAGTTAATAATCAATAATATACAATTAAATATTCATTATAAAAAAGGAAATCTGTTTTTCCTAAATTATTCAGTGAAACTTGCCTCATAAAGGTACATTACTAATTCACATCAGGATCATAAAATAATGAAACTTTATTTCAGGTTTAGCCAGACTTAATAACTAGAAAAGCTTGATTAATACATAAATATATTTGGTAAGATTGTGATTACCAATGATATTAGCAATATCTTTATTTTTTCAGAAATAAATTATTCTTTCTTCATGAAAAAACATGAATTCAATAACCTTAACAAAAATTATAAATTAAAAAATGTATGGAATTGATATAAAACTGAAAAAATCAATTTTTGCACCAACATCTAAACTGAATGTTTCATGGTTTACATCCGTAAAATATGTGCAGATTTTAGAGAGTTGCAGATTTTTGGAGTGTGGATTTGAGGGAGTCTACTGTATAATAAATAAATGTGGCATTATATTTCTCTTTTCCATTGTATTTTTTGTGCAATTGTTCCTAATTTATAGATAGACTTTAAAAAATAAAATGTGAACTAAGGAAGGATCAATAATCCACAAAAATCTTTAATCTGCAAAATCCTCGGTTTTTAAGTGTGCAGATTTCACATGTTTGATTGTATTTACATTAGATAATATTTATATTATAATCATTCTGGTACGCAAAACAAACACTGAAAATAATGTCATTAATATCATTTATTACTAAAAGTAGTGAATTTAATGTTATATACTTAATAAATGTATACTAAATTACTGTTTTGTATTATTACTTACCCATCATACGTAGTATAGGGTAAATCTTGCAATCATTTTGAAAATCGGAAAAAATTTTTTGACGGGTTTACACGTTTTAGACACTGGAGATTTCGAAAAACATATTTTTAGAAAAAAAATTACCGTCCATCTGTCTGTAAACGCTCTATCTCACGAACAAATTGAGATAGAGACTTGAAATTTTGTATGTACTTAGTATGTAAGAATGGGACGAAGCCTATTGAATATCAGCAACCTCGATTATCTGGAACTATTTTTTCTGGATTCTCGAAAAATTCGTTCTGATGAAAGGTATATAAAAATTTTCGAATTTTTTTATTTTAAGGAATGCATGTAAAAGGCAATAAAAAAAACAAATTTTGCATAAAGAACGAAGTCGATCGGATTATTATTTGTCGAGATATTTGTAATCCTGTTTTCCACATTCTTCGATTTTTCATGATCCTGTATTTCATTCAAATTTCAATTCAGAGGTATATTTTAATTGAAAATGAGACGCTTAATCTGACGCAGCAAACTGTTAGTTAATATGATTATTATTTTTGGAGTTATAAGGATGTTTCTTTTACATAGTTTGGTACTTCTTGAGTAGTTTGGCGTTTTATATAATTTGTTGAAATTGGTGCATCAGCAATTCATTAATAGAGTATTACTGTATTAACAACATTTAAATTTAGTTTTGGAATTGAAATACATTGTATAAATAGTTTTCACATATTTTATTTTCATATGCATATAAATGATGGGTAAGTATTACGGTGGCCTACGACGACTAGTTTTAGCTTGAATTTACCATTTTTAACAATGATAGTTATTTATTAAATGTACATTAAACTACAACTTTGAACCTGATTAGCAATTGAGACGATAAACAAAAATGAGTGACTGACAACCATTTTTGGCAATATATGTACCTGACCGAGATAATATGTAAGTAATTCACCTTTTCTATACCTTAAATTTGAAATATTTTTCAGAAAACTTGAGACACTAAAAATGAATGTTTCTGGAATAAACATAGTACCTGTTTCTTGACTTCAATAGAAAATCTCCTTACTTAATGGAACCATAATAAATAATAATAGTAACAGCAGGAGCAAAACAATTACTTATCGCGAGGCAATCAAAGAGGTTTTTTTAATTAAATAAATTACATGTCAAATTATTTGAAACACCTATGAATTTCTACTTTGATTCTTTACATGTTAGGCATCCTTGACAGTAAATTAAAGAGCATGGGAATAATATTTGATTCACCTAGTACAAAGACATGATATATTTACTTACCTAAGGTATTGAAGTTCATTTTGGAATGTGGCAAAAGCAAGCTGTAGTATTGGCCTTTTCAAAGCACCACTGAGGATTTCTTCAAAAGAAGATGTCAAATCGGACAAGTTTATTTTTGTATTTGTGTTATAGCCCAGGTCCTAGAAATAAAATATAACTGATTGTCAGTACAAAAGTTTTATCAACAGTAACACCTAATTTATAGTATGAGGCAAAATTTTTAATAAAAAGTTATCAAACTGGGAATGAGTCAAACAATTTTATGTTAGATTGCTGGAATGATCATTATTTTTTATTGATTTTATACGTATGTGGTCGTACTTGTCATCTTCTTTAAAATCGTTATAAATTCCATTGTAGGAAAAAACATGTTATTTAAATCTTAAGTTCTGTTTTAGAAAGATATCGACATTTATATTCTAAATAACATGTTAGAGATATTCAAAGCATATATATTTCTAAATGAGCAAAATAGAAGTTACTTTGACAATTTTAGATCAATTGAATTTCTACATGTTTTAACATAGATTTATAACAGACTATTTTAAGTGTTACTGGAGATTATACTATTTTTCTTGTTACAGCATACAGAAAGGTTTTCCAAATAACTTATAGGATTTAAGCCAGTATAAACTAATATTCTGCAGGCATATTCTGTCTATGAATTCTATTATTTTAAATAACACTGTTATACACCAACAACTACTAAGTAGAGTTTTCTTTGATCCTAATTTGGTGTTACAGTGAAAACAGCGACTAGAATGAAAAAAAAAAAACATATTCATACTCAGTTTATAAAGCACATTTCGATGCTTTTCTGGCATACTGAACCAAAGTTTTCTTATTTAATAAGATGTAACTAAATAAACAATTTATCAACACTTAACATAGGGACCGTTCAAGTATTACGTAAGCATATTTTTAGTCATTTTGTACCCCCTCCCCCCCTTGTAAGAAAATATAAGCAAATGCTAGACCCCCCCCCCCCTTTGCTTACATAAGATTTTATGACAGTTTATACATCAATACTTCTTGACTTATAAAAAGTTACCAATCAATTACATTATTAATCCTACAAATTTATATAGGCATATAGGGATTGTGATATCAAAATATATAAAATGGTTTTAATATATTGTTGCTTATTGCATTAAACAAACCAACAAAATGGTTTAAATATATTGTTATTTATCACTTTGAACAATAAAACAAGATATACAAGAAGTCTTAACTTACTTAGGCATCATAACTAAAATTTTTGACATGAATCATATAAATATTGGAATTCAATTTGGTGTTCATATTTTAATTTGATGTCCAGGATCCTTGAACCCATGTTTGAACATTGTCTATTATAGAGTTTTCACTGGAACAGTGGCCTGGGGTATTGCAGGTTTCCAGTCCTTGTTTGCTTGTTGAATTTGAACTGCAGTTGCTTCGTTGTTTAATGCTTACGTAAGAATTGTCTTTACTCCCCCCCCTCCCCTTGTTAGAAAATATAAGCAGACTCTGTACCCCTCCCTCCCCCTTTAGTGCTTACGTAATACTTGAACGGTCCCATAGTTGAAAACTCAATTCAACTCTCTTATCCATAAGGACAGATAACTTTTTGTCCTATAAAGTATTAGATTTTTTTTTTTTTTTAAGGCATTTATTTATGGAGACCTATACAAGCTAGTATGCAGCACAATAATAAAATTATTTTACAGTGGGTTCACATTTAACACAAAAAGCAATTGTTTAATTTTTACTTTACTGTGTAAAAAATTTTTCATGCATGAAAGGGTTAAGCAATTAACATCCACAATTGATAAGATTCTTTATTCGAATTCTTTTGAGCAGTTATGTGTATGATATAGAGTTTTGATATATTTCACATGATTTGCAAAAATTTAATTCAGTTACACAATGCAAAAAATAACTACATATGGCAATATAAAATATTCTGGATAGTTTTTGTATAGGATCTACAGATTTTTATACACAGCACATACTAAGCAAAAATTCAATTCTGTTATGAAAGCAAAATGCAATTAAAATCTCTCTTTCAATAATTATTATCCATAGACAACTCTCTCTTTTTTTTTTCTTTTTTCCTACATAGTCTTGTATAAGAATTTATTATATACAAACAGCTTTTAATATATACCAGCTAAATATAGTTGAGATGAAAAATTAATAACAGAATTCTTAAAAATCCAAACAATTCATACTCATAGGCAGTTATGCTTACTCCCCTCCCCCACCCTCTTAATACGAGATACATAAAGTATACACAGCACAAACTGTACTAAAACTAAATTTTGGTTAAGTTTTAAAATGCATTTCCAGTGGCTATCGCGTATAGTCAAGTACTGAAAAGTTGCATTCAAGTAAAACAATAAATAAATGCTATACACTCCATATTCCATAGCATCTCAACAATGCACAATCATGGGGAAGAAAAAACTCACCCTACTAAGACAGGAAAAAAAAAAAATAATAATAATAATAATGTAGAAGAAAGTTACAGGTACCAAACAATTGGAAATACTACTTTTAAATGATGTATATAAAATTTGCTTAGGAGGTCATCTAAACAAATAAAAACAAAACCCCTTCTTTTTTTTCCCCCCCAAAAAGCAATAACAAAATTTGATACCATTTATAAATTTTACACCCTTCAATTAGCCTTAATACAAATTTTACCAAAATTCTCACAATTAATTTCAAAGATAATAATAATTTTGTAACGAGCCTATTTTAGGAGTTATATCCAAATTGAAGTTGAGTGCTAGATTGTTGAAATGCTACAGAGTGAATAAGGCACATTTATTTGTTTATTTATTTATTTATTTTTGCTAATATGACAATTTTAAACACTTAATATGTTTCGACTATTACTAGCCCATGTTTCAATAAAAGAAAGGAAAATACATTTTGTTTCAAATAATTCTTTTCTGTACATCATAAATAATCCCTTAAACCAACATTTTCACATTTTTTTAAGCATAATTTGAAACTACTTTTAGAAGAAGATTGACATTTTGAATTCACATAATATAAAAGTATTAAAAAAAGGGTACTACTCTGTTATCTCGTCAACTGATTTTGCCAAATTATACAAATCGTCAAACTAATAGCCAAATTAAACATATTGACAATTTTTATTTTAAATAATAAAAAAACAAACAAATAACTAGTAGAATATTAATAAAAATACAAATAAAAAGTCGAAATAAAAATCACTTAATGACGTTTTAAACAAATGTATCGTATTTAATGTCATTGAATTGACATTCATGATCATCTATTATTGGCAATCAATCTTATAATTTGGCGATAGTGTTTTGGTCAACAGGATAACAGAGTAGTACCAAAAAAAGTATAGTTTGCAGTACATTTTTAAAAAATATTAATTTCATAATTCACAATATAAAATTTTTGAAACAAATTCAATGTATTTATGTTTGAGCATTTTAGTAGATATAACCACACACACACACAGAAAGAAGAAGAAGAATTTGGTTTGTTTGTGTATGTGGATGGGCCTCTAAGCAATTTTTTTATATTTCATTTAAAAGTAGATTTTATTTCCAATTTTCGATACCACAACACGATAATTTGTTAAGAAGTTGGTTGAGGAGTTTACTTTTTTTTTCTTTCTTTTACTGTACATCAATTTTATTATGTTTGAAATAGTGTAACGTTTTAGAAATACTCCGAAAATATTTTCCCAATAGGCCATAATGTAAAGCAATCATTTTGCATGATAAATAAATGAATGGTAAATGCTATGCATTCTATACATCAATCACAATAAGTTTGAAAGTGCAACTACACTATAAACAATTTTCCCCTGTCGACTACAATGATATGGAATCTTTAATGTGCCCAGTATGGACAGACAGACAATCGGATAAAAGAATTCATAAACACTTCTCTACTATGTCGGGGAAAAAAGGGATTTCTTTCATAATTCTACACTACTTTCGGCTAAAAATCACACTGGAATAGAATAGATTTTTTTATCGTTATAGTCCTATTTCTTTTTTTGCAGCTCGTAAAAACCATGAAATTCTTAACCCTTTGTAGCTCAACAACTCCGATTTGAATGCATAAATTCTAAACATGTAAAAAATAATTTAAAATTTTTAAAAAGTAAAACTAAAATAATTATGGACTAAAAAATACTTTTTTCATATCTACAATAAACAGAAATAGATATGCTTCTCATAAATATTGTCCCTTTTCTAATACAAAATTTTAAAGCATACAAAATTACTTTTAAAAATACAGGGCCGTAACTATAAACTTGGGGGCCCCGGGGCAAATTGAAACTTTGCCCCGGTCGCAGTTTCTTTTCCCGCACGCCTCTGTTTAAACTTACATAGTATGATAAGCCCAAAAATAACTAAAACACGTAGAATTGGGTAACCCTACTCGGAAGGCACCTGGCAGCGGCGCAATTTTTGCCAATCCCACTGAAACTAGCATAGGGGAGGAAATGTGGACTTCTGATTGGTTGAATATTTTAAAGAGCATTTTGTTTAGGTTCACTTTTGAATTTATTTAACTTAATCATATGTTTCTGTTTAAAAACCTTTTAAAAAATGGATTTTTATCTTTTTTTCGATTTTATCATAAGAAGAAAGATTTTCTAGACTTTTTTAGATGCTTTTTATATTATTCAAACGATCAGAAGCCCATGTTTTCTTCTTTACTAGCTTCGGTGGAATCGGCAAACATGCTGGGGTGCCATAACACATTCGACTCGACATTCTGCTGTCTTCTCCAGAACTGCTTTTGCATGCGAAGCGTATGGAGTATATCGACGAACACGCAAAAAAATTTACTCTAGCAGATTGAATTTTTTTTTTTAATTACTAACTTTTAGTCCAGGTGCTGGGCATTTTATAAGAAGTTAGACTAGAAATTAAAATCAATAATTTTTTAACCATCAGTTTGGGGTCCCTCAGGGTTGGGGGCCCCGGGGCAGTGCCCCATCTGCCCCGGCGGTAGTTATGGCCCTGTAAAAATACCTACTTTCGAACTTCTCCTGTTTTTTTAATTTGACAAAATATACAAAATTAATTTTTGCAACATATACATGAAGCTTTTCAAATGATAAACAAAACTTAGATACGAGAAATTAACTCTATATCATTGTCTATTGAGAATTTTAATGATCAATTCATATTAACTGGTGCGTTGGGAAATAGGAACAACAAATAAAATTGTGTTTTAAAACTTACAGTGTAAGTACTTTTGACTTTAGTGTATGTTTCTTATCTGAAACACGATGATACAAAGCAATGGCGTAGGAAAGAAAAGGGAGGGGACAGGTGGCTCAAGCCCCCCCCCCCTCCCTTCATTGGATATCAAGTCAGGGGTTATGTTGCGATTTTTCCAAAAATTCCACTTTAAGGCATTTGGTTTCAAAATTTTAAAAAATCGGTAAATTAGTCCGAAAATTTGGGCACAAAAAGTAACGTGAAATTGGATAAATAGTCACCGAAAAAAACATGAGTTCTGCGAAAAAATGCGAACTTTGTCAAAGAATAGCGGAAAAAATGCATATTATGTCAAAAAATCGCGAAAAAAACACCGATTTCATCAAAGAATTGAAAAAAACCTGCAAATTTCGTCAAAAGATCGCGGGAAAAGTGAATTTTGTCAAAGGATCACAAAAAATGTAAATTTTGTCAAATAAACCCAAATTTCGACAAAGGATTGTAGAAAAAACGTGTATTTTGTCAAAAAATCGCAAAAATCGCAAATTTTGGGACTGAAAAAAATGCGAATTTCGTCAAAGCATCGCAGAAAAAACGGAAATATTGCCACAGGATCACGAAAAAATGAGAATTTTGTCTAAGGGTCGCTATACAAAACACAAGTTAGTCAAAAAATCTAAATGATATCATGGCATTTCAATGTTTTACTAAAAATACATTTTGGACAAAATAATAACGGCATGTTATGTTTAATTAAAATTTTAAAAAAGTTTAATTTAAATTTTTTAAAAATCTTTATTACTTTTTCTAAAAAATGATATTTTTGCCCTAAAAAAATGTGATTATACAAGACTGCTCATGGATTTTTAAATAATTTAATATTATATTTGATGTTTTTTTACTGATACAGGGAGTGTAAAACGATGAAACATAGCCCATCTTCATGTATTTTTATTTATTTATTTATTAAAGAAAAAAACTGAAGGCTAATTCCATGCACATATTCATCACACATATACAGGGATGAGAGTGAGAAAAAAACAAAAAAGAGGAAATTACGTGTGAGGTAAAAATTGAGCAAAAATGTTGAAATAACACGTGAGATAAAAATTGAGAAAAAAAGTTGATATAATGCGCAAAGTAAAAATAGAACAAAATAATTTAAACCGATGCGTGTTAAAAAAGTTAAATAAAGTGAAAATGGTACATTAAATATAGATTGTCATTATTTGAATTGAAGCACCCACACACATAATACAAAAATACATTAATAAAATAAGAACACAAATATAAGAATGGGTAATGAAATTTTATTCAATAATTTTGATATACAGTCGAACCTTGATTTAACGAATTGCTTGGGACCCACAAATCCGTTTGCTAAATCGAAGCAATTCGTTAAATCGAATATCAATTTTTGTAAAGAGTGTATGATATAAAAATATCAATACAAAATACCCTTAGATATGCAGATAAAGAATGATTATTGTTACTACGAGCTATCTCCTTTTAAATTATCTGAATTATTTAATGTTACTTGCTTTTAAAACTTAATACATAAAACATACACGTACATTGATTGTCACTTTGGAAAGAAATCCTTGATACTGCTTTGTTTTTAGTTTTGTTTTGACTTTCCAAAGCTCTATGTCGATATTTTCTAACTTCGTAAGAACAACACCATCAGCCCTTTGAGACAAAAAATATTTTTTTAAAGTGTTCAAGCTGAAAACCGTTTCTTGGAATGTCACTTTTTTAAAATTTGAATTTCCGTTTCGTCGTCATCTTGACTGCTTTCAGAATCTTCATTCTCTTTCTGTTCACTATCGCAGGTAAATATCTCTATGTCTGGGATCTTTGTCATGCTTCTAGTTGAAAAGGAGGAAAGACTGTCTTTTGAATTAACAAGAAATGAGAAAAAAAATGTAATACTTGGATTAGAATGTGAAAGATTCAAAATTTTATGTGCAAAAAATTCAAAACTATAGTTTTATTGGCAAATGGAATTTTTTTTTTTTCAGCGATTGTTGTTCATTAAATCAAAACTAAAAATTCATTAAATCAGGGCATTTTAGCATTCTTTTTGTCGGGACAGAAAAAATACTCGTTAAATCGGAGAATTCGTTAAATCAAAGTACGTTAAATCGAGAATTCGTTAAATCAAAGTACGTTAAATCGAGATTCGACTGTATAAAATATATCAATATGAAAAATTTTCAAAAATGCACAATTATTCTTTAAAACTTTTATAAGCAAATTCATTTAAAAATCTACCTTCAAAATAACTTATGACACAGTCATAAAATCCAAATTTGGCTTAAATCTGTTTGCATCCAGTAGGGAAAAGAATTAATCAGTGTATAATTAGAATTTAAGCTAAGCAGAAGTGCATATTTCCCTGAAAAAAGCTGTATTTCATTTGGCGATTGGTAACAGAATTTACAATCCCACTAAGCAAATGGCGATCGATCGCGTTTTTTAAATCGCCATGTAGCGACTGTCAATTTTCACCTATATTTGATCATGGGTGCAAGTTTGAAATTTTGCCAAGACTGAAAATATTTTGAATCACCCCCCCCCCCCCCCTCACGAGTGAACAATAAGCACATGCATGATTCACGTTTTTTCCACGACCGTTTGGCGAAATTCGCTTTTTTCCAAGATTTTTTGACAGGAATCACGTCTCTATTGCGATCCTTAGACCAAAAATCGCGTTTTTTGCGATCATTTGACAAAAATTCACGACTTTTTCGCGATCAACTGACAAAAATTCGCGACTTTTTCGCGATCAGCTGACAAAAATTCGCGACTTTTCGTGATTTAAAAAAAATTTGCGACTTCTTCGCGATTTTTTGACAAGATTGCGTCTTTTCCAGGATCTTTTGACAAAAGTCGCGTCTTTCCCTCCTCCTTTGACAAAAAGCCGCGTTTTCTCGGCAATTTTGACAAAATATTGCGTTTTTTCTGCTATCACTTGACGAAAATCGCATCTTTTTTGCGATTCTTTGTAAGAGACCATTATTTTTGCGATCTTTCGACAGGAATCGCGTTTGAATGCTATTTTTTTTAACAAAAAACGCGTCTCTTTTTGCGATCTTTTGTCAGAAATAGTGCTTTTTTAAGCCATCTTTTGACAAAAATCACGTATTATCAGCAATCTTTTGAAAAAAATCGTGTTTTTTTTTTTTCACGATCTTTTGACAAAAATCGCATTTTCTCTGCAATTCTGACAAAAATAACGTTTTTTCCACAATCATTTGAGGAATCTCGCGTCTTTTCCACGATTCCTTGACAGAGGCTGCGTCATTTTCGCGATTCTTCGGCGGAAATAACGTTTTTCTTGAGATCCGTCGACAGGAATCACGTTTATTCCGCAATTTTTTGACGAAAAACGCGTCTTTTTACGATGTTTTGAATGAAATAGCGCTTTTTCCTGCGATCTTTTGGCAGATATAACGCCTTTTTTCGCAATCATTTGACACAAATCACGTTTTATTCATATTCTTTTGACGAAAAATCGTGTTTTTTTTTTCGTTATCTTTTGGCAAAAAACGCGTCATTTTCGTGATCATTTTTCGCTGTCGGAGATTTTTCCGCCATTTTTGACCAATTTCGTCGTGGTAAAAAATGGCGGCGCGGCCGAAAAAATAAGAAAAATTGGGGAAATCCGCGGGTTTTGAAAATAAATAAAAAAGCGGAAATCCGCGGATTTTGAAAATAAGCAAAACGCGGAAAATTGGCATGCCTACATATAATAAAGGACATGTGCAAAAAATTTTTAATTTTTATTACAAACACCCCCCCTACCCCCCCCCCCAAAAAAAAAAAAAAAAAAAAAAAACTAAGCTTTTTTTAAAACATGAAAGTGAGAAAATATGAACATGAAGAAAAAAAACCATTATTTAACATTTTAATTTGTGCGGATAATTGCTCTGAACGTATTAACAAATTGTACAATAGCTCGCAATATAATAACCGTATGGATAAAAATGAGGCGCCAAAATGTTCACAATTAAACAGGCTTTCTTTTAATATTAAAAAAGAAAAATAGCTTTTTTGATCAATTTTAAAATAAATTGTCCCTTTAAAACAAATTTATTTCTAGCAGCTATAAAATGTATTTTAATGTACATTTCAATGAAGTTTTTAATGACACATATTAATCTATTGTTTACTCTATAGCGTAGCTGAGTAATGAGGACTAAAAGTATGCTTATACCTCTCTTGATAGTGATTTTTTTAGACTATGCAACTATCTTACAATTTTAACCATTCAAATTATCGCACCCTAAAAATGTTAAATTTAGTACTTTCCACACAATAGAAAGGGTAGTGTAAAAATTTTTTGAAAGTTAAACCGTTAGTTAGCATTTTTCATCATTTTAAATAGATGCGTCATTAATGAGTTAAAAAAAAATAAATCTCTCTTTGAAAAGAGAACCGATTTTTTTCAAAACTCTTTTCATAAAAGCTGAAATATGTAATGAGTTACTTAAAAAATGTTTTTATTGAAGTATGGAATTCATATATTCAGCAAAAGTGTTTATGGTTAAAGTATAATTATGTGCAAAATACTGGATATTATAGGCATTTCTAAACTATTTTTTTTGCTGATTATTAAAAACAGCAAAATAATACTCGAAAATCGGCGCAAAACGAAAAAAATTATAAGCTTGAAAGTTAAAAAAGTACAACATGTATTTTAAAAGCTCAGGAAAAAAAAAAATGCTCTAAAAGAACTATGTATAAGTATTCGTATGAGGCGATACGAATGCAACAAATTTTGCATCAAAACATAAAAAAATCTGCATAAATCCATTTTATTAAAAATATTTAGAGGTAGCATTATAAATTTTTTATCGAATAATTATTTCATAATTCATATTATAAATCGTAAAATTATGAAAATTACTAAGCTAAGATAAAAATACTTATATTTTTAAGTAGAATATGTTCATATAAAAAATCAGCTTATTTTTTGGAAATATATTTTAATATATGTAAACTCCAACTTGTTTAATTAGAATATAGTTAAAACGATACGTTTTAAAAAAGCGCAATTTGCAAGTGGAGAATGGTTTAAAGTTTAAGATTTTTACGGTTTTTAAGCGCTACAAAAGCAGGATCACGACTAACACAATCAAAACATCCATTCATTTCAATGTCAATTTCAGCAAAATGTAGGATAGAATTAGAGAAAGAAATCCCTGGTCATTTTTCGAAGACCGGGCCCGCCCGAGCCCTACAGTTTTAAACCGAGCCCACCCGAGTACGAAACTTTTTTGTCATTAGAACCCAAGCCCGGTACCAAAAATATGCAATAATGATTTTTTAAAAAAATATTCTAAATGTAATATCTCATTTTCTAAGAGTTTCATGGAAATAAAAATATCTATCAATTTTATGAAATTTACATTATTTACATTCATTATTTAATGAAAAGGAAATTTCGTATCAGATAAATACACACTTTCCTAAAAGGATTCTTTTATTTGTCGCCCCAATAAGCAAATATGACGGGCACATTAACGAAATTTGTTCTACCGATGAATGATCGAAATTTGCAGATTATTACTATTTATATGACGAAGAATCGCACAATGTTTTTCTATTTCCAATACGAGGCGTACAACTTAAATTATAAACGATTCCTTCCTCAAAAGAATTTTTCATGATTTGAGTGTCCTTGAAAGTCAGCTTAAATTAAAAATGAGTCACCGTTATCTGAAAGATCCGAAACTTTTTGACCAATCAAATCTGCTGCTCGGTTATTTTCTATTAGAATAAAAATACACGTTACTTATATTTACTTACAAATGAAAAGTTAGGAACAGAGAAAGTGGTATGAGCAAAGTTGCTGATGAAAAATGGATAGAATGTTTTTCATAATGTTAGGTCCCAGACCTTCGGGTTTTATATCGCTCGGCGAGGCCATAAAAAAAAGGGGTCTACAATCTGGGGTCGGGCCAAAGCCCGGATCTTACTTTTTTTTCTTCTAGAGGCTTGGCCGGGCCGGGCATAACGTATGCTTTCATACCGAACAGGGACTAGCTTCCTTCTTCCTAAGTCTGCATGGTGTGGAATTTTCAGTCCCGATCTCGATTTAACCGTTTTAAAATCAGTGTCTCTAACTGACGTGTTCGCATAAAAATCAGTAAAATTTGGCTCAGCTCAAAAATTTTTACGAAAATGCACATATTTTTAAATCGCCATCATTTTACAATTAAAGTTTAAAATTATTATTTTTAAAGTATGGTAGATTTAAAGACAAATGAATACAATAAAAACAGTGAAAAAGAACCTGCCAATGGCAGGTCCCGGGCGCTAATTCGCAAACACTCAACGTCCCAGCGCGCTTCACGCCAACCTCTATAGCCAAGCGCTTTGAGGAGAAAATGAAAATGTGCGTGCAAGTCTGAAATTCTAAAGTAAGTCTGGAGAAAAAAAAAGACAAATCAAGTTTGTAAATATTTTTGAATTACGTTGATCTATCTTGATTAACTATGCGGCTTATTGTTTCAACTATTATACCTTCATAACGCTAAAAACATGCATTTTAAATTTTCCAGCGTCATCCTAGCTTTTTAATGGTAATCCTATTGTAACAGTATCAGTATTCAACTAGTGTAATCAATAGCACAACTTGTGTAGACTGAATTAATCTGCTACAGAAAAAAAAAGATATATTTGAATTCTGTAAGCGTATCTAAAATATTCATATAAAGTAGATATAAATATTTGCAATGCAAATTTCAAACTACGATACTAGCAGTATTCAAGTATGCACGTCGAAGTTCAATTTTTCGCCAATACCCTTGGCTACAGGAGTTGGCGTCAAGCGCGCTGGGACGTTGAGTGTTTGCGAATTTACGTCCCGGGCTGATCTTTTTTCTGACCGAGCCTGGTTATTTGAATCCATGCGAATCTCCAGCACATTTTGAAAGCAGGTTTAACGTAAAATGCATACGCTACTACTTTACGTCCAAAGAAGAGACATTGTCTTAAATCTACTTTTAATAACATACACTTTTTGGAAGATCCTTATCTTGTATTCAAAATAAGTCAATAAGGGGCCGCTTCACTCAAATGAAAGACCCGTTCGCTAATGCTAATCCTATGGAAGAAATTTATAAAGATATCTCGGTTGCATTTCAATATTTTTAAATGATTCTTTTTGCATTGGATAGCTGAGATTGATCTGAATGCAGGCCGTTTTTTACTTTTTTGATTTCTTTTACAGATATTTTGGCGCGACTGAGTTTTAACTAGAGGTGGGAAATGTGGTTATTTTTGGTTAACAGGTTACATCATTCCACAGTAGCGCTGGTAACAGGTTCCAACATCCTGTTATTTTTGTAACAGGTACAATAAACAATTTATAAATAATTGCTAAGTATGCTTCCAAACAGACAACACATCGGATATGGGCCATAAGGGGGTGCCCTGCGTGGGGGGGGTCTTTTTAAGAGAACCTAACCCGTATTTACGCAAAGAAATCCAAAGTTCGGAGAAAACCATGGAAAACTCTGAATGATTAGGCTGACGGCCGCGATTGGGTTCTGTTCTAATCCAGTACCTACCGTCTACCAGTTTTCAGGGCAGAATCTCTCGGCCACTGGTGAGGCAACAACATTTAAGAAAAAATCTATAGGCACATATATTTTTGAATATAAAATAATGTATCCTATAGGAAATACAAAAAAAGTAAAAATAGAAAGTACAAGAAAACATATTATGAAAACTTTCTTTAACAAACAGAGGAAAAGGAATTTTTCAAAAATCTATCCTCCATATAGTCGCAATCCAATCAGCGCCGTTGATGTTTTAAAATCTGAAATACAGCAAGTCAACGTGTGCTGCCAGAGCAGCTGCAAAACATAAAACAAGTATTAACTGATAGGACAGAGAGACTTATGAGATAGGACAGATGGTAGAGAAAGATATTTTTTCCAGACTTAGTTTTTTCGTCTAGTTTCTTAATAGCAAATATCTATAGTATGCAAGATCGATTGTATGCTGTTAGGAAAGCAAAAGAGGGTGCTACAAAATATTAACTATACCATTTACTTCATATTAATAAAGTAATATTGTTGCGTAAAATAAAATATTCTAATACTTTGAACTCATTTAAATTTTATCCTATTATTTTTGTTTTTCAGAAAGCAGTAAACCTAATATATTGTACTGTATTTCATATTTTGTAAATTTTAAAATCTTATCTAAACATTCCAGATTCAATTTATAAGAAATTTAATTGCATTTACTTAGTATCAAAAAATGATTAAATTAAAAATAATTTTTTGTCAATTATTTTAATATTTTGAATATGAGTTCTATTAAAATGGTTCCAAAGTTCACTAGCTCATGCTTTTTTATATGGACCCATACATAAATTAAAAATAAAACTTATTTCCACAAAATTTTCACCCCCCCCCCAAAAAAAGTGACATTTTGGGAGTGCCGACAGAAGTGAAAACTTGGTTTTATGTTTTTATTTTTTGAATTGTCAGGACATATTTTTTTGTAATCGTCAGGAAACATTTTATTGTGCAGGAAATACTTTTAAATAACATGTTATTTTTTTATTCATTATTATAAAGTACTACTACAAAAATTACATTACAATTTTCATTTAATGCGCAATTGTGCATGAAAAATAATGCACACTGTTTTACATAAAAAAATTACAACAAAAAAAGACAATAATATTTATATGGCACACATGTCATACACACATCACATTGGCACAATTTTTTTCAGATACTGATTTGGCAAAAACCCTCGAAGAAGTTTGAGAAATTTAAATTTCAACCCATTATGGGTCCGTAACGTGACCCAGAATAACAGGAGAAAATTTTTTATGCTAGATTTGTAATGTATGAAGCATAAGCTTTCGATAGACATATTACATCAAAAAAATAAGAAATGGCCCTCCTCCCCCAAATGGTCCTATAGGGAAACCGGAAAATTGAAATAGCAAAAAGAATGGCGAGTAAAAGTTAGAGCGGAGAGAAAAATTCTAGCATAGCTAACTCCCATAGAAGCAGAGTTATAGCCTTTTAAAGATTGAAATGAAGTGAAGAAATGAACAAAATTAGGTGAGTCACCGAAAAGGGGGGGGGGTAGTCATGTTAAAAATGGTAGAGAACTAAATGAACGAAATTTTAAGGTGTATGTTTGAGGGGTGAACCCCTCCCTCCCCCAGAAGAGCCCTTTAATCCACAAATCTTAAATTCAATCTTTCTGATATTTAATTAAAAAGAGACAAAATCATTTTTTATTTATCCTCTCTCTTCAACAACCGCAAATAAAAACCAAACAAGAAACGAAACTTTAAATCAAAAGTCGTTAACGATAACAAAATTATCTTCAGATAATGTGTATTACTCAGCAATTTTCAAGCTTGTCAAATAATTTGTAACAAAACGTTTGAAAATAAAGAATAATTACGAAAGGATAAAATATTCTTTTGTAATGTAAAGAACTACATTTATGGAAAAACTGATGGAAAATCTAGCAGAAAAGAACTACATTTATTGAAAAACTGGTGGAAAATCTAACAGATATTGAATTAGCGAATATTAAGGAATTATTTCTACTGTGGTTGCATAAGCGTAACCAGCCTTTTGAACGGGTGGGTGCCCAGAATTTTTAACCTGAACTTGCTGGATACAAACAATATCTTATTTTATATAATAAAATCTTCTAAAACGGAAGCCTATAAAGCAGTTTTAAATTCCGTTTGAGACAGGCTTTTATCTTAGAGTGTATAATTGTGAGATTTTTTTAATAAGAGTTTTTAAGGGTGTTTTAAATAGGGGGGGGGGACGCAAAGTTTTTAAATAATTGTGAATGGGTCTGCGCAAGCGGGCGGGGGTGTCTAGACCCCCCCCCCCTCCGCCCGTGGTTACGCGCATCGGTTGGTTTCCAATTGATGCTTTAAATTCAAATCAAACTGAAGTTTGAATGTAGATGTTTTAAATGAGCAAATTAATTAAAAATGCATTGATTCAAGCATTTTATTTGAATGTGACAAAATATTGTTTTGTTAGTTTTAAAATAGAATTTCCAACTAAAATCGAGAATTGAATTCTTAAGGCACTAAATTATAAATAAATGCATTTTAGTTATATGTAGAAATAGAAAAAAAGGTACTTTTTATAAAATTAATCTCTGAACTCAAATTATGCTATATTTTCGGGGTGAAAAGGTAGAAATAATTGCTTTTTTATTTACGTAACAGTAAATATACTTACAAAATCTAACAATCATATGCGCTAGGTTATGCAGCATTTAAAAAGAATTTTCTTTTTAAAATATAAAACTTTATTAATTTAAAATGCATTTGCAACATAAGATTGCATTTAAAGCAATTTTTAGGACATGTCGAATTTCTGATCACATTTTTCCTTCATATTTTTACTAAAGAGAAATGATTCATGAAAAGCAATGATTTATGATTTTAGACTTCCGACTTTTAATCGTTTACATGTTTTGGGATGTTTTAAACAGAATTTAATTATTTTTGAATCATTAATCTATGTGTTATATATAATATATTTATATATTGACTAGCAGGCTATGCCCGCTGAGCTGGTCAATATTTCAAAATCAATCGTGGATGAAACGAACTGGTGAATTTAAATTTGTATTTTAAATAATTTGGACCTCCAGCAGCACCTTGCTCATTGCTGAAAACGATGTAGACACCATTGGGTCATTCCATGTCAAATCAACACAGCCCACAACCCGACCCTCTCTGAATTGGATGAAATTTTTTTTATTTGTTGCACTAATAGAGAAATGAATAAATCCGGAGTTTTTAGTTCATATTGCAATTAGTTTTTTAAATATTTAAATTTAAATTTGGTCAAATTTATCAAATTTTAGCAATTCTTACAACACAAAATAGGCTCTAACTTCTTTTCTAATTAACGTAGAGTTTTGATTTTGATGTCGTTGGAAAGCATATGAATTGTACTTTTATATGATATACTACATGACTAGATTTAAGAAAAAATTAATTTCAAGGTCATCAAGTTTAAAATTTAAATTTTAAAATTTTAAAGTTGTAATTTTTAAAATTCTCTAAAAAAATTATATATTATTTTTCAACTTATTGTAAACATAATCTGAAAGTTTTAGTCTGGGACCGCAATGGGTTCATGAGTTATAAATTCTAGAAAATTGGTAGTATCATGTTTCAACCATAACAAAAAAAAAGAAAAAAAAAGCCACCACTTCATATATATATATATGTGTGTATAAAGCTGCATATTGAGCACCAGGAAGAAGGTCTTATAGTTGATTAACTGTTTTCTATAATGTCTTTACTATGTGTGTCATAAATGGGTAAAAAAGATTGGTATTTACACCCCCCCCCCCAATTTCTTTTTTAAGAATTAATATTTTCATAATTTTGAAAAAAGGTATATTTAAAATTGAATAAAGATCTGGAGAAGCAAGTTGCTTTTAAAATTTTAAAGTTGTAGTTTTTAAAATGCTCTAAAAAATTATATATTATTTTTCAACTTATTTTAAACATAATCTGAAAGTTTTAGCCTGGGACCGCAACGGGTTCATGAAAAATTAATTTTAAGAAAACTACTTGCATCTAAATTTGCTCATAACAAGTGACAAATTTTGCTACATTTTTAAACTAAAATTTCATACTGAATATACTGAAAATAAACTTTTAACCATCAAAAAACAATATTAAAATAATACCATAATAGTTTATCCCAATTTCTATATTCTGGGAAATACCTGATTTTTTAAAAAAATGTTTTAGGAAAGTTGATACACATATAAAAGACAAAAGATTTTATAGAGGATAAGAAAAATAGATTTAAAAAACCATTTAATAAATATCTAACAATGCATTTCAAAATAAACTTTTAAAATTTAAATACTAATGATATACAAGGATGCATACTTGAAATCCAAAAAATGAATATGCATGACTTATAAATTATGTTAATTATATTAATTGAAAATACTAATCAGTTGTTGTGCACTTTTTTCTTAATTTTATTGATGCAGAATGCATTTCTTCTTCAGATAGCTTATATGTTCTACTATTGACAGTTCTAGGATCAACTTTTGTTAATATTGTGTTTGCTGTCACTTGTAAAATATCAGGATGTTTTGGAAAATAAAATGATGATGATGGGCCGTGTGGATGCAGGAAGTTGATTTTAATTTCTTCTCTGTCATAATTTACGCTAAGTACGCAAGCTAACCACCATTTTTGATCATAAATGCATGTTACATAACCATTTATTTCTTCCAGTTCAATTTCCCCTTCTTTCTTTGTTACTTTTGCAATTTTTCCAGTATCAGAATTAGAATATATTTTGCATAAAAGAGTGTTATTGTTCTGGGGTATAAATGCATGTAACTTTTGTGTTCCTGGTATTGCACAAGAAGAAGAAAAACGTTCCTGTAAAAAAATATTTTCATTTTCATAATCCTGAGAAGTTACATAACAAAATTCTATGCCAGAAATATGAGTTGAAGCCCATTCATATAATGCTCGTGGCGTCATAATTTGATCTGTATATACCTGTTGCAAACTTGCACGAGCAGCTAATCTTTTGACTGTACCCCCTACGCCATCTGATACTCCTTTCCCGTGGGCAGTGGCAAAGAAGTGCCATTCAGCAGGTATGCCAAAGTCCTTTTTGTGACAGCATAAATTTAAAAAGTTCTTGCCGTTTTTATAGTGAGCCGCTGCACCATCAGAAAAGTATGTAAATTTTAGGGGAGACTCATCAAATTTTTCTTTTAAAAACTTAACTAGTTTTTTCTGAAATGCATATACAGCTGTGGTATCATGCGAAAGACAGTCAGAAATAACAACAAAACTAATATTTTCTATGTGGTTGTCTCTATTATAGTATATAACAAATGGGTGGATTGTTGTCTGCGCGTTATTCCAATGAAACCCTTGAGCTTCGTCTTGAAGAATGAATGAGTAATTTTCTGAAAAATCAGACACTATAGCATACTCCCCAAATTTAAGATTACTTTTTGTAACCTTAAAGAATGAGGATTGTTGTTGGGCTATAAATGAATGTCGGATAAGCACAGAAAGTTTATCAATAAATGATTCAATGAATTCCTCATATGAATTTGTTAAAGTTTGTAGAATGGAACGATCCACATTTAACCATTGTTTGTATTCAATTGTTTCAATACTGTTTTCACAAAATAGTTTGTCCACATAAATTTTAAATTCTTCAAATTTGGGACAGTTTTTGCATTCATTGAGATAACAAGTAGGATGTGCTGGATTGCATAGAAGCAAAGCTACACAAGTTTTATAAGACGAAATTGGAATGTTTTCTTCTGAAGTTAGCTCCTTCAAATTACTTCCAATAATCATTAATTTTACATTCTGATGAATATGGCAAACACAAACTGTATGTGTCCCACTTGCACCAGCTAAAATACAGCTTTTCGGTCTTAGTTCAGCGAATTTTGAAAATCCAATTTTTAAGTGTGGATATCCATCTTTAAATTCTTTAAAAGCCTCATTTAAATTGCATAACACCAGTCTTTTTTGGACTTGAATCTTTTTACCTTGACTAACCATGGATACAAAATCTTTTTTGCCAGGCATAACTCTGCTTATTTGGTCACTATTATAAAAATCTCTCACACTATTTACTATATCCTGACTTAGATTTTTGCCAGGTTTGGGGTTTGGAGTTGAAAGAATTCCCTTTTCTTTCACCAATTTTTTGGCTTTTCTAACCATGTAATTAGTGGCTTCAAACTCTCTTTGAACTTTTCTTACTGACCAGCTTTCAGGCAAAAGAGTTAAAATTTGCACTTTTAAACTTCTGTCCTTAGTACTTTGAAATTTTTCTTTCAATTGAGAAAGCATCTCCATTTCAGAGAATTCTGTAGAACTATCCGAAAATTGTAGTATTTTTTCCTTTAAAACTTTACTTACTTTTTTAAATTTTGTTTTTGGATATTTTCTCTCATATAGTCTTTTTTTTAATAGGTGTTTCCCCTATAGTTTGTAAACTTTCATTTAATGAACAAAGGGCTGTTTCATTTTCATAATCCTGAATTTCATCTTCTGGAATCTGTTCACAATCACTGTGTACTTGGGAACCACTGGGTACTACTGGGGAAATTCCACTAGTGCTTGCTTCAGAAAGTTTACAGTCTTTCATCATTTTTTTACGGCATTTATCACAGATTTTACATCCCTCAGATAAAAGAGGATTTACTTTTATCATCCATGGCAAAATATTTCTTAAACTTTTTCTTACAGCTGTATGATTGGGCTCCTTAAATGGATTGCAACAAGCTGATCGAGCAAAAGTACTCATTTCTAAGAAATTATTTTAAAATAAAACTTAATCATACAAAAATTAAAAATGCACTGAATTAAATATTCTCTTTAGAAAAAAGTGTAACTAACTCTATAAAGTTCAACTCCTTTATGAGCTCAGCTAAATACTGCATCATGTGTGTTGGGGCCATGTGGTGTAAGGGCCATGTGGTAGAGAAAACCATGTGTGTTTACATTCACTAGTCAAAATCCTACGGTCAGCAAGTTTAATGATAACCACACACAAAGAGCAAGAAAGAAACTAATCCCATTTTTACATTTCAGGCATTGGTGTCTTAAATGAATAAAATAATTATATTTTTCCTTAAATGCAGCTTCAATAATTAGACTAATTGAGAAAAAAAAAAAAGAATATTTGACTAAACTTTCTTTAATCTAATTTTATTTTATTATTTCCTATGAAACAAAACTAATATATGCATTCTCATAAAAAAAGAACTTACTCTTAAAAGAAAGACCAACTCTGTTACATGCTCCTCCCTCCCCCCCCCCCCCGCCCTTCTCTTCTGGACATAAAGAATAATCATTCAGAAATTTATCAAACTTACTAGCATCAAATAATATATAAACAAGTATAATACAGTGTGAAACTATAAGCTATGTTGTGGTGGTGGTGTGTGTGTGTGTGTCGGGGGGGGGGGGGGGGGGGGAAGGAAGCAGAGAAAAATGTTGAAAGAAAAAAAATTGCTTGTTGATTAAAAAAATAAAATATATAACACAAAATGTTTTTTCAGAAAACACACAAAATTTTTAAGCAACTTGCTTCTGCAGATCTTTATTCAATTTTAAATATACCTTTTTTCAAAATTATGAAAATATTAATTCTTAAAAAAGAAATTGGGGGGGGGGGGGGGTGGAAATACCAATCTTTTTTACCCACACACATAGTAAAGACAATTTAGAAAACAGTTAATCAACTATAAGACCTTCTTCCTGGTGCTCAATATGCAGCTTTATATATATATATATATATATATATGAAGTGGTGGCTTTTTTTTTTTTTGTAATGGTTGAAACATGATACTACCAATTTTCTAGAATTTATAACTCATGAACCCATTGCGGTCCCAGGCTAAAACTTTCAGATTATGTTTACAATAAGTTGAAAAATAATATATAATTTTTTTAGAGAATTTTAAAGATTACAACTTTAAAATTTTAAAATTTAAATTTTAAACTTGATGACCTTGAAATTAAATTTTTCTTAAATCTAGTCATGTAGTATATCATATGAAAGTACAATTCATGTACTTTCCAACGATATCAAAATCAAAACTCTACGTTAATTAGGAAAGAAGTTAGAGTCTATTTTGTGTTGTAAGAATTGCTAAAATTTGATAAATTTGACCAAATTTAAATTTAAATATTTAAAAAACTAATTGCAATATGAACTAAAAACTCCGGATTTATTCATTTCTCTATTAGTGCAACAAATAAAAAATTTTTTATCCAATTCAGAGAGGGTCGGGTTGAAAATGACCCTTTTTTGTGTTGATTTGACATGGAATGACCCCATTGTGATATTAAATTATCGTAAACGTTGCGCAAAAACCAGCTATTTAGAAGTAACTATTTTAGTTTATTACTAACAGTGCACATTTTGAAGCGAAATAAGACCATTATGGCAACAGGATTTAAAATTTTCCCTTATCTGAAGAAATATTAATTATTACAGTCATTACCATGGTACAACTTGTGAAAAATTTCTTCACAACTTTTCATTATGTGAAGCCAGGAACCCAAAGCTACTCCCACCTAAAAAGTTTATATATATATTAAATTTTGTCCGCGCGATAAAAGGCACAATTATGCAAGAATCATCTTCAAACTCGTCTAGTATATTGAGATGGTTAATATCTCAGTGGGAATTGCAAATGAGCAAAATCGGCCCAAGGGGGTGGTAATTGGGAAGGGTTCAAAAATTTGAATACCATCTTAACATGGCTTTCCCAAAACCAGCTCTTATAAAACAATAGCAGGAAAATAATAAAATATTTTTCGTTACAGCAAGTTGCCAACGATAAAAAAAAAACCCACACACACACACATTAAAATTATCACTACAACAATTACTTTATTATTGCAAAATTTCCTCCAGAAAAATGAAAACAAAATTATTTGCTCTTTCGTATTTAAGCATTTTCCCTTTAGTTATTTAAGATAAAATTACGTAAATTTGTATAATTTGGCGAACGATTTGGCGAAATTGGTTGACGTGATAATCAAGTAGTAGCCAATTTAAACTTTTCATATTTCACAAAAGATTCCTACACAGACATCATATACGCAATAGGTTTAGCACGATTATCTTGCAACTACAATGTGGCAAAATCCTCGTTTTAGAATACCAAAGAAATTTATGTATATTTTATTATTTTCTATCATTTTAAACAGCAATTAACAATAAATAAAAACTAACTGTAGAACACAACAACAAATATCATTTCAAAAAAGAAAAAAATGAAAGTATATAAATAACTTATCATCAGATAAACAACTATAGCTGGGTTACCATATGAGGCAAATAATGCCATTTTGGCGCCAGTGAGATACCTCGATGAGTATATGACCGAATCCGCGACAAAAATTCCATTTGGAAAAAACTTTAATCGGCATTTATACTGCATTTTCCCTACTTATGTATAAGAAAAAACCTTGACACAGATGTCATGTATGCACCACATTGGCGCAATTTTTTTCTGGCGCCAATTTGGAGAACTTGGTTTTTAATTACCAATTTCATAAATATTTTTTAATTATTTTGTATTATTTGAAAAAAAAAAATAAATAAAAAAGTTTAATTAATAGCTATAGAACAAAATGATTTATATTATTTTAAAAAACAAAATGAAAATTAATAAATAGTTTATTAATAAATAAACAACCATAGTCGGTTTACCATGTGTGGCATAAAATAGCCATTTTGTTGCAATCGTGCGAATTTGGTGCGTACATCTATATACAGCAATATGACATCTGCGCCAAAACTTTAAAAAGTTGCAATTAAATTATTTTACAGTTTGGATGAGGAAGACATTTATACTAAAATTTAAACATTACACGCATTTTTTTTTCTATAACTGCTATTTATATATTTACAATTAAACATATAAAAAATATCCTAAAAATGCTCTCACACATTTAAAAAAGAGTGAGAGAACTGAAATTTTTCCTGCAAGTGAAACTGACGAAATGGCGCAAGAAAAATTAAATTAACAATGAAAACATTTGCAAAAAGAAATAAAATAGTTATACTCATATCTATATAATTTACGATTGAATATTAAAATATATTCTAAAAATTATCTTCACTTGAAAAAACAACAACATTTTTGCGACCATTAAGAACCTAAGTCAGTCATTAAGTCAGAAATGCATTTTCGGCTTAAAAATACATTCTTTGGCGACAAAAGTAAGATGAAAATGGTATAGAAACGAATAGTAACTCACAACTTGCAGTGTCTCTTACAATCAGATCTGCTTTTTTCTGCTGTAAGTTATATAATACGGAAATTCGATAAAAAAGAGAAAGAAAATAATAAAAAGGGAAATAACTATCATTCAAAATTCATTTAATCAATTTCTGAAATTCATGTTTTTATTCTAACAACAGGGATAAGTCGCCAAAAGTTGAACCAATTGTTATATTTCGCGTTAATTTATTTTTTAAGCATTACAAATATTTTTTTCATTTTCAGGATAAATATATTTTTATAATATTACGCCTCATTTAAGCGGTCTTTCTTAATTATTATTAATATTATCATTAGTTATTTTCGGCTATTATTTGCAATATATTTGTAATATTTCTAATAGATATAGCCATTTTAATTCTTTTAGCAATTATAATTTTCGCCAAAAACAGCTACTGGCAACCCTTTTGTCAAAAATAACCGAAAAATACGAAATTTACTACGAAAAATCAGAGTTATCCCTGTAAATTTGAATCATAAACCTTCGGAAAAATATTTCCTATCGAATGATACAATCGGCAAAAAAATCCATCGGGTAGTTTTTGAAAACACTCGTTTGGAAGTTTCAGAATTTCTGCTTTATAATATACTAGCAGGCTATGCCCGCTGCGCTGGTCCATTTTTCTAAACAAATCTTGACTCAAACAAAACGATGATTTAAAATTTCTTTTTTAAAGCAGTGTAGACCATCACTTGGAATGTCCTTCCGCAGTGCTGAAAACGATGCCAGTGCCAATGTCATTAAGATATTGCACTATTGTATGCCTTGCACAAAATTTGGGTAATTAAGTACCATCTCTCTTATTTGATCATTTATAGTAGAGTTTGATATGAAAATGAAACCGTTGTGACAGCAGGAATCAAAATGTTCTCTACTCATCACATTATTTTGTTAGAAAGCATTGCAATGATTATCAAACTCCATTAATTTTCAAATAGCACATTATCATTTGTTAGTTCTTAAAATCCCGAATCTTAACTTGCGCTATGTGCAGATCTAGTAGCCTAAATACAATCTCATTACATGTTACATTACATTTTTTAATAACCGTCCTCTTCTGGCAACTCTACTACAGTTTTCTATCTATCTTAGTCTGTTCAAGCAAAGTACACGGCAAAAAACTATAAAAAAAGAGTGTTTAACTTATATATTTATTAGAACAATGAAGCATAAAAGGTGTGTTTTAAAGCTGAATTATTTGGGTAAAATTAAAATTACATCAGTTTCACTGCCTCTTTATTTTTTTAAAACCAGTTGCAGGGCTCCACAGGCAACTATTTTTATATTCCGTTCGCACCACTATTTTTCTAATATAAATTTCAAAATAAATTTTTCTGGCAGATGTTATCTAAGTGTATGTTAAGGATTTCTGTTTAAAGAAAGTGGTGTCAGTTAGAGTTAAAAAATAGTCGCCTGTGGCAGCCCTGCAGATGCAAACATGTAGCTGTTAAATCGGGAATAATCTTGATGCTAAATTTTGTAGAAAAATAAACCTTCAGCTTGTAATCAATTCCATTATGGTTTTTGGCGTCAAACATTAGTATTGCTTATAACGATTTTTTACAAATGTATCAGACTTATTTCGTGTTTATTGTCAAATGAAAGTAAAGTTTACAATCATCTATTATTGGCATTTAATCTTATATCTTGGCAATAGTTTTTTTTTTTTTTTTTTTTTTTTTTTTTTTGTTCAACGGGGTAATGAAGTAGTATTTAATAGTTAATTTTTGATAAAATTCTGTTGATAGGGCTTAATGTTAATTAAAACTGCAACATAAACATCATAAAAAATTTTCTACTGTCGGTATTAAATATATATTTTTTCTTAGCCAAGTTTTTTTTTTTTTTTTTTTTTTTTTTTTTTTTTTTTTTTTTTAACCTGAATGATTGATAAATTAATTGCAAATATATATTTTTTAATTCTATATCATTGATATTCCGAATATTTTTCCTGCACATTGCAAATATTGCTTTTTTAGGAATAGTAAAATAACTACAGATGAAAAATACATAATAAGGCTAAAACACAGAATTAACGACAGCTTGGCGAATGCCTATACGGGGACTTGAAAAGTACGCCAGTTCTGTCAACTTAAATATCCAGATAGAATTTTAATAAATAATAGGTACTACTTTATTATTCCATAAATCAATTTCGCCAAATTATACATATTGCAAAACGATTCACCATATTATACCCAAACGAATATAACTTTTATTTTAAATAACCAAAGAATCAATAAATTACTAAAATATTAAAAGAAATACAAATAAAACGTCGAATTAAAAAGTAGTTAATGACATAACAAACGCATGTAACATGTTTAATTTCAAATGAATGTGGCATTTACGATAATCCAATATTGACATTTAATTTTTTATTTTGGCGGCAGTTTTTTGGTCGAAGGGATAATCAAGTAGTACCAAATAATATAAAAAAATATATAAATAATAATATAGCCAATAATATTTTGGTCAGGTGTCATGTATGGATCACGTTGGTGCGATTGCAACAAAATTGTGATTTTATGGATTGCGTGGTAATCTGGTTGTTGTTGTTTATTTACTAATAAACTTTGTTTCTTTACTTTTCTTTATTTTTTTCTTTCTTTATTGTTTTGTTCTATAATTATTAATTAAACTTCAATTATTTATTATTGTTTCTTTTTTAAAATAATAGAAAATAATTAAAAATAATATAACATGTAACTGGTATTTGAAACCGTAGTATTTACCAAACTGATGTCAGATTTTAAAAAACGCGCCAAGGTGATGCGTATATAAAAATGAAAAAAATGTTTATAATAATGTAAACAAAAAAAGTAAACAAATAATTTAAAAAATCGCCTTTCCGATTTTTAAAAAAAAAATAACGCCAAGCAGTCGTTAATTCTGTAGTTGCATCAATAGTAAATTTTCTTTTCTTCGTTTGTTTCATAATGAAAAACCATAAATTTAATAATCTCAAATAAAATAATCTGACAAATTTTCTATGATCTCATTGATGATCTAGAAATCTAAATAGTTTAATTAATAAGTATGTAACAATACAATTTATAAAGTAAATAAGCATTTTATTTATAAATAAATGTTAATAGTCGGGTTAATATATCTCAGACAAAATAATGCCAATTTAAAGTCTATTAGTTACCTCGGTGATATATAATATCTGTGCCAAAAAAACTTTCAATAATATAGCAAATATGCTATTTGTCGGTGCTCAATTATTGAAGATTAGTCCAATATCATTTTAAATATTATCTAACACAGGAAAAATATGAAGAAAATTGAAGAAGAAATGGCTAATTAAAACAAACTTGTAAAATATTTTGGCACAAATGCCTTATGTGCACCACATTTGTACATTTCTTCCCACTTTTTTACGCCAATTTGGCGAAAACTTCATTTTAAAATATCAGTTACATATATATTTTTTAATTGTTTTCTATTATTTTAAAAAGGAAATAAAAATAAATAAATAATGTTTTGTTAATAATTATAAAATAAAACAATTTACATCATTTAAAAAAATAAATAAGAGTAAATAGTTTATTAATAAATATACAATAGCCGAGCTACCATATGAGCATAAAATCGACGTTTTGTTGCAATCGCGTCAATGTGGTGCATATATGACATCTGTGCCATTTTTTTCAGCAGGGAATTTTTATTTCAAAATGTTGAATTTATCGATAGTAATAACGCGAAATTGCATAAATTTCATTTAAATTGCATAGATTTCCTTGTTCAGTTTGTAAATTTTAAAACTAATTTTCCCTGGAAGAGAATTTGACAAAATGGCGCAAAAAAAGTATGTTTGTTGATTACAATTTTCAAAATTGCGGTGAAAAACTTTTGAAAAAGAATGCCATTATTTTGCAATATATATGTGTGTTGCAGAGTTTCACGCTAAAGCTAAAATTTAAATATTTGATTACAATTTTTAAAATATGAACTTATATACACCAAAAATTATCTCCTTTTGGAAAAAACAACATTATTGCGACTTAATGTTAGACATATGCATTTTGGGCTTAATTCTTTGCCGACAAAAGTAAAAAAAAATATCAAAGAAACAAATATATAACTCACAATTACGTTTATAATTAGATCTGCCCTTTTCTGGAGTAAGTTATATACTATCAAAATTTGATGAAAAAGAGAAATAAAATAATAGAAGGGAAAATAAATATCGTTCAAAATTCACTTAATCAAATTTTCAAGTTTTTTTTTTTTTTTTTTTTTTTTTTTTTTTTTTATTCTAACGCAAGGATAAGTCGCCAAATGTTGCATCAAATGTAACATTTCACGTTAAGCTATTTTTTAAGCGTTACAAATATTTCTTTTATTTTTAAGATAAATATTTTTTTTTATAATATCATGCCTCATTAAATGTTTTTTTCTTTATTATTATTATTATTATTATTATTATTATTATTATCAATAGTTATTTACTGCTTTTATTTGCAATATGTTTGTAATATTTCTAACAGATATATCATTTTTAATTTGTTTAGTAATGATAATTCTCGCCAAAAATAACTACTGGCAACCCTTTTGTCAAAAATAACCGAAAAATACGAAATTTACTACGAAAAATCAGAGTTATCCCTGTAAATTTGAATCATAAACCTTCGGAAAAATATTTCCTATCGAATGATACAATCGGCAAAAAAATCCATCGGGTAGTTTTTGAAAACACTCGTTTGGAAATTTCAGAACTTCTGCTTTATAATATATATGATATGATATGATGATTATAATATATTGTTTATCGAGGAAAGCATTTCAAGCATGAAGTTTTTCTAATAAATTTTCAAATATTTTCCTAATCTAAAAATTTCTGTGTTTTGTGCTCTAGATATTGTGCTGTAGTATTTTGTGCTATTAAAATAGGAGAAAGTGTGTTATGATGGTGACCTATCATCAGGCACCAAGCAGAAAAAGTGTTTAATTAACGGTGTAAGTTATTACTATTCATGCATGTATTCACTACTAGTCATAGTGATTGATGAACTGCAAAAAAAATTAGCATCACATATCTAAAAGAGCCGGTTATAACTAGGGGTGAAGATAGGGTCATGCTGAGTGCTAGTGTTCAATTCAGGGGATGGTCCGGGGGAGAGGAGTGCCGGTGAGCAATGAGATGTTTCCTGAAGATTCGAGATTTTGGGTTTTCAATGGTCAGAAAAAGCAATGCTTCTCCCCTACCTCCCTTAACTCTATAATGTTCCTCTTCCAGAGCACAGAAATCCCTCTTGAGAAAAGTGTCTGAATTCAACATTGTTCGGCAAACGTCTCAAAAGAAACGATTAAGGATGTTTTTAATGAATATTATTCTTATTTTAGAGGTACAAAAATGAAATCTTGATTAAAACAAGTGAAGGAAGATGCTGTCATTAAGAACCATGTGTTATTTATTTAACAGGGACTTTTCAGTAACATATTAATGCAATATTAGGTTCCAGCGTAGTAACACTGTTATTTATCCTAATACGATAAATAATGCCCATCCCTAGTTTTAACCCCCTTCTTGGCACGCTTCCAAAATATCGCCACTTTTGCTTTTTGTCTCCCTGAGCAGGATTTAAGTCCAGAAGACTCTACGCAAAAGACATACCTTCTTTTAAAAACAAAACCAGCCTTTTTTTAAATAAAAAAAGAAATCAATAATAGATTTTCTAAAGAAATATACTAAGCTTTGAAGTCAAATAATTTTTTTTTTTTTTTTTTTTTTTAATACATAATATGAAACTAAATAACATTACGATTCAAAACATCTAAAGTACTAAAGAAAGGCCTAAAACACTTACTTTTAAATGCAAAGCACGGTCTCTGCATTCAAAAAACAATAGAAATGTAGAAAATACTTCCTTTTAAATACAAAACAAAGGTTTCTAATTAAAAAAAAAAAATCACTCGTATATTGCCCCCAAAAAATTTACTCACTCGACGTTACACTCTTCGAAATCCAACGGCCTCTAATGAGACACAAGATATTTAATTAATTTCAAGGCGCGAGATTTCAAACTTTTAAATGTTTATCCTCTCTCGTCCAATAAGAAAACTAGAAAAAAAGAACGAACGGAGCATACGCAAACCGAGGAGCGAAATCTCTCCGAGGGTTGCCAAGAAGAGCAACACCTAAACAGAAAAGAAAGCAAGGCATGGCGTAGTCATCGCGCGTCCAAAAAAACGCTGCCTAGAAGTGGGTTAAAACTTAAAACTCAGTTTACCCGATATTTTTTACGAGAATGCTTTCATTTTCAGAACCGGTTTGGAAAGCGAAATCACCCTCATAAAAAATATCTGTAAACAAAATCGAAAAAGTAAAAAAGGCCTGCATTTAGATCAATCTCAGCTATCCAATGCAAAAAGAATCATTTAAAAATATTGAAATGCAACCGAGATATCTTTATAAATTTCGCCCATAGGATTAGCATTAGCGAATGGGTCTTTTCATTTGAGTGAAGCGGCTCCATAACTTGTTGCTCATAGTTACGGGTAAATGATGCAAGTCACGAAGTTTGGATTTTAATATCTTAGCGAGTTCTTATCTGAAGATATTGAGATGAATTTTTTTTGTGTGTGTTTTATTCAACAATGGTTAAGGAAAATCTTTCTAATTGGAAATTTTATTCTACGGATCGGCATAAAACTTTAATTTTTGTATTTTTTTAACACCCTTTATGGAATTGCAACTTATGTCATTAAATTATGCAACTTTTTTTAATGCAACTTTTCAAAACTACACAGTAAAACATTTGTGTAACGTTATTCCATAAAACTGGTGACAGCTGCTGCCTCCAATTTATGTATCTATTTTTTTTTCACCAATATAATGGTGTAATTTAAACATATATTACTGGTGTAACATTACAATGTTAAGCCGGTTATAACGGCTAAAGTACTCCATAAGACTGGAGGCAGCAAGGCTGCCACCAATTTTATGGAGTAACGTTACACAAATGTTTTACTGAGTACAATTTAAAAATTATACATATCTGTCAGCTTTAAAATACACTGTAATGTATGATTCAAGATTTTGAATGGTACACATTAACCAATTATCTTCTCTAGACCGTGTAGTTAAGATTGGAAACATACTTCAGTCTTCCTCAATAGAGTGATTTTTTTGGACTGCACAACTAACTTACATTTTTAACCATGCAAATTCTTCCAGTTCGTAAGATGAAAATGTTAAATTTAGTACTTTTCGCATAATGGTAGAGAAAGCGGCGAAAAAATAAAACTAAACCATTAGTTAGCATTTCTCTTCATTTAAATAAACGCGTTATTAATGAGAAAAAAAAAAAAAAAAAAAATTCTGAAGAGAACATACTTTGCGAAAAGGGTTTTACCTTTTCGCAAAAACTTAAATATGTAATCAACTACTTTAAAATGTTCTTTATAATGAAAGAGGAATAAACGCAATTCAGCAAAACCTTTATGAGTATAAAATTGTGAAAAATACTCAGGATTTACACGTAGTTTCTATATGATTTTTCTTATTGATTATTGAAAAGAGCAAAATAATATCCGAAAGTCCGTCCAAAAAGCAAAGGTGCAAGCTTCAAAAAGGGAACTGTTTGGATGTGGCCAATCCCAAAACTGTCTTCTTTCTCATACGAACATTTTAATATTTCAAAAAGTAGTTACACATGTTAATACTTTAATATTATTAATTCAATACTAGACCAACTTTGATTTTCATTTTAAATTTCTGCTTCAGTCAATTAATTGGAGTAAAAACGAATTAATGTGGATCATGGTATTTATTAAAATCAATAGTTTTCCCTTATTCTTTTATCATCAGCTGTTTACAAATAACCGGATCAGAAGGCCGCAAAATAATCATACAAAAAAAAAAAAAAAAAAAATAATAATAATAATAATAATAATAATAATAATAATAATAATAATTCTATGCTTAAATTCAAACACTTTTTGTTTGTACAACAATGAAAGACACAGACATCGTGATTACGACGCCTATTTCAAATTAAGGGAGGTCCTATTTCAAATTAAGTAAGAATATAGCCAAACAATTACACATAAATACAAAAATCACCTACTCGTGGACAATCAACCGCGAGGTATAGGAACAGTATAAGTCCGAGAGGGGAAAAAAAGGACTGCCCGGCACCGCAGGCAGGGTGGCGCGCATATATTATGACATAAAAGAATACAATAGCTGACAAATACTGCAATTTTATTTGAAGGCAGTGCGGAAACATATATATTAATGCAAAATAAATAAAAGTAGAAAAATGAAAAAATGCATGCAAGTTAAATACAATGAAAAAAAATGATGATTTAGAAAGTTTTTGTTTAGAATATCATAGTTTTCCAGAAGTTTTTGAAAATTGTTTGTATTAAAAAGAGTTTTATTCAGATTTTCATGCAAAGTTTTATTCTTAACAAAATGAAAGTGATGTTTCAGCATGGGACAGTTTCTAAAAATATAATGGATGGAATTACCAATGTTCTTTTTGCATGGACAAAGTTGCAAGTCTCTTAAACATTTACACAAAAAATTTGGTGCAAATCTATGAATAACTTTATATACTTTTCTGTGGTACAATATTGAAAATGGCACAAAAGTTGCTATTACAACGCCTTCTTCCGGCGGATTTTTTTTTTTTTTTTTTTTTTTTTTCAAATTTAAGGATGACCAACTACCCATGTCCAAACGCTTACACAAAAAAATTGGTTCAATTCTATGCATATCTTCATACACCTTTTCAGTGTTAGAATAGCAACATACGGACACACACGGAAGGACAGACATTTTATAAAAACATTTTTATTTTGAATCTCTGACCCCTAAAATGGGAAAAACTGTCAAAAAAACGGAGATTTAAAAAAAAAAAAAAAAAAAAAAAAAAAAAAAAAAGATTACAAATTTTTTTTTCTATTGAAAATAAAAGAAAGTAAAAAATTACAAACCTGATACATCATCATAAAAGCAAGGCGTTTTGGAAAAACTATGCACAAAATATTACAAAACATCTGACAAATTTTTATGCAAAACACACGATGATACACTCGAAATCTATTTCTGTCAAAATATGTATAGATTGCAGTTCATTTTGTTTCTAATAATAATTTCATAATTCGCATTATAAAATTATGAAAATTACAAGACTAATAAATTTAAGTTTTAAAGAAGTCCGTCCATACAAAATATCAGCATAAGTTTACTATTTTGAGGTATTAAAGAAACACACGCGCATATAGGTAAGCTCAGAATGTAAATATTTTAATTCGGTCGACAAAATGTAAGATCAGAACGTAGTTATTTAGAATACTGTTGATATAATATAAAATGTTCTAAATCACATCACTTAGAAAAAACACTCGTAGATTTGGCAGTCGCGTGGCACAAGGTCGTAAAGCAACAAATAAATTTCCTTTGGCATGTTTCGCATTTAAATCAAACAGAAGCGACGACCATTTTTAATCACATTTATTCATATTCCACATCACTGTCCACTCACGCTAGTTTAAACTTCATATCGGCGTAAGATGCAGCCATAAGTAAAAGATGTTTTATCACCATAGAATTTCACCAGATAAAAACTCTACACCAGATGACAGGAGTTTTATGAGCACTAGAAAAAAAGAAATATTAACTCCGAAGCCAATATAACGAGATTATATCAGAATCTGCGCTAGAATGCAAGATTTTATGGCTAAGTTCTAAGTTGCCAATTAATTATGGAGAAAAATAATTTAAACTAATGCGAAATCTTACCCCGCAAAAAAAAAAAGAGTTTTAGCAGTTGCTCGGAAGATTAAATTATGCAATCTGGCTTCTAGTGTCGCTTAGAAAAGAATTGTGGGCAATCGAAAGATTTTTTAGAACGCAAATACAAAAGATATTATGCAACAGATAAAAGAATAAATTTAAGTAATGGGATTTTAGAAAAAAAGAATTGTATCGACAGATTAATGTTTTTTAGAATAAAATAAAATAAAGAAAGTGCTGATTAAAGGTATGTAATGAAAATAAATATGTTAAGAAATTATAAAAAGAAAAAGTTAAATATTTTAAGACTTTGGAAATAATTTAGAAATAAAGCGAAATTTTTTTATTATTACATGTATTACATAATTGATATTATGCTATAAATGACCATAAACTGTATAAGGTTTAACTATCTATGCATATTTATTGTTGAAACATGTACCTCCTTTTAAAAAAAAAAAAATTAAAAAGCAGAAAAATTAAAAATTTAATACTGAATAAAAACAAATCGAAAAACATCTAAGAAAATTTATCTTAAAAAGAAAAAAAAAAGTATACTTGAGAATATATTTTTAAAAAAGTTTTAATCAGGCTTATTATTTGCTTTGTACTGCATAATTAAAACTGGAAGCAGCTTTCTTTCTTCAAAGTGATATAGGTAAGTATTTTTTTAGATTATACAACTAACTTACATTTTTAAGCATGAAAATTCTGCTAGCTTACATCTTAAGGTTAAATTCAGTACTTTTACATAGTGGTAAAAAATGCGTTGCAAAAAAGAGAGAAAATTAAACCGTTAGTTAGCATTTTTTATACATTAAAATAAATGCGTAATTAATGAGAAAAAAATATCTCTCTCTCTCAAGAGAAGGAATTTTTAAAAACCTTTTTCACAAAAGCAGAAATATGTAATGGTTGCTTTAAAATGAAGGGAAAAATTCATTTCTTATTCAACAAAAGGCTTGAGCTTAACCCTTTAATGCTTTTTTTTTTTTTTTTTTTTTTTTTTGTACAGCTTAAGAACATTAAATAAATAAGAACTCCAAAAGCTTTGTCCCTTAGTACAAGGGAAGATGTTTCTTAAACATATACAATAAAAAGATGCCATATAATACAACGCTTTTCGCGAATATTTAACCCTTCTTCATCAGACTGAAAAGCATATCCCTCACTACGAGACCAAAAGAAAAATTTCTGTCTATTCCGGTATTGGTACGAAATATAAATAAGATGTACACAGCGCATTAATTCTGGTGGTTTAAAATGAGGGGGGGGGGGGGGAAAGGCTTACTCAGCTGCATAGGATAATGAGTAGAAATGCTGGCAAATAAGAATGTACACAAAAGTACCAATAAGATGTTACCTTAAGGGTCAGGTACCCCTTGAACTAAGAAAATACGTGAAAAAATGACCTCTGTAAGAATTGCAGTCACTCTGTATCTAATTGACTTTTAACTATAAAATTGAAAACACATATTAAGAAGGATTCATTTTATTAGATAAAGTTGTTAAAAAAAGTATACACATATGCAATGATTTGTAAATGATTTTGAAAGATAATACAATTTTTACGAATGAATAATTCTTGTATGCCTTGCGCGCATGATCTTTCAAATTTGAATGGCTAAAACAATCCAAGATTTTTTTTATGAGTAGAGATATAATGTGTTTTCAAAATGACCTACGATGAAAAAAATAAAATTTATAGATCCAGAAAAAAAATTAGTTAAAAAAAAAAAAAAAATCGAAATATCGTGATATTTTTTACACAAAAGTAGTCGTGAATTCTAAACTTCTAATTTGAGGAACATAGTAGTAGGTCATTTTGTGCCTGTATACGTTTAATACATTCAGCAAAAATTTTGTGAAATTCTACCCAACCATTTTTCAGAAATCGTGCGCGCAATGATCAAAATCGCTGTTTTGAGAAAATTGACGTTAAAATTTTATTCAACCATTGATCGTATATGAAAAGCGTAAAGTTTTTTAAACATAACTCTTCTTCTAATGCAGATTTTTGAATGCGGTTTGTTTTTAAATGTTCCTAAAGAATCATACTTAATTATAAGCTATTTTTTAAAAAATCGATTTTTGGATTCTTCAAAGGGTACCTGACCCCTTAACATGCGTTAGAAAACAATGGTGGGAAAAAATTACACATCGTGAGTCCCAAAGAAGTATAAAGGTTTAAAATACATTCATGCAAAAAATTCTTAAGATTGCTTGTAAAAGAGTGTCTATATGACAACTTCTTTTGTTGATAATTAAAAGTGACGAAATGAATTACTGAAAATTGATGCAGAATACAAAAATGCAGGGATTTAAAAGTGAGAAATATACAAATTTAATAAATTATCATAAGCACCGAGTTTTTTGGAGAAAGAAAAAGTCAATTTTAACAAAACACGTTGGTTCTTACGGTCGATTATCTGTGCGAGGAATATAGGGCAAAGAAGAAACTGTTTTTCGAGGGGACGTCTTTTTAAGGATATATCTAAACCATACATACGAAAAATAATAATAATAAAAAAAATCACAGAAAACTTCGAATGATTAGACCGACGAGCACGATATGGTTTAGTACGAAGCATCTGATGTCTACAATTCTTTACGGGTCGGGTTGTATCCAATGCGAAGGCAAAGTTTTTATTTAAAGTCAATCCGATATAGACCTGAACCAGAAATATTAAAACCAAATCCGAAACGACAGAAAATTCCTCCATAATTTAATACAATTATGAAAAAATCGTCTACAATTATATTTCTAAAATCAATTTTATCTTTAAAGTATAAAAAATGAACACACTGTACACACTCTTAATACTCATACATTATTATTATTATTTTTATTTATTTATTTATTTATTTATTTTTTTTTTTTTTTTGTATTTAAAAAATATTTAGAATTTTCGTTTGAAAATCGGGGAAATCCAAAACTGACCACGAAGTGTCAAAACCTAAACTGAAACTTTTAAAACGAATCCGACCCGGAAAAAAAAAATTAGCTTGAGTGTAAAATCGGGTAACCCGACCTGAAGCAGAACTATACTCCCACCAATCAGTTTTCACAAGTGACATTATAAGAGAAGAAGAAACTACAACAATACAATAAATGATTAAAAGAAACCCCTTAACCCTTTTCGATCCAGATAATGAATTAATGAAAATTTCATCTCTCAAAGTATTTTTCCATAATTTCCAAAAATTGAGAAGTCGTAAAATACACTGTATCTTAAAATATAAAGATATATTTTATAAAATTAAAATTTTATAAAATGTATCTTTATTAATAATCATTCGTCGTAATAATCATTCGTCGTAATTTCATTCGTCGAATTCGACGAATGAAATGTTTAAAAGACCCGATCGATTTGGTTTTTAAAAAAAAGCAAAAGTAATTACATTATTGAATCAATATATAATAAATATATTTCCAAACTTAATGTCAAGTTTGCCAGTTACAATTTTGCATGCAAATATTCGCACATCTTCAGTTAAAATTGTAATCTGAGTGCCGGCGAAATCCAGAAATTTTATTTTATATGCATTCACAGAAAAATAGTTTTATTAAAAAAAAAAAACTAATTTAATTTTTACTATGACATTATTTTCACTAACTGAAGTCATCTGAAAGTAAAATCTCAATCTGAGTGTCCATAATGAAAAGAAATATTGAAATGTAATATCGTTATGAGTAAAAATGGGATGTTTAAATAGTGACGTCATTTTCTCTTCAACATTTTCATTTTTCATGACATCATTTTCCTCATTTGAATTTTTTCTTATTTTGTTTTAGACATTAATTTCTATCGCAAATTATTTTCTGTTATTTTATTTACATTATTAATATTATTTTTCAGTAAATATTTTTTTTTTACCTCAATAAATGCATAATTATACGCGATCCTTTTATTCTGGTTAAATTTTACGAAAACAATTAACTTTTTTCTTTTAAATGCGAGGACATGTTCACTGATGAAATAAAGCTTCTGACTGGTAGAAAGTGATAATGGAAAATAAATTTTTATTATCGAGAGAAAAGCTAAACTGAGTTGCCACCATTTTGAAGAAATATCGTAAAAAGCATTTAAAATTAAAAATAAAATATAAAAATGGAAATAAATTTAAAAATAGCTAAAATGGACACAACTACAAATAAATAGCTTTCATTTAAAAAAATAATTACCAAAATTCGTTGAATAGAAAATTCAGAGTTGATGACTAAAAAAACAGCCAGGTCTTTTAAATATATAGATATTCTTTATCACAAAACAATTATGCATTTAAATTATGAAACTTTTTGGCAAACATAACAAATCATAAATGATCAATTTGAGGATAACCAGTTCGTCTAGCGAGTAAGAAGCTAGTATAGGATGAGAAATATCAGATAAAATGTTTGTTCGAGATGTTATGGTGTTCTAATTCATTTTAACACATAGTATACGGGCATATTTCGAAGAGAACTTGCACGTGTAGCGGGTGTTTTTCCTGAATTTCGTGGGAATGTAGTTATTCAAAAAACGCGTAATTAATTGAAAATTATTTTTTTACACTCAAATATAAGCTAGTGATTATTGTTTAAAAAAGGGAAATTTTTTTAAGAATAGATAAATATAGAATATAAGTAAAAATGAAAGCTCTCCAGTACAAGTCTGCCAAAAACGTACTTTTACATGAACCGAACAAAAAAGTAAAAGAACATTTCCCGCATACAATGTGTTAAAAAAGCTAGAACGTTTTATATATATGTCTTCGATATCAACCGGCCACCATGAGTATAGAACTACATGAGATCATCACGATCACTGAATCGACGAAATGAATTACCCGAGACGTAAATCATTAATTTTGATGATGAAATAGCTCTGTAAATGCACAGTATTGTAACAATGTTCATTTTGTAAAAAAAAAAAAAAAAAAAAAAAAAAAAAAGCATCGGAAATTGTAGTAATGATTACATTTTTACTGTTAAATCTAGTTACTCTAAATTAGTGTAAGCCATATAAGATCATCACGATCAGTGAATCGTCGGAACAAATTACCAGAGACATAAATCATTAATTTTGACTTATATGTCTTGATATCAATCGGTCACCATTTGTACTACCAAGAGATCATCACGATCGCTGCATCGACGAAGCAAACGAACAAATGCAAATCATTAATATTGGCAAAATAGATATGTTAACACAGAATTGCTGCAACAGTAGTGTCATACATTGTAAGAAAAGCATCGGAAATCATAGCATAAAAATGAAGGCATTCCAATTCGATGGCATTTTTACAGTAAAATCTTCCCTTATTCTTAATTTTTCGAGCTAACATTTAATTAACAAATACTTTCAAGACACATTTTAATATTAATTTACTACAAAAGAACAAAAATGAAGAGAAAAGAAAAAAATGTCGTAATTTTTGACAGTTTTTCTTAAAGTGATTCAATTAACGCGATGAAAAGTGAATTTTTTTCCCCCAGAGTACGATGTTTGGGGACAAAACAATTTATTCGAACTTTGTGATTGTTTTCTATAGAAAAGTAACTTGAATACAGACCAAATTTACTCAAGTCTTCGACTTAAGCCTTCACAAGATATATTTCATTGTGTAAACATATTTTAAATAATAAACCTACTTTGGCTGATACAAAGCGACCATAATGCTACCACACTTGAAACTTAAATAAAATCTGAAATAATTTCATTTTACTTTTATTTCGAGAATTGAATTTTTTTTTCAAAGAAGACTTATTATATTATTTCCTCCTGTTACTTATGTTTATGAGGCCGTCGGAGGTTATTAAATTTTGTCGTGACGAAGTTATGCTGAGCTTCTAATTTTATGCCACTTTATTAAATTTTCTTCGGCACCCCTTGTTATGTTTGCTTGGTTGCACCGCAAGTAACTCAAGTAAAACTCTCGCATTTCTCCATCATTCGGAAGCTCTTGAGCTGCAGAATTATGCTATTAAAACTACAAAATATAAGCAGTTTTATCAAAAACTAATTAACGTGCGTTTTGTAAAATGCCTATTTTTCTTAACGACTTTGTTTTTTAGAATAGTTTGCTGGGCCAAATCAGAACAGCATTATTTATAGTGTTCTTAGCAAACCTCGTACATAACAATGTTAGTTATGTCGGACTGATGTAAAGCCGATTGAAGTTAGAATATCTAACGAGTTTAAAATTTTTTTTCAAAAACTTCAATTTTCTAAATTTATTTAGTATAATTTACTACATTTACATTTATTTTATGAATTTATATATATATATTGCATCGATTACTCAAATAATGTTTTGAAATTTATAAAAGTGACACTTTCGTATTAGCCTTATGCAGGGTTGGCATGATTTAAATCAACTGATTTAAATCAAGATTTAAATCTAGATTTAAATCAACTGATTTTTTTAAAAAAATCATTTGATTTAAATCAATTTTTTGCAATATCACATGATATCAAGGAAAAATTTTGGGTAAAAAGTTAAAAAATGAATTAGATAATGATAGAATTACAAAATTTAAAGCAAGATATGGACAAGCTATTAATGGCTGTCATTTTGCTGCAGTTTTATTAAGTCCCTTTGTTTTAAATCGAAATGAAATTTCACTTAGTTTAGGGGAAAATAATGAAGGTTTGGCATTCATTAAAGAAGATTGTCTAAATCTTCTCACCACTGTAGCACAATTTCAAGCAAAAAATGGCCCATTCCAAAAATTATCATTGCTTGAGAAAAAAGTTTCTGATATTATGACAGATTATGATTGGTGGAAGTCCTTTTATGTAATAGGAGGTAAAGAAAAAATCAGCGAAATTGAAATTGAATTTATTTACCAAATAACACAGCCGTGGCTTCATCTGCTGGATTAGAAAGACAATTTTCTTCTTTTGGACTAGTTCATTTAAGCATTCATAATAAATTAGGAGTAGACAAAGCTTCTAAATTAGTGTTCAAACTTCAAACAATTAAATCCCTGATTTTTCCCTATTTGCTTAAAAAATATTGAATCAATTGTGATTTTTATCCCTTAATAAATAGCTTGCATTAAATGAATATAGTACTCTCTCTCAAATCCACACAGCTTGAGACCAGAAGTTGTGTGGATTTTAGAATTTTGCGGATTTCTGGTCATGGGTTTGTTTACATTTTTTAAACAGTAATTTGATTGTAAAATGCAATTGAAATTATAATGAATGCTTATAATATAGTAAAATATTAAAACAATTATGTAAGGTAATAAACTAAAATAATAAAAATTTAGATAATTAAAAATGATTAAAATATTGAAAGCAGCAAAGATGAAGTAAATAATCAATAATGAATAACTAAATATTTATTATAAAGATGAGATACATTTTTTTCTAAATTATTCAATGAAACTTGCCCCATAAAGATGCACTACTAATTCACATCAAAATCATAAAATAAAGAAGTTTTATTTCAGGTTTAACCATACTCAATAATAAAATAAGCTTGATGAATGTATAAATGCATTTTGCAAAAAGATTGTGATCAGCACTGATATTAGCAATACCTTGAATTTTTTTCAGAAATAAATTTATTCTTCCTTCATGAAAAAGCATGGATTTAGTAATATTTATGAAAGTTACAGATTAAAATATATATAGAATTGCTATAAAAATAAAAAAGTCCAATTTTGTTCTGATACTTGACCTGAAAGCTTCATTGTTTACATCTGTAAATTATGCGCAGATTTTAGAGAGTTGCAGATTTGAGGGAGTCTACTATATTTAACTTGTTTTTTAAATTTTATCATTTACTATTCATTTACAACATATTTAAATGTATTTCTTATATAGTGTGCACAATTCAATTACAAAATAATAGAATGGCTTTAGATTAAAGCCTAGATGTTTAATTTTTAGTATCAATCAGTAACTAGAATATAATATTTTCTTATCTATATAATTATTTTATATATATATATATATTTTTAATTATAAATATTATTTATACTTTTTTAGTTATTTGTTATAAAAAACAGCTTCTGTATTGTAAAAACATAGTAATTAAATATAGGATTCTAAAAAAATCAAATAAATCCGATTTAAATCAAAAAAATCTGATTTAAATAAAATAAATCCGATTTTTTTGATTTTTTTAAAAAAATCATGATTTTTTTCCAACTTTGGCCTTATGTGAGGAATTAAAAGCCGACGAAGTCGTCATAGATTTCACTATTTACAGACCCCTTTTTTTAATTCTGAGTATTTCAATGACAATGCTTAAACACGTATTTCGACATATTTGTTAAATTTGTGCTATAGTTATTTCATTTATTTATTTACAGAATATACTCGTGTATAAGTCGTGAAATTTCTGACAATTTTCGACAAGCAAATTGGGGGAAAGGGAACCTTATACACAAATCAATTAAAAAAGGAAAAAAAAAAAAACTTTGAATGCTGCAAAATTCGGGCTTTATATGTGTATATAATAATATAATATATAAAAATAATATATAATAATATAATATACAAATGATAATAATTTATCATTAATTTTTTTTTCTCAAAAATTTGTTTTCGTTTAGCTACTACTTTTCTCATTGGCAAGTGGCATATTTGGTTTAATTTAGTGCAAAATTGAAGTAAAAAGTTAGGGGGTCGACTTATATATGAGTGAGGAGTCGCAGCGTCCCTAAAATTTTCGCACTTTTCTACCAGTATTTTAAATCAAAAATCTTCGTGTCAGATTACTTTAACATTTACAAGGAAATTCTGCAATAAATATTATCGTTTTATTCTTGTGGTAGGAAACTGCGAAAAGTTTAGGGACGCTGCGGCCCCTGTGAGTATATACGGTACTTATTTACTAATGGAGTTTTAATTTCGTAAGAGAATAGTAGCCGTAAACAAATGTTGAACTATATATACACTGATTTAGCTGCAAACAGGTTAATTTTTTGTAATTGGGCTGCACAAAATAGAAATAAATAACTATTAAGAAATAATAAAAAATTATGTTTCAAAACTATTTTCAAAGCTACATAAAGTAGTTAAATAATATCATGTTGCAGAAAGCTTTAAAAAAATCTACCACAAGACTCACGAGTTTTTTTTTTTTTTTCTTTATAAGGTAGATTATTAAAATTATTAAAAAAAAAAAAAAACTTATATCATAATAATAATATACATTCTACAATGAAAGGTAAGAACTTATAAATAATTATTTTGCTTATAAGACGTCACTTTAATAATAATGCATTTAAAATATATTAAAAATTGACATTTTTCAACTAATTTTCACTGAGTCATCTTCAGAATACAAATAGAAAATGACAAACACAACGAACGTGAAAAACTGGAATAAATGATTTTTCAATTCAAATTGAATACACTATATTGCCATTGATTATGGGACACTTGCGATTTTAGACATTTTACTAAATATCTAGAAAAATACATGAGGAATCATCTCGAAACTCTTAGTGTATAAATATAATAGTATACTTCATACATCTCCGTGAAGATATTTTCCCGAAACTCCATAGGGGACCGTCAACAAATTAAAAAAGAATGAATATCTTTTGAATAACCCTGTCAAAACTAATGTAGCAAAAGCGCTCAAACTCTAGATTATGATTGAATGCCTTATTGCAATACCCTGTGTTCATTTTTATGCAAATAGAATGCATACTCGCAGAGTAATTAAGGTTTTTATAAAAATGGTCCCAAATTTTTCCAAGTTTTTCCCTTATAATTTTCAGAGTTCTTAATATAAAATAATATTCTTTTCTGAAAGTGTGACAAACGACATTGCACATAGTACCCTGTAATCAGAATCAAAAAATAATAAAAATTGTGTGAAAAATGAGTAGGTTTACTAAATAATTTTTTACTGCGCATGCGTCAAAGATATCAAAATTTCATTTGCATATTATGTTAGCTAAATGTATAGAGCAACTTTTGTAAAAGTCTCAAAATCATAGCTTGAAAATTCTGAAAGTAATCGTCTATAGAAAAAGGACAAAATCCGTTGTTTCCAAAATGAAGCAAAAAAATGAAGGATTTTATCCAAATGTAGTAGTACATCCCGTATTGTGTATTCTATATTGACACTAATCAATGAATATATGGATACAACCCCTCTTGTTTTTCCTTCATTTTGAGAATAACGGATTTTCTACTTATTCAATTGACGATTATTTTCAGAATTTTCAAGTTATGATTTTGTGACCTTCACAAAAGTTGCTCCATACATTTAGCTAACATAATATGCAAATGAAATTTTGATATCGTTGACGCATGCGCAGTAAAAAATTATTTAGTAAACCAACTCATTTTGTGTACAATTTTCATTATTTTTTAATTCTGATTACAGGATACTGTGTGCAATGTTGTTCGTCATATTTTCTGAAAAAAAAAATGTTATTTTATATTAAGAACTCTGAAAATTATAAGGAAAAAACTTGGAAAAATTTGGGACCATTTTTATAGAAACCTTAATTACTCTGCGAGTATGCATGCTATTTGCATAAAAATGAACAAGGCATATAACAATAAGGCATTCAATCATAATCTAGAGTTTGAGCGCTTTTGCTACATTAGTTTTGACAGGGTTATTCAAAAGATATTCATTCTTTTTTAATTTGTTGACGGTCCCCTATGGAATTTCGGGAAAATATCTTCACGGAGATGTATGACGTATACTATTATATTTATACACTAAGAGTTTCGAGATGATTCCTGATGTATTTTTCTAGATATTCAACAAAATGTCTAAATTCGCAAGTGTCCAATAATCAATGGTAATATAGTGTATAACGGCACACTCCATATTTTTGACACTATCCGTGTCCCTATACTATGTAGTTATCCTGCAAACTGTCCAACCATTCAATCCATACGTACTCGGGATGTGAAAAGATAGCGTATCGTTACAAACAAGTGAATTTTTTAAATAAATTTCAATAGACTCTCTTATGAATGACTTTAAATAAAAATTAGATCTGCAAATTAATCTACTCTCGTTAAAAAGTATGTTAACGTTCTCTTTTTCATTCAGTCTGGATAAAACAGGTTTTCTCTCTGTTATATTTTATGCACGTTATAATGCGCTTTACGTCTGACATTAAATTTTCTCTGGATCATACCCAAGGCCGTAGTCAATGAGGGGATCACCAGGGTTTGATCCCCTCCGAAATTTTTTCTGGCGTGACTGTAAATATGTCATTAACTGTCAATCAAGATGAACGAAATTCTAAAATCAGCTAAAGTCAAGATTTAAAATTCAACATTTGCCTATTTTTATTATTGGATTCTGTCGGTACATTGAAAATATGAATACAGTTTATAATAAATCTTTAAAATTTATACGATTTTTTTTAATTTAAGAATTGGACTTTATAAAAGCAGAATGTTAACGCGGTTAGAATAAAATGATTACAATATCTCGATACAAATCGTCAGAGTTAAAAGTCATTAAAAAAGAAATCTAAAATAAGTCACTATTAAAATCCATGGCTCTAAATCCCCCTCCGAAATATTTTTCTGGCTACGGCCTTGATCAAACCTATATAATAATTATTGAACCCCCCTTCTCTATGGAATCATATAAATTCCCGAGAGGTCGGCTATACTAATAAGATCGATTTTGGTCTTTAAGAGCATCTTTAACTTTGAAGGAGACTTCGCGATCAAACATAAACCAAAACTATTTAAAAGATTTTTTACATACTCAAAGGAACCCGGGTAATAATTTATTACAACCCCTTTCCTATTGATTTCCCAAAAAGGTTTTATTTTTAGAGGTATTCACGTACCTGTTATCAATGACGCGTTTGATTAATCTGCTAATTAACTTAATATGTTCATGAATGCTGCTAAAAATTCGACCAAAACAATCTGTAATGCTTTTTTTTTTTTTTTTTTTTTTGAAAATTTTAACATTATTCGTTGATTTTAGCTGTAACATCTCAAATGAAATACTACTTATTTATTTGAACTGCACCGTTTTCAATTATCAATCATGACTGACTTATCACCTGAGAGCAAATTATAAAGTAAGTAATGCATATACCACTAAACTTTAAAGACGTTTTTCCCGTGGTCATTAAAAGTTTCAGACTGAACAGTAATAGATAATTTTTAGTTAGAAACGTCCGAAATGTTTCGAACATTGAGAAAGTTCTTCTATAATGGATTATCATTCACAAAAACCCTTATAAATTATGAATAGAGGAAAGTATGCTTAAAAAGGAATTTAATTAGATGAAACTGTATACACAGAAAATCATTCTATATCTTTGACGAGTTAAAAAAATTTTGTAAAAAAAGAAAAAAGTTTTATCAGAGGAACAAAGAACCAACTTGGGCCACACGTATAATTAATAATTATGCATATTTAATAAATACTTGATTTCCTAAATTTGGTTTCAGTATTAAAAACCAGTTTCAGTCGATCCTTACTTTTTACCAAATCATTCTCCAGTTTTGTGGTACATGCTAAAATTTTTGCCTGTTAAATCACATTTTATTGGGTATTAGCGGCCTTCGTCCGCTACGCAAGTCTTTTTAGACGGACAGAGGGGCATTAAATAGTTTAACAGTTTATTAATTTCGGGCATTAAATAGTTTAACTATTAGTATTAAATAGTTTAATACTATTAAAATGCATACCAAACAATGTCTTAATATATAAGTATGCAATGGAATACTTTTGTGTGGCCATGTAAACTAATAAGAAATATTATTTGCACCACAGACTGTACACAGAATATATATTATAGTACATACTTCATAAATGCATATCAACTTTATTATGCTCTAAAGAGTGTAAGACCATTAAAATGCACTTGAAACTTTTCTCCCATTGGCCGTAAAGTATCGGGATCCCTTTGATTGTCCCTGTAATTGAACTATCCATCCGATTTTCATAAAATTTGAAATGACTCGACAAAATTATCTAATAATTATATATTTTAAGTTTCAAACGATTCGGTTAAGTAGTTTTTGAGTTGTTAAATGCGGACAGACGCATGTACGGACGGACAAACAGACGAATGGGCAACTCGGGATCCCGAAATTTTTTCCCTTCAATTCAAAATAAAAGCGACGTTTTTCCGTTTCCAGGATCTGAGGAGATAGCGTCACATACATACATACATACATATATACGGTCGGATTTTAACAGCGTAGATTATCGGCGAACAGCCATTAGTAATTTATCAATATCTCTCATTTTTAGTTGTGGAAAGTTTCCTTTATTTTTCGTTATTGTCACTGGTTATTTCTTGATCTTAACAATAATTGAAGTTATGTCAAAGTTGCTTTTTTTTGGGGGGGGGGGGGGATGTTCGCATTACCCAGTGAGTAGTACACTTTAAGCAATATCTTTAACATTAATTGCAACGCATTAACGAGAGTCCACTGTACTTACGTTAAAATGATAAGACTTACTCGTAAGTTACATTAAATGCAATTGTATTGGTAAGCACTGTCTATACTTTTAGTTCAGATAATTTATTATTCACAGTACTTTATTCATATAAGCGGCTTTAAAAATAATTATTACAATCCTTTGAAAAGCTAAAAATTTTCTTCCGATTTCATTGACGTAACTTTTGAAATAAATGCTCAATACCATATCCATTTTCTTTAACTGAATTTATATTTTCTATAGCAACGCATCAATTAACCAGTGTTCATCATTTATAAAATGTGTTGGGAAAATGCTGGAAATTTTGAGAGGACCTCTTTGTTATTATTATTATGTATTAGAATATAACTCGATCTTTCGCTTGATTTTCTCTTTAATCTGGCAACTCTAGCGATACTTCGAATAATTTTTATAGAAGAAGCGCAAATTATGCGCTAAATTTGAGTTGCTGAACCTCCCGCCTGATTCCGGCCTTTCTTTTCATCTTTTTCTCCTCGGAGATCATTTGAAAATGTCATTTTGGCAGTTTCTGCTGCATTTGAAATTTAAAATTTTGCACCTTTAGAATTCAGGAATTATTTCAGATTCCCATGCTTCTTCCGTCTTTTTTATTTCTATTTCTCTATCTTTCTCTTTCTTTTTCCTTTTTTTTCCCAAATCCCTGTAAATTTTAGTTTATGTTTCCCAAAGGAATGTTATCAAAGGAATGTATCCAAAGAATAAACGCGATTACATAAAGTCGATTACCCCCGGATAATAAAATAATGTCATAACAATTCAGAAACTATAGGGAGGAAGGGGGGAGGGATCAAAAAATTTTTCAAATCTAACAATTATTGTTATTTAGGGGGCGATGGAAGTTTTTTTTTTTTTTTTTGGGGGGGGGGGGGTGATCCATTTTGTGAAAAAATAAAGTGAAATATAATATGCTTTTTTGACAAATAATATTTTGTAACGAAAGGTGAGATTCAGTTACTCATTTGAACAAGTAACCAAGCATATATAAATAACTGCTTTTGAGCCCTTCTGAAAAAGATTTTTTTCTGGTGAACTTATGCAAAATTACACATTTTAAAAATTAACAAAAAAGGAAGAGTAAATTTTTTCGAATAGAATTTTGTTAAGGGGCCAGTTGTATTAAAAGAAATTCTGTGAAGGGACTTATTTTATTAAGAGAAATTTTGTGTAGGAGCCTGTTTTATTAAGAAGAATTTGGTGAAAAGACTAATTTTACTAAGAAGAATTTTGTGAAGAGGCATGTTTTATTAGGAGGAGATTTTTGAAAGGGCTTGTTTTCTTAAATAAATGGATTTTTATAGCGGAACCTTAAACAGACTCCAGCGTTATTCCATGGTAATTTACATTACATTTAGAACAATTTACTGCAGTAATTCTAGTAATACAACACTAAAAATATTCAAGTGTAAAATCAATATGATTTGTCAATGAAACCTAACTAAGGGTCAATTTGGATGAAAATTGCTTAAAAAATAATAATGAAAATTACACTTTATATGATAACTTACATTCCTTAATTCAGTAATGTCATTTACCATAATGAATATAACTACCAAATTTTAAGATGTAACACTAAAATTAGGTAATTTTCATGTAAATTAGGCTTTGTGTAAGTTTACTTAGCAAACCAAGTCAAATTTACATTTCGAATAAATTTTGTGTGTGTGTTATATTACTAAAATTACTGAAAATAGCTCCAAAGGTAACTTAAGCTACAATGGAATGACCCTCACATATTTTTGCCTGGATCAACTCCTGTTGTCAACGGTTAATGAAATGTCTATGAGAATAGTTAATCGTTAAAGCTAATTATTTTATTTATAAGATTTGTGATTGCATTCTTGATAATTGCGATGATTATCAAATTAATGGAGGGATGAGAGAGATTCTGAGCACAGTTTTCTCTCATCTGACACAATATATATACGTGTGTGCGGTGAGACAGAGAGAGAAAAAGAGGGGCGGGGGTGAGAATGAATGAATCAATTTTCAAAGAAATTTTTGCATCGATGTCATTAAAGTAATTTTTTCATCTAAAAATCTGTGCTTATTTCACACAGTGCAGTCTCGAAGATCGCACATATTCCACTAAGGTTGAATTTTTAAAAACTATTTAATATTACTAGTATTAAAAAGTGCAATTGCAGTTGTTTCAAATAATAAATAATGCGAGCTCAAAGTAAAAATGGCCTTTGCAGAACTGATGTTGAAGACTCTAACCTTAAGAATTTGAAATATAAACAATATTTATAGCACTTCTTTATGTACAGGATTGTTTATAAGAGATGAACTTATCAAACACTGAATACATAAAATAATAGCATTAGAAACAGTTTTCAAATTATCTTTCAAGTTTAAAATGTCTTCGATTAAAAAAAAATCACTAAAAAGTTCGTTTTATTTGCTAGTGAAAACATATTACTCCCTGTTGAAATATTTTTAATATCCTTGAATTCGACGATTCATATCCAACTATTTCCTATTTCTTGTTTTCTTTTTCCCCTCCACCCCTTCACTTTCTCCCAAGATTCCTCTTTCCACGAAGAATCTCAGGGTTATGTTTGGCCATCTTCCATGTACATATCTAAATATTTTTGTTCATTAAAAATTTTATTTGGGTGTATTAAATATTTACTTCTGATAAATCCGATTGAATCACACATGTTATGCATTTTGAAGCGATTTTAGAAAATGATTTTATAAATACAGTATTCCCTTAAGATCCGCAAGGGTTAGGCTCGCATAAACTTTTCCGCAATTGTCGAAATCGTGAATGTTAAGACTATCTTTCTGTGTATAAAAGGGGAAAAATAGGGGACAGGTTTTATAATTTTTTTTTAAATGAAAAAAATGAACAAACAAATGAAACGCAAATATATTTATAAAACATTCAAAAACACATACCGAAAATAAATTTGAATTATCATAAACACACTGTAGAGTTGCATGTTATTATAGTTCCATGTTAATTTATTTCAAATATTTTTAGGGAATGTATTGCAGGCAGCGAGATTTAGATATACATTTATGGACAGCTACACTTGTAAAAGTTTCTTTATGCTACATACAACAGAGAAAATAGAAATACAAAACTCATCAATAAATAATTCGATAAAGTAGAGAAAATTGTAAAACATTAATAAAAAGAAAATTTATAAGTATTTATAAAAATGAAGAAAATAAATGGGAAATTACACGTCAAACGTAGCAAATGAGGAGCGTTTGTACCGTAACGAAGTTTTAAAAATACTCAGATCTTGGTACACTCAGATCTTCGGATACTGTGTAGTCCGAAATCTTTTGTGTGTCTCTGTAAATACTATCTGCTTTCTATTATACAGGAAGTAACATGTAGCAAACCACAGCAATGTATATCAATTTCCTAAAATAGGAAATAGTTTAATATAATTACCCCCCATAAACAATGTTTCCTCTCTATACCATTATTTATTGAAAAAAATTTGTGTGACCTGTAAATTAATAACAAATATCCATTGCAACACAGATTGTACAGAATGTATATTTTAGTACGTAAGTCATAGATTCAAATCAATTTTATTATGTTCGGAAGAGTGTGATATCATTAAAATGCACTTGAAACTATTTTTCCCCATTGTCCGTAATGCAACGGAATACTTATTGTCCCTGTAATTAAACTATACATCCGATTTTCATAAAATTTAAAATGATTCGACAAAATTATGCAACAATTATATATTTTAAATTTAAAACAATGTAAAACTGCTCTGTTATATGCGGACAAACGGACGAATGGGCTGAACGACGAGTATAGTAAGTAAGGTGCTACGTATTTATGAACGCACAATAACTCGTTTGCATTTCAACATTTTTAAATGCTTTTATTATTATTATTATTATATTGATTATATTATTTTTATATATTAAATATTAATATATAAAATATTAATTTTACCTCCATTCAAAGATCATCCAAGTTGCCTCCATGAGCGACCAATTTCTTTTTTGAAGAAAATGAAATAAATTCCGTTTTTTCCTGGTCGCTTGAAGAAGGTTTTATAAGAAAAATAATTCAGTAGAGCGCATTATTCATCAAACTTCTAAATTTAGATTTTTTTTTTTTAATTATTATAATTATTCCGGTAACTTTTAAATATTTAAACCCCTTTGTGTGTTTTAGGCAATGAAAAATAACTCTGATGACGAATTAAGGACGGTCAATAAATTTACCTGCTTTATTCTGTCAAAAAATAAAATAGATAAAATAATGAAATCGTCATTATTTTTTCACATCCTCCAAGTCAATCGGGTTATTAGTTGTTGAGATATTTGTAATCCTGTTTTCCACATTCTTCGATTTTTCATGACGCTGTATTTCATTCAAATTTCAATTCAGAGATATGTTTTAATTGGAAATGAGACGCTTAATCCGACGCAGTAAACTGTTTGTTAATATGATTAATCCTTTTGGAGTTACAAGGACGTTTTTTTCACGCAGTCCGGTATTATGAGTAGTTAGGCGTTTTATATAATTTGTCGAAATTGGTTCATCAGCAATTCATTGATCGAGCATTATTATGTATACACTATCTACCAATAAGTATTTGGAAAATTTCAATTTTTGACATTTCGTCAAATATTTAAAAATGTACTTGACTTATTCTTCTGAAACTTCAGGATTATGAATATTATGTCCGACCTCATATTTATCAACAGCCATTTGATAAGCAGGGCAATTAGGGAGCCGACAAAAAATTAAAGAATAACAGAAATATTTGGGATCACCCTGTACATGAAAATGCACGAAATGATTTATCGCTGCAAAATACAAATATGTGGATACTGCACAACATGTACACTGATTTTTGTAAGAATAGCATGTATATTCATGGAGAAAGAGTGATTTTTTTTTATTCAAAAATTTTGGTATGTTTTTTGTTTATATCATGCAGGGTTTTTGACCAAATTTAACGCAAATTTCAGAAATATTGGCAAAATCTATTAGAAAAAATATAGCGCAATTGGAATATAAATATATTAAATATTTTATGAAATATGAGTATACATAATAAATACATTTAAGAATTTCACAAAACATATTAGATCGGAAATCGACTTTTTATGACAATAACATACATATTTCAAAAGACACAGGCATAAAAAGACAACGCCGAAAAAAAAAATGTTAATATTTCGGAAATTAAATCTGTGTAACCCAAACCTTTTCAATATCAACATAAGAAAAGCTTAATTCCTCTGAATATATATTTCTAACCTAATTTGAAACATTTTTAAAAATCGATCTATTATTAATTGGGTTACGGCGATTTTTAACAAAATTTTACTAAAATCACTATTGAGAGAAAAAAAACTTTAATTTTTTTTAAAGGCTACAAAACACTCACTCTTTAATGATAATCAGGCAACATTTTAAAATATCTCGTTTGCATTTCAATAATTATATTTTATTTATTTATTTATTTATTTATTTATTCTTCATTGGACAATTGAAATCTATCTCTACAAAGGCAGTTTTTTTTATGTTTTCTTCTTATTTTGCTTAGAATTTTATTTTATTTTATTTATTTATTTAATTTAATTTTTTTAATTAATTTTTTTTTGGGGGGAGGGGGGAGGGTATTAGAATATTTACATTTTCGGAACAAATTTGAAGCTTTTTTATTGCTTTTAATAGGGCGCAAGTGATAAATTGCCATTTAAATAAATATATATATCTATATATATATATATATATATATATATATATATATTATTAGAGCTTTTTACGAGTTACAGGACTGAAATTAATGATGTGTCAAAACCTCCTGACAAAATATGCTAACTGCACGTGAAATTACAAAAATGAAATATTTTAAACAGTAAAAAGTGCAAGATAAAAAATACAGATAAAAATCTCCATAAAAATTATCACTTAACAGTTTATTATTAATTAAATTATGATTATGTGCTGCGAAAACAATTTAAAATTTCTGAAATCAATTTTTTTAATGTTTCCTGTAGCTATTTCTTAAAAAATAAACAAAGCGAGTATATATACATTATTTAACAAATTGATCTGCTTGTGCTTTCTACCAAGAGTTAAAAAACAATGAATTTTTTTATATCGAACGCTGTTACCACTCAAATTAATACTGTAACATAAAACATTTGATAAAAAAATCACGGTGAATTTTTCATAAGCGAACTGTGTGTTCATGCCAAATGAATATATCGGAGTTGGAAATTTCGGAAAAAACACGAATTGCAATTAAAAAAGGCATATGATTTTCTACAAAACGAACTTTAATGTTTAAGACTGAAAATAATAGTTTTGGAGAGTGCTTGAGCCACAAAAGCCTTCTCCCATTTCTTACGACCATGATTTAAAAATAATTAATGCTAACTGAATATCTTTCGTACATAATCAATTTTGAATATTACTGTACATTTTAATAATAAATAGAATTTCTACCACTTAATAAAATAAAATAAAATAAAATAAAATAAAACTCTAGTAAAAAATTGACTTTATCCGAAGGTGAAAATATATTACTATCCGTTAACCCTTTATCTACTGCATTATGAATTCATGAAAATTTTACATTCTAAAACATTTTACGCAAATTGTTTAAACTAAATTAAAAGATTTACATAATCAGTTAATTAATTTTTGAAGGATTGAAGAATTTAGAAGGATTAATTAAATATGAATTTATAGGGATTTTGTGCAATATTTATAACCCCAGTCAAATCATTTATTTTAAATTGTTTTCTTAGTATTTTGTAGAATTACAAAATGTACAAACATGATGTTCTTACAATATAGAAATATTTCCGAATTGAAAAATCCCCATCCCCCTCCGTCAGCGCCAAAAAAACTGAAAAAAGATACAAAGGCAAAAGAAATCATCGTTTTAAAAATATTTTTGTTTTGTGTAACCAATAATGCTTTTGGAACAAAATAAAGTAACGTATCGGTAACTCATTCTAAACAGTATTACAATTAATAGACGTATTAAAAGAATTTTATAATAAGTAATTTTAATGGTACTTATAAGTACCGTCGGTAGGTAAAGGGTTAAAACATTTTGAATATCCTTCCTTAGATACGGCGATTCATTTTCAGCATTTTCCTCCCTTCTTCCGCTCCTCTCCTTCATCTTCTTCCTAGCTCTGTTTTCCTGAATCCGGAGAATGCAAGCTTGATCCGGAGAATATCTGGGTTATGTTTGGCCAGCTTTCCCCAATAACAGAAAATGAGGAAAAAAAACGATTGGCAGTGATAGCTATCAGGCGACTTATTCCTCTCCTTATTCAATTACTTTTTTTAGGGTATGATTCGCCTTATTATTATAAAAAAGAACGACAGTAACAAAAATATATTTTGTAGGAAATGGTTTCAATTCTTCTAAATTTTTCAACGTCAGAGTAGCTGTTATTGAAAAAGCAGTATTATTAAAAAATATAGGACGTTATGTTTTATTTGGATTGTGACTTTTTAAAAACACAAAAACTATCCACAAGAAATGAATGTCCTTTTTCAATATTTTTTTTTAGCTTACGATTCGCCTTATTATTATGAAAAAAGAACAACAGTAACAAAAAAGATAATTTTGTAGGAAATTGTTTCAGCAGTTCTAAATTTTTCAACATCAGAGTAGTGGTTGTTGAAAAAGCATTGTTATTAAAAATATACGACGTTATGTTTCATTTGAATTGTGACTTTTTAAAACACAAAAATTATCCCTGAGGAATGTCTTTTTCAGTTACTTTTTTTTTTTTAGTTTACCATTCGCCTTATTATTATAAAAAAGAACAACAGTAACAAAAAGATATTTTGTCGGAATTTGTTTCAGTTGTTCTAAATTTCTCAACATCAGAATAGCGATTATTGAAAAAGCAGTGAAATTAAAAAATATATAGAAAGTTGTTTTAGTTGAATTGTGACTTTTGAAAATGCAAAAGTTATCCACAAAAAAAGTCTTTTTTTTTACCTCCCTTTTTGTAGTGTATGATTTGTTTTAATATTATAAAAAAGAACAGCAATAATAAAAAGAGATATTTTGTAGAAAATTATTTCAGTTCTTCTAAAATTTTCAGTAGCTGTTGTTAAAAAAATTAGTTGAATTGTACTCAAATATGTAATAATATTTTTCGTCATGTTATTAGATAAAAAGTTAGGATGCAAGAAAAACCCGACAAAATAGACACCCTGTATATCCATTAATATATTACCAATTTAATTGTATAAAGCATGTGCATAAGACATGTATAAGATGTGTGTATGGAAGCACAGAAGTTAAGAAATGTAAGAGCCGATAAATGTATAGTGTATTCAACACGAATAATTTTTAAATAAAAAAGTACTTATTTCAATTTTTTTTAAATGCTTTAAGTGATCTATTAAAAATAATACAAATACCTTATAGTTTTACATGTTTCATTGCTCTTACGGCAACTTTTTCAAAAACAAAACTTTTTTGTTTTTGAAAAAGTTGCCGTAAGAACAATGAAACATGTAAAACTGTTTTGTTTTTGAAAAAGTTGCCGTAAGAGCAATGAAACATGTAAAACTATAAGGTATTTGTATTATTTTTAATAGATCACTTAAAGCATTTAAAATAAAATATTGATATTTTAAAGTTATGTTTTATATATGTATATAAGTACTTATTTATCTTGACCACTCTCGCCCGTAAATCTGCCAGTAAGCCACTTTTTCTCCCCTTAACTCCATCCACAGGAATTGGAGATCATTTGAGCCCATCATCTCCCCTGCAGAATTCTAAATTCATGGTAAAGTTATGCATACATTAAAATTCGGTGATTTATTTTCAATCGTTCCCGATTTCTCCCCTCCCCCTCTTCGTACTCCCACACGTTTTTCCCAAGTCCGGAGAATGAACGCAAAGAGAGGAAATTCCGGAGTATTGATGGAAAGGAGTAAAAGGGGGGGGGGGTCAAGTCGTCAATTTTGACAACGGGAATCGATATCTCGATTGGCTGCAGAAGGGAAAGACGGATGTGTGAACGCACGCTCAACACGCACGCACGCATATTCGTAGAGTCGTTAACTCCGATTTAAAAGGGTGAAAGTGGAAGGGGGTGTGGGGGCAGTTTAAAAATGAGGGATACGCAAACTCTCGTGTTCGTTAAAAAGATTTTTTTTTTTTTTTTTTTTTTTTTTTTTTTTTTGCCCGACACAGTTGAAAAGTGTTAATGATTTCGAATTATCTATCTCTCTGTCTGTCTTTTTAACTCTCGTAAAAATACTCGAAATGTCATCGAGCTTTAATATGTCATCGAGAGTTGTACTCCAATGCTGAAAGCGAGAGCTGAGGATGTATTTTTTCCCCCATAATATTAGCACTCGAGTCGATTTGTCGAAGTTCGTTAACATTTGAAAGCGCTTTATTTTTAAAGAGATCATTAATCAAAACAAGCGATATACGTTTATAGTAAATACACAACCTCTATGAGTAGCAAAACGGCACTTTTTGCTTTCAGAGTCGAGAATATCTCACAAAATTTTAACATTTTCCAATACAGTAAAGTAGTTTATGATTCTGTTCGTCCTTTTTCTAGCCAGCTCTTTCTGTAACTTAAAGAAACGATTCGTCGAAGCAAATTTTTACTTCTCTGGTCGCAAAACCCGTTGTTAACATATGAAAAAATTTAATTATCGTATTGCTCTCATAACAATTGAATATTTCTAACTGAGCGAAAAAATGCCCAAGCCGGAAATCGAACCCAGATCCTTGAGTTATTAAAAATATCTGCATAATTAAAATTAAATATATATATATATATATAAAATTGCATTAAAAAAAATCTGTACTCCTTTTACAAAAATTAACATTTTTGCTACGAACCATTAAATGCTACATACTTTATTTTCAATACCGAATATGCCATAGTAAGCTCCAACAACATTTTGCATATAGTATTTATCAACTACAGTTTCCAATCTATTTGAGAAGAAAAAAAAAATTCACACTTGTTCACATCAAATTGCCATATGTTGTTGGGGCTTACTATGACCTTACATTACCCTGTCTATGAGATACATAATTTATACTTAACGCGTAACATGCAAAAAGGAGTAAAACTTTAAAATACACTTTCAGAAATTATTGCTTAAAAGCACTACTGAAACTGATTTACTTTATGTATACCTATAAATGAACGATAAATACTATGAATGCCCAGTTTATAATAATCATCCTGTAGTGAAATTCTGTAATTTATATCAATTTCAATACAGTTGAAATAGCGAAATGCCATTAAAATACGCTGCAAACATTTTCACTCCTTTCACTATAATATAAAAACTCTTGAGTGCCCCTGTACACACATGCTACACACCTCATATTCATTACCGAACATGTCATAATAAACTTCATTAACATATATCAATTGCATTAAAATCCAAATAAATTTTTTCGAGTTACAGCGCGGACAAATAGCTAAACGGCCAGACAAATTGAATTCATAAACATTTTTCAACTATGTTGGAAAGTGATAAAAATTTAAATTGTGTTATGTGTTAATAAATTTTAGATAAAAGCAAAATCGATTACTTAAGTCATTGCCACCGTCAATATCAGATTAAGGTTGCTTTTGCTTTATAACACAGATAAATTTTATAGCTAGCTGTTAAAAAACATCCAAAAAATTCGATTTATATTGGATGTAAGTCGTTATTAATTGAAGGAAAATGAACACTTCAAAGACGAGGTCATGGACAAAATCGATTCCTCCCTTCAAGTTAATAACGACGCTGCCATACTCCAAACACACATTAATCAAGCATAGAAGATCGTATGCGTCTGATCTGAATTTAATAATTACTATTATAACCCTTTTTGTTACGAAATGAAACATCTGATTGTATTGCAATAACACTGGAAATAAACAGTTTCGGGAAATAGGCACAGTAAGTAAAGAAACACACTCAATAAAGTGATTATTCTGCATACTAATAATTACCAAAGGTTTCATTAATAAGAAACGTCTTGCCGTTGACAAAACGTTATTAATAAAAAGCATTTCTTAGTCGCGAAACATATTTTATGCAATCAATTAACATGAAAATGATTATGATGCCCAATCAATCTATCGCTAATAATTTTTGAATGCATCTGTATATATTTAATGCATTGTGTGCCCATCTCTCCAATTCAAAGCCTCCAATTTATTCTGAGAATTATTTCTTGAGATTCTTTATGCTTAAAAAATTTAACTCTTTCCTTTGTCATTTCTATTAATGCCTGGGGACACATTGGTTGAATTAGTGATTGTTTTTTGTCCAGCAGAAAAACGCGCCAATGGGACGTGCCATAGTCAAATAAAGTGAAAGTTAATGGGACAACATCAAATGTAGTATAATTAGACTTTAACAAAAAATAAGTGCAAAAATAAAAGTGCAATTAAGAAAAACTAATTGTAACAATGAATAGTTACAAATCTATATAATAAAGGCCAAACGTATCTGTGCGTAACGCATACGTCATTTTGCGAATGGCAACACTTTCCCATGCAATTTCAGTTTTGCGTTTTTCGCTACTGCAAATTTTATACTTCTAAACATTACATATTTCCGATTTTTACACCGTCGTATAGAAAAAAAATGTACTTTTAAATGCAATTTGTTTGAAAGCTCTATCTCAATTTGTTTTTGAGATATTAAGTTTTGTATAGTTTTTAGTCCAATTTTGTAATTGTGGCAACATAACCACTCCATTTTCTCTTAAAATTAAAAAAAAAAAAAAAATAGAAATTAAAATGCGTATAATTTTCAAAAAATATCATCCTTAATACAAGTCCGTGATTTCGGTTTTATTTCGTTTTTATTCATCATATAAATAACTTAAGTTTTGAGTTAAAGTGATTTGAAAAAGATCAAATTAAAATACCGTTTTTTCAAACATGGTGAATACGGATATGAGAAGTACGTCTTAAAATTTTGAGAAGATGAAAATGATGACGGGTTTTAATTTCGCGTGAAATTCTATGATTGTGTCAATTCAGATTAAATTTTGTTTTTTTTTTCATTCGCATTTATACCAAATATAAGAGACAATTGATAAATAGCTGATTTATATTATATTTTACTAATTAAGTTTGATTTTAAAGTTTAGTTTTAAAAATTTGGACAACTGAGTTTTATAGTATTTTGTTAATCTTCGCTTAAAATAATATTTGTGTGAGAGTTAGACTGATTAATATAAGATGCATTTTTTTACTGTAAATAATTTTGTAGATTTATTATAAATCAATGAAGCAGTTTCTTCTTAAACATTTTCTTTCGTCGAAATTCGACGGGTTCCACCTCGTAAATGTAAAAATAGAAATGAATTGCTATTTTTTTTTTTTTTTTTTTTTTTTTTTTACATTTTAGATATCTGTTATCGATAAAAAAAATTCAAGTAATTACACTTTCTGTAGATACAAATATAGTAAACGCATCCTAAGGCGTACTGTGTGAAAGATGGAAGTCTGTCTAAAACGGATTTTTCTTTTAAAGTTCCATAGAACGACTTTCATCACAGTAAACCCTGTCAATGATGAAGAACTCAGTACAACAGAAGATTTACTCAGTCCTATCAATTATGTCATAGACAGAGTATACTGTATACGTGCAATAGTGGATAGTTACACATAGATGACTAATTGGATTTTATTTATTTATCTATTTATTTTTATTTATTTATATGTTTATTTTTTTTTACCGCAATCATTTCTTTTACGTTATTATAGCTGACATGGGTGCAGAAGCTTCGTACTACATTTCACAATATCACTATTTTCAAATAGTAATTTTATTTAATTGCAAGTTTCTGACGAGTTCATTATGATTATATATATACCAAATCTAACATATCCACTGGCTTTTAGAACGCACTTTTCATTCAAAACTTTTTTTTTTTTTTTTTTTTTTTTACTTAATATATATATATATATATATTCATTTAAAAAGCAGCAATTTAAATGGTAGAGTATGGCATTGAACATTGAACTAAACCAAGTGATTAAAAATAGAAGTTATGGCGATTATATTAAACTGTTTTTGATAAAACATACTTCCAATAACAAAAACTATACGAATCAGATACAGCTTTTACATATGGTATTTATTTTACAGGGGACTATACACATATTAAAAAGTTAAACTTGATTTTTTATACGGCTATTCTTTTATATAATAAATTTAGGAAAATGGTGCCCTACGTCTAAGCACATTAAAATCAATCTTTTGCGCAAAAACAGAGTTATAATACTTTGAATTACATGGATTTTTTGTGTTTTATGGCAAAAATTGACTCATTTTTAGAGCAATATTTTTTAAATATAACATAGCTTCCTTGAGGAAAAAAATTACCTTAGATATTAAAAATATCATATGAAACACTAAGAGCATGTTCCAATCAAAATTTTCGCAAACAGATAAATTCGCATACAATCACTAACTACATTTGATAAAAATTGCATAAAACAAATTTTTGTGAAACTTTTATGAAAAACTAGGCGTATGCTCAAATAAAACCTTTTGTAAAAGATATATTCACTTATATTCAATAGCTACATGTGATAAACATAAACATCACATAAAATTTTTTTTCAAAATAAAACAAGTTGAAAACTGCACTTTAAACGTAGCAAATTAGGTGCATATTAATGAGGTTCGTATTATAACGAAGTTTTAAGAAGATTCAGATCTTGGTGTATTAGTATAGGTACTTTGGATACAGTATAGTATCCGAGTCAATATTGCTTGCTTTCTATATCAGGAAATAACTTTTAGCAAAGTTGCCAAGTCTCCGGCTTTTTTCACACCGGTATTATCTTAGAGAAAATCTGGTTATTTTAAATCATCTAAATGTTTCAATTAAGTAAAACAACATTTTCTGTATTATAATACTGGTATCCAAAAAGCCGGAGACTTGGCAGCTCTGCTTTTAGTAAACCTTAGCAACGTATATCAATTTCATAAGATATGAAATAGTTTTACATGATTAAAACGTGCCCCAAACAATGTTTCCTACCATATCAATATGTAATGGAATACTTATGCGCGACTCTGTAAATTAATAACAATATTCTTTGCACCGCAGATTATACAGAATGTATATTTTATTATATACTTCATAGATGCACATCAATTTTATTACATTCGAAAGAATATATCATCATTAAAATGCACTTGAAACTATTTTTTTCCCATTGACCGTCATGAAACGGAATACTTTTGATTATTCCTGTCATTAAACTATCCATCCGATTTTCATAAAATTTGAAATGACTCGACAAAATTAGGCAACAATTATATATTTTAAATTTCAAACGATTCGGTTAAATACTTTTCACGCTTTTATGGACGGACGGACTGAACGACGACTACATGTACGACGTATTTACGTAATTACGAACGCACCTAAAAATGTGTCACACTTGTGTTCTTTACATCTTACTTTTCATAATTCATAGAAATTTGTTTGTTTGTCGTTTTTAAAAAAGCATGCCTGAAAGGATTAAAGAATCGATCTCTCCATTTATAAATCAAAATTTTAAGTTACACAGGAATCGCTCTTTAATCTGTTGTTTCTAACACGTTAGCTGTAAATCCGAAACACTTTTTTAGCTCACAGGCTATCATAGCCTGAGAGCTTATGTGCCCGTCCGTTCTGTATGTATGTTCGTACGTAACGCGATAACTCATGATAAAAATATCGGATCCACTTGAAATTTTGTATATAGGTATATCCTGATAAGGCGCTTCCCTGATTAGTTTTTGGAGTTCATTCGATATGTATAAGAGGGGGAACGGGGGGCTCATGCCCCTTCCCTTAATGGATACAAATGGGTTTTTCATGCAGAATTAAGTTTTTGTCCAAAATTTAGATATAGGATCATTCTGATGAGGTGATTCCGTGACTGTTATTATGTGTTCATTGAATAAGTATAAACAGGGGGAACGGGGGGCTCATCCCCCCCCTTAATTGATATAAACGGGATTTTCATGCAGAATTAACAGTTTTCGTTCAAAATTTAGATATAGGATCATTCAGACGAGGCGATACCGTGGCTGTTATTAGGTGTTCATTGAATAAGTATAAACAGGGGGAACGGGGGGCTCATGCCCCTCCCCTTAATGGATATAAATGGGTTTTTCATGCAGAATTAACAGTTTTTGTCCAAAATTTAGATATAGGATCATTCTGATGAGGCGATTCCGTGACTGTTATTATGTGTTCATTGAATAAGTATAAACAGGGGGAACGGGGGGCTCATGCCCCCCCTTAATTGATATAAACGGGATTTTCATGCAGAATTAACGGTTTTCGTTCAAAATTTAGATATAAGATCATTCGGATGAGGCGATACCGTGGCTGTTATTAGATGTTCATTGAATAAGTATAAACAGGGGGAACGGGGGCCCATGCCCCTCCCCTTAATGGATATAAATGGGTTTTTCATGCAGAATTAACAGTTTTTGCCCAAAATTTAGATATAGGATCATTCTGATGAGGCGATTACGTGACTGTTATTATGTGTTCATTGAATAAGTATAAACAGGGGGAACGGGAGGCTCATGCCCCCCCTCCCTTAATTGATATAAACGGGATTTTCATGCAGAATTAACGATTTTCGTTCAAAATTTAGATATAGGATCATTCGGATGAGGCGATACCGTGGCTGTTATTAGGTGTTCATTGAATAAGTATAAACAGGGGGAACGGGGGGCTCATGCCCCTCCCTTTAATTGATATAAACGGGATTTTCATGCAGAATTAACAGTTTTCGTTCAAAATTTAGATATAGGATCATTCGGATGAGGCGATACCGTGGCTGTTATTAGGTGTTCATTGAATAAGTATAAACAGGGGGAACGGGGGTTCTAATGCTCCCCCCCTTAACTTGCATAAATGGATTTTTCAGTCAGAATTGTCAGATTTCGTTCAAATCTCTGAATAGTTTTGGAAGTTTAATGGTTAAGTATAAAAGAGGAGAATAACTCCTCTTAAATTATATAAATGCTAAATGGGTTTTTATTAAGAATTATCCGATTTGCTCTGAATTTTGGATATAGATTTTTTAATATGATAAAGCATGTACTTGATAGTTTAGGAAGTTCAATGATTAAGTATAAAAAAGGAGAAAGGGAAGAGCTGTTTCCCTTTTTTAATTTTTTTTTTTTCGAACGGAATTAGCGAAAATACAAGTCTGTAATGTACAATTAGTATGCTTAGCCTGTGAGCTCAATGCCATCAGTTTAACTGGGCAATATTCTTTTTATTTTAATTTTCAAAGTTCAGCAGAAGGAACGCATAGTAAATTTCAATTTTTCAGCCCATTAGGTACTAAAGCAAGCCTTACGTAATGTAGAAAATGCACTGAATTGATTGACTGCCGAATGAATTGAGGCATTTAAAACAAATCGCAGAGACCAGATGTTCCTTTCTTTTTAAAAACTCTTTGAAAGAGATGAAGTTGAAAACAAGAAAGAAAAATAATGTATCACGCATACTTCATGAAACCCTTTTCAATGGTAAGTACTAAAACAAGCCTTACGTAATGTAGAAAATACACTGAATTGATTGACAGCCGAATGAATTGAAGCATGTAAAATAAAACAGAGCCCAGATGTTCCAAAAAACTCTTTAAAGGAAATGAAGTTGAAACCAAGAACGAAAAATCACGCATAAGGCATACATTATGAAATTCTCTCCTACAGTAGATAGATTAAAACAAGTCTTATGTAATGTAAATAAAGAATACTGCCCAGTTAAACTGATGGCATTGAGCTCACAGGCTACAAATACTAATTGTACATTAAAGCCTTATATTTTCAAGGGTTAATTCCGTTAAAAAATTAAGAAAGGAAAACAGCTCTCTTCTTTCCTCTTTTTTTATACTTAATCATTGAACCTCCTATACTATCAAAGACATGCTTTATCATATAAAAAATCTATATCCAAAATTCAGAGCAAATTAGATAATTCTTAATAAAAACCCATTTAGCATTTATATAATTTAAAAGGAGTTATCCCCCTCTTTTATACTTAACCATTAAACTTCCAAAACTATTCAGAGATTTGAACGAAATCTGAAAATTCTGCTTGAAAAACCCATTTATATAAATTAAGGGGGGGGGGGCATTAGAACCCCTGTTCCCCCTATTTATACTTATACAATGAACACCTAATAACAGTCACTGAATCGCCTCATCTGAATGATCCTAATCTAAATTTTGAACGAAAACTTAATTCTGCATGAAAATCCCATTTATATCAACTAACGGGGGGGGGGGGGGATTAGAACCCCTGTTCCCCCTATTTATACTTATTCAATGAACACCTAATAACAATCACGGAATCGTCTCATCAGAATGATCCTAATCTAAATTTTGAACGAAAACTTAATTCTATATGAAAATCCCATTTATATCAACTAACGGGGGGGGGGGGATTAGAGCCCCTGTTCCCCCTATTTATACTTATTCAATGAACACCTAATAACAGTCACGGAATCGCCTTATCAGAATGATCCTAATCTAAATTTTGAACGAAAACTTAATTCTGCATGAAAATCCCATTTATATCAACTAACGGGGGGGGGGGATTAGAACCCCTGTTCCCCCTATTTATACTTATTCAATGAACACCTAATAACAGTCACGGAATCGTCTCATCAGAATGATCCTAATCTAAATTTTGAACGAAAACTTAATTCTGCATGAAAATCCCATTTATATCAACTAACGGGGGGGGGGGATTAGAACCCCTGTTCCCCCTATTTATACTTATTCAATGAACACCTAATAACAGTCACGGAATCGTCTCATAAGAATGATCCTAATCTAAATTTTGAACGAAAACTTAATTCTGCATGAAAATCCCATTTATATCAACTAACGGGGGGGGGGGGATTAGAACCCCTGTTCCCCCTATTTATACTTATTCAATGAACACCTAATAACAGTCACGGAATCGTCTCATCAGAATGATCCTAATCTAAATTTTGAACGAAAACTTAATTCTGCATGAAAATCCCATTTATATCAACTAACGGGGGGGGGGGCATTAGAGCCCCTGTTCCCCCTATTTATACTTATTCAATGAACACCTAATAACAGTCACGGAATCGTCTCATCAGAATGATCCTAATCTAAATTTTGAACGAAAACTTAATTCTACATGAAAATCCCATTTATATTAACTAACGGGGGGGGGGGGATTAGAGCCCCTGTTCCCCCTATTTATACTTATTCAATGAACACCTAATAACAGTCACGGAATCGCCTTATCAGAATGATCCTAATCTAAATTTTAAACGAAAACTTAATTCTGCATGAAAATCCCATTTATATCAACTAACGGGGGGGGGGGGGGGCATTAGAACCCCTGTTCCCCCTATTTATACTTATTCAATGAACACCTAATAACGGTCACGGAATCGCCTCATCAGAATGATCCTAATCTAAATTTTGAACGAAAACTTAATTCTGCATGAAAATCCCATTTCTATAAATTAAGGGGGGGGGGCATTAGAACCCCTGTCCCCCTATTTATACTTATTCAATGAACACCTAATAACAGTCACGGAATCGCCTCATCAGAATGATCCTAATCTAAATTTTGAACGAAAACTTAATTCTGCATGAAAATCCCATTTATATCAACTAACGGGGGGCATGAGCCCCCCGTTCCCCCTCTTATACATATCGAATGAACTCCAAAAACTAATCAGGGAAGCGCCTTGTCAGGATATACCTACATACAAAATTTCAAGTGGATCCGATATTTTTATCATGAGTTATCGCGTTACGCACATACGCACATACGCACATACATACAGAACGGACGGGCACATAAGCTCTCAGGCTATGATAGCCTGTGAGCTAAAAAGGCATTTAATTGATTGATTGACAGCCGAGTGAATTAAGGTATTCAAAACAAACCAGAGAGACCAGGTGTTCCTTTTTTTTAAAAAACTCTTTAAAAGAAATGAAGTTGAAAACAAGAATGAAAAATCATGTATCAGGCATACATTAAGAGACACTTTTAATAATAAGATGTTATTCAGATTTTTTTTTTTTTTTTTTAATGAAATAAGAAACTTAAAAAAACACACAACTTTGTAAAAAAAAACATTTTCAGCTGTTGATATTCGGTAATATGTGCGAAATCTTTTGGGTAGCCGTGTATGCGATCTACAGAAATGTATATATATACACACATACACACCAAATAATACACTCAAAATTAGATCAGTTTAACCCTCTCATGCATATATTATTTTTCATTATTTTGCATTATTGACTAAAAATCATTTTTTGAGATAAATGAAAACCCATTATAAAATAATTTTATCATTGCACTATATGCTAGCTAATATCTATCAACAAATCGGATCTCTATAAATGAATACTCAAAAGTATTTTGCTTAATAATGCAATAATTATCTGTCCTCATATGAGGCCCGTATGCATGAGAGGGTTAAATAGGTGTAACCACAGAAGAATAGCGCAATTATCGATCTGTGTCAGTTTTTAACCGAATTATTTTGATTGTCTCTGTAAATAAAAGATAAATGCTATGCATTCTATGATGTATAAAAACATATTAAGTGAACTTCATTGTTTTATTATATTAAATTTAAGGATCGACCGAAACAAGTATTTAAGTCCGAAAACGAAACCAAAACAGAATTTCGGTTACCTTCCTATTTTCGGCCGAAAACAAAAAATCTGATACACAAATTTGAATAAAAATTGCAGTTAATTAAACATTAACAACAGGAAGAAAAGTATTGACTGGTAATTTCAAAGACTGCAAGTTAGAGGTCTGCACGGGCCCAGGCTGGCAGAATTAGAATAGTTTTTTCAATGGGCCGGGCCGGCAAAAAAATATAATGGGCCATACGGATCGGGCCGGGCCGATAAAAAAAGGGTTTTGAAGATTTAAGCAGATACGATAAAATATGACCTATTTTCAACGAAAATGGTTTTAACGAGAATAAGTATAAATGTGTGTCACGAGCAATACTAGTTTGACAGCATTTCAATATAAAAATGTAACTTGTACAGTGTAGAGATCGGCATCGGACAGTTACATTGTGTGTCACCCGTTTTAATATTTTTTAGCTGATTCGAGCCGGGCTGAGAACAAGCTTGCATTATTTTTCTACATATAGAGTTGCCGGACCGGAACTAGATTTAATTGTTCTCAAGATCTGTAGGGCAGACAGCATGATTTGTAAAATTATAAACAGCGATAAAGAACTTATGTTAGCTTAATCTTTGGATATATATTTCTTGATGGTTTTTAAATTAATTTCTCAATAATGCGAAAGTTTGACACATTTTCAGATTAATTTTTAATTGTAAAAGCATAAAAGTGATAAGCCTGACTGTTGAAGGGATTTGAAATCGAATAGCGTTTTTTATTTTTGGTAAATAAAATACTTGTATAACCTTGATGAGATATAATAGTTTCTCAGATGATTGCAGTTTTTCTCCTTTCCCATGCTATCGCTTCCGGAAATTCTATTCAAAACACTAACTATGACAATATTTTATTTGCTTGCAGTATTCTTAAATTGCTCATATCAAAAAATGGATAACGCCCTTCGATTATATAGTTTCTGAATAAAGACACCTGCTAATCTTATGCGTTTCTTGAAAAAAAAAAAAAAAAAAAAAAAAAAAAAAAAATGAATGTAGAAATGTATCAGAAAGGAGCTTCTTTGAACTAACGAATGAATTTGAATTTAAAATCTTTAATAAAACGATATAGAAATATCTATCTATATTATAAAGGCCAAACGTATCTGTGCGTAACGCATACGTCATTTTTCGAATGGCAACACTTTCTGATGAAATTTCACTTTTACAATTTTCAATACTGCAAATTTTTTAACTCCTAGACATCGCACATTTTCAATCTTTACACCGTTGTGTAGGGTAAAATATGTACTTTTAAATGCAATTTGTTTGAAAACTGTACCTTAATTCGTTTTTAAGATATTAATTTTTTTGTGGTTTTTAATTTAATTTTTCTGGAAGTGGCAACTTGAGTACTCCATTTCTGTGCAAAGTAAAGGAAAAATAGCCATAAAGTAAAAAGAAGAAATAGAGAGGACTTATGGTGGCTGGGAGTGGTGCAAAAAATGCAACCCTGAAATCTGCTACATTAAGCCCAAACACAGCCGCGTGTTTTCGCTAAAAAGAAGGAAACTTTCAATGACAAGTCTGTGGAAACTTTTAGTACTAAAGTTTTTAGTTTATAACAAAATAAAATGCTGCTTTATAATGCTTAAATTTAAGCAGATCATTTTTATTCAGAGAAAAAACGCACGTCTGATGTCGAAGGATTTAGTACCTGTTCAATGTGATTCTTTTTTTTCCTTCCGGGTTGAATTTTTTTCGCCGAGATAGCAAGCAAACAAAGACGATCTTGGCAATAATTCCAGGTTTAAAGTAATGTCCGGTTCCCCAAATTTTTGTCCAATTGTTTAAGACATTCAATTGCAATTACAGTGTCTCACATAAGTGATGGGACACTTGTGCTTTACAAAAGGAAACTAATCAAATAAATTTAAAAAACATGTACACATTTTTTTGTGGGTGTGTTTCATACTTAAATTTAGTAAAGATTATTACATAACATACATTTTGTCAAATTAAAATATTAATTTAATAAAAATACAAATGTTTAGAACGGAGCAAAAAATAGCTCACATAAGTGATAGGACACCATTATATATGCAACAAAAATCGTCTGAAATAAGCAATAAAAATATTTTTTTGGGGTTTTATTTTTACTTAAAAGCAATTGGCAATAATTTATAAAATCGTCTGCAGTATTTCTCTCCAGTTTGTTCTGGAATTTTTGTGTTTTTTAGCTCTGTGTAGCCATGAATGCTAAATGAAAAGAAACTTCGCCTGAAATTCGAAAATTAGTTATTAATTTGCATATTGAACGGGGAAAATCTATTAGAAAAACTGCTGAAACAGTTAACTTGAGTCGTTCAACAGTCTTCAATATCATTAAACGATATAAAAAGAATCATATGATTCAGGATAAAAAGAAGACCTGGTCGACCATCAAAGCTATCCAATGGAATAAAGCGAATTATCGTTCGAAATATTAAAAAAAAAATCCAAGAAATAGTGCTTCAAAAGTTGCTGCTGATTTACAAGCATTATATGGAATAATTGTTAATTCTGGGACTATTAGAAGGGTAATTCGATCTGCTGGATATCACGGTAGAGTAGCCAGGAAAAAATTCTTCGTAAGTGAAAAGAATAGAAAACTCAGACTAGCTTTCGCAAAATCCAACATAAATAAGAATTCTGATTACTGGAATAAAGTTATATTTGCTGATAAGAGTAAATTTAATATATTTGGTTCTGACGGTAATATCTTGGTGTGGAGAAAACCCACGGAAGAATTTCGCAAACAGAACTTGGTACCAACAGTAAAACATGGTGGAGGAGGAGTTATAGTATGGGGGTGTATGTCGTCCGCATGAGTTGGTAATCTTGTTTTTATTGACAGTATAATGGATCAGTACAAGTATATTGATATTTTAAAGCAAAATTTGAAATCTTCAGCACGAAAATTTAACCTTCATAACGATTTTAAATTCTACCAGGACAATGACCCCAAGCACACTGCTCTGGACGTTAGATTCTGGCTGCTATATAACTGTCCTGAAATAATAAAAACACCACCACAATCTCCAGACTTAAATCCCATAGAGAATATTTGGCAAGAATTGGAATCAAGAATTCGCAAACACACCATTTCTTCAAAACAACAACTAAAATCGGTGCTTCAAGAAGAATGGGGTAAAATCACTCCAGAAATCACAAAAAAATTAGTCGAATCCATCCCAAAAAGTTTAAATCATGTTTTAAAAGTAAAAGGAAATCCAACAAAATATTAAAACCTTTTAAAAAGTAAAATTTTTGGATAAATATTTGATGGAAAAGTAAGTGTCCCATCACTTATGTGAGCCATTTTTTGCTCCGTTCTGAACAATTGTATTTTCACTAAATTAATATTTTAATATTTTGACAAAATGTATGTTATGTAATAATTGTTACTAACTTTAAATATGAAACACACCCAAAAATTTTTGCACATGTTTGTTTATTTATTTATTTTATTGCAATTTCTTTTTATAAAGCACAAGTGTCCCCATCACTTTTGTGAGACACTGTACATTAAAATAACATTATTCGCTTAATGTAATTTTTTATAAATTTCAGTTAAACTTGCTAGAGCAGACGACTTTTTAGTTCTTTTTTGTTACCTGTCATTTTACCAAAAGGAAAATGCAAAACAAAATTATTTAATTTTTCTTTCTTCTTGGAATAATTATATTTTTTATGTTATTTATTTTTTACTTTATTTTTAGAACCATTTTTATTTTCCAAATATATTTTCAGAAAAGAAAAATAAGTACATTTTCGCATAGAAAATTGATCTGAAATATAAAAAGAATGATAAAAGACAAAATGAGATTTCATAATTCGCCAATATGCAATGTTTAAAATGTAATTGAAAATTTGGTTTGGCATGATTTGTAAAAATCAAGGTTTGCGTATTTCACGGAAAACACGGCATCTTCGTTGCACGTTGAAGTGATGGAGTGCAATGTTTATTCTTTTAATTTGTGTTGTGTATTTTAATTTATAAAACGAATTTTAAATTTGTCATAGAATTAACTTTGAAGCAAACTTTTTTTGAAAAAAATGTACATGCAGTCATTTCTTTACTTTTAACATTTTAGCATGCGCCTAAGATTTTTCGGTACTACTTGGTCTTCCCTTCGACCAACAGATTATCGCCAAATTATAAGATTAAATGCCAAAAATGGATGATTTGTGAATGTCATATTCAATGATATTAAACACGATACACATGTTTAAAATGTCATCAAGAGGTGTTTAATACCACTTTTTATTTGTATTTTTAGTTATGTTTTACCAATTTATTTGTTTTTCCGTTATTTAAAATAAAAATTATATCAACATATTACCTTGAGTCTAAAGTTTTGACCCTTTCGCAGAATAGTGCTACTAAAACAGCTGGCGTTCGCAAGTTAAGTGACATTTTTACATACGGTTTTCTGGCTTCGAAAGAAGAAGACGTGTGCTACAACATTGTGTATTTATTGTTTTGAAAAATTATCATCTGTAGTTTCCACGAAGCCTCGAAAATGGAACTATCACGTATCCAGCTTCGAACCATCATCTACTTACGCAGTGGCGTAGCTAAGGGGGAGCAAGGGGGGCGTACGCCCCGGGCGCCGAGGCCTAGGGACGCGAAATTGAGAGAAATTGTTATATATTTATATTGGGGTGGGGGCGGAAAATTTCTTGCTGGCCCCGGGCGCCAAAAAACATAGCTACGCTACTGTACTTACGAGTTCTGTAGCAACACCGGAGTGACAGAATGTCACCGTAACATGCGTGCACGTTTAGGTGAGGATATTGTATCACTTAGTACAGTCAAACGATGGTATCAAAATTTTAAGATTAAGAATTTCGACGTCGAAGATGAATTACGTGCTGGTCGACCTACTGTGATTGATGAGACCGAATTGCGGAAATCCATCGATGAAGATCAAAATGCTACATCACGGGAACTTTCATCTCACTTCAATGTTTCTCAAACAACCATAATTCGAGCATTAAAAACATTGGTTTGACATACAAATTCAATCGATGGGTGCCGCACGATCTGACACAAAATGACAAAGAAAAACGAAAACGGACCTGTGTAAACTTGCTCGAATATCACCGAAAAGGTGATTTTTTAAACCGGATTGCTACGTGTGATGAAAAATGGGTTTATTACGACAACACCAGTCGAAAAGGAGGATGGTCTGAACCAGGTGTACCGGTCAGGACTGTAACCAGGCGCACATTGACCTATAAAAAAATCCTCCTCTGTGTTTTCTGGGATAGTCGCGGTATTAGCTACAAGGAGTACTTAAAAAGTGGCCAGACCATCGACAGTGAGTCGTACAGCAGCATGCTGCATAAAGTGGACGCAGCAATTAGGGAAAAGCGAAGTAAGGAGTTCCGACGCAAGGTGGTTATGTTTCACCAGGATAATGCCAGGCCACACGTCAGTGCGTGTACGAATTGGAACTTATACAAGCTGGAATGGGACTTAATGCCACATTCTCCATATAGTCCGGACATGGCACCTTCCGACTACTATCTGTTTTTGCATCTGCAACTGCATCTTAGTGGTGAAATTTTCAATTCTTCAGAAGAGGTCAAAAAAGAGGTTGACATCTTTCTCGACTCACGTAGCCGAGAGTTTTTCAAGGAAGGCATTGAAAAACTGCCAAAACGTTGGCAGAAGATTGTCGAACTTAATGGTGATTACTATCCTCACTAATGTTTTGTATTTTTGTAAATATTTGTTGTCAACATTAAAATAAAAAAAGGGTCAAAACTTTAGACTCAACCTGATATATAACTTGGCTATTAGTTTGGCGATTTTTTTAATTTGGCGAAAATGGTCGATGGGATAAACAAGTAGTACCGATTTTTCATGTGTGCAAAATCTATATTGTAACAAACAAATGTGTCTGTGTGTAGCACTGACGTTATTTTGCGAATGACAACATTTTAGGATAAATGACTTTTTGCAATTTTTGTTACTGCAATTTTTTAATCTTCTAAACGTCGCACATTTTCAATTTTTATTTCATCATATAGGAAAAGAAATCTACTTTCAAATGCAATTTGATTGAAAACTTTATCTCATTTGACTCATTTATTGCGAACTTATTTTTTTTTCTTTTTTATCTATATCACGTATTTCCATTAAGAAATAATGATACACAATTTACTCATAAATCTATGAATATTGTTCCAGATAATTTTCCATTATAGAATTAAAATTAGTTGAATAATAAAATAAAAGAATGGTTAAAAACGCAGATAAATTATTAAAAATTACAAATTCAACATGTAATCAAACAACTTAAAATTTTACATTGCCAAATAAGAAAATAAAATTTAAAATATTTTGAATTTGTTTGAAAACTGTATTTCAATTTACTGATTGGCTGTGGCTTAAAAAAAAAATCAGGTGCGTGTTATTTTTAAATTTATTTCTACCGAGTGAAACTCGATTACGATAGATTAATCTATTTGTCCTTAGAAAAATATAAGGAGTTTAGGATTTGTTTCCGGCTAATATACTATAGTAAAATTAAAATTTCCCTCATACATAAAATAAAATAAAATAAATACAAATTTAAGACATGTAATTGAATTACGTGCTCAAAGCACTGAAATGACCAGAAACAAAATTGCTGCCGTAACGAAATCTTCAGCTAATAACTTCCGGCATGCATCTAATACAGAAATGTGATTTTAGAAAAAATTCATTGGTTTATTTGATTCCACAATTAATATTTTTCATTTAACCTTTAACCTAATCATGTTAGTCTAACCATGTTTTTCCGATATGTAATATTTTAATTCAAAGATTGTTTTACTATAATATTGAGATTAATGTTAATTTTTTGAATTGTATAAGATTAAAAAATGTGTAAAGTTATCAAATACAAATCTTCATAACAATACTTTTCGCAGTTATTTTATGAATGAAACATGAATGAAAAAATGCGCAAGATACTTAACCCTTTGAAGGAAAAAGCACTTCAATTCTTAAAATGCTGAAATGATTGATTGACACCAGAATTTAAAAACAAATTTGTTCCAAAATATTTAAAAGCGTTTCTTCACGTATTTGACAAAAATAAAATTGCTATTTCAAATGCTTTTTTGGAGTTAGTTAGCAATCTAAAAAGCATATTACATGTAGAAAATTCATTAAAGTTTTCAATTTAGAAAAAATGCTTTTTATCTTTGCTATGTAACCCGGGAAGCCCGGGTTCGATCTACTAGTTTTTATAAATCTTCTTTTATTAAACAGCTTCAAAAGTTACGATGTTTTTAACTTCCTTTCTTTTTTTCTTTTATTCTAATCCATATTAATTTTTTAACGAATCTTTATTTGAATGTTGAAAGCTTAAGAATCTAAGTAATCATTAATGTTGCTAATGTGTATTTCCTGTAAAATATACTGTAAAATAATTCCATAGATATGTATGCAGTATTCTTTAAAGAAATCTTAATTATATGATAAAAATTTGAATTTTTTAGAAATCGTAGAAATTGTAACGGGCCAAAACGAGCCGGGCCGAAAAAAATTTCCTACGGACCGGGCCCGGGCCTGAAAATTCAGACCCGTGAAGACCTCTACTGCAAGTATGAAATACTCTCACGGATTTTATTTAAAATAAAGATAGATTTAAATTTATAGCACACGCTCCAGGATATTTTGCAATTGACTGGTAGTGGTTAAAAAAGTAAAAATAAACTTAGTTTAAAACCTTTCTTACTATACGTGTAAGGAAAAAAAATCGAGCACTATATGTTTAGAAAAAAATTACAAACAAAGAAATCTGACAATAAAGTAAACGAATATAAAAGAAAAAAGTACACATTTTAGAATAGCGGTTACCATAATATGTATGTAGAAAAAAAAAAAAATCAAAGAATACATGTTTAGAAAAAATTAGTAATAACAACCCGACAATAACGTGTATAAAAGAAGGGGGAAAATGCAAACAGAGCAAATATTGATGCAATCATAGGCTAGTAACTAAATAAGAAAAAGAGAAAAACGAAAGAAAGAAAAGGAAGGGGAAAAAAGTGCGAGAACTTGAAGCTAAAAAATTTAAGATAAACGATAAACTTTACGATGAAATGAATGAACTCTTAAAGAGGAAAATAAATACAAATCGTTCTTTTAAAACGGATGAATTTTTTATGTGTACAAAACCGATTTACTTTCTTTTTCTTTTCAAATTTATAACTTTCGGAAGAAGGGCGAATTCTGGAATTTAAAAAGTAGAACATTTTGATATCAGCATTCAAAATTCACAGCATAAATAAAACGAAATGAAGGGAGTTTTTGAGAAAATTATATACCCCTGTTCCCTTTTTTCCTCTTTTTTGTAAAAATTAAGTATTTTTAAATATTTTTTTGAAATATTATTAAATTATTTTTCAAAAAAATAAATAAATAAATAACAATTTTGTTGGTACAATTTTAAAAATTAATACTTTTAATAGAACTAAATGATCTTTTTTTTAAAAAAACCCTTTCTCCTTCAGATATTTTACAGTATCAAATATTTAATATGTGATTTATCTATTGCTAACTAAGCATAGTACCAACAGGGTGAAAAATATCGAACTCGGGAATCGAACCCGGAACCCTTGGAATAGTGCTCCGATTATTCTACCGTTTAAACTACGAGGATGATACCCAATTTAGCATTTCTCTGTCACTTGAAAAATTAATTAAAATTATATATTTTATAATATCGTTTATTAAATAATTGTAAAAGCATGTTTCTAAAAAGTTAATTAGTTTAAAAAATAATGTTATACATATAAAGCACTTTTTTTATACCAATATTTATCATTTTAAAATCAATATTTATATGTCAAAAACTGGAACAACATTTTTCAATTTTCCATAAAAGGTGCATATCTTAAATTATTTATCAATTCCTTCTGCTTAACAGTCTTAAGTGGCGCGACCCTGAACATCAGATAAAATTAAAATTTGACAATATTAGCCGAAAGATTAGATGCTTTTATATAACAAGTTGGAAATTGCACGTGAAGCGTAGCAAATGAGGTGCGTTCGTACGATAACGAAGTTTTAAAAATATTCAGATCTTGCTGATAAAGTAGAGCGTACTTCGTGGTCGAAATCTTTGTATTCCTTTAAATATGCAGGAAGTAATTTTTATTACACCTCAGCAACGATATCTTATTCAAAAAATTTGAAGTAGTTTAATATAATTAAAACACGCCCCAAACAATGTTTCCCCGTATAGCATTATGTAGTGGAATACTTTTGCTTGGTCCTGTAATTTAATACTACATATTTTTTGCATAACAGATTGTACAGAATATATATTTTAGTATATACTTCACAGATTTATGTCAATTCTATTATGTTCGAATGAGTGTAACACCATTAAAATGCATTTGAAACTTTTTTTCCCATTGACCGTAATGTAACGGAATACTTTTGATTATCCCTGATGTAATGGATCTATGCTTCCGATTTTCATAACATTTGAAATGACTCGATAAAATTATGTAATAATTATATGTTTTAAATTTCAAATGATTAAAATGCATTTGAAAGTTTTTTCCCCATTGACCGTAATGTAACGGAATCATTTTGATTGTCCATGTAATTGATCTATCCATCCGATTTCCATAAAATTTGAAATGATTCGACAAAATTATGTAATAATTATGTATTTTAAATTTCAAACGATTCGGTTGGGTAGTTTTTGCGTTGTTATATGCGGACAGACAAGACGGACGGACGGACAGACTGAGTGACAACTATAGGTGCTACGCATTTACATAATTACGAACGCACCTAAAAAGGAGAAACACCTATCGATTGATTATCAGAACAACAATACATGGCAGTTATATCTTACTTACAAATGTAAGTAAATGTGCGGAGCAGAGCCTTAAAATGGGCAGTGTTCATGATACAAAAAAGAGGTGCTATTGCAATGGGCTCCGGAATGCTATATTTATGAACTTAAACGATTTCTGACTAATATTTAAATGTTTACTAAAAGCAGAGAAATTCAGCAGCTCAGTTCTGATGGGCTCCGGCGCAAATTAAGTCCCCTGGCTTAGATAAATGGGAGGTCCCCCCTCCTTTTTTTATTGTAATAGAAAATGTTTATTAAATGCCACTTATATATCAAGAAGCCGAATAAATGTCATAACTTAAAAAAATATATTGATAAAAACGATTATATATATATATATCATCTAAAACATTTTTGTAACTAGAATTACATGTCTATGACTAATGGTTTAAAATTTAGTCATTGGATACCGTTGAGAATAGAGACCTTGTATGTAAATAACAATAAACTCAACTATATATGTTAAAGTTTCAGAGTTTTAAGCTATCTGATATAAAAGGAAAGAGAGAATCATTGATTCAAAGAATAATTTCATTCAAGTATTTTAAGATTTGTTTATTTAATACGAATTTTAAAATTTTAAAATATGTGTAAAAAGTAAGAATGTATTAATTAAATGCATACTAAATATTAGAACTATTAAACAGTTGAAAGATTCCTTTAATAAGCTGATTTCCAATTACTTCTAGATGATCGAGTTCTAGTAACTGTTAAGGAAATAATCTGGGGAAATCTTTCTTGATACCTTCAAAGTGATTTTGGGTAAAATAGGAAATGAAGTTGGATTACACCGGGAAACAAATAACGAATTTTAATTAGAAAATACTGATCAATGGAGGAGGGATTTCAAAAGATATTGATTGTGAAAATAGTTCAACTAGTATTGATTTGAGAGAATTTCTTCCTCATTGAAGTTAAAGCTGTACTAATTATGTGAATAACTGTCATGTTACCTGTGATGTGTGCTCGCGTTATCGCGGTTCTGCTGTACAATCAAACTTAAACAAGACTTCTGTATCATAATTTACTCTTGAAATATTATTTACTAAAACTGTATCAATGTAATATTTTTCTAAGCATTTTTCTTTAACATAGTAAAAGGAATTAGAACGTCTATAAAGTCAATTACATAAAAACAATTTGACTTCTTCAGAGAGGGAATTTAGATGATTATAGTCACAGGTACCTATTTCTTCAATATCCTTTTCATACTATGGTAGTTATAGCTGTTATCAGATTCACTAACTTTACGTGCGACAAACTTTTCAGCCGATTTTAACCCAACCTTTTTCCCGTTCAGAGAGAGAAATTGGTTACAATTGTCTTTAAAAAAAAAATTGGAGGAAAACCAGTAGTACAAGTACCAGCCATTAATATTTAATGTCTATTCGTATCAATCGCCTATCTCTGATTCGTTGAAATGTTCGATGTTGGATGAAAAGTCTCGTCTTAGCGGAGACTTCTTTGGAACTGCAGAAAAAAGTTGGGGGACATTGCTGTTTGCTATCACGTTGTGTGTTGTGAGGATATTTCGCGAAAAGTTGGAGGAAAGCAAGTGTTGGCTCAAAAGTCTGTCGAAACGTTGGTGAATCTGATAGCAATTGTTACTTAGCTATAAGATTCCCTTCCGGTTACGCGAAGACACTCACCAGCTACTCTTTTTAAATATCTCAATACCTCATTTGCATACAGATATTTTTAATATTTTTTCCTCCATTGGATACTGGCGGTCATCCCCTAGATTTGCTTTTCTTTACTTTTTTCTATTTTGTTGTAATATATATATATATATATATATATATATATATATATATATATATATATATATATATATATATATATATATATAAACACTGCTCAAAACAATTAAAGGATATTTGAAGTTTTATATAAAATAAAGATATGAACGAAATTTTTTTTTTGCCGAAAATAGAAGAAGAGAATCACAAATGCAAATTTTTCTGGTTTTTAAACTGTGGAGTATGCAAATTTTGAGTTCGACGTCAAAAACGTCGCTTCAGCGGCAGCGAATGAAATTTGACTTTCAACTGGATAAAAGAGAATGAAGACAAGGATGATCGGCATTCAGTGATTGCTTTGTTTCGATGAGTACGATGTCTCAGCGAAGTCATTTGACAGATTCAGAAGCTTGGAGAATCGTTGGTAGGTTAGAAGGGGGCCAAACTCAAGCCGAAGTAGCGCAAGCCATTGGAGTGTCACAAAGTGTCATTTCCAGGATCTGGAATCGTTTTTTGGAGAGTGGATGTGCAGGCTGAAGATCAGGGCAAGTTCGTAGACGGGCAACAACGTCCAATGAAGATCGGTATTTAGCGTTAACAGCTCGGAGACACCGAAACATGAACGCTACTCTTCTACAACAACACCTTCGCCCGGCTACAGGCACCACGATTTCAACTCAGACTGTCCGAAACCGGCTTCATGCTGTAGGTCTGTATGCTCGCCGACCGATGGTATGTGTTAGATTAACATCAAGGCATCGTCGCGACCACAGGGTGTGGGCAACCGAGAATGTTAACTGGAGGAGAAATGAATGGAGCAATATTCTGTTTTCTGACGAGTCCCGTTTTTTTGTGCATCCGGATAATAGGCGTGTTTTCATCTGGAGGGACCGTGGCAGTAGGAATAATCCTGCGTTCGTGCACGAAAGTGTCAGATTTGGCGGTGGAGGAGTGTTGGTGTATGGTGGCATCTCCATTGACGGGCGCACTGACCTCTACATCATTCGAGATGGAGCTCTGACTGGTCGCCGATATAGGGATGAGATCCTTAGACCTATTGTAGTCCCTTACGCTGCAGCAATCGGAGATAACTTCATTTTAATGGACGATAACTGCAGGCCACATCGTGCAAACCTGGTGGTGGATATCCTTTTCGAGTAAGGAATCGTTTGAATGAAATGGCCAGCGTGTTCTCCAGACATGAATCCAATCGAACACGTTTGGGACGCTCTAGGAAGACGAGTTTCTGGCCGCCAACAACCCCCACAAACTCTCCAAGAACTTGAAAGAGCTCTTCTGGAAGAGTGGGGCAGAATACCCCAACTCGTCATTAATAACCTCATTGAGGCCATGCCTCAAAGGTGTTCAACGTTGCTGGCCGCCCGTGGAAACCATACCCCCTACTGAAAATGATTTTCTTTTAAGAAAACACCTTTTCTTATTCTTTTTTTCTCATATGCACAAATTGTGTTTTTTTCCTTTTGTACACAAATGCGCAATAAAATGCATTTTTTTTCTGCCAAACATGTGTAATTTATTCTCATATAACCTTCTATGTCTGTCGACCATGTATCAAGCTAAAAAGTTTCCCAGATACAAAATCCACCTAAAACTGCAATATCCTTTAATTGTTTTGAGCAGTGTATATATATATATACACATGTATGTATGTATCGGGTCGGAAAGTGAAAGTATCATCTTAAAAAATTGCAATTAAAATCTTAAAAGTAAAAAAAAAGGGGGGGGAGGGGTGTCGAATGTAGAAAACGAAGAGAAAAATAATATTTAAAAATATCGAAATGCAAATGAAATATTTGAAAAAAAAATTAAAAACTTTCCGTACGCTTAATATTAGCTCGTCATTGTTTTCGACTGGTGAGATGGGAGCCTTAACTTACTTTGATTGAACAATCCAGAAGTGGGATTTATCCGTTAATTACTAAACATTTTAAGAGACTTAACAAAACAGATGTGATATTTAATACGATTTTTAAAAGTATAAAACATGTATAAAAAGTTAGAATGCACTAATAAAATGCGTACTAAATAATAGAAATATTAAACAGTAGAACGATTCCTTTAATAAACTTATTTCCAATTACTTCTAGATCATGAAGTTCTAATAACTGTTAAGGAATAATCTGGGAAAATCTTTCTTGATTACTTCAAAGTGATTTTGGGTAAAATAGGAAATGAAGTTGGATTATAACCGTGAAACAAACAACGAATTTTAAATAGAAAGTACAAATCAATGAAGGAAGAATTTCGAAAGATTGTGATAAAATAGTTCTAATACTGATCTGAGCTAATTTCTTCCTCATTGAAGTTAAAACTGTATTAATCATGCGAATAATTGTCGAGTGACCTGTGTACTCGAGTTATCGCAATTCTGCTGTACAATCAATCAAACTTAAATAAGACTCCTGTACGGTATATACGGTAGTAAAAATATAAAATATACGCAAGTTTGCCCACGAAAAAAGATTTTTAAAACAACTGCAATGCACAAAAAATATAGTATGATATCGAATAAGCAAACGAAGAAAAAAGAAAGTTTCAAAAACCTTTATGATCAGCATTAAAAGAGGACATTTTCGTAGTCTTATTGACACAAATCATTTGCTTGAATAAATCTATATTTACTTTAAAAACGCACATAAATGAATACCGAAAATGAATTGGAAATGGTTCAGCAAGCTTGTTGCTTTAATCCTCTCATAAATGATTCATTTCTTAAGTGGATGGGGAAACACATTTTGCTCTTAAAATGGATTTAAAAGGTCGTATGGGAATAAATAATTTATATAGATATTTGAATCTTATATTATAAAACTAATCCAATCTAATGTTTGCAAAAAATAAAAAATATCATTATTAGGCGTTACTAAATAGTTTTTACACAATAACATAAAAAGTACAAAAAATACATTTTTGGTCTTGGTTTTGTCTAGAACCACGGGCAGAAATTCTTTGAAAAAAAAAAAAAAAAAAAAAAAAAAAAAACTCTCTCGTGTAAAACAGAAAAATAAATAAATAAATAAATGGGAAAATAAAATGTCAAAGCATAGTTTTGTAACTGAATATTTAGAAAACTGATTCGAATATAGAATAGAACCTGCTAAAGTGATCACTTTCGCAAAGTGGCCATTTGGCTAAAGTGACCGCATTTGCAAAATTTTACTTGAACGCATATAAAATAATATCAGAATTGTCGGGTAATGTGGCCACCTGTCTATTGTGTAACAAAACGACCAGTTAGCCTGTCATTGTCAATGTTATTTGAACCTGTAAAATGTAACCATCCATTTTTCTGCATACCGAAAATTTTCAGACTAAAAGACTTAAATGACCATTTTCTAAAATTTTTATTTTCATCCATAAAAAAGTACCGGATTATTCATGAATTTTGACAGTGATATCCCAACATGCAATGCTTCCATTAATCAGGAAAGTTTAAAGAAAAAAATTGCGATGCGTTTAAAAATGAAGATTGCGTTAGTGAAGATGAAGTTGAAATCGAAGAAAATTATGAAATTTCTGATGCATAAATGTGAAAAAAAAAAAAAGTATACCCTAAAAAATTGTCATTAATGCTAGCTTTATTGAGGAAAATTTGAGGCATAATTAAAAATATAAATTTTGAAGAAAAGAAAAAGAAAAAAAAAATGTTTTACGCAACGAAAAATTTCTGACTTTTTTGCTGAAAATAAAATTTCTAGAAGTTAGTATGATTTTTTAATGAATTTTATCATTCTGCAAAATAATACAATCAAAATAAATATGCATATTAATTACAGTGTACCTCGTCATTATGTTATTTAAATACAATACCTACTTATGGAAGTTCTTCAATTGAATTCAAAAGAAGCAAAAAGTGTTTTAAGTTAATTATCTTCTGTGCAGCATATTTTAAATTAGCAATTCAATTAACAACATTTTTAATTAATCAAGTCATTACTTAATATGGTATATTTTTTCCATATGTACATTTTATTTTTTGAAAAAATAAAAATTTAATGAGCTATTTCTAAAGACACTTCATAATATGACCACCTCTATATAGTAATCGTTTTAACCGATCCCGAGGGTGGTCACTTTAGGCAGGTTCGATTGCACACTGTCATATTTCATAAGATTGATTAAAATAATACTTCGCTCATCCGTAAGAAAAGCTACATAACACCAAAATAATTAATTTTGCTCATTATTGCACGAATAGGCCTGATTTACACATATCTTGTTCTATGAAATGTGTCGCGAGTGTAGTTATCCCGAAAATCGTTAGATTATTCTTTATGTCTATTTGACACAGCAGATGGAGGCAAATTGCACGAAGAAGATCAATTAAGCGAAGAAACTCGAACGCTATTTATTTATTTATTATTATTGATATTTTGAATAGGATACCTGTGGTCGATATATAATTCTGCGTTTGTACTTTTTTTTTTTTTTTTTTTTTTTAATGAAGATTGTTTTATTTTTAAAATTGATTCCCACCTGTTCCAAAATTTTTGTATCAGGGCTTGAAATTCAGGGCGGGATGGCGGGATTCGCGCCCCAAACTTTGAAATCCCGGCCAAAAGAATGTAAGGAGCGGGAGACTCCCGCCCAAAAAATTACACCATTTTCCGTAAAATTTTGCATTTTAAAACTACGATCGACTTCTGCGAATGCCTTGCAAATTTCATATGTTCGCGCGAACGATTGACACTTTTTGCGAATTTTTTACCGTGAAAGATCGTTGAAATTCACGATTTTTTCCAGCGACCGATAGACAAACTTTACGATTTTTTCTTCCTCAGATAGATTGACAAGCTTCGCGTTATTTTCCAGGACTGATTTGCGAATTCAGGGATGATTCTGTTCCGAATTTTCCAAAAATTTAATGCATTCGGTTCCGAAAATTATGGAAATTCAGACATTGACATAGATAATGGGAAAGTATTGCGAATATGAACAAATGGTCGTCTGAAAAATAAATTTCGTCATAAAGGATTGCGAAAAAAACGCTAATTTCGTCAAAGAATCGCGAATAAGAAGGAGATTCGTCAAAAGATCATGAATAGAAAGCAGATTTCATAAAGGATCGCGCATAAAACACAAATTTCGTCGAAGGATTGAGCATGAAAAACAAACTTTAGCAAATGGTCACGCATAAAATAAAAATTTTATCAAAGGATCTCGCATAAGCGCAAATTTTTTCAAAGGACCGTGAATAAAATGCAAATTATATCAAAAGATCGCGAATAAAACAGTTTATTCAGATCGCTGGAAAAAAACACGGATTTCATCAAAGAATTACAAAAATAAAATGAACATATCGTGAAAAGATCATGAAAAAAAAAGGCGACTTTCGGCATACAATCGCGTACAGAAGGCAACTTTCTGCGCTTAATCACGAACAAAACGCAATTTTCTGCACAGAATCACATACAAAATGCAACTTTCTGCGTAGAATCGCATGAAAAACGCGACTTTCTGTACATGATCTCATAAAAAATGTTTCTTATTCCTCGTATTGCGTAAAAAAAAAACTCATTTTCATCAAAAGATAGTGAAAAAAATGAATTACGACAAAGGAACGCGCAGATAATGCAAATTTCATCAAAGGATCGCGTAAAAACGCGAATTTTGGAGCATGATAGCGTGAAAAAAAAAAAAAAAAAAGAGACTTTCGGGTCGGCACTAACTCGGATGAAAAATACTACTTTCGGCACAAAAATGCGTAAAAGACGCTATTTTCAGCACAGAATAGCGCAAAAAATGCGATTTTAATAACAGGATTGCATACAAAACGCGACTTTCGTAACAGGATCGCATACAAAACGGGACATTCGACGCAGTATCGCGTGAAAAATGCGAATTTCGGCACAGGATTGCGTAATAAAACGCGATTTTCGCCGCATGATCGCGTAAAAAAACGCGACTTTCAGCGCATGATCGTATAAAAAACGTGACTTTAGGCACAAGATCGCGTGAAAAATGCACATTTCATCAAAAGATCGTGAAAAGAAAAACGGGAATTTTGCGGAGGGAGGCAAAGAAAAGGCGAATTTCATCAAAGAATCGCGTAAAAAACGCTAATGTCGACAAAAAAATTTCTGAAAATTTTTTAAGCGAGCATAACCATACTTTTTTGATAATTTCCAATGTTTTATAAATGTTGTGCTTGTACTGTCTGTCAGAAGTTCACCTTGTGAAAGAGGATTCAGGACCCAAATCGAATAAAATCTAAATTCAGAAATTCATTTAACCAACTTATTGTTAAGGATTCATGAATTTGGTTGAAAGTTGAAAAACAGACTTCATAAAGGTTGGACATTGTTTCTTTTTTAAGTAAAAAAAGACATTTTGCATAATTATTGATTGTTGATTCAAATTATAGACAGTGATATTTTTTCATGTCTGCATTAATGTAATCCTTTTAATAGCATGTAAAATAATAGTGCGTTTTTAAGATTTTTCCCCCTCCCAAACAGCTCAACTCCCCTCCATTTAAAAATGTTGGGAGGGAGACTCCCCTCCTTGGAAAATTTGAATTTCAAGCCCTGTATATAAAAATATATTTTGCCCTATATTTTATCTGTAGGTAGATATAATATACTACATAATGGAAAAATTTAGTTTAGCAACAAAACGCATTAAATATTGAAATTTCTCTTTCAGCATTTTGTATACCAATAGATGGAAACATATATAAATACGTTTGTTCAGACCTGTAGTTTGCATAGTATTTTTATTACACGCCACTTTTTACCGAAAATTTAATTCAAATTGAAACTACTGAAATCACATTTCCAGAAATTGTCATCTATAAACGACTGTCTACAGGGATGCCACTCGGAAAATATCAAAAAAGAGAAAATTACGCGTAAAGTAAAATTTACGACATTTTTCACAACATTTATCTGTGAACTTTGTAAACTATATTGTTTATACTAAAATGAAAAAAGAAATTTATAACAAACTATTTTTTAACTTAAAAACTTTTTTTTTTTTTTTTTTTTTTTTTTTTTTTGTAAACTTTTAACATAAATCTTTCTAAATGAGCATTTGTTAAACAGTTTGAAATATGCTAATTCATTGCGCATGAAAACTTATAGGAGGAAATAAAAATGATTTTTGTTTAGTTCACAGTATTTTATATCAATTAAGGTAACCCAGCAACACATGCAGTAAGCTCAGTGAGAAATTTTAATTATCGCATTATTTTAAATATTTTTAAGTAATCCAGCAATAGATTCGATGATTATTCAGAGGGAGTGAATAGCGAAAATTTGCAAAGGTTTTTTTCGCGATCGTTTGGCGAAAATCGGCGCTTTATTTTAAGATCGTTTGACAAAAATCGCCGTTTAATTCCGCGATTGCTTGACGAAAATTCCACCCCTCTTTAATTGCGATCGCTTGTCAAAAATCGTCGTTTCATTTCGCGATCGTTTGACGAAAATTATCGTTATATTTCTCACTTGTTCGAGGAAAATCGCTGTTATATTTCGCAATCTTTCGATCAAAATTTTCGTTTTTAGTTTTCGATCGTTTCACGAAAATCGCCATTATATTTCGCGATCGTTTGAAGAAAATCGCCATTACATTTCGCGATCGTTTGACGAAAATAACCATTATATTTCGCGATCGTTCGAAGAAAATCTCCGTTATATTTTGCGATCGTTCGAAGAAAATCTTCGTTATATTTCGCGACTGTTTGATGAAAATCGCTATTATATTTCTCGATCATTCGACGAAAATCGCCATTATATTTAACGATCTTTCGAAGGAAATCGTTATTTTATTTCGCGATCGTTAGACGAAAACCGCTGTTAAATTTTTCGTTAATTCGACGAAAATCGCTGTTATATTTCGCGATTTTTCGAAAAAAAGCTCCGTTATATTTTGCAATCGTTCGAAGAAAATTGTAGTTATATTTCACGATTGTTTGATGAAAATCGCCGTTTTATTTCGCGATCGTTCGTTGAAAATCGTTATTTTATATCGCGACCGTTAGAGAAAAATCGCAGTTATATTTCTCGATCGTTCGACGAAAATTCCCGTCATATTTCGCGATCATTTGACGAAAATCGCTGATTTATTTTGCGATCATTCGAAGAAAATCGTAGTTAAATTTTGCAATCGTTTGATGGAAATAGCTGTTTTATTTCGTGATCGTTCAGTGAAAATCATTTTACTTCGCAATCGCTTACAAAAATCGCGGATTTTAAAAAAAATTTAAAAAGCGGAAATCCACCATTTGGCGGAAAAGTGGCATCCCTGTGTGCATCTAATTCTTTGCGTCCCCTTGTATATCATTTTATCTATATTCAACAAACATTTCTTAGTAAACTAAATTCCACTCTGCGAAAAAATGCATAACACATTTAAAAACCACCTTTAAGCAATTCACGCCCATACTTAGTAACTTTTGCGAATAAAGTCCTGTATATCAACTATAACATTTAAACACACCATACAGTATGCATAAATATAGGGAAACTTAAATGCGCATATCATAATTGAAAATGCATTTCCATAGCAAGAAAAGACATGTCCTGCCATCAGAGCTTTTATACAGCAGAGCTGCCAACTTCTACGCCTAATTAAATCACATAAACATGTTTGAAACCACAAAAATGTTTTAGCAAAATGTATGCCAAATATATTCAATGTTATGCATTACAGCATATATTATTAATTATTTACAAAATTTTCTGTTTTTAACATGTTTATTTGACTTCAAACAGGCGTAGTAGTTGGCAGCCATGATACAGTATTTCGTTACGAAAATACTAGCAGAAATTGTTTGCGTGGTCCTATAAATTCTACGCACTTTATATTACACATGAAATAACTTATAATAAGCCTCACCGACGTATAGCAATTTTATTATACATGAAATAGTTTAACCTATCTATACTAATAAAAGAACAAAACGCTCTGTCTGTGTGTGTGTGTCTGCGATGGCTAGCAAAATCTACAGCGTGTACAAAGTTCAAAATTTTTTTGAGATTAGCCCCAAATCTCTCCTGATGCACCTGAGCTTCAGAATTTCGAAATTCCAATTATTAACTGAGTAATTAATTAAAATCGAGAGGTCACTCTCATAAAAAATCATCTTTTTCCCAATTTTTTTCTCTTTCGTTGTTTACGGTTGGTTGGTTGTGTAAAAATTTTAAGAAAGCTGAGACAGAATTAAAGAAACCCATGGAGGAATGAGATAAGTGGAGGTGAAGTAAGCCTCAAAAAAAGGTTTGCAATATGAAACCATATATCTCTCAAATTTTAATGTGCCAAACAAAAGGACGTGGAAGGGATTTTGTATTATAAGACGAATTGAAAGAAACGAAATACAATTGAAGCATATTTTTAGAAGAAATAGCAAATTTTTAAAATGGTCTTTGATCTATTAATATTTATTAAAGTAAATGTCCACTTTTAAAATGAAGGAAATTGGAAAATTAGCAATAATTAAATATCAAATTAAAATTAAATAAGATATTGAAAACATTTGATACGAACTAAAAACTGTATAACTAATACTTTCCTTCATTAATGTAATTTTAAATACTTTATAACGTAGATGAAAAATGTTTATGACTTAATAAATGCATGTAAATAAATATTTAAAGTATAATGATGAAAACATTCTTTTAAAATCATGTATGAAAACTTAAGTAATAAATATTATTCTAAAATATAGATTTCTGACTGCAGACGATTTTAAGATATAAACAAAAGAATGTTATAGTTTCAAGCAAAAAGTTTAAATAATTTTCTATATTGATATTTAAAACACATATGATAAAATAATTAATAAATTTTTACTGGTGAAGTGATAGATTAGTTCTTTTTAAGAAACAACACCAAAAAAAAAGTACGGATTTAAACCTGTTTCAATTGATAGGCGTGTCAAAGCACGTGTTGCAGTAAATATATTATATACGAATATACGAAGCTTTTTTAGCAGTTTTTTTAAGTCACTGATTAAATTTGAATGCATTTTATTTAAGTTAAAATTTTATTAGGATTTTAATTTGTTTTTAAAACAAAAATGAAATGGCTGTTTGACGTAAAATTGTTCGAATCGGCAGACGATTCATACACAATAATAAATTATCAAATAGCAAAGTAAATTATATATAAAAAAAAGTCTCTAAAACAATAGTAGCAAAACATAATGTTTAGTATGCGTATTAAAACATAACCCGATCCCAACCAGAAAAAAAGAGACCATACTTCGATCCAAGCAAGACAAAAATTCCATGAGCACAAACCCGACCCGAACCTAAAAATTCCGTTTGAAAAAAAATATGGATTTGATATCTGACCCGAATCAAATCTAAATCCCACAAAAATATTCAAATGAAGCATACCCCAATCCGATTAAGGAAAAATAATGTTCGTGTATATGCAACCCGACCCGAAACTAAAAATTTTCTTTGAAAAAACGCGAAAAATGACCAGAACGAAACATGAAATCGATAAAAATATTCCAAAGAACTATAACCCGATAAGAACAAGACAAAATACTTTCCGTGAACATAAACTTGACTCGAACCTAAAAAATTCCATTTGAAAAAAGAAAAACCTGAAATTTTATGCAAACTACATCTGAATCCGATCAAAATATTCGAAAGAACCATAACCGGATTCGAATAAGAGAAAATAATTTCCATGGACATGAACCCGATCCGAACCTAAAATTCCATTTGAAAAAAATACCAGAAATTTGAATCGAACCAAATATGAACCTGATAAAAATATTCCAAAGAACCACCCGAATCCGAACAAGACAAAAAATTTCCATGAACATGAACCCAATCCGAACCTAAAAAACTGAACTAAACCTGAATCTGACAAAAATATTCCAGAAAAGCATATCCGTATTCGAACAATACAGAATAATTTCCGTTGAGGCGCAACCCAACCTGAACCTAAAAATTCCATTAAAAAAAATGAAATCTGAATTGAACGACCTCTGAACCTGAAAAAAAATATTCCAAAGACCTAAAACCGGATCCGAGCAAGACAAACTAATTTCCCTGAACATGAATCTGACCAGAATCTTAAAAATCAATTTGAAAAAATATCTGAAATCTGAATAGAACCTAATCTGAATCCGATAAAAATATTCCAAATAACTATAACCAGATACGAACAAGACAATATAATTTCCATGGACATGAACGCAATCCGAACCAAAAAAATTGTAAAAAAAATCTCGAAATTTGAACCAAACCTAATCTGAACCTGACAAAAATATTTCAGTGAAGTATAACCTCATTGGAACAAGGTAAAATAATTTCCATTGAAGTACAACCCGAACCGAACCTAAAAATCCCATTTGAAGGGAAAAAAACCCCGCGAAATCTGAATTGAACCGAATCTAAACTGAACAAAAATATTCCAAACAACCATAACCGTATCCGAAGAAGACAAAATAATTTCCATGGACATGAATCCATTGCGAACCTAAAATTCGGTTGTTCTACAAAACATAATGCGCTCCGTAGCGGTGGAAAGTGAAACTAAGTACTTTGTAGCGGGTGATGGTTAAGATATTTCGTTTTTAGTTAGTATTAAATTAGAACTTGGTTACGGTTAGGTAACAGTTAGGTTGCAATTACGTTCCGGTGAGCCTTATGTTATATTTAATTTCCGGTTAGGTTACAGTTAGGTCATGGTTAAAGTACAGTTAGGTTAAGGTTAAGTTACGGTTAGGTTATGATTAGATTATGGGTAGGTTATGATAAGGTGACGGCCAGATTACATTTATGGTATATTTAAGTTACAGTTAGGTTACTGTTAAGATACAGCTAGGTTACAGTCAAGTTATGATTACAATACAATTAGGTTAAGGTTAGGATTTTGTTCACAGAATGAACATTACGCATGTTTGATAAAAAATATGCACCTATTTTTGTAAAATGGCTCAGAAATTATAATACTATATAATAACCTTTTAGCTAACCATCGAGAATCGATTTCAATCACAGTATAGTCGGATTTAAGAGTGATATAATTAGTTTGAAATTCAAAATATTTCACTTGGGATATCTGTGTGAAAAAAGTATTTAGTTACGTCACTTAACAGTACATTTAATGATAAATATCAACACTTTTACACGAAAATCACACAATCGTTGGACACATATACCCTCCTGTGTTTCCCATTGCAGTCATTTTGGGTATTTTTGCAGCTAAATATTAGTTTTTTAAACCGATTTTTGACACAGTCAGGGGGAACGTATTTAATATAATTTACACTTTTGCTGCATCACCACTCCCCCGCTTTTATAGAATATCTCTCTTTTGACATATGAGAATGCTCCAAAATAGGTTGAAGTAATCATTTTCTATAAAAGCGGTGGGGTGACGATGCAGCAAAAGGGTCAAATTTTTAACAGTGTATTTATACATATTTCGAGTTAAAGATAAAATCATAGAAATTTCAAGTTCGTGTAACATTAGTATTACGGACCCGGGCAAAGCCGGTCGGGTCAGCTAGTTCAAAATAAGTTGCAAACAATTTCCCCTTATGCTATTATGTAATACAATTCTTTTATATGGCGCTGTAAATGAAAATTTTACTAAACTTTGTAAATGCATATAATTTTTTTTTTAAATGTTTGAAATACTGTAAGATCTTTAAAATACACTTGGGACGATTTTTGGGCTTTAGTTCATCTGACGAAATCCTATTCATCTCTGTCTTCTTGTCTGTCACAGTGTCTGTACACAAAACTGCATAAGTCAGAGACTTCCAATTTTGTGTAATACTTACAGCTGAATAAAATATTTAGCTGTGTAAAATATTTTTTTAACACTTGAATAAAATTTGCGATCGTTCTAGTATTAAAAAGCAAAATTCAGAAGAGAAAGGCCATTCGTTTAAATTATGGAGCCGGGAATCAGCTAGTTTTATAAGATAATAAGCTGCAAAACATTTGTTAACTTCAGAGGTTTCAGACTACTTTTTAGAAAGCAGTGGCATAGAAGTAAGTGACATGCACAGAAATTCTTGCATAAAATTCTTTAAAAATATTCATTAAATATTTAATTACTTTTAAAAAGCAAATGTCATAAAGTCAATTAAATTAATGTTTTCTATAAGTGGATCTTTAATGACTCAAGATAACAACCTTTAAAACTTTCATCATCTTTTGACACTTTAAACATCCCTGAGCGCTTAAAGCTCCTCATCAGTCTGATTTAAAATTATCAATTCCTATGGGCTTGAAATGCATTCGTTTTTTTCATGCTTTTCATTGAAAATTTAAAATTTTCGAACTTTTTCTATCTGTATACTCGTCTTATAGGATATTTCTATTCTATAGTCACCAATCTTGAGCGTTTCATGTATGCTTATAGTGTCGCCAACTTGTATGAGCCTTCAGGGCGCGAGCCTATCCAATAATTTGATCTCTGCACCCACGCAATTTAAATTGATTTAATTCCTAATTTATTTATTTTTTATTATTTAATCACTGAAATGAAATTTGTTTTGTGTTATGTTTTTGATTGAAAAACAGCAAGTACATCAATTAGACTTACAAGAGCACTGAAAACCCCTTTAGTGGATGTAAAGTTAAATTTCTTACCAAACCAAATTTTCTGCTATCTGTTTCGATGTCTTGATTTAATAAAACACTTAGGTGATTAAAAATTTACTTTTTTTTTCCCCTTTCAATAGTTGTTAGTAATTTTAATGTTATTTAAAATAAATATAAATGTATTTATAAGGAAAGAATATAATTTAATAGAAATAAAGTTATTTATAAAATATAGTTATAATAATTTAAAAATTTGTTTAGAAAAAACAATTTCAAATTATCTTTATCATTCTATTATTCTTATTATTCGCCTTTTTTTAATCTCTCTCTCAACTAAGAAATATATATATTGTATGTGTTACTTTAATCACAATTTTTTAAGCCCATCCAATATTTTTGAAAAGTTGGTGCTACTGTGCGCTTTGTAAGAAAACCACCTTCGAAATTAAAGAATATCATTTGCACTAAAATTAGCATAATTAATTCAGAGAATCACTCAGGAGTTTAATACAACTCATCTGTTGGAGTAAAAGGATAAATAAAATACTATATTGGCATGATTAGCAGAAAATTTAAGTATAAAAAAAGGAGCATGTAACTATTATTAAATATAATAAATAGAAAAGCCACAGCCTGGCAAGATTACATCAAGTAGAAACCATCGAAATAATATTTCAATGAAAGTGAGGTAATTTCCCCTCTCCAGTCTATATTATCTATCCATTATCAGAGAAACCTTAGAGATTGTAACACACAAAAATTTAATACGATGCAGCATCATTTAACTTATAAAAAGTATGGCTCGAGTTATCCAATAGTTACACACACAAAAGAAAAAAAAAAAACCGTGCATAATATGAAAGAGCACTGAGAAAATTGAATGTTGACATTTCATGGACAATGCAATTTAAGAATATTTTTATTTATTTATTTATTTTATTCTGAAAATGATTCGTGTAGAATCGAAACCTGTAAACAGTTGAATAAACCTATTTTAACTATTTTCAAAGCTTTAACTTGTGCCTCATAACAATTAAAATTAGGATATTTCTTTGTTATTCCCCAGACAAAATATTACTGAAATATACATTTAGTTACATTAAGTGTTAAAATGTTATTCGCAGTTCGACTGCTTCACTAAAATATTTAAACCACATTTTTAGAAACATTTTTTCAAGCTAAAATCAAAGATGCATGTTTTAAAAAAAGCATTGATGCTAAAAGAAAATTAACAATTTTAATTGTCCAACAAGAAACCTGAAAATAATAATGCATTCTTTAGCCCATAAGTTTGACATTGGCCAAAGGATTTTGCGGCCCGACTGAAAGCGAGCCTTGAAAAGGGGCAAATCCGGTCAAGAAGTTCTCATTCCACCACAGTCGTATAAAACGTCCGAATCCGTACTTTTTCGTTGTGCATGATGGGGAAGAGAAAGAGAAGCCAGGGAGCAGCAAGATGAGGCATCTATCTTCCCCTCCGCCGGGATGGATCGGGCGATCCGATGAATGGGGGAAAAGAGGGAAAAATCGATTTGACTCTAAAGGGAGGTGGGGAAAAGAGAGAAGGCGGTGGACGCACACAGAGAAAGAGAGAGAGAGCAAGATCTGGCTCTCCAAACTCACCTCGAGCAGTCGCGGCGGACAGGGTAGTTCCAGCGACTCCCACAGCTCCAGGATGGAGGAAGCATCGGCAGACCTGTGAAAGAGAAGAGAAACAAAACTATAGTACACCAGCAATAAGGGCCGGACCAACAACGCAAGGTGAGTACTACATCTAAATGTTAAGTACTGCAAAAGGAGTTTATGTTTGGCCGAGGGGCGACACTAAGAAACCGGTCGGTAGACCAAGCAGACGCGTCGTTTAGGGAGGGCAGAGCAGGGCAACACTCCCTCACTCCTCTTCTGAATTTAAAATTCGTTACTTTTTCGTTTACTTACTAATTATTAGTTTATTGTTTCTATTTAGGCTAATATATTAATAATTGTATGCAAGTGAATCATAACATTAAAAATATTCCTTCGAAAATACGTATGAAAAATAAATACAAAGAAATAGTTCGTTTCAAGTGGACAAAAAAAACTTGCATTTAATATGTCCTCTTGTCCTCCTCCAAGCGAAATCTGAAACAACGCTTCTCCTATGTCCAAGCATCCGATAATGGCGGTTCTTCTCGAACAGCCCATCGTTGTCAGCCATAAAAGAAGACAGAATTCGCTGTTGCAAACATAAATAGAACATGGTGCATATTTCTGAATACTTCTTTCTTACTGTGAAATTCAAACCATCAGAATTTGTGAACAAGACCGAATCAGCAACAGACATCGGGATTGTCGATAACAGTCATTAAGCGGATGACCAATGGAATTAATCGATTATAACAAAGTTTGTTTTAAACAATTCAATACGCAGAAACACATATTGGTGTCAAAAGCGATAATTGAGCTAAAGATGATAAAAGTTTGTAATTTATATAGTGCTTGAATAGGGTGAGGATGTAAAGTCGTGGCAAAACACTGCGCATGTGCCAATCGACGAAGCGAAAACACGCGATGATCCATCCATTCATTCATTCAGAAAAAGAATAGCTTGGACCCGTTGGAAACAGCATCCGATTTGAAATTATTTAAATGGCGGTATAAAATTTACACATATGCATTTTTTGACGATTTACTGCAGTGAAAATATAAAAGTTCCTTTAAAGATGGAAGAATTTACCAGAATTTATTGAAAGGTCCCAACACAGGATATATGTTGTTAAAAGAAGGGGGAAACTTTTCACGTAAGACTGATAGTATTCTCTAAACGACAATTGAGAAAAAAAAAAAAAAAAAAAGAAAACTAAAGAACATATATTTTTAATTGTATTATATTTAGAATTTAAAAATAGTAACACCAAACCAACACACAAAAACAGGTTACAAAACAAGCAATTTTAACATACTTCATATTTGCAAGATGTTAATTAAAACGTTTTTTAACAGTACATTAAGTTCGAAATTTCGAATATAATGTCAGAAGGTGCTTAGTTTTTTTTCTTTTAAAAAATTTAACTTTTGTGTTTATTGGGTGCGTTTGTTTGAAGTGGAGGTTGAAAAACTGGAATAATAAAGACAAGTTGCCAACTGTTCTGCGATTGGATAACTGCTTTACGTCAGCAAATGAATCGATCATTTCGTTTTGTCCAGTGTTGTTCGATTTTTTTTTTTTTTTTCTTCTTCTGTCCCACTGAATTTTGAAGCATTGTGTAATATAAGGAATGCCAGTTTTCGAATTTTTTTCAAATTCTGAAAACGAAATATAAAAAATAACAAAAACTTCCAATGTGTGAGAAAAACTTTTTAATTTCTGTTATTTTACAAGAAACAAAAACAATTTAATTGTAGAGGTAAATATAAATTTTAAATGCTATAGCATTTATCTTTACTTATTAAAACAACACTTCTGAAATAATAAGAAGGGACATTCGAAACCCATTACTACCGCAACAATTTTTTATTGATTTTTTTTAAACCTTTATATTAATATTATATGATAAATAGTTAATTATGCAACTGACAAAACTTCAAATAAGGGAAAATTAGCTTTATTAGTGTAAGAATCACGAAATGATTCAAAAGTACTCTATTAACAGGATTTATCAAAACATTAGATATAATCAGATAGTGATAAAATAGAAAAACAAAAATATGATTTACATGGATTTTTTTTTTTTTAAGATGAAACAAAAATTATGGAAATATTTCTGAAATATTAATTCTGAAACTTTTTAAACACTAAGTGCGTAAACTATAATTTCACATTTTTCCACCTTTAAATATAACAAAGTATAATTGGCAATTAAAACCCGATCCGCAGTTCAGGGTGAGATCCCCCCTTACCTCCTTTTCGGTTGCGGGTCGAGTTCTGTTTGGGTTGACACGTTTTTTTCAAAAAAATCTAGAATACTTTTTCAGAGGAGGGGGGGAATCTATATAATTGAAGATTAATGAGTATATTATGTGCTCATTTTTTAACATAGAAAATAAATTGATGTTAGGGATATAATCGTAGACTATTTTTTCATAATTGCATAATATGGATTAATTTCGGTCCTTCCATTTTGGGCTGTTAAGTTCCATTTAAGTGTTTCAGGCTCGGGGTCAGTTGACTTTAATGTAGCTGGACTCTACTGGCATAAATAAATAAACAATTAAAACAACGTTATAGTTTTCAAGAAAAATGTTATTGTTAATCCAGAATTTATTTTCATTAAAAATATATATATAAAATAAAATCTTAGGAAAATTTGTGCTTCTTTATATCACTGGCGAAAAATCTTTCGAAAAAAAGGGGGGAATAGATATAATAAAAAATTAACATACCGACTATATTACTTAATAACCTAAACATTTTCAATGAATTAAACTGCTCTAACTTAGTATCGAATAGTAAAATGTATTTGTGAAAATGGATAAAAACATTTACAGAATTTACTAATATATATCAATTGAAAAAGATCAAATAATCTAGAGAATATCATCAAAATAATTTTTTTAAAGGGGGAATCCTGTTACTTTTTTTTTCTCCTCCTCTCATTCAATGTGGAGAGCTGACGATTTCTTTTAATTACCTTACATCCTTACGGTAAACTGTAAATACATTTTTTTCCCTTTAAAAAAAAAAAAACCTTAAACACTATTTTCAAATTATTCTTTTTTTTTTTTTTTCAAGTGTGTTTTTTATGTGAAAATTATTAAAAAGAAATATATACATTAAGTGAAAAAAAATTAAATTTGAAAGAATTAAAGAAATATCAGAGTTGCCCGAGGTTTTTACAAAGCATCTGGGTGCTACTTCTGGGATAAGGACACTACTATTTAACTCTAAAGGGCTCTTTTGATCCTAAGGGCACATATTGGATTCTTATAAGAATAGTTTACCTTTCAAACAATTTTGTTTATTTTTAAAAATATACTTCAAATGATGAACTTGCTACATTTCAATATTCAATTAAAATATCTTTAAAAAATAATTAGATGTGTAAAATTTTAAAAAGTTTATAAAAATTTGAATTTTTTAAAAAATGTATGTATTTTTTGCCCAATATTTTATTTATTCTTTTCTTTATAAAATATTTTTAGAAGTACATTACGATTAGATTGCGCATAGGTTTTTAGAAACATCTTCTAATATTACATTTTACATAATTTTTTCTTACTGATATATATAGTGTAAAACGATGTAATCTAAATATACTTTTTTTTTTCTTTTAAATAATCAAATACCTGAAGGCTGATTCCATGGGTAGATTTATCACATACGTAATAAAGGACATCTCTAAAAAAAATTAATTTCTATCTCAAATACAAAGTTAGCTTTAGTATTTTAAAAACTGGATAGAGAAGATATTATGAACATGAAGAAAAAGCCATTCGAAATTGTAATTTGTGTAGGTATTGGCTCTGGTTGTATAAACAAATTTTACAATATCTCGCAATGTTATAACCGTTTGGTTAAAAATGAGGTTTCAAAATATTCACAATCAAGCAAGTTTTCATACAGTATAAAAAAGAGGGTATTATTTTGATTTTTAGGTAGCTTTCATTACAAAAAGTAAAAAGCTAAATATTGCAGCCGTCCGGAGGAAAGCACTTCCAGAAAATTTTGGTATATTTTCACCTATCATAACCCCCAGACCCCAAAACCACCCTCCGTTCAAATATTGACATATATATATATAACCATATATATATATATATATATATATATATATATATATATATATATATATGATTTTTGTCATGCGATAGCTGACGTATTTATGAACCGATTTGAATGAAATTTGGTATGTATATAATACATACAAATATCTCGACTGAGTTCGTTGGCCAGTATCATCCGCCATTTTGTTTCAAAATGGCGGCTATTTAAAAATTTAAAATTAAATGCGAAAAAATTAAAAATATTTTTCTTTTATGTGTTAGAACATAAAACAGCGATTCCAGACCACTTTTAGTTTTGAAAATGGTTGAGTTATAGCATTTTGAATTTTTCTTATGGCTGACATTTAAAACGATCTGATTTTTGTCACGTGATAACACGCGTATCTATGAATCGATTTGGATGTTACTTTGTATGTGCATAATAAATAATAAAGCCTGGACCGATTTCGTTGGCCAGTTCCAACCGCCATCTTGTTTCAAAATGGCGGCCATTTAATTTTTTTTTAATTTAAAATTTAAAATTAGGCAAAAGAAAGTGAGAAATTGAAAAAGATTCTTCTTTTATGCATTTGACCTTGATACAAAGATTCCAGAGCATTTTTTGTTTTGTCTGTATCTTAAAAAATGGCTGAGTTATAGTACTTTTAATTTCTAGTGACATTTTGAAATAACCTAATTTTCGTCACGTGATAATACGCGTATTTATAAATCGATTTGTATGAAATTTGGTGGTATCATAGTACATAACGATGTCTAGACCGAGTTCGTTGGCCAGTTCCATCCGCCATCTTGTTTCAAAACGGCGGAATATTAAATTTTTTTTTAATTAATTTTAAAATTAGGTGCAAAAAAGTAAGAAATTAAAAAAAGATTTTTGATTTTTGTGTGTTTGACTTTGATACAAAGATTCCAGAGCATTTTTTGTTTCATCTATATCTTGAAAAATGGCTGAGTTATAGCACCTTCAATTTCCAGTGTGGTTGACATTTTCAAACGGTCTGAAATTTGTAATGCGATAATCCGCATATTTATAATCTGATTTGGATATAACTCCGTGTGTACATAGAACATAACAATGTCTTGACCGAGTTCACCTGCCAACTTCATCCGCCCTCTTGTTTCAACATGGCGGCCATTTAAGTTTGTCAAAAATCTTTTAAATGTATAATGATGTACATACAAAAAATTAGAAATTGAAAAGGGGTTCTTTCTAATGTATTTATGTTAATAATGAATTCCTAAGTATTTTTTGCTTTGTCTTTGAATGTTTGTAAATACACGTTCAATTATTTTACTTTTATATATAGAATTTGGATGTTTAAGTTTCGTGGTATTACAAATGATTTCATTTTTATGATCATTTTTCATTTATTACAATGGTTTATATTTACAAAAAGTTTGACATATATATGGCTTAATTTGTCCACTAAAGCCTAAGGAGCCTTCGGAGCTGAGCTCCGCAACTTCTCTGTTTTTAGTAAATATTTAGATATTGGTTAAAATTCGCCGGAGCTCATAAATAAAGGATTCCGGAGCACAGTGCAACAACAATTACATTAGGATAATTTTTAATTGACTGGTTATTTTAATTTATTATTTTTTATATAATTAATCTGAAAAGAATACGTTCCGCTTTTAGTCAATAATCATTAGCTTGAGGTTTTGTTTGTTTCAGATTTCAAGTCTTCAATTCTGTACGAAAATGAAAATAACGTTAATGATCGTTTCTATTTATTTTGTATCGTGAACGCTACTCATGCTAATATTCTGCATTGCAGATTTACAAAGTCACTTCAATAGTAAGTAGATATAATTGTCATGTATTGTTATTTGGATAGAAAGCCACTGAGCATGGTTTCCTTTTTCCATATAAAAGCATCGATTTTTTCAAATAACCATGTCAATTTTTTAATTGAATCTGACTTTCAGCGACTCGCCACAAAAGATTGTTATGCGGAAAGGAATCGATTGTAGTTTGAGATATGTACCGTTTATAGGGAATTGCAAAAGGTGCAATTATTCAACATTTAAATATTGATCTGTAAATTTCACTGGTGCTTCATAAAAATACATAGCTGCAAACTATTCCTTTTTTTCTTATTAACATGATTTCCGAATTATGATTCGTACTATATTCAATTGCAGAATTCCGCAATTAATTAACATTAAAATTAGGCTAAGGCTTCTATTCGAAAGGAGTGATAACAAAAAATTGGCATATCTGACAGCTAAGTACACGCAGATATTTATTTATTTTTTATTTATTTATTTATTTACTAAAGAGGAAAAAAATGCTTTAAATTTTGCAAATGATGTATGAAGTATAAATATGCAGATTGGAGTGACAACTGGAGGGGAGAAGAGGAGGAAAAACACTGCGGTTATTAGTACTGCAGAATATATTAGGCAGAGCTTGATTTACGGCAGGACATTCGTGGTCAAGGCACAGGCCAGGGCCCCCGAAAATCGAGCCCCAAATGTTGTCGAAGGTTTTCTAATTATTGTCCAAAATCCGATGGAGTTTTTAATATCTAATGGAATTTTAGATTGTGAAGTGCTTAAATTGTATTTTTATAACATCGTTTATTTTGTCTGAAACACCCATTTATAATTACTTTATTATAGTGAATATATGTATATTTATCATTTTAAAAATAGATTTATTTTTAATTCTTCTTCAATGTTTCTACTGTTATTGTCAGTTTATTTGAGGTTTGTTTAGCCTAGCTTGCAGGCAGTAGAGCAACCTAATATTTTAAATTATTGTAACTTGGGTTGCCGAAAATTTATTATTAGTTGTTGAATACTTTATCATTTCAGAGATATATTTTTCATTATTATATCATTTCAGAGTACATTTTTTCTTAGAAATTAAACTTGTATAGATAACGTAACAGTTTCAAATTTTTATGTGCTGTTCCATTTAAATAAATTGATAAGAAAACCTGCTTTACCTTATTTGCAAGCAATACACTGTGCAACAGTTAAGCATATTTTGCGGCTTTCGATTAAAATATAAAAAAATAATGCATTGTTCTATAAACAGAATCTCTAAACCAGCATCATGTTGCATGTATTAAAATGTATAATTATCAAAAATATGACTTATCTTTTCAATTCGTTAGTCTATGATGTCCAGCACTCTATTTAGTAAAATTTCTTGTAGAATTTTTTTTAAACTATAAGACTAAACTTAAAACATTAGCAGGGCCAATTTGTACATAGCAGTAATCAATATACTGTAAACTAAGCATCTTTTTTGTTTATTTGTTTGTTTACTGTATTTTTAATATTTTACGGTAAATTAAGCATAATTGAAATACCAAATTTTAATACACTGTTCTAATTAGAATAGATATACGGAGCTATTTAGAAAACATATTAAAATGACATGCATTAAAATGATTAATTATCAGTATCCTTACTTTAAATTTATTAACTTATTTACATTTATTAACTTTTAAATCCTGAACAAAAGTTGCGGCATAAAGTATGATTGAATTTAAATGGAGTCAAATTTCATATGTAGTAGTAAGCTATATATATTCGGCACAACAATTAAATATCATTTGCATAATCATAGATATATTTCAGTTAATGCTAACATTTAATGCAGATAATTACACTAAACGAATAGATGAGCCTATTTAAGCCTATTAAAGCACGTTGCATAGATTATTTATTTATTTTCAATTTGTTATTGTTAATTTCAATTTGTTATTGAAGGAATAAAAATTTCCTTTGACGAAAAACGAGTTAGAAAAACCTTATAATATTACAAATGCATAAATAAATATAATTAATTAAATGAATAATTATAATGCAATATAAGGAAAGTTAAATAAAAGTTGGTTGTATAAATTTTTATGTAACAGTAAACAATATACTTGATACAGCAATTAACTCTTTCAATACATGGCTTTCGTGTGACTACCGACATAGTCAAACGCTGTAATCACCTAATTTTAATTCAAAAACTGACAACTGACAGCAAGAATATTTCAATAAAATTTTGTTTTTATAATAAAAGAGTACAGAGCATTTTGTATTTTCTAAGAAATTCGCTTAAAAATTCTGGTGCAAGTGAATTATTCTTATTCAGTTTGTTAAACAACGATCTGAAAATCTTTTGGGGAAAATGCCAGAGTTGCGGATTTTTTAAGAATTAAACAGAAGTTATGTCATACAAACTAATTCAGTTTAAATAAAAGTGATTATTTAAGCAACCTACTTTTATGCAATAGTAAGCAATATACTGCAAAGCAATTAAGCAGCCTTTAACCTTTAATGCATTTTTCTCTGAAATTCCAAAGTTTCATGCATTGTTCTAAACGAATATGGCGAGTTTCAAATCTATTTAAAGAACATTTTGTCAGCATCGAAATCTATAACTATCAAAATTCAAACTTTTAAAAATTTTGTTAGTCAATGATCTGACATCCTCCCTTTGCAGAGAACGTCTGTGTTGTAGGGCATGGCATTTCACTCGTACAAAAGCGAGGTTTCCAAAATTTAGATCGAGAGACTCGAGTCAGCAAAATGAAGAAAATACGCCTTAGGGCCATTGCCCGTCTCCTATTGATCAAGCTGAAATCGAGACGTGATTAAAGCAGCAGACAAATATGAAAAGTTGCTGGGAAATTTCAATATACACCATTCAACCGTCTTCACACCACTTATCAATAAAAGTGGGGTAGGGGGGGGGGGGATAAGATATCTTGACGTGTGGGTGGGGTTCCATTCAAGACCTAGCCAATGAGACGGAGGCAAATGGATTTATAGGGAGCTTTTCTCTCCGCATCAAGCATCCTGCATGAAAATTAGTATGACAGCTGATAAGAACTAGATTGTAGATAATTACAAAATAATTGCAAGCACTTGGTAGCGATCGTATTAAAAAAAAAAGATGTATGACTTGGATCTCTTGATAAATCGGCCAGGTTTTGTGCCATAAATCAATTTAATACATAAATGAAACAATAAAATTAATTACCTATTCAAGGAGACCTTGAAATGGGTCAAAATATCGATTTTCGATTATAATATTAAATGAAAGTTTCTTTAATTGTGAATATTTTGACTCATCATTTTTACCTTACGACAATTGTATCGCGAGATATTGTAAATTATGTTAATAGATGTAGCGTAATTATTAATACAAATGAAAACTTTAAACTGATTTTTCTCTCAATTCATACTTTTTATAACTTGCTTGTTCGATAAATACTAAGGCTTTTTTGCTGATTAAGATAGTTTTTTTTTTTTTTTTTTTGGGGGGGGGGGCATAAAAATAGTCTAATTTTGGTTATTAAATTCTTCAATAATATATTTATCATGGACTTCATAAAATGCATTTAATAATTTTAAATAGCTTTAAGAAAAAAAATTTTCGGCTAATTTTATACCACTAAAAATAATTACAAAAAATTAAATGATTTACTTGAATGTTTTTAATAATAATTAGCCATTTTAAACTAAAAATTTAGAAAAACTCAATATACTATATACATATATTTATTTATTTATTTATTTATTTTTATTTATTTATTTGTTTTTTTATTTTTTTGAAAATATACAAATTCTTAAAGGTGCTTTAAATTAATTAAAGATTTTTCTAAAAAAAAAAAAAAAAAAAAACATTAAACGAAAGTTTGTTTAATTGTGAATATTTTGATATTTATTTTTACTCATGCGTATTGCGGGATATCGTAAATTTTGCTAATACACTCAGCGCAATTAGTCATACAAATTGAAACATTACATGTGTCAAAATGAAAATTGTGAATATTTTGATATTTATTTTTACTTATGCGCAATTGTATCGCGAGATATTGTAAATTTTGCTAATAGACTCAAGCGCAATTACTCATACAAATTGAAACATTAAATACCTCTTTTTTCATGTTCATATTTTCTTCATTTTCCTGTTTTAAAAATGCTAAGGCTATTTTTGCATTTGAGATAGAGATTGAAACTTTTTTGCATATGTTTTTTATTATATAAGCGATAAAATAACGCCTGAAATTAGACTTCAGTTTTTGGTTGTTTAAAAAAAAAATAATAAAAGTACATGAAGATGTGTTAGATTTCGTCGTTTTACACTACATGTATTATTTGAAATATTTTTATATATATGTGTGTGTGTGTGTTGGCAAAAATATTTTTCTAAATAGTAGGAAATTTAAAATATTCAAATTTTTATAAACTTACACTGAAATGCGGCGAGTTCACCACTTGAGACATACTTTTTAAAATAAACAAAATTGTTGAAAAGTTAAACTGACCCCTTAAAATTTTGTCTTCGCAGGAATTGCGTTTCGACTTTTACAGCTCGTGCTTATCATAGGAATCTTCCTATCATTCCAAAACCGAACAACATTTTTAAAGATTCAAAGAATATAAATTAATATAATAATAATAACAACTAAGAGTTCCCCCCCCCCCCCACTTCAAACGTTTCTGGTTCCCTTAAGAAAAAAAGATACTTTCCCTTTTGATTGATTTTATGATTATGCCCTTAGAGGATCTAACCATTAAGATGGAAGCAAATGGATTTGACGGGGGCCTTTCATTCCTCATGAAGCATCATGCAGGAAAATTACTATGACAGTCGATAAAAAGTAGATGATAATTACAAAACAATTACAAGCATTCGGTAGCGGTCAAATCCCAAAATAAGACAAAGACTCGAGTCTGTTACTAGAAAAATCGGTTAATCAATAAAATGGAGTCATTAAGGGAATCCAAACACTTTGAGTTATTTTTTGCGTGTATTTAATATCTTTCTGAAATATTATTAAATGATTTTGTGAAGGAAGAGCATCAAATCAAGAAAAAAAAAGGGGGGCGGTTGTTAAATTAAAAAAAAAACTATTATTTTAATTTAAGAATTTTTTTAAACTTATATTTAACTTTTAAGGGGGTTTTCATACTTTTCTTATAAGTGTGCTGCTTTATAAATAAAGATCAGAATTACAAAAAATTAATTCATCCAATAAAAAAAAGTCAAGAAATATGTGAAAAGACAGTGCAGAAAACATCGTTTTTATTTTTGAAAAAATAAATAAACAATTTAAATATTCTACATTTACAACCAAAATCGTATACGATACAGCTAAATCGAATATTTAAATATATATATACTATTGTATTCTTTTAAACATTAACTGTTATGTTTAACAGCTTAAAAAAAAAAGCCTTTTCGATTGTGCTTATACTGTTACATTATTTATTTATTTATTTATTTATTTATTGGTACGAAAAGCGCGAGATTTGAGAAAAATGCAAAATCGATAGCTTACTCTTGCATTATGGCTAATATAACACAGTTTAAAATAAATAAATAGCTTCAAAAAAGAATACTACGGTTATTTTATATAAAAAATACTGTTATATGAAGGATGCAGAAATTAAGAAAAATGTTAAAACTTCGCATTCTTTTTTTGATAGCTAATTATAAAACAATATAAAGGAAAAAAGGCTAGCTTTAAAAATAGCTGAAGTTGAGCCGCTATCAGCCGTAATTCAAAATAGAGATCTATATATTCCTTAAGTTTTGTATTTTTCCTAGAACTAAAATTTTTAATTAAGGGTGCTAGTCACTCAACAGCTTAATTCTCCTCGGTAATGTTAAGTCTATGGGTGTCTGATGCATTTTTATATTCAAAATATCTCCTCGAAAAATTAATATTTTAACTTTTTGTTTTCAATGTTCTCATCAAAAAAAGATGTGTCTTTTTTTTTTTCTTAGTTTTCAAAATATTTCTAAAATCTATGCATACTTCTATATAAAGTGTTAAAATTTTACTTCCAGTTCGTCAGTTTTTAAAACATGAAATAATTGAGCATACATTTTATAAATATTTTGACAGCTAAAAAAAAGAGGGAAACATTCTTTAAGAGTATACTGAAAAAAGTAAAAAATATTAATTCTCTTAGGAGATATTTTGAGTAGAAAAATGCATCAAACATCCATAGACTTAACATTACCGAGGGAAATTCGGCCGCTGAATGACTAGTACCCTAAAAATTAGTTCTATGAAAGATACAATATTTAAGGAATATACAAATCTTTATTTTGTATTAGGGCTGATTATGAAAAAATTTCGAAGCAAAAAAAAAAAAAAAAAAAAACATGAAAAGCTCCAAAAAATACCTCTCAAAAATTGTACGGCTATTTTACATTTCAAAAAAAAAAAAAAAAAAAAAAAAAAAAAAAAAAAAAAAAAAAAAAAAAAATCTTTGCTATGCAAAGGATATAAGATTTAAGGCAAATATTTTAAAAAATAATTCCATCACACACCATAGCTCCTTCAAAGGATCTCCAAGAGTAGAAGGTGTTTTGAAGGCGTGACAGAGAAGAGCAGTTTTCGGAATTCCTTCAAGGCATATCCTTCCTCCTTCAAAAAGGAAATTATATTTCTTTCAAACTGTCCCGAACGAAAGTTTCGAGGCTTTCCACATTGAATATGTGAAGTGTAAATTTATTATACATCGTGTGTGCTGTAAAAGTTTAAATTTCAAAACTATTGAATGGCTGTTTTCAAAGTACGTTGTATATTTAACGCTGATAAAAAGAAATGCTTGCTATATATTTATCACGATTATTATATAGTGATATTAATCTAATTACAAAATTAAAAATTTGCAATACGAGCGAAATGTTAAAAATTCAATAGGCTAATGCAAATTAAGAAATTTTGAATATCCTACATACTCTATGCGAAAGTTAAAATGATCGAATATGAATAATTAGAGTTCAACAACTTTATCGTAGAAATTTAAAGACTTGCTTACATTTGAAGTTTTTTCCTTCCTTTTTATTAATTATGTATTATATTTTAATAACTAGTGTAAATGCCCGTCTTAGGACGGTGTGTAAAAATTGTGCTTTTCATTTAAAACTTGGAAAAAAAAAAAGATAAAATAATTGACATTATGGAAGCGTTGAGATGAGCAAAGTTCGGCCAGTTTATGTTCTAATAAACACACTATTAACATTAATATTTCTGGGTAAATCAAGCTTTCCGGCTAATATAACATAACAAAATTAAGTTTTTTTTTTTTTTACAAAACAAAACAAAAATAATAATAATAACAAATATGTAACAAAACTGCGTAATTTAAAATTCTGCTGCAACCATTGAAATAATACTAATAATAATACTTAAAAATAAATAAATAAAACTTTGAAATTGTATTTTTATTGTTTACCCTTCCCTCAATAATAATAATAATAATAATAATAATAATAATAATAATAATAATAATAATAAATAAAATAAAACAGAAACAAAAAGAAATAAAACAGTCGCACTGTGTTTTAAATCTGCCAATAAAACTTCTAAGCAAAAGTTATTTTTTTATAAGGATAAATTTTATAAACTTTATATTTATACACTTTTTAATGATTCGTAACCTTAATTTATAAGTAGTTTTTAAAATATTGCAATACAAAGAAGTTAATGTCCATTTTTAATAGCTGTACTAAATGCTTACTTAAAACTTACTTAGCACCGTAATCCTAATCTAAGGAATCATTGTTAAAAATTTTCTTCACACCTATTGGTGTCTTTCTTCTGTGCACCCGCGGCTGTATGGCTGACGGCACATGAATAAACAGGGGTAGGAGGTTCAGATGACATTTAGTTTCATGGTTTAAGTTTTTTTTCAGTGAATGACTTGCGAAAAGGAATGCTTCCCTATCACAGATCTTGTTTACATTTTAAGCAACGGTTGTTTACAACTCGATTTCTGAAATGTTTTCTCAATAGCGCAAATGATAGAAATGTTTATAGTTTTGAATCTTTCATAGAAAATTATGTTGAACAGAAGGAATTTCAAGTTAAAAAAAATATATATATATATATTTTATTTAGGCAGATAAGTTTTCTCATACCGATCTCGAAATTAAGCCTAACGTGGCTTCGATTAATCGTATAACTACGTAAGATCGATGGGTTTGTCCCGGATCTGCTACATTGTATTTTATTTTATAGAGATATATAATTGAATTCGAATAATCTTCTCTTTTAAACTCACATTTGAAGCAATAGATAAACTTAAAAGTACACAATGTTGTTCTTTTTTTCCTGTTGTTTGCCGCGATTGAGGAACCATTAAAAAATATATATCGGTAAAAAATTTATTTACATAATAGCGCTGGTACTTTTAAAATCTCATATGAACGAAGTCTTGGATAACAGCTACTATAGTATTTAATAGAACTTCGTGTAGTTATATGCAAGCAAACCAAACTCTATTCAATTTTTCACAAAAATACCAATTTATTCGAAATTAAACAAAAGTTAAATAAAATTATAGTAACTTTCATCATTTTACGTTATAATTCAATTATATATTATAAATTAATGTATTCTACCAAAATACTATTTTAAAACATGGGAAAATGTATTCTAAAATGTAAGTAGTAAAAAGGTTTTTAAGTAACGAAAATGTTCCTTTTCATTTTAATTCGTTTCTATGATGACAACCTGTAAATGCAGTTCCACATCAAGAGTAAAGACGATGGAATATCGTTGATTTAAGGGGGTAGTAAGGTTAATTCGAGGGAAAAAAAGCATATTTTCTATCATTTTTTGTAAGGATAAAATTAATATTTATTTATTTGTATAATTATAGTATAATTATATGTCATGTAAAGAGTATTCTGTGAAATTTTCATTAAGAAATATTAAAAAATAAGCCGATGACAGCGAATCTTCGAAGACGTCCCAAAAAAAAAGTTGATTCGCGGTGAACCGCATAACTCATGACTGGATCAACTGAAATTAAAAAACTAAATTGATTTAATTAGTTGATAAGTTTCCTCAGGGAACACTGTCGAGTTTTTTTTTTTATTATTGATTTTTCAATTTTTTACAAGGCTCGGAAGTCAAAATACTGATTTTTCATCAAAAAAATCTGATATTTTGTTTTTTAAAAGTAAGTTAAAATTAAAAAAAAAGAAAAAAACTCGACAGCGTTATCTCGTAATTTATATAAAGAAAGAGTGTGTAAAATTTAAAAAAGATCGGTTCAGTAGATTTTGAGCTACAGAGTTCACCGGCTTCAAAAAAGCGAAGTGTTAGAAAAACACGTTTAAAGTTTCACAGACGCTTTTGTCGAAATCGGCGGGCGGAGACTTACAAGTGTATATCTCCGTCAGTTTTACTTCAATTGCTTTCAAATATTCACAGAATAATCTTAAGATGTTGTACATTAATATAAAATAAAAATAAAAAAATGCAAAAAAAAAAAAAAAACCTTACTACCCCCTTAAAGGAAGAACGTGTGTGTAATTTAAAATATTTTGGTCAAAGAAATTAAATTTATTTAATTTACCGTATATACTCGTGTATAAGTCGACCCCCATAATTCTTAAGCAAAATTTTGAAAAAATTGAATTTTTGTGTATGTTACAGGCCAAACCCGATTTTAGGCCAAACTAGATTGGCCTAGTCCAAACTAGTCTATCCTAATGCCCATCGGATAGACTAGTTTTTCCTAGGCCAAACTAGTCTATCCTAATGCTCATAGGATAAACTAGTTTTTCCTAGGCAAAATAGTCTATCCGAAAGCCCATCGGATAAACTAGTTTTTCTTAGGCCAAACTAGTCTATCCGAACGCCCATCGGATAAACTAGATTTTCCTAGGCCAAACTAGTTTGGCCGAACGGTCATTAGGATGAACTAGTTTAGCCTGCTATTTATTGGTTTGAACTAGTTTATCCTAGGCCGAACTAGACTGTACTAGGCCAATTCAATTTGGCGTGATTTTATTGAATCTAGAGATCGCCACGGCGCCAACTTTCTAGTTTAATCTAATTTATCCTAGGCCGATGCAATTTGACTCGCTTTTAGCTCACATACTATCAAAGCCTGAGAGCTAATGTGCTCGTAAATTCTGTGTGTGTATGTAACCATGTACGTATGTATATACTTATGTACGTACGTACGTACGTCGGACTAATATATAGCGACTAATATAACGGACTAATGTGGAATTAATATAACACAAGCACCCAAGTGTTGGAATTTGCAATTTGGATGCGATTTAGTTCAAATCAGACGGCTTCGCCCGCAATCGGGCCCCTTGTTTTGTATAAAATCTCGAAACGGGCGTATGTTGAAGCGAATGAACCTCGAAGAGAAAAAACATGATGATAATTTTTTAAGAAAAAAGATTCCGCATCGAAATACCACTATTTCCTAATAGTAATTTTTGTAAAAATGTTACATTCTTGTTGGAACATTTTGAAACTTACAGTTTTTGAAACTTACAGTTTTGAAACTGACAATTTATGGCATTTGATATAAATTTATAAAAAAAAGTCACATTTCGGCGTGAAAGAGGGTGTGGATGCGAACAAAATCGCGAAATATAACGGAAATTCTAGCTTTTAAAGCACCGCGACCTCAAGTAACATATCTACTAGTAGGTTGTTTAACGAAGTTTCATTCAGATACAGTTTTGTTAATAATAGAGTGCACTCCTTGGTGTTGGAATGAGAAACTAATATAACGTGGCTTAGTTAAATCTTGCTGGCTTCACCCGCTATCTGACTGGCCTATGCAGCGGGGTTATGGTTGGAAATTCGTTCGCTTCGAGGCTCTTTCGAAAAGGAGGATTACATTCGGCGGTGCGTACTCAGCACGCTTGCTACGATTTGAATTTCGTTCGCTTCGAAGTTCGTTCGAAAAGAAAGAGGGCATTCGGCAGTACGTGTGCAGCACACCTGCTATACGCTGTCGCAAGCTGTAGGGATGCGGCTGGAGAACTAATGCACGAAATTTAATAAAAATTTACATTCAGGTAGTCTGTGATCTAAATTGATGCTGATTAGTTATTGGTGTAAATCGCTTATCAAGTGGAGCTGCTGTTTTGCATTTTTTATGATTTACGCATTAGCTTTATCTTAACTGATACACGAATTTCCATCAAACATCAGATTCAGTTCGTCCATGAGATGAGTTGGTGTTGTTTCTATTTTGAAGTAAATCACTCAACATGGCTATGCTATGCTGCATTTTTAACAATTTTTACAATAGCTGTATCTCAAAAACTAATGAACGGAATTTAATATAAATTTATATTCAGATAGTCTCTGATATAAATTGATTCTGATTACATTTTTATGTAAATCGTTCAAAAATCACTATTTGTCAATAGTGGCATTAAACGCGGAACATATTTTTATAAATTTATATCATGTGTCATAAACTATCTTAAAGTTTCAACTAGATCAACCTAGAATTTCCTGATTTTCCGTTATATTTCCTGATTTTCTTCGCCCCCCCCCCCCCTCTTTCCCTTTCGTAATGGGACTTTTTTACAATTTTTATCATGTGTTATAAACTATCACAAAGTTTCAAACAGTTCCAACAAGAATTTAACATTTTTACAAAAATTACTAATAGAAAATAGTGGTATTTGACGCGCCATCTTTTTTCTTAAATATTTAACATCGTGTTTTATTATGTTTTTAAAAGTTTCAAATAATGGTAATATTTAATTATCAGCTAAAACCTTAAAAAGTGCTGAGATTTAAAAAATATATATATATATATATATATATATATATATATATATATAGCGTCCTCTTACTCTACTCCCCCCCCCCCATCCTAAATTTCAAGTGTCATGCTTTATTTAAGCTTTTTCTTATTTTTAAAAGGATTCGGATATTTAGTTTCTTAATATAAACAATTTCGCCTGAAGCGATGTGTGCAAAAACCAATATCTGTTACGAATTAAAAATCTTTTCATAAAACCGAAAGTCTCTGTCCGATTGAAAAAAAAAAAAATCCGTTCTACGTTTATATCTCAGAACCCCCCAAATTAATCAGGTAAACGCCTTATCAGAAGGAACATACATCCAAAATTTGAAACAAATCGGTAAATTCTCTGTGAAAAACCTATTTACATAAATTAAGAGTGTTACCACCCATTGCTCCTTTCTGTATACGTAAACAATGAATACCCACAACTGATCATGGATGTACCTCATCAAAATGATATTATACCTAAAATTTTAATAAAATGTGATCATTTTGCATGGAAAACTGATTTAACTAAATTAAGTAGTTGTGTGAGTGTGTGTGTGTGTGTGTGTGGGGGGGGGGGGGGGGTGCGGATTAGCCTTTTGTTCTCCTCCCCTTTTTCTTATTCAATGAACCCCTGAAACTAATCAGGAAAATTCATTATGATAAATCTATGTCCAAAATTTGAAGCAAATTGGATATTTCTATGAGGAGTTATCGCATTACGTACACACATACGTACATACGTAAATTGTTACATACACATACACAGAATCTGCGAGCACATTAGCTCTCAGGCTTTGATAGTCTGTGAGCTAAAATCACGTCAAACTGCATCGGCCTAGGATAAAATAGATCAAAATTAGAAAGTTGGCGCCGTGGCGGTCTTTAGATTAAAAAATATCACGTCAATTGAATTGGCCTAGGACAATCTAGTTCGGCCTAGGATAAACTAGTTCAAACCAACGAATAGCAGGCTAAACTAGTTTACCCTAATGACCGTTCGGCCAAACTAGTTTGGCCTAGGAAAATCTAGTTTATCCGATGGGCGTTCGGATAGACTAGTTTGGCCTAGGAAAAACTAGTTTATCCGATGGGCGTTAGGATAGACTAGTTTGGCCTAGGAAAAACTAGTTTATCCGATGGGCGTTAGGATAGACTAGTTTGGCCTAGGCTAATCTAGTTTGGCCTAAAATCGGGTTTGGCCTGTAACATGTATAAGTTGAACTCTATTTATGATAGTATGTTGAAAAATAATTTGTATTCGAGGATAAAATAATAATAATAGAAATAGTACTACATTTTCATTAGTTTACTATTTTCTTTTTTAACGTTTCTAATAAGACTTTTTTAATATAAAATTAAACGGTTTAAAAAATGTATAATTACGTAAAACAGAAGAAGCTTAAATTTTTTTGAAAAATATTCACAACAATTTAATGATACTTAAAAAGAAAAAATTCTTTCAAAAATTTATTTAAGCCTTATTTAGAAGGATAAACAACTTCTTAGATTACTAAAATATAGCACTGCTTTGTACCGTAAGATTTTTAGGTGAGATATATAGAAGCATTTCGAGTTAAACTCTTCTTTAAAAACAGGGATTAAAATGTTGAAAGGAATGCCCTGTATTTAAGGGAATTCTTCCAAAGAGAAAATGGCAGCAGAATAATTACAGGGACAATATTGTTGAGCTACTTTGTCGATAACAGGAAAATGATCAATGTCTGCGCTTTTATCTCTCTCTCTGACCTAGACCCATAATGTTATTACTTAAAATATTTGCCCCATTCACCGATTATCTGCTTTAAGACCAAATTGTTCAAAATTGGACAAAACAGGAACATATTTATTTTTATAATTTTACATAATTGAACATTGTGCAGTCTTTTATGTAAGAAAATTTAGCTCTACCTAATTTCTGCCCAAAAATTACCATTTTATTCAAAAATGGGTAAAAAATAAAATTATATTAACTTTTATCACTAATATAATACTATTTTTAAATCATTTATAAATTTAAAAAGCTGTACGCACAAAGTCTTAAGTAACAGTATTTATGAGCAAACTCAATATTGAGTAAAAAATAAATGAAATTACATCAATTTTTATCATTTTACAATGTAATGCAATTGTATATTATAAATTAATACATTTCGTCAATGTATTACATTAAAACACGTGAAAAAGTCAAAATAAATATGGCAATGTACAGTAAATCCTTCCTAAAGCGAACTCGGTTCGTTGCAATAAAGGCTGGCCGCTTCAAGAGGTGGTCTCTTCATGGAGGTCATGTTTAAATCTACATTTTAATTGTTGAAAAAAGATAAAAATTAATGCAACTAAAATTTATTTTCCCCAATAGGGAAAAATATAAAAATTTAAGTGTCAAAACAAAAGTTAATTACATAAATTAATGTCTGTAGAGTTTTAAAATGAATACATTGATGTTTGCTTTGATTTTATGGTTTTATTTTGTATAACTACTTTTATTTTCCAATTCCTTCTAAAATTTAATAAATAAATGCTCTTTTTATGGAAACAAATAATGAAGATTTCATTAATTTATCTATTTCTTCGGGAGTTTCTTGGCAAAATAGGACAAGGAAGTTTATTGACCGTCATTCTTAATTTGTCATCAGAGTAATTGTCTTAAGCATTCATTGTCTAAAAAGACACAAAAGTGGTTCAAACTTATAAAAGTTATTGGAATAATAATTAAAAAAAAAAAAAAAAAAAAAATCAAACTTATAAGTTTGATGAATAATGTGCTTTCTAAATTATTTTTCTAATAAAATCGTCTTCAAACGACAGGAATAAACAAATTTTGTTTACTTTTCTCCAAAGAAATTGGTTGCTCATGAAGGGAGTTCAATTGGGATGATCTTTGAATGGAGGTAAAATTAGTATTGAGACTATGGCAATAAGGTTCGTTCCATGAAAAAATGATCGTTCAGGGAGGTAGTCGCTTAATGGGAATGGTCGCAAAGGGAGGTTTCACTGTATATAAGTGTCACAAAATACATACAAACTAATACATTTTGACAAAGTATTATTATATTAACGGGGAGGGGGGGGGGAGTGCTCCACACGTTGGCAGTTGCAAGCCTTTCAGTAACGATCCTATTTCTTCCTATCTTTGTTCGATTTAAATATATTAGCCTGTAAATGTAGTTCTTTCACCTCAAAAGTTGTTGAGCAAGGAAGCCAAAACAGCTGAAGTATTCCAGTATGTTTCCATCTATTGGTATAAATTGCTGAAAGAGAAATTTCAAGCTACTAGGCATTTTTTGCTAAACTAAATTTTTCCATTATGTAATATGTATATTAGCTGAAAGATCAAACACAGGGATGTTCAATAGTACTAGAATACATATTTGGCTTTATATCCTTATTTACCTAAATAACGAAGTTTTGTTAAAAAATTCATGAAGCGTTGGAAAGTGCTTCATAATCTATGCTTAACGCATGATTTTTCTTACTTGTTTTTAAGGGGGGGGGGAAAGGGTATTTTAAAACGTTGTCAATTACAAAATTTTAAATAAAGAATTAGTTTTAGGTAGTAGAAAATCTGGATTCGTTTCAAACATATTAGCCTGTAAATGTAGTTCTTCCACTTCAAAAGTTGTCGAGCAAGGAAGCAAGAAAACAGTCTTTTACAGGAAGAACATATTGTTTGAGCTTTGGGATAATTTATTGCATGCAAGTTAAAATTTTCCTAATTTCTCTTTTAATGCCATTTTTAAAAAAATCAAGCAAAATAGAAATAAAAATTATATTATTCTTATAATTTGACATTGTAAATTACTATACTTTGCCAACAGATTACTTTTTAAAAATCAAAACAAATGTGATCGCAGATCGCATGAAGGTTTCGTTAAATATTTCTTTCAAAACAACTTATCCTTTAATTAATAAACCCAAATTGTTAATTTAAAATTGTTAATGTCTTGCATAGATGGAAGCACCAACAAGTTTAGTTTAAAAATAATAAAGGAAGTTGTTTATTTGAATCAAATTAAAAATGTTCAAATTATTTAAATAAAATACAAAATTCTACTTTTTTGGAAATCCGAAATAAAAATTAAAATAAAATAACGGAGATATAAAAATATAAATGCTGAATCATTAATAAATCGTAAATGTTTTTTTAAATAGAAATAAAATTGAATTCCAAAAAATATTATGAATGTTAATGATATATACATATTATGTATTAACCCTTAAATTGGCCGAAAATACGAAATTTCTTCTTATTAAATCCATCTTAAAATAAAACTTTCAAGTTTCAGCATCGGGGTCCAAACTAAGACCCTCCTGTTTACAAGAGAGATGCTTTAGCTCCAAGCTCTAATGCCTACATACAAAATATTGAAATTGAGGTTATTTTTTTTAATTACTGGGCATTGCATTATACAAATATATCATTAAAAGTTGTTATCCAGAGTTTGAAAGCTGATGGTACATATAGTACATCGCCCCAGTCATTATGTATGTCCAAACTTAAGAGTTAATATTTCGGCTAATTACCGACCATTTTTTCAAAAATTAATATCAGCAGTGCTTTTATACTTCTGTTACGATACATACGTCCAGTGCTCCTGAACACATTTGCTAAATGCTCACAAATCGAAATTTGTGTACAACAGAAAAATTCACTTTTCTAAAAACTATGTGACGTAGGATAATCGTTAAAGTTTTCTTGAAAAGTTTTAATTAACGCGTACTAACTCTAGTTTTTTTCAAAATTTTAGTTCAATAAATTCGGAAATAGTAGGAAGGGAGGGGGGACATATTTTTGCACCACATTTTCGACGATATTTCTGAAAATCTAATACCTAAAATTTGAAGAAAAAAAAATGTATTTTTGAAATAAGCGTTACGAAAATTTTACACAATATACGTTTTTTTTTTTTTTTTTTTTTTTTTTTTTTAGTAACTTAGTTAGCCCATCTACATTTTCTCTAAATATATTTGCGAATGCTTAATCTGTAAACATGTGAGTTTAATTGTCTTTATTACTTCACCAAATTTGAACTCTTCCACGTTCCATAGTTCACGAGTAAAATGCTGCGACAGACAGACGTACACAGGAGTGATCTTATAATGGTTCCGTTTTTACTTTTTAAATACAGAACCCCAAAAAAAAAAAAAAAAAAAAAAGTGTTCTAAAGCATTGTCAGTTGCAAGTCTTGAAGCAGCGAACCTCTTCCTTTCCATTTCAAATAATATTTGCTCGTAAATGTAATTCTTCCACTTCAAAAGTTGCTACGAAGTAAGAGCAAATAGCCTTTTTTTACTGAAAGAATAAGCTGATTGTTCTCTGGGATGATTTAACTTTTGGACATCCCCCAATAAACTTTATGCATGAAAAAACAATCAACAGGGAAATAACACAGATAAAAGTAGAAATGAACGTTGGAAAAAATTTGCAAAGTAAAAGCAAACGGCAAATTATGTTGATTTTATTTTTCCATTTGTAAAAACAGCTATCATGACATTTACTTTTTAATAAACTACACTGGTTTCCAAAAATTAAGGAAAAATCACAAAAATAGCGATAACTCGTTCAAAAAGAAAGCAATCCGTATGAAATTTGCATATATTGTTAAATAAAAGATGCTGAATAAAAATACCAAATGCAAATTAGTGGCGATGCAATCGCATTGTGTCATCCGTGAGGCACATAAAAATGCACGTTAGAGAATAAGGCTGCAGTTGTCGCTGTGATAGTGATATTATAAATCTAGGATAGCCAATTCATTACAATGACCTCGAGGCATCATTTGCCCGCAAAACTGCGATTTAGAGCTATTGGGAGATTGGAGGCAGCACAAAGTCAGGCAGAGGTGGCTAGATGGCTAAATGTGAGTCCTTCGGTGGTTCATAGGCTTTGGCAACAATTTCAAATTACTGGTTCGGGATCAAGAAGGTTCAGCCAAGGACGACTAAGGGTTTCGACAAGCGCCGATGACCGATATTTGCGGTTATGTGTACGAAGGAATAGAACCGCAACCCCATCTCATCTTAGATCCTTCCTTGCTCCAGCCACTGGAAGGTTGATGTCAATGTCTACTGTGCATAGAAGGCTTCATGAAGGTGGACTTTACGCGAGGCGACCAGCAATTTGTGTGCCGCTCACCTCACGTCACTGGAAGGAACATTTGATATGGCCACGTCAACATGTCCACTGTACGGTTCATCAATGGAGGCGTGTTCTCTTCACGGATGAGTCCCGATTCAGCCTCCAAAGCGATAGTAGGCGTTGTTTGATTTGGAGAGAACAGGGAACACGCTATCATCCATCAAACATTCGTGAAAGAGATTCATACGGAAGAGGAGGCAGTGTCTGCGTTTGGGATGGTATCTCTTTGGGTAGACGCACCCATAGAGACCCACCTCCATATCTTTCCACATGGAACCGTGAATGCTCACGTTTATAGAGATGACATCCTTGATGCTTATGTGCGACCTTATGCCGGTGCAATAGGTAATGATTTCCTGTTACAGGACGACAACGCTAGACTGCACAGGGCTCGCATCGTGGAAGATTATCTTCAGCATCAGACAATTCAGCGCATGGAATGGCCACCTCGATCACCGGACTTGAATCCCATCGAGCATGTTTGGGATGCTTTAGGGAGACGTGTCGCTGTTCTCAATCTCCCTCCTCAGACCCTTGCCACGCTTACAACTGCTTTCGAAGAGCAATGGCTCTTACTTCCCAGCGAACTCATCGACCGCATAACTGACAAGATGACACATCGCTATATGTGCTGTATTGCTGCTAGGGGTAATCATATGGCATATTTAAGGTACTTTTCCTATACCAAACTGGCAAACTGATTTTGTTAATTTTATAATTATGCTATTTTTTGAAACAGCATAGTTGTCTGGTAATTTCTTTTCATGTCATTTGATACCTTACTATGCGTTGTATATTGTGGCTGAGTTTCATTAAAATCTACATGTAATATTTTGAACTATCGCTATTTTTGTGATTTTTCCTTAATTTTTGGAAACCAGTGTAAATATTTGTGATACATCATGAGACACGCAGACGGTCATTATAACGGTTTTAAATATATATATATATATATATATATATATATATATATATATGTATATATATATATATATATATATATATATATATATATATATATATATATATATATATACATATATATATATATATATATATATATGTATATATATATATATATATATATATATATATATATATATATATATATATATATGTGTATATATATATATATATATGTATATATATATATACAGTGGAGCATCGTTTATACGACGCCGAAGGGACTACCGAAAAACGTCGTATAAACGATAACGACGTATAATCGATTTTCACCTCCAAAACTAGAATTAATTTTGTTTTCACTTAATTTTAATGTTTAACGTGATGATTTGCATGAATTTTTAACTAAACAAACCAAAATAAACAAATAATCTTAAAAACTGGGGGGGGGGGGGGATTAGTAAGCAATTTAAATATGCGTACCTTTATTTATGTTTCACCGAAAGGTTCCTCATTTGCAGTACTTCATTTCCTTTCCATTTAAAGTTAAAGATCAAAAACCCCGCGTGGTCAACTAAAAGTCGCCAATACTGATAACAGTTAGAAGGATAGTCTATTTGCAACTTAAAACAGGTCGCGAAAGCTGACAATCCCCGAAAAAAGAATGACCCCTCCCAGTGTAATCTGTTACAAGTAAGCTTATTTTTCAGACTAATCGAACACCAGCCCACACTTTTATAATGTGCAGTGCATTTAAACACGCTCTTTGGTGACATTCATAGCTGCCAACTTCCGCTCGTTCGTAAAATACACAAGAAAAATAAACAAAAATAAACATACAAAATCGAAAAATCGACGTATAAACGATTTTGGGCGTCGTATAAAAGATATATTTTTACATTAAAATTAATAGGAATGAATCGGGACCACATTAAAACGTCGTATAAATGTAAACGTCGTATAAGTGATCGTCGTATAAACGATGCTTTACTGTATGTATATATATATATATATGTATATATATATATATATGTATATATATATATATATATATATATATATATATATATGTATACAGGGTGATTCAGCTCGTCGGTGACAAACTTTAAGGATCGATAGAGCACACCCAGACGAACATTTTTGAATAGGGAATGTAGGGTCCCTGACGCGATGGTAAGGCGCTAGGCGCTTTCGAAAATTTGGGTGCCGAAATTCGAAACGTCATAAAAACTAGGGAAATGGTTAGATTTTCTTGCTTGTTGCGTCGAAATGATTCTGTTTGTTTAGACTTTCTTCGGTACCAAATTGATAAGCGTATCTCTTAAAACATGGATAGGGGGCGCTGCAGACTTTGGAGAGCTAGACAACAACTTTAAGCCCGTTATTTTGATAATTTAACACATGCTCGCCAAAGTTTATACTCTAACTTAAAGTTTGAACCCAAAAGTAGAGCCCTGCAAAAAGCGTAAGAGCCGGAATAAAATGTCAAAGTACAGGGTGGTCGAAACTCGAAGGCTCCTAAGAGATAAACAGATTTCTTGACTTATGGCATGCATTTTCATGATTCTGTTTGCTGGGGCTCTCTGAAACTCAGTTGAACGGTACAAAAAGAAACATCGATAGGGGGCGCTTTGGGCAAAAAACATAATTCGTTGACATTTCGGACGCTAACTGGAAACGGGGCGCTACGATCAGTTAGAAACAAAACAAGAGAGTAATTTACTTATCATAAGAAGCTATTAAAACTGCAGTTTGTTTTTGTTTTTTTTAACAAACATAGCTGGTTTCAATCATGCACAATGCGCGCAATAAAATTTACATAAGGTGCTTTTTGCTGATTTATGCAAAAGATATCGTACCATATCGATATGCAAAAGATACGTAATGCGTAGACGACAACGCGAGATGACGTAGTTGTATGCGCAGACACGTCTTTTGAACGTGCGGTACCTACTTAAGCTTCGGGTTACTTGTCTGCAGATCGGTAGTAGGATGGAACGGTACACAAACTCTGAATTGGCTGACATGCATTTGGCGTATGGCGCTGCTGGTTGTAATGGACGAGCCGCTCAGCGGTTGTACGCCGAGCGTTACCCCAACAGGCAAATCCCCTGCCATGCCTTCTTCGCTCGAGTACACCAGAGGTTGTCCACAACGGGATCTTTCGACGGAGGCAGGCCTGAACGGGAGCGATCAGTGAGCACCCCCGACAACGAAGAGGCTGTGCTTAACCTGGTTGAGGACAACCCAGGTCTTAGCACGAGAGATATCGCCAGACATGTTGGCATTTCGCAAGCAACTGCGTGGCGCATCTTACGTTCCCGGAATCTGCACCCCTACCACATCCAGCGGGTGCAGTTGCTCAGAGAGCAGGATTTTGGCCCTCGAGTGGAATTCTCAAGATGGTACTTGGCGATGAGATCCAGGGATCCCCGTTTTGTAAACAGCATTTTGTTTACGGACGAGTCCACCTTCAGCCGGGAGGGAATGTGGAACGCCCACAACAGTCATGTGTGGTGTGATGAAAATCCACATGAAACCAGAAGCCGAGCAGCCCAGGAGCGTTTCTCAGTAAATGTGTGGGCCGGCATTCTGGGGGATTGCCTCATTGGCCCTTATTTGTTACCTGAACGGCTGACAGGTGGAAATTACCTGATTTTCCTGGATCAAGTGCTGCCGCAGCTTCTGGAGGAAGCGCACGTACCCGAAGGTTCGCGTCGCCAGATGTGGTTCCAGCACGATGGAGCTCCGGCCCATTACACGAACGACGTGCGTCTCCATCTAAACGCAAGGTATGGCCAGCGGTGGATCGGGCGTGGGGGTCCAGTTCACTGGCCTGCCCGATCACCAGACCTCACCTGCTTGGATTTCTTCCTTTGGGGTTACCTGAAGGCCGAGGTATACCATACACCTGTCAGCAGTGCTGAAGAACTTGTGGCGCGCATTGTGGCAGCTGCAGGGCAGATCAGAGATACTCCTGGCATTGTTGGAAACACACACTCCTCAATGCGACGGAGGTGCGAAGCCTGCATCATGGCCCAAGGTCGAAATTTCGAGCATCTTCTGTAGTGTTATTTTTTGTAAATAAATTTCCAGTATCATTGATGTTTTTGGTCTAAATTTATTCAGAAGTGTTGAGCAGAGGTAGAAAATGTGTTTTCATTATTACTAACTGATCGTAGCGCCCCGTTTCCAGTTAGCGTCCGAAATGTCAACGAATTATGTTTTTTGCCCAAAGCGCCCCCTATCGATGTTTCTTTTTGTACCGTTCAACTGAGTTTCAGAGAGCCCCAGCAAACAGAATCATGAAAATGCATGCCATAAGTCAAGAAATCTGTTTGTTTATCTCTTAGGAGCCTTCGAGTTTCGACCACCCTGTACTTTGACATTTTATTCCGGCTCTTACGCTTTTTGCAGGGCTCTACTTTTGGGTTCAAACTTTAAGTTAGAGTATAAACTTTGGCGAGCATGTGTTAAATTATCAAAATAACGGGCTTAAAGTTGTTGTCTAGCTCTCCAAAGTCTGCAGCGCCCCCTATCCATGTTTTAAGAGATACGCTTATCAATTTGGTACTGAAGAAAGTCTAAACAAACAGAATCATTTCGACGCAACAAGCAAGAAAATCTAACCATTTCCCTAGTTTTTATGACGTTTCGAATTTCGGCACCCAAATTTTCGAAAGCGCCTAGCGCCTTACCATCGCGTCAGGGACCCTACATTCCCTATTCAAAAATGTTCGTCTAGGTGTGCTCTATCGATCCTTAAAGTTTGTCACCGACGAGCTGAATCACCCTGTATATATATATATATATATATATATATATATACACATTTGTTAAAATTTTTATTGTTTAATGATACAATTATTAGTACTATTATTATTGAATTAGAAATGACAATCAAAATTAGCTATGTCTCTAATAAACTATGAACGACTCCGAAAGAATTCATTTAGATTTTATCATATTATGAATGAGGAATACCAGCATTTATTATCAAATTTAACCCTCTGCTTTGTGGGAAGGAGGAGATTCCATTGATCACTTTTTTTTTTAAATAGCATTATTTCCAAACAATCTTTGCGGCAAATTTCTGCAACATCATTTGCAATAACAATCAAAGACAGTTGATTGAATATTCATGGGATTCATGCAGTTGCAATTAAACTTCTATTGTCTAATGACGCAAAAGTTTGTCTTTCCTTAGAATCCCCCCCTCTCGTTTTCGGTACTTGAGAGAAAAACTTAGATATTTTAAAGACAATAGTTTTCATATATTTTTTACAAGGGTGAAAATCAAGTTGAAATTAGCGACCAAAATCTATCAACTGACAAATAAAAGTATAAAAAATTGAATCCTCTAACGACAATTCCCTTGAACTGCCCTTTACTTAATGATTATAAACCATATAAATCTATAGATAGGTGACACTTTGTATTAAAAGAAAATCCAAACATATGGGGGAACTAAAAAGCAATAAGTCGATTTTCGTTAATTTATTAACCTCAATTAAAGAGTTAAGGCAATATTCAAAACATATTAAATGATAATCATGTTTGTTATTTTTCAATTAGTTTATGCTTTTTGAAAAGCTTAAATTAAAAAACAGGGAAAAGGTTACCAACCGTAGGAGAGGATAATTATTTTTATTGGCGGCTAATTATTTGTGCTGACTACCAGATTATTTTTCATTTGTAGAGCACTGCTTTTTTTAAGGAAAATGAAAAAAGAAATAAAAAATATTTAAAAAAATAAATAGTTTTTCGTGAAAAATATAAATTACTAAAAAATACTACTTCAGTAAATATTAATAACAAAAAGTCAGAAATTGTACTTTAAAAAACGTGGTAAATGTACTGTATGTCCACATTATAATAACTTTTATAAATATTCAGATCTTGGTGCAATAGCTATTGCACACTTATGTAAAAATACACCAATATACACTCATATAAAAATACAAAAATATGATTCCATCTGAAATATCCCGTAATTATCATGACAACCTAAAATTATTTTACTTATCATGGTATATGATTAAATTAATGACGCATGATAGGGTTTTATAGAATAATTTTTATGGCACCATAGAATGATTACCTATCACGTGACATCATCGAATTAATTACGTATGATAGGATTTAATAGAATGAAGAAATTTTATTAATATATTTTAAAGGTTTGATTCGATTTTCATAAAATTTGGAATAACTCGATAAAATTTTGATGCATGATTATATTTATTAAATTTCAAACCATTCGGTTGAATAGTTTTTGCGCTGTTATATGTGGACAGGCGGACGGGCCAGATGACGACTAATAGGTGCTACGCATTTATATAAATACGAACGCAAAAGGAAAAAGTTTACGAAAAAGAAAATTTTACGATAATTTAATCCCCAAATTATTACAAAGAAAAGCAAAAAAATCCACCAGATTGTAAAATTAATTTCTTCTTTTAAACTTGCTGAAATATAGTACGTTTAGAGGCTGCCTCCATACTGAATTAGAAAAAACTATGTTTTTTAACGCTAATACATAATTTTTTTTTTTTTTTTATTAAAACCATCCAGACTTCAAATTAGATTAAAAATAAATTTTCATAACGTTTCTACAGTTACTTTAATAGTTACTAAGATATTTTATTTATGATACTGTAAGATTGTTACATGAGAAAGGCTTTACTTCTTCAATAATTTTTGGTTATCTCGTAATTTAATAATCGCAATTCTTTACAAATTTAACATATTAAATATTCTGTTCAAAATATTCTTGAAAATAATTATTCGAACTGTTTTCATAAATTTCGAAGTCCTACACCACTGTTATTTTCCGAAATTACCAATTAACATTTTTGCAATCAATTTAGCATGAAGATACAAACATATATGATAGATTAGGATGGTACAGATAACGAAACTGCCCGTGAACTGGAGCATCAGCGAAAGTGTTGCCATATAGCAAAATCGCACAGCTTGATGCAGTGAGAAATGCATTATTGTAACCCAGTTACTGATGGCTCATAAGTCAGGATAAAAGCAATAATCGCATTACTACACGGAAAAACCCGTTTTGTTGAAACTACCAAATTTTGATTGATATAACCCCAACCAAATATTTTGGTTAAAATGACCAAATTGTGGTTAGTCTAGCCAAATGATTTTGTTAATTCAAAAAAATTTTGGTTAAAATTTGGTAGCTTCAACAAAACAGTTTTTTCCGTGTATTCATTTCATAGAGCAATAGGCTGTACGATGTTGCTATTGCAACATCTTTCTCGCAGATGCTCTAGTTAATTGGCAATTTCGTTAACTACACCATCTAATTTAACATACATATCAAAATCATTCACTCTAAAATTGATAGCAATAATGTGACTCTGCCTCTCGGACTATTACTGTATGATACTTAATTCTGTTTTTTTTCCCCCTCCCTTCAGGAGCCGGCGAGAAGAGTGGCGTGCCATGCTGCACGAGGTGGAGCTCCTGGAAGAGCTCCCCTACTATCGTTCCTTGGCTCGACCGAGACCACCCCACCACCACCATGCGGCACCGCCCGGAATGGACGAGACGCCGATCGCCATTATCGCACCAGACATCCGCACGCCCAGCAAGATGCAGCAACATACATCCACCAGCACGTCGCTGCCCCAGCAATACAACGGCCCCGGCTGCCCCGAGGTGCTGGTCTCGGTCATGGCCTATAGTGCAGATGTAGCCACAGACCTCGCCCTCTGCTGCGCCCTGTTCGCCGAAGGGCGCGTTGTCTGGTCCGCCCTAGTCGTAACCTTCGTCCTCATATCGGCTGTGGTCGTCAATGCTTGCAGCTTGTACTGGTAAGTTCCTTGAACAAAACCTTCATACAAAGAAATCTTACTTCATTTTTTGTTGTTTTTGTTTTAAAATATAACCATAGAATTTAAATATTTTTATTTTTGTTTCCCTATGCTAAGCAAAATAAGAACGGGGCGTTAAAAATATCAATTACATTATTGCAAAAATATGTCCTTAAAATGTGAAACAATATAATTGTAATAGCGATGAGCTATTGAAATTTTCTAAAAGGCACATAAAACATTAGAAATCGGAGAATCCGGTTTCGTTCCATAAGGAATTAAGGGTTTAATGTTTTTAAAAGCCTATAAAGAAGTCGTAATTTATCTAAATTTCTTCGTGAATTTTCCCTTTAAAGTTAGAGCAACACATTGTGCTAATTACATTTTTGCGTAAATAAAATCAATTTGATACTTTTGGAAAATTGACAAAGCGCTCTCCGACCCAGGAAAACACAGCCGACGACCATAGATTAGGCACCGCTAATCACAAAAAATTCGAGGGGGAAAAAATCAAAACAGAAATAGCACAATAAATAAATAAATAAATAAAATAAAAATAAATCTAAAAGATCCAGTAAAACAGACAGGAGACAAAGAAATTGCCAATAAAAAGTAGTAAAAAAACTCCGAGAAAATTAAAATCAGTGACATGAAAACATATAAATCCTATTACCTTTTCTAATGGAAAATCATTTCCATTATTTCGTGGACTGGTTTTATGAGCGAAGGTATTGGTACCCTTCTTTACATGTGAAGTTATTTACGATTAATTAACTTTCGCAGACAGTGTTAAAAAGTCGATGCGTACATTCTTCAGAAAATCTAATCAAACACTAATGTCCAAAGAGGCTTTGGGATTAGCAGATCGAGAACTTTTCACTGCAAATTTACTCCGAGAATTACTAGGTACTCAGCCTCTTTAATGTTAATGGAATTCGATACACTAAGTATGCACTGGTACAGATAAAACTTCCATTATATTAAAATTTGATTTTATTTCAGTACTCATTGAATTTTGTAACTTTTTAACGAAATTTCTCTAAAAAAGATAATTAAATAACTCGATTTTTGTGGATGAAAGCGGGAAAAGGAGACATAAAATGGATTATTATGTTTTTAGTGGCTCATTTTTTCAGTAAAATCGAAAAGATAAATTACTTTCATCAATAGAAAGTGGGGAAGGGGGGGGGGGGGTATTCATTAAATTAAATTAAAAAAAATTCGAAGAAATAAAAACTTTTTCAAAAATTCAAACTTTATGAATCAATTTATTCTAATCTAACGAACAAAGAAAAAAAATTGACAACATATTGACATTTAGAAATTATTATATATAATTTCATCAGCTTTATATTTGATTTAACCAAGAAAAAGATTTAAGCTACTTGCAGTCAATTTACAAAAATTAGGTACTGGATTTGAAGAAAAAGCACATACCATATTTTGAAAGATCTGGGGATAAATATTTCGCGAAGACGCTAAAAGTAAAATGGTTTTCAGGCAAAAGGCATTTATCTTGTAAAATACTTATTAACAATTTGGAAAATGGTTTTTGTCTTCAATCGAAAAATAACGACCACTCGTGATGTCCGCATTTAATTTTTTAACCATTTTTAACCTAATCATTTAGCATTTTTTCTCTTATTGCGGCTCTCTTACCGAAGCCATATTCAAAGATCCCGAATAACCGCGTCTCTAGAGGAAGTCAGGTTGGAAAAAAAGATAAAAATAAAAGAACAGAAACCGAACAAACTTAAAAAGAAAATTGATTAAATCAATGACACCAAAAAGCGGAAAGGTGAGATCGGACTCTGAAGCTACCGAACGACCGCAGAGATGCGTCGAGTTTATTATTTTAAAACCATCATCTGACCATTTGCATTGAATAAAATTTGAATCTGAATCCGGTAAACTTAAATCAGGTAAATTTTCGTCATCTGAATCAGAATTTAACATGTCAAATTGATTAGAATTTCATTTTTCCAAATAGTTATTTGGAATTACAATTTTTTTAATTCAAATTACTAAAATATTTTTTTAAGTTCGTCAAAGTGACGCCATTTTTATTTCACCGGCTCCGAAATCAGAAACCCAATTTTAGTGTCAAAACCAAATTCAGACCCCGCATGATTGCGTGAGTGTGCCAGTTGGTTTTCGAGTATTGGATATGCCGCATTTCACTGTACCGAAAGTCTTACAGTGGATTTTGCATTTTTATTGACCAGTTTCATTTTTCTAATACTATTTATAAAGCGAATTAAATGCTCATGTGTATTACAGCGCCGCCTAGGGGCAAAATTTGCATTTTTTATTTTTTGTAATATTTTTAATGTCAAGTGCATCACTTGAATCATCTGCAATTCATATTTAAACTCATTTGGACCAATAGGACGCATTCCAAAGCCCTTTGAAGTGGACAACTTATTTTTTGATCACCCTGTATATTGAAATTGAGTTTACATAGACATGCTAATGAGAGTTTTTCTTTAATACTCCGCCTGCGCCAATCAGACGGGTCCATTGGACACTACAGGCATATTCAAAATATTTATTGAAACCAGAAATTTCTTTATATAAACTAAATATATAAATCAGACAATAATAAGTTAAGTTTTTTAACAAAAATTTACGTGAACAATATTATAATAAAACTAAAATTTCAGATAGTTCATGCGTTAACTATAGATTTTATGCCATATTTGTTTTTTAACAAAATGCAATAGTTAATAACTTCCATACGCTTTTATCAGGCTAATAAAACTTACTACATTTTTTCTTTGTCTTTTATGAAGAAAAAAAAAATTAGTTTTAGTAAATTCAGTCACGTTCTGTTGAAACACCATTTATGCATCAACATACGATAAACGTGAGCAATAAAAATTTAATTGAACAATTGAGTTAAAAAAAGAAAAGTTACTTTTTTTTATCACAAATTAATTCAAAATTGGTTTAGCTACCGAGTCTTTTATCGGATTTGTTCGAAAACAGCATGACTGCAGAAATTGTTAAAGGAAAAAAAAAAAAAGGTCCTAGTTTTCCTTCATTAACGATACCCATATACAGAGTGTTCCAAAAAGAACTATCCATTTCAATGAAAACACTAATCTATTGATTTTTTTCACAGGTGTTTGAAAAAATGTTCTCCTTAGAAGAAACAATAGCCATCGTTTCCTTGAAACTGGCAGATAAAACAAATGAAGAGATGCGTCAGCTGTACTACCGAAAATACAGAAAACAGCCACCAACAAGGGCCAATATCAGGCTACTCGTGAACGTGGGCTCCTTTCAACTGACTCAGGAATGCTCTTGACGGTATCGTCAGATGCTGATGGTCGTCCAGGACGTTTTTCATTCGCCAAGCTACCCATTCGTCTGAATTTGTTCACAAGTAGCCTGATATTTGCCTTTGCTGGTGGCTGTTTTCCGTAATTTCGATAGTACAGCTGACGCTCTTCTTAATAAGATTTATCAGCCAGTTTTCAGGAAACGATGGCTATTCTTTCTTCTAAGGGGAACATTTCTTCAAACAATTGTGAAAAAAATCAATAACTTTTTTCTTAGAAGTGGTTTGTTATTTTTGGAACACCCTGTAATATTTTTCAATATACAGTCAGCTCTCGTTAATTCGAAATTGGATAATTCGAATCTTCGCTTAATTCGAACTAAACATCAAGTCCCGAAATTTTCAATGGCAGAATAACGTTAAAAATTTTCATTAATTCGAACTCATGTTCTCTTGACTTCGTTTAATTCGAACTAACAAGAATTCCGATTTTTCTTTTTTCTTTTCTTTCTCACGTATTTCAGATCATTTGAATAACTTTCTTTCTTTGATTTTTGTGAAAAATGTTCCGAACGAGTATACATATAATACAATGCAATTGATATCCACTTTCTTAGAGCCCCATCTGTCCATCAGTGACGCTTTAAATTTTTCTACCATCGTGCTTGTTTCTAATCTTTTAATTATTTTATGTATTTATCCATTCTAATTTAATATTAAGTCATATTCTAATGATAATAGACGAAATAAATTAAAAAAAACCCTATAACATTAATTCCTTTGTAATAGTACCATATTGAGCATTTTTTCATTTCATATTTTCCATAATTCGAACTTCGGATAATTCGAACATTTCTTGTGGTCCCGGCGAGTTCGAATTAACGAGAGCCGACAGTACGTACTTCGTCGTATAACACTTTTTCCAGCTTGATAATATCTGTTTTTTAGAGAAAAACTAAAAAGTTGAACAGTTGCATCCCATTATTTGCTTAAATATCACATGTTTAGTGATTAATCTCACTGTCAAGAAGAAAAAAGCAAATATTTTTGCATACAGATAAATTTCTCTCATTTTCGAGTATTTTTTATGAAATTTCTTGATTTTTTTTTTTTCAGATTGATAACCTGCTTGATTTTTCCAAATTTCCAGCACCTATAGAAACCCTGTATAATGATACATTTTTACTGGCAGCTACATATTTGTGAAATGGAAGCTTAAATGAAAACACCATTTGTACACTATCGTATTCACTCGCTCACAGATGCATAAAACGGGCTAGATTCTTATATGAGTCTTCGGGTTCGGACTCATTTTTTCTCAAATTGACGATTTAATTTATCCTCGTAAAATAAAAGAATTTCTTTTTAAAAAAGTAATTATTTCAGGTCGAGTCATTTTAATGCTATTTTGATCAAAATAAAAGGCAAAATAGAAATGTTTTTAGCTCACAGGCTATCAAAGCCTGAGCCATTATTATAAGACGCTTCCCTGATTAGTTTTGAGAGTTCATTCGATAAGTATAAGAAGGGGAACAGGGGCTGTTGCCCCTCCGCTTAATTTATATAAATCGATTTTTCATGCAGAATTAGTAGATTTCTTTCAAATCTTAGATGTAAGATCATTCTAATGAGTTGCCTACTTTATTAGTATTGGGTGTTCATTGGATAAGTTTAAAGAGGGGAATGGGGGGGGGAGTAATCCCCCATTGTAATTTAGGTTTTTCACGCAAAATTTAATAGGTAGGTTTATAATATAGGTTTATTCTGAAAAGGTGCTTCCCTGATTTGTTTTTGGAACTCACTTGATAAGTATAAAGGGAGGATAGGAGAAACTACCCCTCATAATTCATGTAAATGATTTTCATGCAGAATTAGCCGATTTGTTTCAATTTTTGGATACAGGTTCATAGTAATAAGCTTCGCTCATTTGTTGTAGTGTTTTTCTTTTTGTTTATTATAAAGGAGGGGGGGGTACGGGCGATTACCTCCCCCTTAAGTTAGTTAAATACAGTTTTATGCAGAGTTATCCGATTTGATTTAAATTTTGGATGTAGGTTCTTTTTGATAAGTTGAATTTCTGAACAGTTTTTGAGGTTTAATGGCTAATTATAAAGGAGAGAACGGGGAACAACGTTTCTTAAATTACATAAATGAGTTTTTATGCAGAATTCTTCGACTTGCTTCGATTTTTGGATACAGGTTTATTATGATAAGGCGTATCCCTGATTAGTTTTGGGGCTTCAATGATTAAATATAAAGAAAGGAAATGGGGGGTACTTCCTTTTTTTTCGAAAGGCATTATTGTATAAGGATGTAATATACAATTAGTCTGCATAGCCTGTAAGCTCTATGCCATCAATTTAACTGGGCATCATTCTTTTTATTTTTTTCTTCTCTTTTTTGTAGCATTAGAAGGCTATTTTAAGAGTAAATTTCATTCATTTGTGTCTCGCATAGACGGCAACAAGAATGTTGATTTTATATGACACTTAAGATAATGTTTAACTGAAACATTTATCTATTATTATTATTTTTTTCTTTCTTTACAGATTTAACGGGAAATGGATATTTTATTTTGTTTTTAGTCAACCAACATTAGTTTAAGGTTTGCAAATTTTTAGACTTGTATCGTGTGCGAGTAATAATAATTTTTTATATGAAAACAACATAATTTTATAAGAAACAACATTAGTTTTATATGAAAATAACATTAAAAGTATCAAATTTTTCAGATAACGGTATTATTTTTTTTATTTGAACTGATTTTTACGAACACGAGAATTACAAAAAATTGTTTTGAGGAAGAAATCAATTATAATTTAAGATATGCATCTTTTATAGTAAATAGAACATTACAAAAACACATTATTTCCATGTAGTTTAAAAAAGAGATTTCATTTAGAACAACTATTATATTTAAGTATTAAGAATTATTTTTGTGTATTGCATACTTTCAGTATCGGGCTCGAGCGGGTTTGATCTCTGATGACACAGAATGTTTCAGTTCGGATTCGAAATTGTCGGACTCTGGCTCCGAAAAATAAGCCGGAACTCATCTCTAATGCATACACCAAGAAATACTTCCCTTATTCTAATATTTGTCTAGAGAGAAAAAATGCCGGTGATGTTTACACATTTAATTTTTTCCTATCTTTTAGGTATTTAAGAAGTCAAAAGTCTACCACTGCCGCCTATACGTCCGTTGGCAAAGTTCAGTGGGGTATTCGTGCTGTTGCCCATGCATTACTGTTAGGATTGTTATACAGGTGAGTAGAACATTCTTTTTTTTTTTTTTTTTTTTTTTTATTAAAAATAAATTATTTATTACAAAAATGCAATGAAAAATCTAAATGATAGAAAAGCAACTACTTGAATACATACATACGGAAAAAGCTTCCATATGAACTCTTAAATAAAATAAACCCTTATTTTTAAATTTCAGAATTGAATAGCGAACTTCGAACTTTTACTACAATACCATTAAGCATATTGCTAAAAAATCCTTAATTGCAAATAACTGAAGGTGAATATTATATTGATTTTTTTTTCACCAAAAAGGTAAATAATAATGTGGTACAATGTGTTAAGTCCGGAATCCTCGAACTTGACTAAGTCCGAACATTAGCTCATCAAAAATATTTGCTTTCCCCATAAAAAGAAAAATAAATTTCACTACTGAAAAAGGCAAACTATGATGTTCATATATTTAAAATTGCATATATCAGCCATTAATATTAAATTGAACAATCATTTTTATTAAATAAAGCATAACAAAATAAAAAGTAAAGCAAAATCATTTATTTAAGGGATCACACAATTTAAGAACAAATTGTAACTTAATTAACTATTAAACATTTCAATGTGCGCTGCTTTCTTTTATCCCTTTCTGGAGCAGATTAATTCTGTTCGAAAAATGAAAAATGATGGACTGACAAAAGAATTTACAAAATTAATAGAAGATAACTTGCTAATTTTCCCATACTATATAAAAAGAAACTTTTAATTTAATATTATTGATGCCAGTGCTCTCAAATTTAGCTGTCTTTTTTTGTGGACACTGCCCGTTAAAGGGTTACGTCTTTTCTTTCTTCAGAAAATCGAATATTCGGGATGTGAATAGATTAATAATAAGCGAAATTAACTCGTTCGATAGCTTCATCGCCCTCAGCTCAACTCTTCCCGCTTTTCAGTGTCTTTAATTTATGTAATTTTCTTTTTAAATGTATCCGGTATCAATTTCTCCCCCCCCCCCCCTTCCTCTAGAAAGTCGGATATTCGGGACGTGATTAGAGATCTGCCGAACTGGCTTCCGTTAGAGAGTCGGATATTTGGCTCCCTAGCCACGTCCCAAATATCCGACTATCTAGAGGAATGGGGGGGGGGGGGAAATTGAGAAATTTATAGCGGAAAAATTTTAATGTAAAATTATACAAATTAAATACACTGAAAAGCGAGAAGGCTTGGGCTCGGAGCAACGATGCTACCGAGACGGTTGGGTCAGCTGCGGCGAGAGTGTGCAGGTTGGTCAGCTTAAGCTTATCATTAGGATGTTTCTCTTCCATTCTGTTCATAGACATGAGTAAAAATTCGATAATAACGCTTCTTTGCTCAAGATCTTGTTTTGATTTTGTTTTTTAACGCCTTTCTTCAATACTGCCGCTAAAAAGTCCGAACTTTGGGTGTCTGAATTTTAGACTTTGTACTGTAATAGTAATAAACTATAGTTTCTTAAAAAAAAAAAAAAAAAAAAAAAAAAAAAAAAAAAAAAAAAAAAACAAGTTTTAAACTTAAGTAGAAGAAATCAAAGGAGTCTAGAAGAATTCTAAAGAGTCAAAAAAGTTTAAAAGTTCTGTACTCAAAAGTAAAGACGATATGATCACTGTGTGTGTCTGGTGTATCCCGGTTTTCTAAAAAACTATGAAATATTGAAAGTTCAAACTTATCAGAGTTATAAGGGATAGGGCCCACATATTTATAAACTACAGTGGACTCTCTCTATCTGAACACTCTCTAATGTGAACACCCCGGTATTATGAACACATTTTGATGGTCCCGGCAAAACTCCTTAGACTTAACAAAAGATGAACTCTCTGTATTCTGAACACTGTCTAATCTGACACACCCCACTACTATGAACGCTACCTTTTGGTTCCCATTTCTACTCCACTTCTCTGTAAACTGAACATGTTTTCCAATCTGAATTCGAATTCCCATCTTGGAAATTCGGAGAAAATGTTACAGAAAAATTTAAAGACTCATAGAACTTGATTAACCCTCTCATGCATACGGGCCTCATATGAGGACAGATAATTATTGCATTATTAAGCAAAAAACTTTCGAGCATTCATTTATAGAGATCCAATTTGTTGATAGATAATAGCTAGCATATAGTGCAATAATAAAATCATTTTATAATGGGTTTTCATTTATCTCAAAAAATGATTTTTAGTCAATAATGCAAAATAATGAAAAATAATTTATGCATGAGAGGGTTAAAAAATAAACAGACAAAATCACTGCTAGATTTATAGTATGTACTTGGAGTTGCGATTTGTTTGTGCACTTGTTGTCACATTGTTGTCAATTAACTACTGTAACAGAAACCATTTTAGATTTTAATTAGAAAATGTAAAAATTTATTTTTTCATTAGTTGAAGGAAATTTTACAGTAAGTTTAAATAATCCACTCCCATCTTGTTTATTCACGATAGCAATTGGTCAGAAGATAACGCAGTAAAAAAATACCAGTGTTCTCTTATAAAAAATACTTCCAGTAATATAAAGGGATTAAAGAAGCCAAATTTCTCTTTAACAAAATAGTGGTATTTATCAACTTTTTTGACTGTGTTTTTCCCTGATCAATCGCCACCCTGTATTCAAATAATAGTTTTATATGAATTATTGCTAATCACAGCTTAAGCATGATATTTAAAACATTAATTTTTGAAATTTCGATGGATTATTTCAATTGATCAACTACTGGGAAAATCTATATATATAAAAGGAATTCTGAGGATAATTGAGGCACAGATAGGCTCTCATCCTCTATACCTTTTATTTATAGAGATTTTACACAGCTTAGGTAAACGCAGAAGAAATATAAAACAGATAATGTATTTATCACAAAAAATCGTCTGCTAAGAAAATCTTTTTTCATTTTGAACTCTATAAATAAAAGGAATAAAGCAGAAGAAATATAAAACAGATAATGTATTTATCACAAAAAATCGTCTGCTAAGAAAATCTTTTTTCATTTTGAACTTCTATAAATAAAAGGACAGATAGGCTCTCAAACAGTGAATCGTCGAATATAATTGAAGAACAAATGGAAGAACAAATGGAAGAACAAATGGAAGAACAGATGGAAGAACAGATGGAAGAACAAATGGAAGACCTCTTCATTAACAATAAAAAAAGATATGCAAACGAAACCCCAGAACACCGATCAAACATATCTGCCGGAAACTGACGAGACATGGCACAGAAACGTGAATGTGTGGGGTTGTAGAACTGGCATTCAGATAGTCTTCGGGCTACTGAGGGCGGGCAACCGTCTAGTGGCAATTAAAGAAACTATCTGCTTATAACTTTGTTGTTATTTAATTTCAGCAGATTTCATTTTTGCCCATGATAGAATATTCATTAAGGGTTGTAGCAATCATGTTCAGTTACTTTTAAAATTTAAAAGGAAGGAAATATAATAAAAACCCCATAGTACCGAACTTATTTGATCAACTACTTGCTCAGTCACCCTACATAGTAGTACCAATAATCTATTTCCAATCTCCCTCTATAATGAACACCCCCATAATCTGAACATTTTTGGTCGGTCCTATGAGTGTTCAGAATAGAGAGAGTCCACTGTATTAGTAATCCACAAATATTTTTAAGTAAAATTTAGGAGGGTTATTTAAGTTAGTTGATTTATCAGGGGGGGGGGGGGATATCGTCGAAAGATCTCGTAATACCGATATAGGAATATATTTATTTTAATTTTAGGTATTATATTTATAGGAGGTATCTTCTAAAAAATACTGCAAAAATATCTTTGAAGTTCGCCCTTTCTATTTCCAAACCTATTGAAATTAAAATTACGAAAAAATTAGGTATAGTAATAGTTTATTTAAACATGCAGGAAAACTATTTCGATTACCCAAGGTCAATTAATTTTTGAGAAAATCGCATTTTTCTGTTATATACAAACTTACTTTGTTAGCGATTATTGGGGGAGTTGGGAGGCTTTTGAGGAATCTATCAACACGAAATCTAAGAGGAATCTATCAACTCGAAATATTGATAATGATTTTCGATAAAATTTGTCAGTAATTAGCCGAGATATTAATTAAAAACCTATAAAAAACAACTGGATGAACCAAGGAGATATTTTGAGACCTCTTTCGAAGTGATTTTCAGAATTTAAAAAAATTGCTTCTGATGCAAAAGCGGTCTCTATTGCATTTGCATCATCTGGTTTGACATTAAAATAAATTAAAAAAATATAAACATATATTCAACTTGATAATTAAGGAGGGGAGCAATGCTAATATGTTTATGAGCACAATCAGAAAAGTGACCAGCTTTGACACTTATCAGTGTGTTAAACAATTTTACTTCATAATACATAACTGCCAACATTTTTTCCCCTCCAAGTCGGATAAACATATCTGAAACAGAAAAAAATATTTAATGAAAAGTATTTTTTATCATAATTATCTATTATTAATTGAAATTTTTAGTTTTATGTAATTTGAAAAAGGGGGGGGGGGTGGAAAGGAGATCTCTCTAAGCTAAGGAGTTAAAACGAAAACACAAATTGGGTGTTATTCGAGTAGTACAATTTTTATTATGAAGATAATATTTTTATGGAAATAAAATAAAAAAAGCAAACAACAATAATGTGTTCATATTCAAAAAGAACACTTGCTCTGAATTAAATGACAGTTTAATGGAGATTTTATTGTTGCTAATTAGTTAATAAAGATAGGTATGTCTTTTTTAAAAGCTGGACTACATCAAATCCTTGTTAAAGATTGAATAAATTATAAATAAAACTTTATCTATATTATAAAGGCCAAACGTATCTGTGCGTAACGCATACGTCATTTTGCGAATGGCAACACATTCCCCTACAATTTTGGTTTTGCAATTTTCGCTACTGCAAATTTTAAACTTATAAACATCGCACATTTTAAATTTTTACACTGTCGTATAGAGAAAAAAAATGTACTTTTAAATGCAATTTGTTTGAAAGCTATACTCAATTTTTGATTTATTAATTTTTTTATAGTTTTTAGTACTAATTTTGTAATTGTGGCAACAGAAACACTCCATTTTCTCTTAAAATAGAAAAAATAAAATAAAATGCGCGACACTTTTTTATGCAATTTCCATTTTGCGATTTTCGGTACTGCAAAATTTACACTTCTAAATATCGTACGTTTTAAATTTTTACACCGTCGTATAGAGAAAAAAAATGTACTTTTAAATGCAATTTGTTTCAAAGATGTATCTGAATTTATTTTTGATTTATTAATTTTTTTATAATTTTTAGTACCAATTTTTTAATTGTCGCAACAGAATCACTCCATTTTCTCTTAAAACAGAAAAAAAAAAAAAAAAAAAAAGAAGAAGAAGAAGAAGAAAAATAGAATTTAAAATGCGTTTGTTATTAATCCGGTGAATTTCTGTTTTATTTCGTTTAATAATTTGGATAATTGAGTTTGATAGCATTTTGTTAATTTTAGCTTAAAATAATATTTGCTCGAGAGTTAGACTGACCAATATAAGTCATATCTTTTACTGTAACTAATTTTGTAGATTTATTATAAATAAATGGAGTAGTTCTTTTTTAAAAATTTTCTTTCGTCGAATTTCGAATGGTTCCTCCTCGTTTTTTTAATATTCTTTTACGATTAAATTTTAAATCAATCAGTTTTTCAATATATTATTCTAAAGAAAGGAAGAAAAAAATTTCGAATCGTAAAGCAAGCGCAAGTCTTCAAATAAGAAATCTTAATTTTCAAAAACAATATTTTAGAAATTTATCAATAATGCCCACAGTATATTAAAACAAGACCATTGAACAACTTGTGAAATAGCTTTATATATTTTTTAAATATTTCGATTTTTCTGCTTGTAATATTCAAAAAAGTCGCAATAAAATGGCAGTTACGTAAAGCATCTAACTTGAATCAAGATATTTTTATTCGGTAAATTTTATTATGACGAACTTCTTTTAGGAAATGAACCATACTCATAAACTTAAACGATATTTAAAAAGCTGTGCCCGTTGACTCTGTGTAACACACGAAAAATACTTAAGTTTATGAGAATTCATAACCTGTAATAATAATAATATAATGAAAACAATGTAACTATAATTACAGGATAGGTAATGAATCCCTTCAGAGTATTTTAACAAGGTTTCATATCATTACATGCGTAAAATTTTGCTTTAAGATGTCATGTATCAAAGCAGAATGTTTTAAGATTTTAAGATAAAAGTTTAAAATATAATGCAGCGGAGTATGCTATCATTATTAATATTCAAATGTCTAATTCAAGTTCAAAGGAAGACAAAACAATAATTAAAACTAATCTAGAAAGCTAAAAGATTAAGATTCATTGACATAAATTTGAGTTTTAAAGGAACAAGTGAATGGAGATTCCTTTATAAATTCGTTTCAAAATCGCCTGTAAATGTAGTTCTTCCACATTAAGAGTAGAAACGTGGGGAAGAGAAAATACTCGCTTTTTCACAATGAACAAGGAAGTTAGCGATAATTTTCTTTTCTGCATCCACTAATACATTTTGTGTAATAAAAGCAATCAACTTGGGGGTTTTCAGTGATGGAAACGGAAATACAAATTTATTTTCTAAGCATTTCTTTTTTTCAAGCATTATTTAATATGACATTTTCCTCCCGATGACGTCAAAAATATAATATAATAGACTGGGTATATTTGTTCTAAATTTTATTAATATACTCGCAATTTATAATTTGACATATAAATAACTTATCGTATATAATATCTTTTTTTACAGCGTCAAAATTTTGAAAAGGCGCTAATTTATTAATGTATATATATATTTTTTTTCCTTTCATAATTCTGTTAAACTGAGGGTCAACCTCCCTACTTCAGAGTACTCACTGTAAGAGAAGTTTGACTTACTAAATCAAAACAAATATATTCAACAAAAATTTTCTCTAATGAAAAATAACTTAGTTTTATATAGTAATTATTCATTTTACTTTAAAAAAAGTGCGAAAAACAATTTGATTTGACGACAAATTAAATGACCGATTTCAAAGCCAAGGCCATCAAATATTTCTAAAATTACTCTTTTAAAACCACAACTGGCGATAGGGTGTGATAGCTTAAAAAGACTACCGAAAAACTTAATGTAATAATATTTTTAGCGAAAATAATCCATAATAATGATATATGTACATTATGGATAAAATATAGACATTTAAGATTTATGTAGCTATATTTAGAACAACTTGTTCTGCATTGTGAAACAATTTTGTTTGCATTTGTTCTTTATATAATTTTATTAATAGACATTTTTGCAGAAAGCTTCAAATGAATCATCATATTATAGTGCTCATTTTTTAAATATATATATTTACATGAATTATGTTATTAATTATTGAAATAAGTTATTTTTGATAAAGTAAAAATTAATAATTTAAATGTGTTCAATTACAACATGTGAAAAACAGAATTTTTTTTTATCACACTCAAATGCAGTATGTGAAACGAGTCTTTCCTTTATTCGATAAAGTATGGAACCATGCTTATACATTAAATATTTCTAATCTATATATATAAAAGGAATTCTGAGGATAATTGAGGCACAGATAGGCTCTCATCCTCTATTCCTTTTATTTATAGAGATTTTACACAGCTTAGGTAAACGCAGAAGAAATATAAAACAGATAATGTATTTATCACAAAAAATCGTCTGCTAAGAAAATCTTTTTTCATTTTGAACTCTATAAATAAAAGGAATAAAGCAGAAGAAATATAAAACAGATAATGTATTTATCACAAAAAATCGTCTGCTAAGAAAATCTTTTTTCATTTTGAACTTCTATAAATAAAAGGACAGATAGGCTCTCAAACAGTGAATCGTCGAATATAATTGAAGAACAAATGGAAGAACAAATGGAAGAACAAATGGAAGAACAAATGGAAGAACAGATGGAAGAACAGAAAGAAGAACAGATGGAAGAACAAATGGAAGACCTCTTCATTAACAATAAAAAAAGATATGCAAACGAAACCCCAGAACACCGATCAAACATATCTGCCGGAAACTGACGAGACATGGCACAGAAACGTGAATGTGTGGGGTTGTAGAACTGGCATTCAGATAGTCTTCGGGCTACTGAGGGCGGGCAACCGTCTAGTGTTTACTTAAAAAAAAAAAAAAGAAATCATTATTAGTTATTGAATAAATAACATTATGCCCGTCGTTAACGTATGTTCCAGCACATTAATAATTACAAAAATCCATTATGTCACATAATACCGTTGTTCTCGCAGACCTGCCAACTTTTGAAAATGAAAAATCATAACACACAAAATTAATCTGGAGGTTGGTTTTTCATCCTTCGCGGTTATTTTTTGACATTCGTAAAAGGAATAAGGCTTCAGTTTTTCGACTCAATATATAGTAAATTTTTTCCTCTGAAAAATTTTAAACGATTTTTATAGCATCTTCTCATTCAGCAGAGTTTTTTTTTCCTTCTCACGATCTTTTAATGAGATTAACTGGTTTTTTTTTTTTTTTTTTTTTTTTTTTTTTTTCCGTGGTTCTTTGACGAAATTAATTTTTTTATGCGACCAATTGACAAAACTTTTTTTTTACGCAGTCATTTGTCGGAATTCGCGATAGTTTATCTCGACAGATCGGCAAATTTCGCAGCAATTTTGTGCAATCTTTTGACGAAATTCGCAATCACTTTCTGAACTCTAAACGAAATTAACAATTTTAATCAGCAACCAACAGATGATAATCACTATTTGTTTCTGGGGTCTTTGACAAAATACCAGATATTTTTCCACGATCGTTTAAGAAATCCACGATTTTTTTCGCGACCGATTCACGAATAAATTTAGAGAAATTTTAAAAAATTAAAAAAAAAAATCGCGACATTCAAATGAAGTTTAAAATACACTTGCTGAAGAATCAGGTCTCTGGAAGAATATACAAGGGGAAACACTACACAGCTTTTTTCATTATGCAGCACTGTGTACAAAACAGTGCAATTCTGCAGAATATTTCAAATACGGTCCCTCAAAGAACTTCCCCACTTCCCACCCCTCAAGAAACTTTTTAAGTGGTGTCTCTGTTTCTAAGGAAGACAAATCCTGTAGAAATATTTAAAGACACACGATTCACTCATGGTTATTATCCATTAAAAGGGTTTTATTTTAAAAAGTTTATTTTGCAGCCCAGATTTTTTATTTATCTTTTTCCCCACTTGAACATTATTAATGTCCAAACTTTTGGACTAATGACCAATTTTTTAAAACTTTCGGAACCGGAATAGTTTAAATTTTAGAAAATTTCAGAAAGTAACCATTCTTTAAAAATATACTGCGTGAATTAAAAATCGCAACTGGAAAAGGATATGCGTGAGTGCTATTTACAAAAAGTCATAGTTTAAGACTGATTTTCGTAGCAGGTCCAAATCGTAGCAATTACAATACTTTCTTAGCAGTTGGCAGGTCTGTTCTCCTATACGAATATTTTTTTATGAAAAAACTGACAATCGTATGACATTAGAAATATCGACAACAGACAGCCATATCATTTTGTTAAGTGTTTAATAACACAGTTGTACAGGAAGATTTCAACAATATACACCCGTCTAATTTTCTTGAATTTTTCGATTGCAGATATCTTCACTTGTTATGCAGCAGTTGCCTCTGCAAGAACCAAGAAAATAAGCAGGCAGATGACAATAACCGTGAACACCATAGAGGGAGCGTGATGGAGACTAGGAAGCGGAAAAACGCAATTCGGCAGGCGGCTATCCGCGAAGATCGGCAGGCAGCTGTCCTAGGCCTGCTGCACAGTCTACTCGAGTCCGCACCACAACTGATCCTCCAACTGTACACTATGGCGCAAAGGACTGAAGCAGACAGCCTAGTCATAGGTGAGTCTTAGAATTTTTAGACGTCGTTAAGTTTCACATAACAAAACCAAAACTGATCTTTTTACAGTGGTGAAAAAAGAAAAGCAATATCTCATATCAATTCTGCCGCAAATCATTATATGAAAATGTGACTGGTACGAACTGATTGTGATTAGTAATATTGTTTACTAATTAAAGCTAAATATATAATACTAGCCACCATTACCGACTAGTTTGGTCTCCTTTAAGTGACACAATTAATAAATACTGAAATACTCCGATTATTGAGAAAAATGAAATGAATGTGCTTTTGTTTAGTCTTCGTTTAATCAGAAATGACTGATATTATATCATATATCTTTTTTGCAGTTTGATTTCCTATTATTATTAATTGTTACTTCTTTCTATCTAGTTTTCATGCAAGGCACGTGTGCCCTATCGTCACTCTTCCAGACGACTTGGTCCATCACATCGTACAACAGTACCCTTCACAGAACTACGACAGGCAAGAGGACCCTCACTGCTGCCGGCAAGTTGCTGCAGTTCCTGTGGCATTTCTGTACAGTGGGCTCGCGTGCTTGCACGCTGGCGCTCTTTGCGCGGGAATATCACTTCTGGCTCTTTCCTTTTTGCATCGGCCACTGGGGAGTGATGACCGTCTGGGTGATGCACCAACAGACACGTCTTTGCAGAAAGCCCAGCAACGGCCAACTGCGGCAGTGCCGTGAATATGCCGGCAATATGGTGATCGGAATCGCCTATGTGATATACTACTTGAATGTCAAGGCCGAGCCAACCCGTTACAAGTATTCAGCTTACTACGCCGTAGTATTCGCAGAGAACTGTGTCCTAATGACACTCTGGTTCCTCAAAAACGATCCTGGTGCTTGGTACCACATACCAGCCCTGGTGGCTGTCTTTTCTAGTTTCACTAGTGGCGTCGTGTTTATGCTTTTCTACTATGGATTTTGCCACCGAACGTTGAAACAAAAAAATGAAAAGCAAACAGCCCGTTGTTGCTAAAAAATAACACCAAATTTTGATACAGGACTCATATGCTTCAAAAGCTGTAATGATCTTAGTTTGTTAATAAATTTTCATAATTAGAAAAAAACAAACTTTCACCAGGTGTATTATATTCACCAGCAAAGTCAGCAATACTATAAAATTTTATGAGCTTAAAAATCGGAAGATAAACAATATGAAAAAGTTTGAACACTTTAACCCTTCCCATAAATAAAGCATTTAAAGAAACATCTGTTTATTCATTTAATATAAATATTTTTCACTTTGCTATTAATAATTAGTTACACGAGGGTTATTTTACTCACCCAGATACGAATTCAATTCAATAAAAATCTGGGTAACTTTCTCGTGGTTTCTCTTTAGAATTCGAGACTTATTTACTTCAGATATAAAATAAAAAAATTTCTTTCTTTCTTCTTTTTTTTATGATCAAAGACATAGCAAGGCAAGATTCAATTCAACTAATTGTTTAATTTTGAACTTAAAATCTCCAGAAATGTTCCTTATTCCAGACAAAATAAATAAATAAATAAACAGAAAAAAAATTATAATAGAGATAATATTTTGTAACACCAGTGTAAATAAGCATAGAAATCTAACGTCAATCTCAGGTTAAAACAATATTTTTTCTCAAACGGACTATACATATATAATGTTATCAAAATTTTGCTACTAATTTTGGACTTGGACCCCCCCCCCCCTCTCCTCCCTTACGATATCATGCATTATTTCATTCATCACCCTCCCCTCGATGATATCGTTACCAATGTCTGAACATTCGTTTATTTTTATATTTTCTTCTTTTTATACGTTTGAAGAGATACTATACACAGTCGCATACTATACGAATTCGACTGTATCCCTTGTCTGGGAAAATTAAAAGCAGAAATTATCAACAGAAATATTGAATAAAATGTCAGTTACATTGAAATACTTTATTAATTAGAATATTACATTAATTTTTTTTTTTTTTTTTGCTTATTTCATATTTACATGGTCTTTAAAATTCACATCATACTTCATTTTATCATTGGCTTGTTCAAGAAGTACTTGTAATACTATAATTTTTGGCTACCAGTATTTTAGAATGGAAAAATGTGACTCATTTTATTGGAGATATCTCATTAATTGTATAAGGCTAAGTAAACTTTTCAAACTAACGGTGGCTAACAGGCATAGTACTTATCAGCTATGTGACTTATAAAAATTCTAAGAACTATCCCATTGAGAATATTTAAGGACCCGCACTAGTCACTGAAAAAGACCCAGATGATAATGTAAAACCTATGGGAGTGTTCTTTTCAAATATCCGGTTTAACCCATTAACGCGTACTGTTGCCGGGTCGGCAACACCTAAAGTTCCCCCTGTTTAGAGACACAAAAACTCCGTGAATATTTCAAAAACTACTCTAATGGCTACTTTAAATCTTTCTTATGAGTTCTAGATGGCAGCACCACAGAGATCAAACTCTACTGTTTTTAAATAATAAGTAAAATGTTTTACTGTAACACGCGCTTCACAGCAATGCTCTTCTCACTGCGCTTATCAATGCTTTACTTATGGGAGGTGACCACTTCGGCAACAGCTGTATAATTAAAATGGTTAATGCAATCTTTACAAAACAATATCTGTGTACTCCTCTAGGCCTAAATAGATTGCCTAATTTTTTTTTCTTCTTTAAATTCCAACTTTAAAGAGTAGTGCGCCGAAAAGGGTTAAACCGGTTCTGAAATTGAAACTATCATAATATAAAAAATATATAACCAAAATCGAAAAAGTTAAAACTAGGCCAGTTGTAGATCGTCCACAGCTATCCTATGCAAAAAAATCATGTAAAAATATTAAAATTTGAGCGAGATATTTAAAAAGAATGCTCCCAAAGACTTTACATTATCATCCGGGTTTTTTTACTGTGCTTAGTGTGGAACCTTAAGGATGTTCTCAACTGATCCGCTCAACAAGCGAAAAACGTTTTGACACATTTACAAATTCATTTTTTAACAGAAAGTTATAAAATTTTAATGCCTGACTATGAAAGCGATTTCGAATTGAACTTATTTTTCCATTTTATGATAATTAAATTACTTATCGAGTTATAAGCTATTTCGATGATGCAATCACCCGTTTTTCTCCTCCTTTTCGACCGGTTTTTCTGCTTTCGTCGGGAAATATGCTCAAAAGTATCAATTTTGCAGGATTGTTATGAAAAATCTATTGTTTTTTAAAAAACAAAAGAATGAGTGCAATTAGACAATTTCTGAATAACAACACCTGCTATTTTCATGCATTTCCGAACAAAAATAAATTAATGCATGTGTCACAAAGTTGTCCTTTTTGATTTAAGAACACCCTTAAGAGCCTACACAAGTCACTGAAAAAGACCTGGATGATAATGTGAACTCTATGGAGGCGTTATTTTCAAATATCTCGCTCAAATTTTAATATTTTTGAATGAGTTTTTTTTTCATAGGATAGCTGAGGGCGGTTAGTTTTAAGGCTAGTTTTTAATTCTTCGATTTTGGTTATGTATATATTTCTTTATATTAGGATAGTTTTAATTTTAGAACCGGTTCAAACTGGCTCCAAAAGTTAAAGTAATTTTTTTTTTAATCTGAAACATAAAAAAAAAAAGTTTAAAAATATTAAATTTTGAGCGAGATATTTGAAAATAACTGCTCTATAGACCTAACATTATTATCCAGGTCTTTTTCAGCGATTCACACACGTTCATAAAAAAGGTCTTATAAGTATGCCCAGACAGCCATTTTTTTAAAATAAAATTTAGAGCAAAAAAGAAATAATGGTGAACATTGGTTTAAAATAAATCAGTTTAAAATGAAATGCTTGCAAAGGTGGATCCGACAGGAAAGTCACAGGAATAAACATTTCCCCCTAAAGAAACTGCATTATTAATACATACGACAAGGTGCCCCTTCTTATAATTAACTAATTCCTAAAGTGTCAGTTTTAGAAATATTGTTCCAGTTGCAAAAATGCTTCAAATCTTATTTATCAGGTGAAACTATTCACCACAAAATGTCATATACCTCTATTCTATTGCAAATCACACATTCAGATAAATCATTCTTTTTTAATGTCTCCTCAAAAGAAAAGCACTAAAAAACTATATCTTATACTTTTTAAGCAATTATATACATAGATAAAAGTTAATGTAGCTGTCATTTTACTTAAAAATTTGAGGTTTGCAATTAAATCAACATTCTGGTGACAGTTATAAATACATTTACTACCATATTATTTTTTAAATGCCCTCAGTGAAATTGTGCATTGGAATATGACATGTTTTCTAAGTCTCTCAACAAGCCTGATATAATGAAGAACTACTGTAGTTAATTCATAAAAAACTACAAAATTTAAATTTATTACACAAAGTTATGTCTGGAAAATGTTTATGTTTTAACAAGAAAAAACTGAAATTGTATTTAATTTTTGTTTTATTTTTCTTAAATCTATTTTGTTTGGAATGGATTTTCATATGATGAACAACAACATATGAAATGCTACCTTTAAAACTAATGATTAGGAATTACCTATTGTTCAACAATAAGATCGGGGTACCTGTGTAATCTTGATATTATTCTTTATTTGAATCTCAATAAAATATAACACAAATAAAATTTTAGTAATTAATATAATAAAGTATTTTTAAAGTTAGGCAAGCAGCTTTATAACTTGGCCAGAAGACAGAAATATGAATTTCAATTTAGCAATATACCAAATCTTAGATTTATCAAAGAAAAAATAACAAGGCAACAAAGAAATAATTTATACAGTAATGAGACAATAACCAATTAGACATAGATATTTTATTAGGAAGAAGAACATAAATACAATTTTTTTTTTTTTTAAAGGAATTAAAAGTTTGAAAGCAGTTATCCCAAATAACATAAAATTTTGTTTAAATCTATACAATTCTATGATATACTATCTTTTCTATACAATTTAAATGGCATAATTTTCCACGAAGACAAGTTTACCAGAAAGGCGACTTCTAGCATGTCTTAAAAAAGTTACTATTAATAAATGTCTGGTTTGAATGAATAATTAACTGGCTGTGATTTTTCATTCAAAATTCAATATAAAAAATATAATAAATTTTAATAAGTAAACTTTTTTGTCACAAAATAGAGACCTGAGGAAAAAAAAATTTACTCCTGGTTTGAGCAGATACTTATTCTCTAAGAAATATCTAACAGATAACTCTCTCTAATCTGCAAAGATTGGAACAGAAGATTGCATGGATAATAGAAATTTACCAATTATAAGTTGTTGTTTTACTGAAACACTAATGTAATTGTTGTTTGAATACTTTAGGTTTATATTTGAAAATTTTAACTTTCAAGTTATAGGAAATGTAATTTCATGTCAAAAAATAAAACTGTTTTAATAAAAATTATATATACTTTTAAATAATTAATTTAATTGTTGCTTAATTTATGATTTCAGAAAAACACAAGAATTAAATTGAAAATTTGCTAAATTATTGGGGAAAAAAATAACTTTCTGTGAAATAAAAATGAAATATATGTATATATACATACATATTATCGAATTTCTTCAAAATTGTAATTATGAATTTCACTGTTTACATTCGAATATGTATTGCTAATTAAAAACATTTCTAGATTAGATCTGTGAATAAAAGGGAATTCACTGTATTTCACAGAATTGATTGCAATAATATAATGAAAAACATATTTTAAAATATTGGAAATATTATATTAATTATAAATCTGCCCTAATAATGGCAATTTTATGTGCAAGTAGCTCATTCCAGCACTGTGCGAAGAGTAAATTACATCCAGGGCAAAGTTTAAATTGGGGCACTCCCTTCAATTTCTCTTTCTTGTGATAAGTGTCAAAAAAAAAATAAATAAATAAATAAATAAATAAAAATGTAGAAACACAAATTCTATTGAATACTCATTTTGCATTTATTTTGGACCTTTAAAAAGGTTTAATTTTAACAATTAAATAATGTATGGGAAAATTTCACCATTTTGGCACTGGGGATCTAGAAAAGAGAGTTTGAAAAAAATGTATCTAACAGTACAATTTGCAGTACTTTTTACAGTACAGTACTTTTTGGGTTCCATGCTATTTGAAGATAAAATTAAAAGTAATGAAAATGAATGTTTTTGTCACAAAAAAATTCCCAATATGTACATCCATATTTTTTTAACAAAAAAGAAAAAACAAAGTTGGTAGTAGTATAAATTAGGTCTAATTTCCACACCTGCTTTGCATGGCACTAATTCTTTCTGAACAGCATGCATTAAATAAACATCCGAGTAGGAATTGTAATGAATAAAAAAAAAATTAAGGGCACAAATAAACTGAATACACACACTCTTTTTCTTTCTGTAACTGTAGAAAAAAATCTGCATTGTCAAGTTCTGGTCAGGGTTGGCAAGGTTTTTCCCACCCCCGGTAAATACCATGGTAAAAACCGGTATTTACCGTCCTGGGAAATACTATGTTTTTCCCACATGGGAAAAACCTATTTTTAAAAACAAATATAAATTCAACACAATCTTTAAAAATGGCAAAATAGAGCTTAAGTAAATAGCTTTAAAGGATTCTTCAAGCATTCTGTTATAGACTAGACAAAGATCTGATAACAACAAACAATTTAAACAAATATGAATTTCTGTTTATAAAACATATTTTCTGTAAATATTACACCTAACCAAAATTGCAAAAAACTAGTTGGATGTGGCAGTCCCAAAACTTTCTACTATCTCAAACATGTTAATACATCTTGAAAATGCAGCATAGCAGTAGCACCAGTTAGATAATTTACACCAAACTCTAGCCAGCAACAACATATATCAGTTTTTGACTGACTCTGAAGTTTGAAAATCCATGCATTAGTTTCTGAGATAGAACTACTGCAGAAATATTAAATTCTGCATAACAGAGCCACTTGTTATTTGTTTGGGTTGTTGTACACCAGAAACAAATCAGGACCAATTTTTATCAGGAGGTATTTTAATCTGAAGTTTGATAAAAGTCCATGCATTAGTTTTTGAGATACATCTATTGTGAATTCTGGAAAATATAGCATAACCATGCCACTGGTAGGACAATTTACACCAAAAATGAAACAAAACAAATCTATATCAGCGACTAACTGAATCTGAAGTTTGATAAGAATTCGTGTTTTAGTTCTTAAGATAGAGCTATTGCGATAATCAAGAATAATGCAGCATAGCAGCGTCAACTGTTGAGCGATTTACACATGAGCACCAAATTATATAACTGAATCTAAAGTTTTATAAAAATCCAAATATTAGGTCTTGAGATAGAGCTATTGTAAGAATCATAAATAATACAGCATAACATCATTTATTTGTTGAGCAATAACAAAAACTAATCAGCTTCAGTTTATATCTAACTGAATCTAAAGTTTTGAAAAAAAATTGTGCATTAGTTCTTGAGATAGAATACCCACAAAAATTTTAACACATACAGACATTTTCTAAAGACCACCAAGTCATATTCAAGACCTTCTAAAACATAAATGTATCGAAAACCAGAAGTCTAAATATTTCATGAATCCAATACTTTTATCTAGTAAAGATAGATCTGTTAAACACAATTTTATTCTTCTATTTAAAAAGTAATTTTATTTAAATGTAACACGAATTATTTATTGCTTATCTTGATGACACTGATACTTTACTAATTTTTAAGGTTTCTTTTTGTGTTCTAAAATATTTATATAAGAGATTCTTTATTATTTAAAAACTTATATGAGCAAATTTTATGTTTCATACAATAATTCAGATTAACTTATATATATATTCCTTTCCTACAGAATAATTTTAAATCTAAGGGAAATTTGCAATTAGCTATATATTTTTTACTTTAATTTTAGACACATATATTGCCTTTCTGAAGTTTTTCCCAGTATTTACCACTTTTTCCCACTGGGATGGGAAAAACAAGTTTTGGACGGGAAAAAGCCAACCCTGGTTCTGGTCCAATTATTGGTTCCTTTAAGAACTTAAGAAGGTGGTGATAGCTAAGAGATACTTATTCTAATCAGATGTTTAATACAAATTTCTAGATTTCTTTGTACCGTTTTAATTTGTGACACTTTGAATTTAGTTAAGTTTTGTGAGTTTCAGTCATGGTAAACACAGTGAAGTTTTGTGTTTACCATGATTAATAAAAGGCCTTTGTTGATATTTTTTTTATGATTTATCATTAATAGAATAGTTTTAGAAATCTCATACACAAAAAGTATCAAGGAATTATTGTCAATTACTCAATGCACACTGCAGTGTGTGGCTTATTAATAACCAAAATAATAAATAAATAGATTTATCTTATTAAATGGAACAAGAAATATAGCTTAAAAATTTTTAGATAATATGCTTCTTGAGCTCAGAATTGTTTAGCTCAAACAAACGATCCTTTCCCAAACAATACATAGACTAAAGTCTAAAAAACTGTACAAAGTTTCAGTGAATCTGGCATTGAATCTCTTTCATTTACGAAGTAGGACTAATTGGTAGACAAATGAATTACAACAGAGATACTCTTTACAATACTTATTTAAAAGAAAAAAAAAATAAATAATAAAAAAAAAAAATCCTGAATATATTTTTTGAAAGCTTCAAATTTCTTTAACTTTTAACAAAAATATCAAATTTTAGTTACATATTCCATAGGAATGGTAAATTTTCCTGACTTCCCAAGATTATAAAAAACTCCCTGACTTTTCCAGATTATCCAGATGGTTAGACATCCTGTAACAGTTCTACTTGAGCCCTACATATGACTATCTTAGACAGATGTGTATGTCCTTTTGCATCATAATTGAAAAGGATGAGCAAGGAATATGTAAAAAACTAGATCATTATGAAATATTCAGTTTAAAATGTTTTGAAACATTGACACATGAATGCAATTTTATTCATTTCAATAAATATATTTAGCTTAGAAATTTTATATTTCTATGTTCCTGTTGGGAAATTAAAAACTGTTTTGATGAAATGGATTTTTTTTTTTTTTTTTTTTTTTTTTTTTTTTTTTAACTATTGATTTAATTATTATTTAATTGATGATTCAGACATAAACAAAGATTAAACTAAAATTTCATCACTAATTAAAAAAAGATTTTAAAAAGTTGCAACTGAATTTCTTTAATTCTTTCAGGGGAAAGTAATTGTATTTAAGTAATATAGAACTCACACATGAATTTTTTTAAAAAAGGTAATTTGAAAATATAAAAATGAAATTTTATTGCTTTTATTCACTAAAATTATAAAATTCAAATTTTTTTTGGCAGAAAACTTAATTTAATCATATGAGATGAAATATATTTCACTGGCCTTCAAGGAATTAAAATGTTAATTTATAAATTTCATTATTTGCATCCAAGTATACATTGTAGATTAAAGGTTTTTCTTATTATAAATCTGTAATTAAGAAGGGATAACTAAAATAGTGTGAATTTCTTATTTCTATTTCAGAGCACTGAATAAGCAATTATGCCCTATCTTTGTCATGAAATTACAATAAAATAGCAAAGAATACCTTGAGTAAAAAATTTGTAGAAATATTTAATATTTTAAAGTGAACTTTTGTCATTTTTTCTTCTCCCTAGAAATATTAAATCTTGTTGTCGAAAGGTAAACATAACTGCATTTCTATAACAATCATAGAAGAACAGAAAAAAATGTTAATTCATTATGTGGATATCTTTAGTATCTACTTAAAATATCAATCATGAAACATATCCTCAAAAGGATGTAAATATAAACCAGACTTTGTTAATGGGTATTTTCTTTTTTTAATAATCTTTTATAAGCATTCAATGTTTGTATAAAAGAATCATGCATAATTTCATACCAGCAATTCATACTGTTCCATAAAAATCACATTACATAAATTTGGCATGGATCCTTGGAAAATTCACTGTTTTGATTTATGCTTAACAGAACACACAAACTAGGGAGATTATTAAAAAAAAAAAAAAAATTCTTTTGCCTTGTTCATTTTAAAGATATGGCGATAGGGAAAAAAAGGCATTATTTAAACTATCTATTTAGGATTTATAAATTGCTTTCTCAAAATATAATCATAATTTAATTACTAATAGAACATTCAGAATCTGCATCAATCTAAAATCTACCCAGTCTCTCAAATATAAATCAACCAAAAAATCTGCCATCTAATATTTTGGAAAACTGCAGTATAAAAATAAGTTGTTTGCACGAAATCAGTGATAACATCACAAGAAAAATAGTTCAATGTATGGGTGTTCAGCTGGTAGACTAGGAAAGTCTATAAATTAATCTCCAGATTACCATGAAATAATTTTACTGTTTCTGAATGAATACATTGTCAATGATGATCCACCAGCTTTGTTCTCAACAATACAACCTACTCAATTCAACTGATGGACCAGGGTATCATAAAAAGTCTTAAATGCCGCTACAAAATTGAATTTTTGAAAAGAATCTTAATTCTGAGCCACTTCTCAAACTTGAGGAATAAAAATAAGTGTTTACTATCAATGGTTACATTTATTTGATAGTAGAATCCTGGAATCCTAATTTCCAAATACACGCTGGTAAAACTGTGGCTTAATTTATGGCCATTGTCCCTTTTTATAGAAACAGATCACAATGATATTGAATTTTCTGGTTTTAAAGCTAACCAAATTTAGGCTAAAATAAAGAATTGTTACTTTATGCTAAGCAAATAATTGGAAATAAAGTTATTTGAAAAAAAAAAAAAGATATCACATTATGTTATTACAACAACAACTAACTCCATAGTTGTTGTAACTCGCATACAGTTGTGATAATAAATTTCTGGCTATTTATCACTTATACCTGGCTAACAGAAAAATATAATTAAGTTCAAAAGTATTAAAATATTGTGTTGCTATTAGGAATAAACCTATGTACATAATTTTTATAATTTTAGCCTATCAGGCAGCAAGTGAAAAATAGATTACAAAATCATTTTTTACAAACATGAACCAAGTTAAATTTTCTAGCATCAGATTTTAAAATAAATATATTATGTGCCCTTTGGTTTACAAAAAAATAGCCCTTTTTCTTCTCATTAGTGTACATACTAAATACTCGCAAATGCACATATTTCTTTTTCTATTAAAAATTGTTTACACAGTAAAAACTGACTCATTGTTGCCGAGAATACCCAGATTTTAAAATTTTTAAAGTAACCTTAAAAATCAAACAAATGTTTTGAAGCAAAAGTCCTTCAGAATCTAGAAAGTTATCTAAAGAATCCAAAGCATGCCTTTAAGAATTTTAAGAAAGTTTTCTTTTCCCCCAAACAGCATCCTGCCTTTTTTTTATACCTGGGGAAAGCTCTGTTGATAACTGATACCTTAACGCATTCGCTGCCGGTCACGCACTAGCATGTGAAATTCTCAATCATTTAACATGGAGAGCGGAGTTATCGGCAGCAAATGTGTTAAACAAAGTTATCAATGCTGTTAAAGGATGTAAAAAGTCACATGACTTTGAAATCGGCAGAAGAACATTCTGTTTTAAACACTTATTTATCCTGGAAAGAGTCATTTTATACATTTACAGAAAGTTAAAACAATTATGCCTTTTTGTCTGTCTCCTGAAATCCAAGGCAGTTCAGACATTAAGTAGGACATTATTAGCAAAGTATACTATCAAATGTATCTTCTTATTCCTTTTTTATTTTATTCTGTACATGTAGATAGAGACATTTTCAAAAATCATACAAACCAGCAATTTTTTTTTCCTTTAACAAGCAAAATTTACACAAGTGCAAAAATCATTCATTACAACAATGCATCTACTTGGTAACATTTTAATAAAACTTACATAATATTTGAAGAAAAAAAGAAAATATTTTAGTATATCTTCTGTAGCTTGCAATTCTTGAGAGACCATTTAGGAGAGGAAAAAAACTTCTCATCAGAAAAACCACTTTTCAGTGGAGAGTAGATTCATGCAATCCCCACCCCCAATTCTTACAAATTACAATGGAGGATAGAAAAGAATACTTATAGGGAGGAATACAACTTCTTTTTTCACTAGAAATATTAAATATTGTTCCATAAAGGATGATTTTTTTCAGATTTCTGTCAAAAAACAAGGAATCCCTGTAGATAAATTTATTTATAAACTAAGAACAAAATTAGTGTACAAAATAAAAAGCTGTTAATTCATTAATTTAGGTTCATTTTTTACAGGTAGTCAACTCAAATTCAGCTACAAAATTGCCTGACTTTTCTAGGTTTGCCATACTAATAACAAAGAAATTCCAAATATTGAGTTTTTGTAAATGTTGCATACAAAAAAATCTAAGTTGGGAGTGATACTTTCATAACTGATTCTGAAGGAAAAAACTACTGATTTTTAAACTTTTTTTTTTTTTTGGGGGGGGGGGGGGGCAAAATGCTAAACATTAAGATATTTATTTGACTAATTAATTCTTGATACCTCATATTACTTTATGCTTTTAAAAAAAAACCTTTTGCAGATGCACATTTTTAGTATCATGTTCGATCCATCTAACACAATCAGAATGAAATTCTGAACCAAGTTGGAATTTCTTTTGATCATGGTCTATTTTTATTTTAATTTAATTTTTTACAATAGCGCACATGTTTTTTGGTGTTTTTTATATCTCTTTGTCGCGTGTCATTTGTATTGACCGTGAAATAGTTTAAAAATTTTTTTTTAGTTAAGTTTTAGATCATGGTCTATATTTTAATTTAATTTTTTGCAATAGAGCGCGTGTTTTTTGTTATTTATATCTCATTGTCGCGTGTCATTTGTATTGTCCGAGAAATATTTTGAAATTTTGTTTTATTTATATTATGACTATGGAACTTATCTGATGGTTCCGAAACATGTCAATGTATTTTATTTTTACTATAACACCTTTCTTAAGAAAAATTAAAATTGTTATTAGAATAAAATTCTTTATCACAGCACTCACAGGTACACATTAATTGTTTCAGCATATTGGAATACAAAAATCTTTTTTTTTCATGAGTAATATATCCTCTGTAATCAACTTAATTTACAGATTATGTATGTTCAGTAAGTTAAACTAACTGTTACCAATCAAAGATAAATAAACAGATTGAATTGCCTAAGCAAGCCAACAAAAGCTATACAAAATGAAGTTGGTATTAAAAATCTCCAAGTTATAAGGAAGAATTGAAAAGAGCTAGACAAAAATAATTGCATGAGAGGTTGATATAATATTTAGAGTACCTAAGAAGAATAGTTTGTATTTTCTTAAATTTTTCTCATAAATAAATTAAAAATTATTTTTTCTTTGAAATTTTAAAATTTATCTTACTTTTCAAGTTTATAAAAATTGCCTTTTTCAAGTTACCTAAGTGGCTAGATACCTTGTTTCTACTATCCATTGACAATGTCAGCCTTAACATAAGCAATTATGATAGCTTACTGTACCAAACATCATCTAATACTTAAAAAAGATGTGAATAGGTACTAGACTTTGTTATTCACTATTCAAACTGCCCCACCTTTTCTTATGACAATAGTGTATTCTGTTTTACATGAAACATTTGTATAGCAATGAAAAGGCCTTTATTATGAATTAACTTACACCAGGACAAAATACAGCTTTTTATCTTCCCGGAGAACAAGACAACTTAGGTAATGGACAGGACAATTTTACTGAAGCATTTTGTAACACGTATTCTCTTTTTTGACTTAAGAGCAAAACTTAAATTTTGCTACTTATCAGGAAACAATCCCAATAGTCTAATAATGAAAAAAAATCTAAATATGTACCAATTGAAAGGGCACATTGAAACAAATTTTTAGATGCATAAATTATTTGTCCTTGTCGCCTTGTTATCGAGATACAAGATTTTAAAGTTTGCAAATTAAAACATCTAGTGCTAAGAATGGAAAGCCAGCAAGCAAAATAGTTCATGGTGAAGTAGTAGTAGTTTCCATTCTTATCAATTAGAAGTTCTTTGGTTAAATTATGAGTGTCACATGAATTGATTCAGCTTTGAACTCAGATTTCGAATATAGAACTGATAAACATCAGGCAGCACAGAAAAATCACCTTATAGAGTTCATAGCTGAAATTTCAGAATTAGTTAAAATTTGATTCATATATTAAAATGCATTTAGCCCACCAAGTCTTAGTGGAAAATACCTGGAAACCCAATTTAGCAATTGACTCATGGGTGGGTCATTCCACATGAATTCAACCAATGGGTGTTGCATCATAGTCACAGATTTTTTTTAAAATTTTATCATAGATAGACATAGTAGTGAAACCCTCAAATCTGAAATTTAAAAGTAATTTTCACAATATTGGTCGAGATATGGCCATTTGAAAACTGGCCATTTTTACGAAATGGCAGCCATCTTGGAATTGTATCACTATCTAAATATGGCCATAACTTGACAACTAATGGCTCAAATTTTATATATCTGGTATCAATTTGAAGCTATTTGTACAAAGAATGAATATTTCACATCAAAACAATAATAAATTTTCATTTTTTTAATTTTTATTATGTGCAAAGTGAAAATTTCACCCAAAAAAAGGGCAGATTGTAATGGCTCATAAAAAAAAATGAATCATCATGAATTTTTCTGAAACTTGGTAAAAACGTTGCTCCATCTGTGTGCTTTAAATAAAAAAAAAATTGGAAAGGTAAAATTTGTTGTTTTAAAATAAATGGTTTTTTACACATAAGGTGTCATTAACCAAATAATGATATTTTTAGAATCTGTAAGCATTCCTGATTCAAAAAATAATGGTTGAAATAAAATTTTCTAACATCTAAATTAATGTAAAAGTATAATCAAAACCTCATTTGTACTAATTTTGTAGGAATCTGCCCCCAGCCCCCCCCCCCCCCTCCAAAAAAAAAAAATAAAAAAATTTAGACAATTCAAAAAATTTTACACTGAAAAAGATAAGAAAATAATTAAGGAATATAATGTATAATTATAAAATACCTATAAATGCAATGCATACATATGGTGATTTACTTCACATATAGGGGCAAGTGGGGTAGAATGGGACAGTAGGTTTTTCTCTTTATGTATCATTCTAAATATTTCATCAATCACATATTAGATAAAGTAATGGTACCCCAATCTTCAGTTGAAAAAAGTAGCTAATTTACACAAGCTTGCAATTATATAAAGAAAAAGATTATTTCAAGAATCAAAACATGAATGCATGTATATATGGGATAAATTGGTGGATTGGGAAAATTTTAGATTACTGTGAGGAACTGAACGACTATAAAATTATGTTCATGCATCCTAATGGCCCCAATTCTTCCTATTCATGGCCAAAATCCCCAGATGTTTGTTGGATTCCGTATGAACAAATAATAAAAGAAGTGTCTATTCCTTTAACTGCTACAGGAAGAACATATACTGTTCCACCAGAGGAAACTCGAACAATTCAAGCATTATTTTTAAACTTTAAAACTAATTAAATCCATTTTAGCTTAAATCTGAAGAAAAAACTGCTATATTATAAAGTTATATGCATGTAAGTAAATATTTTGTTCTTATTTTGTCTAGATTTGTTCCATGTGTAATTTTAAACTTTGGCTTATTTCTCATCATATTCAATGTTTTGACCTGGATTTGTATTATATTATTGTTATTTATTTTTTTGTCTCATCATATCTAGATTTTTGTTCATATAAATTTTAACTCAGTGTGAACAAAAAATAACAAATGTCAACTCAATTAACTCATTTATATATATTTATTGTATTTAAATTACACAATTGAATAATTTAACTCTGTAATTTACAGCTAGTATTTCTCCAACATTTCTGGAGAAAATATTATGTGCCTTTTTTTTCATGCATTCCATAGTAAGGTATTTAAAATATTTATGTAAATATGTTTTGAGAATTATATTATCATATTTTGAATGAAATGAAATAAAAAGTAAACTGTAAAAATGAATATTTAGTGTAAATAACTGCAAATTGATATTTCTTTATTGAATTATATAATATAAATACTTTAATTTAGATGCTAGAAAAATTTCATTTTAACCAATATTTCTTAAATTAAGAATACTTACAGATTTTAAAATAATCATTATTTGGGTCAATGACATCTTATATGTAGAAAACCATTTTTAAAACAACAAATTTTACCTCTCTAATTTTACAGTATAATGTTCCATATATAGAGAAACTGTTACATCTATGCATAATCTAATCATTATACAGAAAGCGTAAAAAGTATATGAACTAAATTTACTTTTCATTTTTGAAATAATCTTTTTCTTTATATAATTGCAAGCTTATGTAAATCAGCTACTTTTTTCAACTGAAGATTGGGGTACCATTACTTCACCTAATGTGTGATTGATAAAATATTTAGAATGATACATAAAGAGAAAAACCTACTGTCCCATTCCACCCCACTCGCCCCTATATGTGAAGTAAATTATCATATATATATATATATATATGCACTGCATTTATAGGTATTTTATAATTATACATTATATTCCTTAATTATTTTCTTATCTTTTTCAGTGTAAAATTCTTTGAATTGTCTTTTTTTTTGGGGGGGGGGGAGGAGGGGGGCTGGGGGCAGATTCCTACAAAATTAGTACAAATGAGGTTTTGATTATACTTTTACATTAATTTAGATGTTAGAAAATTTTATTTTAACCATTTTTTTTTTGAATCAGGAATGCTTACAGATTCTAAAAATATCATTATTTGGTTAATGACACCTTATGTGTAAAAAACCATTTATTTTAAAACAACAAATTTTACCTTTCCAATTTTTTTTTTATTTAAAGCACACAGATGGAGCAACGTTTTTACCAAGTTTCAAAAAAATTCATGATGATTCATTTTTTTTATGAGCCATTACAATCTGCCCTTTTTTGGGGTGAAATTTTCACTTTGCACATAATAAAAAGTAAAAAAATGAAAATTTATTATTGTTTTGATGTGAAATAATCATTCTTTGTACAAATAGCTTCAAATTGGTACCAGATATATAAAATTTGAGCCATTAGTTGTCAAGTTATGGCCATATTTAGACAGTGATACAATTCCAAGATGGCCGCCATTTCGTAAAAATGGCCAGTTTTCAAATGGCCATATCTCGGCCAATATTGTGAAAATTACTTTTAAATTTCAGATTTGAGGGTTTCAGTACTATGTCTGTCTATGATAAAAATTTAAAAAAAATCTGTGACTATGATGCAACAAGTTTTCCTTAAATTGGTTGATTTCACGTGGAATGACCTGGGTTTATTATTGTGTTTTTCTGCTCCAAATCCTCTATGTTTTCATACCTTTGGGTACATGAAAACACAGTGGTAAAACAGAGTCAACTGCTAAAAACAGGTTTCCAGTTTCACAGACCAAACATTTGTAACTTGAAAAAAAAAAAAGAATGATTTTCTTTATTTTCATACATCTCTTATTATAATATGTGTAATAGTTTTGAATATATGGATTTTCAAAATCGAGTCACTCATTTGTGTTAATCTGTATAACCCTATAATGCAGAGATGAGGGCAAATAATTTATGCTCTTTTGATTTATGTTCTTTTGCTCTCGTTAAACTCTTTTGATTGCTGTTTATTTAGTTTTTTTTTTTTTTTTTTTTTTTTTTTTCATCTTTAAACTATGGGAAGAGGGAGAGGGGTTCCTGATTAGATAACCACATTAAATCTTGTAACTTGGCTAAAACTTAATAAAATTTGTATTTTTATTATGAAAAAGGAAAAAAAATGAAACATCAATAATATTCTATATTTTTATTACAATGTAATTCATATTTTCAAATGGAATACTTTGTTATTTCACTACTTAGAAAATGATATTTTAAAAATATGAGATATTTTCCACCAAGATTATTTAAACACAGTTATAAATGAGAAAAAAGGAGAAAAGAATGATTTAAAAAATAATAATAATAAAAATAGAAATTAAGCAAGTAGAAGTAAAGTTTTATTTCCCAAGATGCATAAATTCAAATCAATACTAATATATAATATATATAAAAGTATAAAAAATATCTCAAAAATGTAAGAGAAAATAAAAGAAAAGAAACTAAATTAGAAAAAATACATATTAACACACTCACCCTGTATTGTTTGGGTCAATACACGAAAAGATGCCAGCAGGCCAAGTGTTAGAAATTTGATGATCATCTAATGTCCCTTGATTATAAATGGAGCTTCCTTTTATAGTTGGTGACTCACACTGAGGATCACCATGTTGAAATAACCCTTGTAAAAACTCTTCAAAACTGATTTGACCATCCTGATCACAGTCTAACTTTTGAAATAACTGAACGACGACCTATAATAAAAACATATTGTTAATATATATATATACTAGCTGACCCGCCCGGCGTTGCCCGGGTCCGTATTAACAATATTAAACGAACTTGAAATTTGTATGATTTTATCAATAACTGGAAGCATGCAGAAATGCATTGTCTGAAATACGTTGCAGCTGACTTTGTGAAAAATCGGTTTTAAAAACAACAACTAATATTAAGCTCTAAAAATACTTAAAATGAGCAATGAGAAACACGGGAGGGAACATGTATCCAACGATTGCGTTAGTTTCGTGTTAAAGTGTTGATATTTACCCGTAAAAATCACTGTTAAATCACGTAACTAATTATTTTTTTCACATAGAAATCCCAAGTGAAATATTTTGAATTTCAAACTAATTATATCATTCTTAAATCCGACTATACCTTGAATGAATCGATACGCGATGATAAAAGATTGGTATATAGTATTATAATTTCAGAGCCATTTAACAAAAGTGTATATTTTTAATCAAAGCATGCGTAATGTTGACTCTGTGGACAAATTCCTAACCGTAAACTTTTGTACCATAACCATAATCTGTCTGTAACCTAACTGCGACTTAACATTACCCTACCGTAACTTAAATATAACATAAATGTAACCTAGCCGTCACTTTGAAATATCAATATAGAAGCATCATTTAAGATTTTGCTTGAAAAGTTAGCATTCTTTCGTTAATGTCTTAAAATCGTCTGCACTCTGAAATCTAGATTTTAGACTAATATTTGTTATTTAAGTTTTCGCGCATGATTTTAAAAGAATGTTTTCATAAATATATTTTATATATTGATATAGAGTTATTAATATGTTGTTATATTAAAACCATATTTTCATCTACGTTATAAAGTATTAAAAAGTTCTGAAAAAAAAAAGAAACCTTTTAGTAATACAATTTTTAGTTCAAATCAAATGTTTTCAATATTTTATTTTATTTTATTTTGACATTTAATTATTTCGAATTTATCAATTTCAATTATTTTAAAAGCAAACATTTTTTTAAAAATAAATAATATAATAGAAAAAAGACCATTTTAAAAAATTACTATTTCTTCATAAAATACGCTTCGGCTGTAATTCATTTCTTTCAATTCGTCTTATTAATACAAAATCACTTCCACATGCTTTTGTTTGGGACATTAAAATTTGAGCGATAAATGATTTAATATTGCAACCCTTTTTTCGGTTCACTTCACCACCACCTATCTTTTTCCTCCATGGTTTACAACCGCTGTGATAAAAAATCATCATTTAAACTGACAGTTTGCCAGTCTATGAATTTTAAAGGTCTATTCCCAGCTTTTTTAATTATTTATGCGAAAATTTTATGCAACCAACCAACCATAACTGAATGAAGAGAAAAAAAGAAGAAAAAAGGCGATTTTTTATGAGAGTGATCTTTGGAATTTAATTAATTACTCAGTTAATAAATAGAATTTCGAAATTCTGAAGCTCAGGTGCATCAGGAGAGATATTGGGCTACTCTCATAAAAATTTTGAGCTTCGTACGTCCCATAGATTTTGCTAGCCATCGCAGACAGACAGACAGACAGACAGACAGACACACACACACACAGACACACACACACAGACACACACACACACACACACACACACACACACACACACACACACACACACACACACACACACACACACACACACACACACACACACACACACACACACACACACGCAGACAGAGCGATTTGTTATTTTATTAGTATAGATATATATATATATACACCAAACATATTTTATTCCAAATGTTAATTAGTATGCCTTTGTATGACACATACTATTTAACGATGTAAGCTTTAAATGCCAAACCCTCAAATGTATTATTTAGATTTAAAACAATTACATATATAATATATAATCTTTCAAACTGAAAGTTCTCAAAGTGCAAGTAAACTATTAAAAACGTCATATTTTTAAACAAAATATATCAAAATTTATCCATAAAAACAATCAACTGAAGAATAATAATGATGGAAATGGAAATAAAAATGTCTCATTTATAAACATCAGAAGAAACCTTCGCTAAGCTTAGGTGAACAGTCACCAATTAAGGCAATATTTCCACTTTCTCTTTATTTCTGCATACTTATGTTATTTTAGATTATTGTAACAAACAAGTGTATATTGTTAAAATACTTGTTGATAAACAAAAAAATTGGAAGCTGAAAATTATTTTAGATAATGATCAAAAATTGATAAGTTAAGCTAATTTTCAAATGAGCTTTATTTGAAAATTGAAAGTACATTTTTAGTTCTGTTTACTACAGTAAAAGTTGCAATTATAATATGAATGTTTCAAATCAAAAATATAAGTAATTAGTCCAAGGTCAGCTCTGCAAATTTCACTTTTATTTTGAACTCATTTTATTAAATATTTGAAATTGAAAAAAAGGAGTTTCATTTCTTTAATATTAGTATTACTAAGTAATTTCAGAAGATCTGATTCCTACAAATTGTAATACAGCATATGATTATATATACTAATATCCAAAACTACTTTCTACAAAAACTTTTTATTCCTTCAGGTTATTGAATTCCTTATTATATCAATTTGATATTTATAACTGTATAGAATTATGCACTTTAGATCCTGTATCTCAATTAAAATATTGATTTTGTAATATAATGGTATTAACCCTTTCACAATGAAAATCTTTTACTGAATTTTTAACCTTTTATAACTGGTAATTTTGAATAGAGGTTTTTATCTAATTTAATTGCAGGACTTCTGAAATCAAATAAGTCAAACTTATTCAAAATTGCTAGCAGAGATAATCAAGCATTCTGGGCACACTCTATTTCACATACATCTTCTTTGTATCGCATGTTCATCATGAAAGTGTTAATAATTATACTCCATGTCACTCTCAAGAGGTGCATGCCTTTTACTGACCTTTACAAATTAAGACTGTGTTTCTGTGATAACACAGAGTAGAACAAAAAGTACCATATGTGACTTTCATGTCAATTGGCAAAGGTGAATATGACAGTCATGTGCCTCTGTTAGTGAAAAGGACTATAGTTTAAATTATTATTTATTCTCATAATTATTGATTACATAACAGGGCTGGCAAGTTTCTGTCAGGGTTATCAAACCAGTGGTTATAACCGGTTAAAACTGGCAGAAACTAAGAAATAATACTAATAACAGCTTTAACCTGCAATAATTCATAATTCACACATATATTTAATATATAAAGAATTTAGTTAAATTAAAGATTATGAATGTTATTCAAAGTAGCAAAAAGTTTCAAAAAGATCATATACAAATACTTTGTTTATATAATAATTTTCTGTCACTTAAAAAACAGAAATTTTCATAACGATAATCTGATACTATACAAGTTTAACTATTAATATTATTGTTTATGATTGAATTTCTATTTAAAAGTTTAAAAAAAAGAAAGTTACAAAAAACAAACTATTCAATGAATTTAAAAATTATTATACATAAGTACTTAAGTCTCTGATACATTTTCTGAATTACTATGGTACTGAATTGAATAATATTTTTAAAAATACCTCTTCAGTCATATCCATTCCTATGTGTTCACAAACACGAGCTAACTCTTCCACATTAAGATAACCATTCTGACCAATGCCCAGTTTTTTCCAAGTGTCTTGTAAGTACTCTACCGGATTGCTCTCAAAGGAATGATCTGAATCACTGGAAGGCAGTGAACTAGCATAATTAGTTTCTTGTCTATCCCTCATCCTACCAGACTTTGTAGGAGGTTGCTGGAATTCATTACGACTCATGGGTCGCTTCCCTGGAATATTTTCACTCTAGAAGATAAGAAATTATTTGTAAAAACAAAGAAATAATACAGCAAAACAAAAATAATAATAATAGTAGTAAATTTGTACATTTGCAAAATACAAATTATTTAAAAAGTCAACAAGATATCAAATTTTTCATATGACCATGTGTAGTATTAATTATAATAATAATAAAACAAAGTGCTAGTTTATAAAAATTTCAGCAATGAGCCAGAAAATAAGCACTAGTTCAATTTAAAAAAAAAATGTTATTGCATGAGAAAATGTATTATGGCATTTAGTTATGATAAAAAAAAAAAGTAATTTTTAGACATGATAAAATAACATTAATTTAAAAGGATATCATCAATTATAAATACAACTGCAATGACAGAAATACAACTACCGTATTTTCAGGTGTATAGTCCGCGGCTTATACAAGAAAAAACCTCCCCAAAAGCCGCTGCAGCTTATACACGGTGCGGGTTATACAAAGATTTTTTTTTTTTTTTTTTAATTGGAAATCGTGATATTTTTTCTACAATTTTTAAACCTTAAAATATTTGAAAAAACATCGAAATTTGTAAATTTTTTTCACTATGCCTTGAAATTTAGAGAGTTCTCCCATGTTTATAAAGGCTTTTTTTTACTGCTTAAATACAGCTATTTCTGGATATGGAAGAACTGTCGCAACTATCGCCAAGTATTGCACTGATAGATGTATAATAGCCATTGTGTTTGTAGAGTACAAAATCCAAAATCCGGAACCCTTCCAATCTCGACAATTCGGAATTTAAGATCATTTTTAGTTTATTTTTCAAAAAAATAATCTACCGACCCTGTTGCAAAGAAGGAAAAAAAGTGCGTGATTTATGTAATTTCGGAACGATCCAGAGCAGTCAGTCTTTTTCGAAACGATTCAGAGGAATCGTTCCTTTACAAAGTCGTTTCATTTCGGAACGAGTTCTAGGAATCGAACTTTTCCGGAGTCGTTTCATTTCAGATAGAGTTCGAGGAATCATTCCTTTTCGGAGTTGGTGCATTTCGGATCGATTCCGAGGATTCGATCCTTTTGGGAACCAATGACCTAAGATATGTATACATTTTATGTCCGAAATTTTGAATTTATCACCAATTTTTTTTTTTGGAAATTTTTTTAAAAAATATCATGCTTTTTTGAAAAAAAAATGCGCGTAAACGCCGCATCGCTTGAAATTTTATCTTAAAACACGTAAACGCCGCGGCGTTTCTTCCGAAAATTACGGTACTGATAATCTTAATTTTTTAGCCCAATTGCTGTAGATATTATGCATCACGAAAAAATTTGGTAAATTTGTGTTAAAAATGATGACTAATGGCTTCTAATTTTGAACCCTGGTCGAAATATACATTCGTAAATGGTGTATAGCCCGCGGACTATACACCGATGCATCTCCGCGGATTATACACGAACTTTTTTTACTGCACTGCTCGATTTAGGGGTGCGGGTTATACACAGAGTGCGGGCTATACACCCGAAAATACAGTAAATTACAATGTGAAACATGATTTAATAATCTGCATTTTTTCTTAAGTAACCTAGAAACAGTTGTCTTTTGCAGGTGTCTCAAAATGTGGCAACTTGCTTAACTAATATCCTGGCCACTCCTCTACCAAATTGTGTCACTTATTTTCATACTAGCAGGCTAAGCCCGCTGCGCTGGTCTATTTTTCAAAACAAAACATGAATCAAACAAAATATTGAATATGATTGTGTTTTTTAAAGCAACTTCACCACGAATGCTCTTTCACATTTCTGAAAATCATACAAAACACCATTGTATTTAAAGATAGAAAATCAACAGTTATAAATGCACCAAAAATGCATTAAAAGTTAGCAAACAGCTGTTTCGAATCTACTGTCGAGATTCTTCATCAGTGCAAAACTCAGCGAGCTAGAAAAAACAAAACTGAGCCAAAAATAAAAACAACAACAATGGAATCAATGCCCGTTGACGCCAAAATATATTAAAAAAATAATAAAATATTATGTTGTTCTATCAGCTTATGCATTCGATAAAATTCGGGCTTTTAAGAAAAAAATGTTTCAGTTGACTATTTATTGTAGAGTTTGATAGATAAATAAGGCAATTATGAAAAGAGCAATTTAAATATTATCTATTCACCATATTTCTAAAATAGCTAACATTATGATCGCAGAGATTGACCATTGAATTTAAACAATTTTCAAGTGATTCATTTTCATTTGATAGTTTTTGAACTCTAAACCTCTCAACTTGAGAATATGGGTATCTGTGGAAACCTTAATACATCCTCTATCAATATTATATTATATTTCGCAACGTACATCTGCTCTTGACAAATCTATTACAGTGTTTCGTTTTTGGAATGCAGCAGAATAAATAAAGTTAAATAAAGTTTTCCTTAGAAAAATAAGGTGAATGTTTTTTGAATGTGTGAAATTCATTTTTTGATACAGATGTCATATACGCATCACATTGGCGTGATTGAAACAAAATGAACATTTTATGCCTCTTATGGTAATCCATCTCTGTTTTTAATTTATTAATGAACTATTCATTTACTTTCATTTGCATAGAAAAGTAAAATAGAAAATAGAAATGTATCTGTCATTTGAAAACGAAGTTTCCGTTAAAGTGGCGCCAGAAATGTATCACCCCAACGTGGTGCATATATGACGTTTGTGTCTCTTTCTTACAACATGGGTGCGTGCCGTGTTTGCATTTGCACCTAAATTTAGTTATTTAGCTCTATTTTTGTAATATTAACTGGAGTTTGTACAATGTACGGTACTACTTGATTATTCTGTCTAGAAAAAAATTAATAGAAGATTATAGGAATAAATGTCAATAATCGGTGATCATAAGTATGATAGCAATTGATATTACACGTGATACACGTATTTTTTTACGTCATAAGTGCTTTTTAATTCGACTTTTAATTTGTATTTATTATTTATGTTTATTGTTCTTTCGTTATTTAAAATGAATTTATGTAAATTTGAATAGTTTGATGAAACTGGCCGACGTGTTAATCAAGTAGCACTCAATTTACATTTGAAAATATCATATTTCACAAAAAACTTCGGCACAAACCCGGATTTGCAAGATTTCCTTCCAGTGCCAATGCGGCAAAATCCTCGTTTTAGAATAGCAGAGAAATGTGCATTTTTAAAATTATTTTCATTATTTTAAAACGAAAATAATAATAAATAAAAAAAGTTACTGTAGCATAAAACAATTTATAGAAGTTCTAAAAAGAAATTGAAAGTAAATAAACAATTTATTAATACAGAAACAACTATTGCTGAGTTACCATATAAGGCAAAATATCACCATTTTGGCGACAGTCACATACCTCAGTGTGTATATAATATCTGTGCCAAACATGTTTGGAAAAAACAATAATCGTTATTTATACAGCATGTTTAAATACTGTTAGTATAGTGAAAAAAATGTATACATGACATATACGCACCACATTGCCGCTTTTTTTTTTTTTTTTTTTTTTTTTTTTTTTTTTTTTCCTTTTTAAAGCCGATTCGGAGAAAATTTTGTTTTCAAATACCAGTTACATATATAGTTTACAATTATTTTCTGTTATTTTAAATAGAAAATAACAATAAATTTTAAAAAGTTTAGTTAATAATTATAAAACAAAACTATTTATATCCTTTAAAAAATAAAATAAAATAAAATAAAAATTTATTAATAAATAAACAACAGCCAGGTTACCAAGTGAGGCATAAAATAGCCATTTTATTGCAGTCTTGCAAATGTGGCGCATATATGACAAATGTGCCTAGATTAAAATAGTTTATATAATTGGAAAAAAAAGAAAAAAAATTGTAAATAGACAATTTATTAATAAATAGACAATAACATCCGGGTTGCCATATCAAGCAAAATAATGACACTTTGGCGTCAGTTAATTACCCAGATGTATATATGGTATTGGCGTAAGAGACAAATCGCACCAATGTAGTGCGTATGAGATATCTGTGCCAAAAATTTTTTTAAAAGTTGCAGTTAAATTATTTTACAATATCTACGTATGTGGAAAGACATTTACTCTAAAATTTAAATATTATTCATTTTTGTAGCATTAACTGCTATATATGTATTTAAGTTAAATGTAAAAATTTTTCCTAAAAATGCTCTCACTCATTAAAAGAGAGAGAGAGAAAATAGTTCTTGAGAACATCGCTCCATCTTGTGCTTTTTTTTTTTTTTTTTTGGTTTAGAATAGTATTGATTGGCGACAAAAGTAGATTGAAACACCCAATTGAAGAAACAACATACAAATAACAATTAGAGCCTTTTTTAAAAAAAAAATAATTCTGCGAGTTTCTTCTGTAAAACACATAACGGGAAAATTAGATTTAAAAATAGTTTTAGAAAAAGAAAGAAAAAAAAATACTTATGTTTTACCTAATGAAATTTTTAAGATGTTGTTTTCTTTTAATCTGGCTCGAAAGAAATAAATAGCCAAATATTGTGTCACTTCAAAACTTTCTTTCTTACTTTTAAACTTACTTTTAAAATATTATAAATATTCTTTTTTTTTTTTTCATTAAAGATAATTTTTTTTCCTTTCATAATATTATTTTGCATTAAACGGATTTTTTTCTTTTTATCATTATTTATTTTAAATTAATGAATTAACAGGTTTTTTTTTTTTCGAAATGTTTATATTATTTTCCATTAGAGAAAGCATTTCATTTCTTTTTTGAAATATAATTATCGCCAAAAAATTAGTTGTTGCAACCCTTCCGTCAAAAATAACCTAAAAATACGAAATTTAGTACGAAAAATCAGAGTTATCCCTGTATATTTGTATCATAAACCTCCGCAAAAATATTTCCTATCGAATGATATAATCTACAAAAAGATCCATCGGGTAGTTTTTGAAAACACCCGTTTGGAAGTTTCAGAACTTCTGCTTTATAATATATACTAGCGGCCTTCGCCCGCTACGCTGGTCGGTTTATCTAAAGAAATCTTGAAGAAGTAGTTAGATAAGGTTCAGACATACATTAAAAAAAAAAAAAAGCAAGTCGATCATTCAAAAAACGTTGGGAAATATCAAATATTTACTGTAATTTTTTAAGAAAAACAAAGTTTCGAAAAAAAAAATTAAATCGAAAAAAAAAATTACACTGACATATTAATGCAAGGAAATTTTCCCAGAGAGAAAATTCGCCTTGAATACAATATTTCAAATTCTTTTAATTGCTTATAGGCGTTAATGCCAACATAGTGAAAAAAAATTCCATGCTGGGAATCGAACCCGGGCCATCAGTATGGCGCACTGACGTTCTACCGACTAAACCACATGGAACGACAGCCAGCTTGAAACTTTCTCATACTTAAGTAGACTGGCGAAAACATAACGATAGCGCGTTTTAAAATCGCACAGTGACATCTATTGGATTTTATATGTACTAAAAAACGTTATGTACTAAAAAACGTGAGCAGCGCACCTAATAGTTTCTTTTGTTTTTTTTTGTTACTTTTTTGTCTGTTGTCCGATTTTGATGAAACAAAGCCTATACACTGCCCGGGAGTGTGCATTCTTCATTAGTGAAAACCGCATAAAAATCCATTCAGTAGTTACGAAGATAACCTCGAACAAACAGACAGACAGACAGACAGACAGACAGACAAAAAATTCAAAAAAATTTTTTTTGTGTTTCATTGGTTTTCTTTTATCGCCCTGACTCCATTTTTGTCAATTATCTTCAATGTACAGACACACCGGGTCCTACTGTTTTATTATATGTATAGATGATTATGCTTACAATACCATTGCACTTTAAGAACTTTTATAGTTTTTTTTTTTTTTTTTTTTTTTTTGAGATTGTGTAACGGGAATCTTATTTCACAGCCCAAACAAAAAGACAATGAAAATAGACTTGACACTCAACATGTTAAATGAAATGGAAAATTCTTGAGAATTTAGTGACTAGGTGTACAATGATAATTTTAGAATGTTTCTATAGTAATACAGACAGCAGCAAATTTTTGTGATTCATACATATAGCCACTTATATGTTTCTTTGATAAATTGTTTTAAAAAATATTATTGCACACATGCTCATCTTATTTAATTATTCTGGGTTGTTGTGCATGCATTTTGATCTTTTATTATTTTCTTTGCATTTATTTCTTTTGAGAGTCCATTTTGAACTTTTTTTTTTTTTATTCAATTACTTATGCTAAGTGAATTCTTGGGATAGTTCACAAGAAGGGCATTAAGTTTTATGTTATGCATTGATTTTTTATTTTAGATTAGTAATCTTGCTCAACAAATATCAAGCCATCATCATCATATATTTTTAATGTATCAGTGTACTTAAAACTCAGTTTTGTATCTCGATATATGTCCAATAATTTAAGATAAATTAATCTTTTTAAACACTTTGTATTAAAACCCTCTAACAGCCTTGCAAACAGGCAAAATTGTAATGTTGTTTTCACTGCATTGTATTTTAAATTCGATTAAAAGAATATTTTTGCAATATTCTTTTAAAAAATTTAATTAAGAATATTAATCTAATCCCTGTGAGTATTAATGATTGTTCAAATGCATTAAAGCAACATGATTATATTACTTTAAATAATTCTTGTGTTTCAGTGAAACCTTCAGCTTAGTGAGCTATTAACATAGGCTTGTTAGTGAGAAAGAAAAGAGCAAAAAAAGAAATCATAAAAAGACCTTACATTTTAAACATCAAAGGAAAGTGGAAAATTCAAATAATTTAACAACTGTTTCTTTTCCCTAATATTTTTTTCAAGTATAAACAAGGAAGAAAAATGATGCCTCTTATACAGATTATAAACACTTTCCAAATTATAAAACTACAGTTACAAAATATCAATCTTTTAATAAAGACAAAATAAATAAATAAATAAATAAATAAAAATAAAAAAAATAAAAACATTGTTTTACTTTAAAAATCTCCAGTTTATTTAGTTAAAATCTTACAATCCCATACATTGATAAAAAATTAAATAAAATAGAACATTGCATCAAGACAACATAAGTGATAAGAAAAACACAAAATTTGCATGCTTACATGGTTGTAAATTATTTGGGTGTTTTTTATTTATAATTAAACCCATTCTCCAAGAATAAGATAAATTTTTAATAAATAAGAAAATCTATTCAAAATAATGATTAAAAAATAAATAAAATGTGCCATAATTTAATCTATGGGGCCGTTCATAAATGATGTCAAACTGTAAGGGAGAGAGAGGGAATAAGAAGAAATGTGACATCACACATTTTGGTTAAAATAAATGCATTAAAATTTAATAGATTAAATTATAAAGAATGATGTTATTTTAAAATTAAAATATTCTGTGTTCATAAAGATAAAAGTTAAAGTCAAATTTGTAAAATTCTATTCCAACTTAAAAATACTACTGTTTTGAATTGCTCTTTTATATTAATATTTTATTACTATTGTATATTAATTATGTTTTTTGTTGTAAAACTTATTTCATGCAAAATATGAATAACTTTTATCATTCAGTTCACAAATGTCATTAAAACAGTTAAAGTTTTAAAATAAAATTTGAAATGTAATCTAAAACGTAATGCTTTGTTTATGAACTGCAAGTATATGTTTACGTAATATAGTGCAACATATGACAAGAGGGGGGGAGGGGAGGTGAAATGAAGTGTGATACTTTGTGACAAAGGGTGGGAGGGGCGTCAAAAATATGGGAAAAACATGTGACATCATTTATGGATGGCTCCTTATTAATAAATTAGAAAGTAAAAAGTATGAACTACAAAAATCTATTTTGTAGAGTTTTAAAAAGAAAACTCACAACAGATAAACTTGGAGATGAATGGGGAGTCTGTTCTGTAAAATTTTGGTGCATGGATACATCACAAGATGTTGAATCGTCATCTTCAACAACAGATGCAGGCCGTGATCTCCTGCCATACTTTTTCCTTCCTAATGTGAATTTAGGGGATACTTCACGATCTGTAAAAGATGGAACAAAAAATTGCATAAAAACAAATAAAGATACATTGCATTGAACATATTTTATTTTATTTAAGTACAAAGAACATAATAACTGCTTAAATTTGAAACTAAAAATCGAACATAAACAATAAAAGGGCATGCAGGAACCTCTCCTGAAACGAGTTTTGAATTCAGGGGGTGGCCCGAAAGGGACATTTCTCCCCACTCCCCCCATAATATTTGAGATTTTGCGTTCTCAATTGTAAAAAAGTACAATAGTATGTTCCTTTTAAAGAGTTAATAAAATTCATGATGATTTTTTCATACAAATCTTTAATTAAATAATCAATACATTCATCAATAAATGATATAAGAACAACAGCTTAAATGCATAAAAAGTAATTTCTAGGGTATAATGAACAAAATAATGGCAAAACTGTTTAGCTAGAACGCAACTGCAAAATATGCAGCATCTGAACAACATTTTTTTGTTTGTTTTTATAAACATTCAAAAACAGATTGAATGCTTTTAACCCTTTGAGCTCTTATGGTAAAATTTTCTACCACATAATTTTAATTCCGAAATGTCACAACGGCACCAGAAAATTCCACCAGATTTATTTGAAAAAGGTTTAATGCATTTTTTCGTGTATATTGTTAACCGTTTTTTTTTTTTCTTTGAAAAATACTGGTGCCAATGTCACATTTGGAATTTTGAAGAAATTTGCCCACCACAGCTCAAAGAGTTAAACAAAAGAAGAAAATTGCACTTTTAAAAGATAAAATTACACATAAAAGAGTTGGCAAAGGTTTTCTTAACTTAATGCACTTTGTACAGAAGAAAATAAAGTGAAAATTTTCAAAGGGGAAGGGGGGTAGAAAAGGAGTTTAAATGAGAAATTAATTGATAGTTACTATAAAGAAAAAATCAGAATTAAAAAAAAAAAATTAAAGATCTTAAACTTTGTAAGCTGGGTTGAGGTAAGCAAGGAAGGTAAAATGACAGAAGCAGAAATTTTTTGGAAGGGTTGGAAGAGGTTTGATTAGATGATTGCTTAGTTATTTATCATTACTAAAAATTTACAGTTGGTAAAAGAGAAAGAAAGTTTGAATGACTAAATTTTGCATGATATGAAAGAAAAGAGGGTTAGGAGGAGAAAGAAAGGCAATTTCAGAAGAGTAGACACTTGTAAATGATTATTTATTGTTATTGTTACAATAAAGTAACAAATGGATAAGGCAAAAAAAGTTAACAAAAAATTAAGAGGTTTGAAGATCTTTAACATTGTGAGCTGGGTTTGGAAAGAGGGGACAAACAGGGAGAAGCAGAAATTTTATGGATGATAAAGAAGTTTATTAGATGATTAAATATTAATCGTTAATAAGGAATTATAAATAGAACAGGAAAAGAGTGAAAGAGTTTTCATTAAATTTTGTGGGGAATTTTGCTTGGGAAAAAAAAAAGAGCACAAAAGGGTGCTATAGAGGAATAAGCAATTTCAAATGGAGGAAGAGAGAATTTTAAATGGTTTGTTATTTAATGTTACAATAAAGTAAAGTATTTAAGTAGAAAAGTAGAAAAATAAGTTTATCTTGTAAACTAGGAAGGACAAGGGGTGAAGAAGGAGAGGAATGTAGTTTATTAAATAATTAATTAACTACCTTATTAAAGATTTACAAATAAGACAAAGGCATGAAGTTAAGAGTTTTAAAAACTTTGAATTCTGTGTGCTTGGTAAATGAAGTAGGAACAAAGAGATTGTCGATTTTGGGTGAGGATATTGGTAAATTATATAATGGATAATTTATTGTTACCATAAAGTAACAGAAAGTTAAAAAACAAACACTTTTAAGGAAATTTAACTTGATGAATTGGGAAGAGGAAGGAAAACATAGTCTGACAAACATATATACATATGTGTATCTCAAAATACAGGGTGTCCCAGAACTTTGTGTACAAACTTGGAGGGAAGGTAGAGAACATCGTTAGAAACCATAATTACAAAGGAAAGTAGGGGTGGAAATGTCACCCTCACATGATAAAAAGTCACAAAGACACAATAAGGCTACAACACTGAATTTAGTGTAAAAGGCTTTATTACACAACAAAAGAGTGCAATGTAACAATTAAATGCATCACAGAAGGTGTTCGAAATTATGCCCATTGACATGAATGCACACATGACACCTATGCGGCATGGATTGGCGAAAATTTTCGAAGATACACGGCATTTCTCTGACAATCGCAGCAGCAATGCCGATTCGTGCCACGAGGTCCATTTCAGAATTTATGGGCATGTCGGACACAATATTCTTTGTGGCACTATAGAAAAAATAATCAAGAGATAAATCAGGCAATCTGGGAGACCTAATGATGGGACCATCACACTCAATCAAAATGCCCGATCCACGTGGTGTGGGGACATTATTAAGCAGTTCTGGAAGTATTTCTTGAAGAAAGACGAGATACTTCTGAGCATCCAGTCGAGGCAGTAAGATGTATCGCCCGACTATACTTCCCATGATACCCGCCTACACATTTTTATCGCCATACACTGAAGCGTTGTTGTGTGGCTCATGGTCGGGTTTCGTGTGGGTTCTCTAAGGCCCACATGTGGGCATTGTGTGTATTTAACACCCCTACACATGAAAAGATCGATTCATCACTGAACATAACTGAACTGGAAAATGGTGTGTTGGCTGCACTTTCTTGTAGAAACCACTGTGCAAATGCTACATGTAGAGGCTGATCATCCAGCTGCAATAAGTGAACTCTCTGAAGATGAAAGGGGGGAGGGGGGGGTAAGGTTTCACCCTGCAATATGCGATGGACAGTTTATCTAAATGTTCTGGTCACTGCGGCAAGCGACCGTACACTGGTATTGGGATTTTGGTCCACTGTATGCAACAGACACTCTTTGAATATGGGTGTTCATGCTGTTTGAGGGAGGCCTACCAGTATCGTGAATCGTGGCTGTAAAGGATCCAGACTCCGCAAGGTTCTGGTGTACCCGAGTGAACATTTGATGATTTGGTTGGCACCTCATTGGATATCTTTCCAGATACAACTGAACAGCAGTGCGTCCATTTCCGTCGGCTAGGCCGTAGATGAAGTGGATGTCCGTCAATTCAACATTTGTGAAACGATTCATGTTAATCGCATGCAATTGGCATCCAAATGAGGAAGTCACACGTGCTGATCTTGAAACTCACGTAGAGCGCCACCTATCAATTTCTGCCTATGCAATCCTATGTAATTATGATTCCTAACGATGTCCTTTACCACTCCTCAAAGTTTGTACACGAAGTTCTGGGATACCCTCTGTAACAATTACTTATTTATTAAATACTTTATGTCTAAAGTTTTTTATGAAATTTGTTTGCCCACATAAGTTTGGAAAACTTGTAAATATTTCATTTACAAACCTGCTACATCTTCACTACCATTGGCTTTAAAAGCATCATCAGCTGGAATATCTTGACTCAAAATAGCAACAAAACATTCTTTGAACTCCTCAAAATTTACCTGTAAGAAGATGAAATGGTATAAAGTAATAAAATCTAAAATAAGATTCCATTTAAAAGAAAAATACATTTTGGTGATACAAAGTATTAAAATTTTGACTTTTATACTTTAATTTTACTACATATCCCTTTAGAAACAGACATTTTTAAAATATTTATTTTTTAATTTATAATTTTTAATGAAATATAAGATAAAAGATATGACAATACTTGTCTACTTTCCATTGTTTACTTTCTATATATGGATACATATAAACATGCAGGTTGTGGTTTTGAGTTATCGAAATAGATTCATGCTAGCAACAAGATGTATCAGCTAAGTCAGGCCTGTCCAACCTTTTGAAAAGCAGGGGCGCATCTCAGCTTTTGGCAATTAATGAAGGGCGCCATTATTAAAATGGCTCAAAACATGCAAGAAAATCATCTTTTAATATTAGTAGCAACACATATAGGCAAATGAATAACGCAGTGGAAACACAATGCCCCTGTAGATCTAAAGTGCCATATAAAATCAAAGTAACTGTAAATTGTAGTAAATTTCCAATAATACATTTTTCTGTGAGAGATTATCTCAGACATTTTTGAATTGGAAGGGGATAGAAAATGAAATATCACTTATTATTAAAAAAATGGTAATGGCAAATACTCTGCAATAACTGCAACTTTTTTTGGACGTGTAAATTTGCAGTTACAAAGTACAGAAACAAAATCATGGGTGGTTCCTAAGAGAGAGCCCGAAAGGGTTCTTATTGATGGAAATCCTTTCTCAAGATTTTATAAAAATTTTTTAAAAACAAAATCATCAAAATTATTTAAAGTTACAAAGGTCTGGGGGAGAGAAAGACAGACTTTATCCTGTCTTATAAAACATCCAAATGGCCAATGAAACAACATCAATAATGATTACAAAACTTTCTGAACTTTCATGCATGAAGGAGGGAGAAGATTTCTTATTTTTCTTCTACATTTTACTTTTTAACATATTAAAAAAATTATTGCCGACATTTATTAATTTCCATCGGCATAATTTCCATAAAAAAAATACAAAAAGAATAACTACAAATTAGTGAATAAACGCAACAGCACAAGATTTCTTTCTTTAAAAAATTAATCATTGTGCTGTTGCATTTCTTTTAATACATTGTGTACGTTATAATTGTTGATGCGTGAAATACACTTGTACAGATTTTTAAAACATCTCTCAAGCAAAATTGTAATTTAATAAGAGAATGCGAAAAAGTAAATTTCAGTCATACAAATGCAATCTCATAATTCAATTATATCTTTAACGAAAAAACTCTTTTTACTTTGAATGCAAACAAAATTTTTAAAAAGAAGTGAATAAATGCTATGCTCTCAAAAATTAATAAAACTAAATTTAAATTATAATATTCTTTTACTTATGGTGAAAAAATTTTTTAATTATATAAACAAAGTTTTAGAAATAGATATCAAATAATATCATTACATCCAGCATGTTTCTTAAATTCTTTTACTTATATCAATTACTAATAGCTAGTGCCAAAACAGTGTTGGTTTATCTGGTTATCCATTGTTAATAATAGTTTGTTATCCATTATTTTTAATTTAGAATTTAAAACATAATTGGATAGTTTTTTAATATTTTGGAGAAAAAGAAGGAGAATAGATGTGATACAGTACAGATTAAGTGTTTATTTCCATATGTTGAATTGTCGGTATACTTATGACCAGTGCTGTAGTTGGAAAAAAATATTTGTGGAAACTCACCTTTTTGCAGAGTTGATTTTGATGCTACTGGATTTTACTAAGGCAAAAACTAATTTAAAACAATTAGCCAAAAGCCCACTAAAGTTGACTGTTATAATTATTATATTCTAGTTTTTTTAAAAAGTTTTGTGCTTGAAGACAATATATATATACATATATATATACAGGGTTGTTATAATTAAAGTTCGCCTATTCAGAAGGCTTTAGAGCCGGTTCTATGGCTCAAAACGAATCAGAATTTCACTAGTACGTAGTTGAAAACATGCGCTCTGCGAAAATCGAAAAAAAATTTAGTTCAAATTTTTGTTAGTAGGTGGCGCTGCGCCATTATTTAAGCCAATATTTGCAGATTCCTTTATTTTTTGGGGATTTTTGAAAGATTCTGTATTTGAAAACTGATGTCAGACAATCTCTGATCTGAAACACAGCATTAGACTTCATATTCGCTCAATCTTTCAGGACAGTTTACGCAATGCTGTAGAAAGCACAATTCTGAGAATGGAATGCATTATTAAAAATGGCGGAGGATTCATTGAGCATGCGTCATGTTATTCTTCTTTATTTCCTTACTGTCGAGCGACATGTTTTATTTTTGTTGATGCAGATTACATCACATGAAATGATATTCATTTTTCTGTATTGTTTGGAGTCATAGGTCAGGCTCTAGAGCTGTCTGATTGGATGAACTTAGTTATAACAATTGGCAGCTTGTTGAAATTTGTTGAAACTTTTAAATTTGCGTGTTTCGTCTGGATTGACTGATATTGATATAATGAATCTACAAATATCGCCTTAAATATTGGCGCAGCGCCACCTAGTGATAAAAAATTGGACTAATTTTTTTTCGATTTTCGCAGAGCGCATCTCTTTAACTATGTACTAGTGAAATTTTGTTCCGTTTGGAGCAATAGAACCGGCTCCAGAGCCTTCTGAATAGGCGAACTTTAATTATAACAACCCTGTATATATATATATATATTTTACACTAACAAACCAGATATTTCTGGGAACGGCGTTCCCACCCAATTATAGCACTGGACATCGGAATACTTATGTCTAACATGGCAGCCATAAGTTGCTTTTTTTGAAGATGAATGAAACCTGGAGTTGTCACATTCGCGTATTATACAGGATGCAATATGTTATCTATCACTGACCTTTAATTTCTCAACTGTTGGTTGTAGACATATAGTTCCAATTACAAATGTGTTTCAAATGAAGTAAATATTCATGCTGTGGCATTGTTTAAAGTAAAAAATCAATTTTATAAAAATTTCAAAATTAACTTTTTATACAGTCCCCCAGTCCTTATAGTCATATTTAATAAAAATTTACACATATCATAAGAGATATAACACAAACAGTTTGATTTCTGTACTACAGAAATTGACAGAATTATTAAATTTCAAAGTTTGAGATTTTTGCACATGTTTTTCTCTTTCATTCGGGGATCGGTTAAAAAATTAACTAATGTAATTTGAGATTGAAATCAGGGTGCAATGCCCCAGCTTTATCTGATACCACCATATCATCAAAAAGAGTTATTTCATCTAAAAATTGCAGTTAACTTCAAGGGGGTGAAATAACACACAAAAGTGAAAGTAGTTATGTTTCTTATCATAAACCTGAGCAAAACCATAAGTCGTTTTGAGCATGTATCAGGTCTGTTTTATTTTAGGGGCATTCTGCATCAAATCAGACAGTAAAATATCGATATGTAACTCTCCATTACATATATCAAGAATGCAAACTCATGCAAGTTTTCAAAACTTTAATAATATTTTCTCAAAAACTATTTTATCAAAGAACACCTTCCCCCCCTCTAATATATATATATATATATATATATATATATATATATACATATATTGGTTATTATATCTTAGTAGTAAGAATAAACACATGCAATTTTATTAAAATCTATAATGGTGGGTCACATATTGATATTTTACTGCCTCAATTGATGTAGGATGCCCCTAAAATAAAAAAAGACCTGGCACATGCTCAAAATGGTGGTTTTGCTTGGGTTTTACGATAACAAACAATACCTACTTTGATTGTTGAATGTTATTTGACGCCCTTAAAGTTAACTGAAATTTTTAGATGAAATAACTCTCTTTTGTAATACCCTGATATGGTGGTACCGGATAAAGCTGGTTTTACCATAAAAAAGAGACATTGCACTCTGATTTCAATCTCGAATTACTTTAATTAATTTTTTAACTGATCCCCGAATGAAAGAGAAAATCATGTCCAAAAATCTCAAATTTTGAAATTTAATAACTATATCATTTTTTGTAGTACAGATGTCAAACTTCTTGTGTAATATCTTTAATGATATGTGTAAACTTTTACTAAATGTAACTATAGGGGCCGGGGGACTGTATAAAAAGTTAGATTGTAATTTTTAAAAAAATTATGTTTTACTTTACTTTACTTTAAACAACACCAAAACATGAAATTTACCTCATTTGAAACATTTTTGAAACTGTAACTATACATCTACGACCAATGGTTGAGAAATTAAAGGTTACCAATAGATAACATATTGCAAATAGATATTCTTTGTGATGTGATTAAGCAATCCAATCCAAACATACTTGTGCAAATTAAAGCTTCACTATAGAATATTGGAGGTAGATATTTCAGTGCATTAAGGCTGTTTGTTCCCAAGTTCCCTGCTCAAAAATGCAAAATTTTCTGACACTATTACATATTCAATTTTATATGTAAAGGAATAAAATTGGCAGGGTCGACTAAGGTCGAGTATTTAAAATCAAGTTGATTTTTCCAGTATCAAGTTATAAGTAATTTTGGTTGTGGGTCATAAGACAACTTGTTTTTCTTCTTTCCTGTGTTGGAAATTTGGCTCAATACAGCAACTTTGACAATATTTTCTGAATGATCTTCTGCATTTAGCAAAAAATGGAAAAAGTATTTCAATTATGTAGTTTTCAAATAATAACAGCTGTCAATTTCTGAACAAAAATGAACTAAAATTTGTACCAGAATGTAGTCATTTGAATTTGAGAACAGCCTTAACCTCCTCAGTCCTGATGTCGCCTGGAGGCGACACTCAAAAACTCCCTTTAAATTAATTTAATTTCTTCTAGAATTGTTAAAATTAGATCTAGACTTTTTTAATAGATGCATACATGTTAGAAGCATCGGTATACAAACTAATGCATGTTTGGAAATGTTTTATAATGATTTTAAACTAGTTTTTGTAGTCCCACGTAAAATTTGTCTCAGGGCTGAGGAGGTTAAAATGAGAAGATGTCTTTTATTGACATGTCAGATTCATAACTGAATAAAAAAACTTCTTATACAAACAGCGTAGAAATTTGACGATACAAAAAAGTAGGCTGAAAATGTACCTTACAAGGAAGGTCTCCATACTGGGCATACCCAGAATGTTATGAAAAAAAAAGCCAGTTAAAGTACTTATGTATATAATAAAGGATCAGTCAAGATTAGCGGCGAAATCACATTAGATATTGTGTAAAAAAATAAAATATTTTTCGAATATTTGGCGTGAAAAGACTATAGAGTCACTTGATTTGGCGAGCAGCCCTTCTCCTTGCCAAAAGCAAATGATTATAATGAAACTCAAAACTATGTTGGATATTTAGTTTGCGTGTAAATGGTATTTAACAGGGTTGGTAAAAAAAACGGGTTTTTTTGAAAAAAAAACAAAAACCATGGTTTTTTTGGTTTAAACCAGGTTTTTTTGGTTTAAACCGGGTTTTTTTTAATATGTTTTCTTGTTACATATACATGCAAATTTATGAACAAAAGTAAACATTTTTGCAAATATAAGTAATAATTTGATTTAAAGGTAATTCTAATCAATATAATTATTTAATATACAATCAATTATGTAGAAAATTGAAATTCTTTAAAATCTAAACATTTTTAGAAAAAGCTGTGTCTTATATTTCATAAATAAAATGCACTACATAATGAAACATTGATACCCTGAAAATCTTAATGAACAATCTTTTGATTACTAGCACTATAAATAAATATGATATAGATTCATATATAAAACTTCATATATATTATTTTCAAATGGTTATTCAAAATAATTAATTTGAAATACTTGTTATATGTGATGTCTGATTTTTTTTTTAGAAGACTGCATGAGTTAATTATCTTTTATTGAAAAATAAAGTTTTTTATAAAGAATTTTTGGAAGGATTTGAATTTAGCAGTAGAGCTTCAAGCACTTCACACTTCAAGCATTGTGTTTTCTAAAACTACCAGTTAAAAGATGACTGTTAAATAAACAAAAATATCTATTTAACAGCTTTTTAGACTATTGAAAAACATTGATGTTAAAATATACAGTAGCTTTATAAATGTTGTCATCTACCAAAGAATTTAAACAGCCATCGGACTGCATGCACACACATGCATAACACTTAGTATTTTTAAACATCTAAACTAAAAATTGCATTTTTTAGGCATTTTTATGAGACATTTTTTCTATTACCTCTCAAGCAAACCTTGTCTTGCCCCTCCTCCCCCCTTTCTGCCAATTTTCTTAACTCATCTAAGTAATGGGTTTGGCTATGAAATAGAAGATTTAAATATATCTTTTGCATATTTTAGTTAAATGTAAACAGGTGCTTTACTAGTGCCTAATTTTTCAATGTCTTCTTATTCGACTTCATATCTTGAGTTTTTTTTTATTCTTAAAAAATAATCCCTCCAATCAAGAAAAATTTCTTTTAGAGCTTGACTGAAATTTTAAAGATCATTTATGTCATTATCTGTACATCTGCGTTTCTCAAAGGAAAATATTTTTTAAATCTAAATATTGCATATTTTTCATCTATTTTATTTTTGCTAAATTTACATGATTTAAGTGTTTTCTGTAGAGTTTCAGATATGTTCATCAGTGCATGAAATATGCATTCTACATGTATACTAACATGACCTTGACTAGACTCACTATGTCTTATGGTTACTATTGAGATAAGACTTAAAAATAGAAATTACTTTCATCCAATAATTTGAAACACTTAAATTACAAAAATGAGAAAATATTATATTAGGTTTGTTCTAAAAAACTAATTGGTTTGAACTGTGCCAACCTAGCTGGCAAAAGAATAAAATTATAATGCAAAAAAATCCAATCCCGATGTAAGAATGCAAGAAAAACAAAGGCTTGTTAAAATCACTAATCACAGAGCAAATAAAAAGCTCACTACCAATTATTCAATAGCATACATAACAAAAAGAATTTCTGAAATGATGAAATCCTTAGTAAATCTTAACTAATCAAGCAATTTAAATTATAAAAGTGCATTTTTACCTCGAGTCTACTCTTCTGGCTATATATATATGTTTTACAAATAATGGCTATATATATATATACATATAGGCCTTAAAAAAGAAAAAGAAAGAAAGAAAACTGGTTAGTTTTTTCTAACCAGCTAATTTAAAAAAAAAAAAATAGTTATTCTGCCATATAGATTTACAGCTTACAAGAAAAGTTGAGTTGATTAAAATTTTTTGTCCTTTTAGAAATTTATTAATTCATCATTTTTCTACAGCTTTGCTTGTAGCTTCTTCATAATTTGGATTTTGCATTTTTCAATAATGTGTAAAATAAAACATTTGGATAAAAGAATAAAAAAAACAATTGGTTTAAACCATGGTTTTAACCAACTTGGTTTAAACCAAACAACCCTGGTATTTAATGAATTTAAACATAAACAATGAGAGACTTTAATATATTATATACTTCTATATACATATTGTATTATATATGAGGACCCCAGAAGCCAAGGGGTATAAGTGACAAAATTGAAAAAAATAAACTAAATACACAGTCGACCTAAAAATATGCTTTTTTCATTTCAGGTAAAGAAATATAAGTGATTTTCTTATGATTTGCTGAGTTATAGAGGCAAACCACTTTTTTCGAAAAACAAACAATATTGATTAATTATACATTTAAAGAAAATTGTACTTTATTTTTTAACAGTTATTGAAATAAGAGTTTAAAGACCAGAATGCAACAAGCAGAAATTTCTTATTTCAATTCACTCAATTGTTATTGATGTTCCAATTTAACATCAATTATCTTTAAACTCAATTTACTCCAAATCAAAATTTTGTCACTTGTACCCCTTGGCTTCTGAGGTCGTCATATATATTACTCCTTGAAGTAGTTATTTAATTAATTGCTGGAAAAAATGTTTTCATAGCTAAAAAAAATCATATTGAGAAAAATTATCTTCATACATTTAAGTGTATTCAAAAATAAACGTCATATGTTTCCATAGCAACAAAATCTAATCGACAATTCTCAATTGGACTTTGAGCTTGAAACAAATTTAATTAAATTTAAATTATGAATTTCGTTTTAAATCTCAAATTTTGATGATTAAATTTGATTTTAAATACATATAAATTTTGATATAACAAAACTATACTTAAAACAAACTAAAACTTACAAAACTAAAGTTATTTAAATTAAACTTATCAAAACAAGTTCAACATGAAACTTTTTTTTTCTTGAAGTGTATTTGACATAAAGTATTTTTTTGAGATTACATTCCATTGCCAACCGGCGATAAATCGCCAAATAACGAAATTTTCATTATTTTTTTACGGTTACTGAATGGAGGTTCCGCCGAAATTTTTTTTATAAACGTATATATCCACACAAGAAGAACATTCTGTAATTTTTTCAGATTTTTTGGGGTATTTCCATATGGAGACCTTCCTTGTTAGATGTGTAAGAAAAATAATAAATAACTGCAAACATCAATAATTTTGATTTTATCCAAATGTAAGCATAACATTTTAATATCAACTTACATCAGAATTCTGTTCTAAAAGATGGCTTATCAGAACATCAGCATGTTCTGACAGATGTAGCTTTTCACACAGTGACCTCAAACCAGCTTCATTTAGAAAGCCCTCGCCAACTTCATCACAACTGTCAAAGACATCTTTAAGCTGAGTTACATACGTATCTTTCTCTTCAGATTCATCCATAGCTGAAATTAATAGTTTAAATTCTTATTTTACAAACATATTTAATTATTCAGAATAATATAATATTCATCAATACATTTACAAAATACCTAAATGCTAAGATTTTACTGAAAGAAATTTGTAATCCGTACAGAACCATTTATCCGGAATGGTTGGGGTCAGATGTATTCCGGATAACTGGTTTTTCCGGTTAACTGGTTGGGCATTAAAGCAGCATCCATTTGATAAGTTTTGTGAAACATATGTAGTTCTGGCATTACTACAATTTTAAATTTATTATTAGATTACTTGAACCAAGAATCTGATGCAAGTAAGATCAATTATTAGAGTTTGAAAGAAGATAATTTATGGAAACTCCTTGAACAAATTTTCTTCTGTTTTTTCAGCATAAAAATGAAAACATCTATGATATTATAATACTCCCTCTGTCCCAAATTAGTTGCAACATTTGAATACTTTTGTACTGATTATTGATATTTATGGCTTTATGATTTTGTTTGAACATTTTTCAGAGAGCTATACTATCAATCAACAATATTTACATACTTAACATTCCCTCCATAATTCCATAAATAAGTAATTAACAAGTTTAAAAAATCCTGGTTCACACGCTATTACGCCACGCCTCATTTTGTAAAGATTTTTTTAACAATAGTAACATAAAACTGTCTTCAAGCTAATCAATCGTGAATTCTCACACCTTATTACTTCTGACACCTAGTATACACCGTAATATTCATTCTTATAATTTTACTGGTGTCAATGTACTAAATTGCATCAGAAGTAACTTATGACTCCGCCTACTTGAAATGTCGCAACTAATTTGGGACAAAATTTTCATCCTAAATGTCGCAACTAATTTGGGACAGAGGGAGTATTATTTATTAATCTATAATATGATTATATGCTTCTATTTCAAACACTAGATGCTGTTATCAAACTATACAATTGTTTCAAGCAATGTATATGTCAAACTGATTGTGTAAGACACTTTTTTCTAAAAAGATTCTAACATCAGTCTGTTAGAAATATCATTCTGGATAACTGGTTTTCCAGATAAATGGCTCCATACTGTATTTGAATAAATCATTCAACTGTTTTAAAAAAAAAAAAAAAAAAAAAAAAGCATGAGAATCAATACTACAGCAATTTTTATATGCACCTGGTATTTTAAAAAAAAGTTTTTTTAATCAGTAATCAAAAATTATGGTTGACTACACTGGTAAAATGCTTTTTAGAATAGGCAACCATGTCAGGCACCAATGATAGCAATTTGCATTTTTCTTCTGAATTTTTTTTACATTTGTTGTTGTTGCTGTAGTTTTATTTAATTTTTGGGAAACTTTTTTTATTTCAATGATTTAGGTGAAAAAAATAATTTTAGTATACAACCAAACTGTAAAATTTTGAACTGGAATTTTTCAAAAAACATGTTTTGAAACTTTGTTCAAAGCATCGTTGGCAAAAAAAAAAAAACAGAATTTTTTTTCTTTTTTTTTCATTAAAAACCAAAAAGCCTGGTTTCATTTGTTTAAAAAGTTTTTTTTACATATAATCATTTTCTGTAACATATTTGTTGATAAAAATAAATATTGTATGTTTGAGTAATAATACTACATTTGAAAATAATTATCAGTTATGTAGGAAATTCAATACATTAACAATTAAAATATAAGTAATAGCTAAGTTTTATATTTAAAAAATAAATTATTGTACACAGTTAAAGCTTCATATTTTGAATATCTTTAATAAAAATTCTTTTATATTTAAGATAGATAAATATTCAATGTATTTTAATGAATATGAGCAAACCCCTTTCCTAGTTATTCAAAACATTTTCATTGATATCTTTGAAATCTCATTTTTCTGTTAGAACACTAAAAGAGCTATTATGGTCTTTTCTGATTAAATTCAAATATATACATATGACATTTGAGGGAGAAACTCGAAAAATCTTCACTGGTTCCCCTTTTTTTAAAACACTCAGTCGTGGCAAGCGAGGGAAAAACAAAATAAATAAATGTAGAAGATTCATTAAATTACACATTGGTTGCTGCAAGTTAGTTTATTAAACTGTAGTCATAAGAGAGGAAAAGGCTCCCTTTGCAAAGCTGTCTTGAATCGAAACATCAAAAAGAATATTCCATCATTACTCAGCAAGCCGTCCTTAACGTATGCACCGAAGAAAAGCAAAAAATCTCTCTCTTCTCCTCCAGGCTTCCTTCTTAAATCTAAAAATAAAGTTCTAGAAAATTCTCTACTCTCGAACCATCATTTTTCCATGTAAACATAATTCATGTCCAGAGTCAAGATTTTTATTTATTCAGACGATAAATTTATTTTTAAAAAATATTATTTAACTAATTTATAATAGACTCAAAATTTCGAATATATTAGAAAGACGATATTTTTGCAGACGATTAATTTTAAAAGAAAAAGAAAATAAATGAATTTATTGATATGCACAAAAATGAAATGTTGAAGGAGGGAAAAAATAAATAGATAAATAAAAATATTTTTTTTTTTTTTTTTTTTTTTTTTATTTAAGTATGGTTTTGGAATAAATCTAATAAGACTTTCTTAAAAAGTGTTGATAAAAACATAGAAAAAATGAATTTTATTTAGAATATTAAGAAATAAAGTTTAATTAACAATATTTTTTATTTAGAGCCATCTTTTTAATTTACACATATTGGAATAAATGCTTTTTAAGGTGAATTAAGAATTTATATCGTTTCCATAAAGATTAATAGATTAGATCTAGAAACAAGATTTTAATTTATTAAGTTGAACTAAGTACGGAATATTGTTATAAGGAAATTAATATAGTATAAAGGTTAATCTTGGCGAAAAAAATTAAAATTTTGTAATATTATCCCCCCTTCCCAAAACTGTGTATGAAATTGATAGTTAAATAAAACTACAAGTTCAGACAACAGAAATCTAATAACTTAGAAAAGTTAAATTTTAGAATAAAACTGTCAAACCCAAGAAGCTAAGAAATGGAAGAAAAAGATTCAGTTGAAAAATGTAATTTAGCTTTGAGACCCTTTCACGGCTTTGAAAAGTTATTAATTTGTATCTAAAATAAGTGTTTCAGCACTCTCCCATCCTATTTGCAGATATGAAGATAACATGATGTTTTATTTTGAACTAGTTATACATTCAAATTTTTCATTGTCATATACTTTTCTTAGCATAAATTGAAGTTATTACAACAATTTAATAATAAACATAGTACTTACAATGTGAACATGCATTAATTTATCATTCTGCATCAGAGAGAGAGAAAATAATTATGAGCCCCCCCCCCCCCCTATTGTTCACTTCTAGCTATGGCCTTGTATAAAATAAATACTGAATATTTCCGTACATAAGCCAAGTATATGACTTTTCAGTGAAAAATCGTCCAAAATTAGAAACCCATATATAAGCTGACGTTAAAAAATGGTGTTGAAAAAAATTCACCAAATGAAAACTTAGTACTCTTTTGTACATAGAAAAAAATGAGATCTCTGAAATTATTGATTTCTTCCATTTGGGCGCGCTGTCAAATCTGTTTAACTAAGTCCTGCTCATTCTGTTACGACTTGCTTGTTCATAAAAATGAAATAAATTTTGAATTCAACTATCACAAGAATGAGTGTATAGGTGAAAACTGGGAAATTCGATTAGTCTAGATTAGATTAGATTATTAAGTCTGACTAAACCTGAAATAAAGCTTTGTTATTTTATGATCCTGATGTGAATTAGTAATGTACATTTATGAGGCAAGTTTCATTGAATAATTAAGGAAAAACACATTTCATCTTTATAATGAATATTTAATTGTACATTATTGATTATTAACTTGACATTTGCTTTTAGTATTTTAATCATTTTAAAAATTATCTAAATTTTTATTATTTTAGTTTATTTCTTATTTTAATATTTTAATGCATTGTAAGCATAGAGATGAGAATGCTTGGAAAAAACTGAAAAAAAAAAAACTTTTTTTTTTCAGTTTTTTTCCCCCCGAAGGCTTATTTTTCAATTTTTCCAAACTGGAAAAATTGAAATTTCATTTGTAAAATAATACACTGAAAATTTTGTAATAGCTACATTCTCATACTTTTTAATTTAATTTATTTTTATGTTGAGTGCCCCACGTGAAAACTTTAATGTGGATAATCTGATCTCTCAGCAGAAATCTGTTTGAGATGACTTGAAAGTATCCTTCACATTTTTTTTTTCTAGTTTGAAACACAAGACCCTTCGCAAAATTTCTCTTGAAAATAGACATTTCAGAAAAAAGTTTAATCTCCAAACAATCTTTTACAAATGCAGATTGAAGAAAAAAAATTCTTACGTCATATAGCAGCTGAATCTTATCAAGTTGTATATATGTAAGAATAACTTTATTAAAAATGTTTAAATAAGAACCTAAATATAGCAATAATTTCTAAATCATAAATTCTGATTATATTTTGTATGAGTATATACAAGAAGTTCACAAAAACAGGATTACTTGAAAAAAATCTAGATATATAATTAAATAAAACTTCTCTTTTTTTAAATTAATTCATGTGCAAAATTATTTCAATAATATACCAATTAATGGAAATGGTAAAAATAAAAATTTAACATAAAATTTGAAGCATGCTACTAATAATAATTACTTTCTTCTATCTTTACAAGATGTAAGTATTGAATTATTGAAAAATTTGACTTCCAGTGTTTGGTGTATTTAAATATTTTAGAAGATCCTGAACACGATTTGGTGGTTTTTGGACAATATCTGTCACTCTGCGAGTCTGAATGTGACAAAAATTTTATGGGCACTATCTCAAGAACTGATGCACATAATTTCCCAAAATTTTAGATTCAATTACACCTTGATATAAACTCAAAATGCTTAGTTATTAGTGTATATCACCCAACCGATGGCGCTGCTATGCTGTATTATTCATGATTTCCACAATAGTTCTATCTCAAGAACTAATGTATGGATTTTCATAGAACTTCAGATTAAGTTAATACTTGATATAATTTCGTGCATATTACTTTTTGGTGTAAATCGCTCAGCAAATGACGCTGCTATGCTGCATTATTCATGTTTATCACAATAGCTCTATCTCAAAAACTAAAAGACAATTTTTCATCAAACTACAGATTCAGCCAGCTCTGATATATATTAATGTTGTTTAGTTTTTGGTGTAAATTGCCTTATAGGTGGCACTACTATGCTGCATTTTTCAAGATTTCGTTATAGCTGATTAACCACTTAACCGTCTGCCCCAAGATAAGTCAGGGATAAAAGCACTATTTCCCCATACCCTTCGCCGGTTAAGTGGTTAATTGAATGTTTTTTCAAGGTGTTGAATCTAAAATTAACCTTCACTTTACCTCCATAATATACAGTAATGTTGCAAAACATGGGCAGTTAGCATTAAAAAAATACAACTGCGATGAAAAAAAAAAAAAAAAAAATCCATATTTTATTACAAGTAAATACGTTCCAAATTATACTTTCCTTCTGGATTAAACTTTGAATTTTAGTAGTTTTCTAAAGCACAGTAAAAGTTTATCTCTGTGTGTAACTGCTTTTGTTAATTCCTCAAATAGTGAGCATTTTCTATTTTGTAGTGTTCTGCTTTCATAAGTTTTGAGTTCCACTCTTAGAAATATGAAACTACCATATGGAAATATTATTGATTATGGTTTCTTACTCAAGAATTGAATACCAGATTTCAAGATAAAAAGAAAAAAATTATGTTTAATTTAACTTAAAAAATAAAAATAAAATATTTTTCTGGTTTCAGTGAGTAAAAATCTAACAGTCAATAAATCCTATGTTGTTATATAAATCCTATGCCTATTAAAAAAATAAGTCAAAACTTTTTTGAGTTGAGATTGGAAACCTATACCAAAACTGAACATATTTTTTAAAGGAAATAAAATTATAATTGTAAGAAAAACATCACAGGCAATTAATGGTGATGGCACCCATGTGGAAAGTGTGTAATCAAAATAAAAGTTTTAATTTCTCTGATCTGTATTGTAATCAGAGATTAGTGTACTGGCTCTGTGTCATATGCAAATTTCCTCCTTGCGCCCCAATCGAGTTTTTTCTATGTGGAGGAGGATTCGCAGAACAGTTTTTTGTACGTGCATAACATGTCCGTTTCTTGCGATACACATACGGTTCCAACTCTCATTAGGGTTTTCGCATGCGCTGAGCATTTTGTGATGAAAAAAAATGGATGTTGCCATTGGAAATTTCCGAGTTCCTGTAACTATAACTGTAACCGTGAGCGCTATTTTGTTGCCGTTCACAGAATCTCGAGCTCATACCTCTGAATAGCTATATCTGAAATTTCACCTCGATCGGTTGAGCGGACTGGCCGCTAGAGTTCCATATATCGGCAAAGTTTTTTTATTACCACCCTGTATTTACATTTAATAGGTAAAATTTATTTGCTTTTAATAAAGAAAATGTTTCTAAATACATGTTCTAGAAAAAATAAATTTAAATTTTTAAGGAAACATATTTTGAATAGTAAACAAAATCTTAAAAGGCTACAAGCAAATGCAAATTTTTCAAGTCTAGTCCAACTTCTGATTTGGTAGAATTAGCCAAACAACTTTTATCATGCCCTGCCAGTTCTGCTGCAATAGAACAAATGTTTTCCAATTTTGGACTAATTCATTCAAAACTCCATAATTGATTAGGAACAGAAAAATGCCCTGCCATTTATGCTGCAATAGAACGAATGTTTTTCAATTTTGGACAATTCATTCAAAACTCCATAATTGATCAGGAACAGGAAAAATGTTCAAAACTAGTTATGTGCTATTGTATGCTACATGGGCAAATGAATTGGATTATTGAACTAAATTTCTACTTTAATAATTTTCATTTGGATTGATTTTGATTATGTAATCAAATTAATTGGAAATATTTAATGAAAGTTTTATCTTTTAAAATTATGTATTTAATTAGATAATAAAAAACTACATAACATTTTGTGCTATAGAAGTATTTCATAGATCAGTGTAATATTTTTTCTGTTTTGACTTTTACAATTGTTAGTTTTTCAGAAAAATCAGTACATTTTAAATCGTCAGTCATTTTTTTTAATTTTTAATTAACATAAAGAGAATAAAAAATTAACTATTTTCCGTAAACATCTGAATATCAATTTTCAGCCTATTTATTTACTATGCTGAAAAATTAGCTTACACAAATACTTATGAATTTTTTTTTCTTTTTTTTTTCTCTGAATACTATAAAATTTTGGTAAATATCTTAAGTATCCAATTATTGAATAATTACTTCTTGTCTTATCTTGCTTTCAAAGTAAACATTATTTGTATTCGGGGGGGGGGGGGGGGGGGGGGGGTTAGAGATAAAAATGGTTTATAATGATGTGTAATAATCATAAATATAATAAATAACATGCATTATATTTAAATTCAAATTAACCTATTGGATATTATGTATGTAATGTGTGTGGCATTAAAAAATATATATTAAACACATACATCAAGTAGGGATGCACCGGATATCCGGCCAATATCCGATATCCGCTGCTTTTTCAAAATCCGAAATATCATCGGATATCCGGCAGAATGCAGCAAAGCAAATATAGATCAATAACAGTAATAGTTTGATCCCAAACAATGCTGAAAAACTTTTGTTTATAATGCAAAAGATGAAATAAGTTTCCTATGAATGAGTAAAAGTTAATACTCAAAAGCTTAAAGAATCGCAAGAATTCCTTACGATTTATATTTAAACTCTGTAATAAATTCAAGAATTTACGTTTATATCTTTTAGAAAATTTTATCTTTATTTTCAGATTGTAAAACAAAATTTAAAGTCAAAATAGCAAATAAAGCCTTCTTGCAAAAATGTATAAAGATAGAAAATCAACATTTAGAAATGCACAAATAATGCATGAAAAGGTAGCAAACAGTGTTTTGAATCTACTATTAGGATTCTTCATCAGTACAAGACTCAGCATGCTAGAAAAAGCTAAGCTGAGCAAAGTGACTGAGAAGCGCAGGCTTATATACCAATTATGGGAGAGAATGATAGTAAATTCGAAACGGTTGTTTGCTAGCTTTACATGCATTATTTATATGCATGTTTAAACATTGGTTTTCTGTCTTTAGTCTTTATAAAATTTTAAGTTGTTTATTAAACTATGATTTTTATTAATTTTCTTTCTTTCTCTTAATTTAAACAATGGGTTAATTGGTTTTTAAGTTAAACAACTAAACAGATATTTTTACTTTCTTCTAACCTTGTCAGAAGAAAGTAATGTAATTTTTTTCAATGAATTTACATGTTTTAGGGATCCAATATCCCCAAAAGTATGTTTATTAAAAACCTCTGTCTGTCCCAGTGTCACCATCATACCATCAAAAAGTGTATGAAGTTATATATAGAATGAACCAAATATTTTGTGCATGTTTTTGGCTGTAGAAAGCAGACCCATCTTCAATATGGAAACATTTCGCTGTAAGGCGGTGTGTGCTGAATCAGAATTTTTGTGCCATTTTCATTATTCTACATCAAACACTGTATGAAGTTATGCATAGAATTGAATCAAATTTCTTTGGGTATGTTTCTGGGAATAGCTCTGATATTAGATCTGACAAAGTTTTAAGTAAAAATAAAACATCCAAGAAAGATGTGAAATAACTTTTAAATTTAAAATATTTAAAATTTAAAAATACAATTTCATTTCTTGTTTTATACAATGCATTAATATATATTTAATAGTTTAATCACTTATTTTATTTGCAATATTAATTACTAAATCATATTTTTCCATTCTGTGGAGTGCCAGTTTTATTTTTAATCAAATATTTATAACTTTTTTACTCACTGGTCGCTAAAAATAAATAAATAAATAAATAAATAAAATTTTGACCTGTATTTAAAAAGTGGCTACTAACTTTTAAAAAGTGGCCACTAATGAAACTGGGTCTACCGGCCACTGGCTATTAATCGAATTTCCCAGTTTTCACCTATAGATACCTCCATGATCAATTTTGCAAGTTCATTGGATAAGTCTAAGAGAGGGGAAATGGGAGGTAACCCCCCCCCCCCCTTTATTTAGTTTAATGGGTTTTTCACACAGAATTTACCGATTTCCTTCAAAATTTGGATATAGGTTCACTCTGATAAGGCACTTCCTGATTTGTTTTGGGAGTTCATTTGATAAGTATAAATGGGGGATCGGTGGGATTACCCCTCTTAATTTAGGTAAATGATTTTTCTTGCAGAATTAACCTATTTGCTTTAATATTTGAATACAGGTCTATAGTGATAAGATGCTTTCCTAATTAGCTGTGGGGTGCTTTTGTTAAGCATAAAAGGGATACGAGCGATTACCCCAAATCCCCTTAAATTCGATAAATGAATTTTATGCAGAATTATCAGATTTGCTTTAAATTTTGGATGTACATTCTCTCTGATAAGGCTAATTTCTGAATAGTTTTGAAAGTTTAATGGTTAACCCTTTAAATCCCATGATAAAACACGTACTAGAAATTAGGTAGTTCAGAACATCTTATCTTATACCAGAAAAATTCAATGGTTAATTTCGTTTTATTTCAATACAGAATGTTCTGTTATTAATTAAAGCAAATATTGCTGTTTTAATTTTCTGGTGGGAATTAAGATATACAATTTAAAATATCTCAAAATATCTCGGGCGGTTTGGGATCCAGAGGTTTGAGTATAAAGAAGGGGGATAACTCCTCTTAAATTATATAAATGGTTTTTTTTTTTTTTTTTTTTTTTTCTGAAGAATTATTCAATTTGCAAGGAATTTTGGATACAGGTTTTTTTAAGTGATAAAGTATATCCCTGATTAGTTTAGGGGATTCAATGATTAAATATAAAAAGAGGAAATGGGGGGGGGAGTCATTTCCCCCTTTAATTTGGTTTTTTCGAACGGCATTTACCCTTGAAAATATAAGGCTGTAATATATAATTAGTATGCGTAGCCTGTGTGCTCAATGCCATCAGTTTAATTGGGTGAAATTCTTTTTATTGCAAATTTTTTTTTTTCATAATGTTTTTATACAAAGAATTGGCGGTTCGTGCAGCAATGGGAATTTCGTGTAAATTTCAAAGTGATTTAACTTAAAATAAAATTAAATGTAGCTTAATTTAAAACAGTATTAAATAATTAAAACATGAAAAAAAATCATCAATTAAACCTATGTTTGGAGATAACTCTTCAAACATTGATATGTTAGTAAGATTTACATTATAAAAGGATGCTATGCATTTCTTTGTAAAAATACTTTACAACTATAGACATATTAATAAACGTGTAAAATTTGTTCTAAAAATTATCAGCATTTCATTGTATAAATTATTAGCAATTTTCAGCAGTTCAGACAAATAAGCAGAGTATTTAAATGTTTGAATTGCATTTTTTATTCAATATTATTAATATACAGATACAGAGTTTGAATTTCGGGACAGGATGGCAGGATTCATGCCCTAAAGAATTTTGTGTCATTCCTATTTCCAAAAAAAAAAAAAATCACTTTTCGAAATTTTTTTCTTTGTGAAGTGATGATCAAGTCTCAGAACTGACTATTTCCGTGATATTTCCCGCTATCTATTGACAAATCTCACAGTTTGCTCTTACAACAATTATACAATATACATGATTGTTTTTCTGTTTTTGACTCAAAAGTTTTGTAATTTTTCCCACAAAATTTTCTTGCTTGCTCGTCCTACAAATGTTTACATTTTTTTTCCTGGAGATTAACTGAGAAATTTCACAATTTATTTCTCTCAACTGATTGACAAATTTAGCTTTTTTATTCTACGACTAATTGGCAAATTTCCCTTTTTTGTTTTTGTGACATTCTTAGGAAATTAACAAGTATTTTCCTGTGTCCAGCTGAAAAATTTGTGTTTTGTCTTTGTTACTGGTTGACTAATTTCATATTTCCTTGTGACAGATTAACAAATTTCACGATATTTTACTGTAATTGATTGACGAATTTTGCTATATTTTTCCACTGCACAAGTTTCCTCAAAGTTCAAATTTTTTCAGACCGGTCGACAATTTTTGCCATGGTGTACAAAATCAGTGATATTTTTTCTATGACTGATTTACGTATTTTGTGAATTTTTATCCTGTGCCGAAGCAAGAAATAACTAAAAGGGCAGTAATGGTCACTAGAGTCTGAGCTCTATCACATGAGTTTGGAATTAGCACTAAAAAAAAAATGATATTAAATCTTGTGTTGCACATTGGAAAAAAAAAAATATAAGAAAACATGTTTTTTTACAATCAATGGTTCAACATTAGATCTTTTCATTTTGCAAAATCATCACACATTTCATTATCATTGGGCTCAATAATCATACCTCTTTTCTTTTTTTAAAAGAAGATCTTTCATACAATGTTTCTGTTTAGATTTGTTTTTTTCCATTCTGATAATTTGCAGCTGCCCATTTTGTAACTTTTCTACTGTCTTCTCTATTTACAATGACATTTTGATTTCCTATTCAAATAAACATTCTTCTAAATTTAAAGAATTTCGTAAAATAAATAAATAAATAAAATGTGGACATCCATTGCCCAAAACAAGATGTTTAAATGTTTCCCATTTAGTTGTTGAAAGTCAGTAAAACATCATTTTTATGATGATCAAAACATGATTTATGTAATAAGAGTCATATATTATGTATGTCATGGATTAAACATGAATATTCCTGGACGAATCATAAACAAAATAAAATGTTGTCACCACAAGGTCCATCCTCGACCGTTAACAATAACCATTTTCCAGATGATTTGAAAAAAAAAAAATGATGAATTTCAAGAAAACGCATTTAGAAACAATAAATAGTTGATGTGCTTAGTTCACAGAAATTAGGATATACCTTTTTTAAATAAACCATTTCTCATGTAATAGAAGAAATCTACTGACTATGTCATTTTCAAAATTTCATATGAGTTTAAAATTCCAATGCATAGTAGAACATAATTAGCTAAAATGCCAGGGAAGACAGCATTACGATAATTCCACTAAGTGATATACAATCACTGAAGGATATTGACAATACAAACACCTACATGCATTATACTTGCAAGCAAATTGAAAATGAATGTACATCAGATTTTACAAAATAAAGAAAAAAAAGATGAAAAAAGCATAACCAAGTATTTCTGATAATTTTATGTGTTAGAAAAGTTGTTCTGTTCTGTTTGTCAAAAGTGTAACCTATAAAAGATTTTAAACCACATAAAATCGAATAAAATCTAAATTAAAAAATTCATTTAGCAACTCAGTTATTAATTGCCCATAACATTGAGTGAAAATTGAAAATATACATGATATATATAATGCTTGATTATCTTCCTTTGCTTTAATTAAAATAAACATTTTGGATAATTATCTTGAGTTGTTGATTTAAATTTTTTCAATGGTATTTTGTCATGTTGGTATAAATTGTAAATACAGTAGACTCCCTCAAATCTGCACTCCTAAAATCCACAACTCTCTAAAATCCGCACATATTTTATGGATGTAAACAATGAAACATTCAGTTCAGATGTAGGTGCAAAAATTGATTTTTTCAGTTTTATATCAATTCCATACATTTTTTAATTTATAATTTTTGTTAAGGTTATTGAATTCATGTTTTTTCATGAAGAAAGAACAATTTATTTCTGAAAAAACAAAGATATTGCTAATATCATTGGTAATCACAATCTTACCAAATATATTTATGTATTAATCAAGCTTTTTTATTTATTAAGTCTGGCTAATCCTGAAATAAAGTTTTATTATTTCATTATCCTGATGTGAATTAGTAATGTACCTTTATAAGGCAAGTCTCATTGAATAATTTAAGAAAAACACATTTCCTCTTTCATAATGAATATTTAATTGTACATTATTGATTATTAACTTGACCATTCCTTTAATATTTTAATCATTTTAAAAAAATATCTAAATTTTTATTATTTTAGTTTATTACTTTTTTAATATTTTAGTATATTGTATGCATTCATTATACTTTTGATTTCATTATTAATTACATTCAAATTATTTTTAAAAAATGTAAACAAAGCAATGACCACATATTCACAAAATTCTAAAATCTGCAAAACCTCTGGTCCCAAGCTGTGCGGATTTAAGGGAGTCTACTGTATTTAAGTGGCATGTAAAAAATAATAGGATTTAAAAAAAAAAAAAAAAACATATTTTTTTCCCTCTCATATAGTTTAACTCCCCAGCATTTACAAATGTTATGAGAGAAACTCTCTCCTCCTGGGAAAATCTAAATTTCAAACCCAGATAGTCAAAGATTTATAATTTTTGTAAAATACATTTCAACACGTTTAAAATATGATAATGGTGTGTGAAACATGTTTGCAATTTATAATTTGAGATGACATTGTATAAAGAAATAAACAAATATTCACCATAACTAAAAACATATTTAGTACCGGATATCCGAATCTGGCAAGCAAATCGGATATCCGGTATCTGATATCCAGCAAAATCAGTATCCGGTGCATCCCTAACATCAAGTTTGACATTTTTGAAAATCCTGCAAATCAAGTACTGCTTAACTTTGTTTTGGTTATATGTTGGTCGGTTATGTAAAGTGGTTTTACTTATTTAAATTCCCGCTGCTCAGGGCTGCCAGCAACTTTGGTACAAAATAGTAGGGACTTAGGGACCTAATGATTAAAAATTAGGGACTTTTTAGGGACAGAAAGTTGTAAATAGAGACCTTTTAGGGACCTGAAAAATAAACATAATATACAGAATAAAAACAATTTTTAACAAGAAAAAAGTCATTTTTGTTTGGTTTTTTTTTTTTTTTTTTTTTACTTTTTTAACCAAATATAATATTTACAGATTTTTAAAATTAACCTTTTTTATGTTTCTTACTCATAAAGTTTGTAATTAAATTATTTTTTCTTTTATTTATAACACTAGACCAGTTATCAGCTTTATCCTTTTTTTACTTTCAGATCCTTGTTAGCTGTTATACCAGATGCAATCAAATTTTGTGCCACTTTAGCTTCAGTTAAGTTCCTTTTTCTAAAGCAATTTTTAACCTTTCGTTGCCTTCATTGGCCAATCTGTCCAATACAGTTACTTCTTTATTCACATTTTTGTTTAAATCTTCCAACTTTTTTTCAAGATCTACAGTTGCGCTTATATTTTTTTTTCAACTTTTTTTTTCTCCCCGATTTCTTCCTTTTCTGTAGCTTTCTCCACTTCAAGTCTTTTTTTTTTTTCTTTTTCTCTTTCATTTTCTGGGTAATAAGTATAATTTTCTTTCTGAATTTCGATATGCAATATTAGCTTTTTTTTATCATTTTACTAGTTATTGGTACTAGGGCAGCTTGATTTTCATAATGACGTCTTAAAGCATCTGCTATGTTTAGCCTAGCATTTAGCATTCGTTTTTTCATACAGAACCAGTCATAAGAAAGAAATTGATATGAAAGCAAAAATCCTCGCTCTACTTCTGCACTGTTATGGTACAAACTAAGGCTTTCTTCTAAAAAAAAAGAGAGAGATTCGGATATTTTAATCCTCCACTTTCCTCTCTTGCACTGACAGAAGTAGCCCAAAATGAATCTATTCTATTTACTTCAGATTCTACTTGATTGAGCTTACAAATTTTCCATTCATCCAAGAGGGCATCAATTATAATGTTTATAGCACACATAGATCACAGATAAATCCCAGAAAATAGCATAGACCCCACATAGATCCCAGCAAAGAAAAAGCTGAACTTTTACAGCCTAATGGACTTTTGATGAAATTCACATTTTTCCGTGGCATTTAGATGCAAATGTATTTTTTCACGATCCTTTGATAAAATTTGAGGTTTTCCCCAAGATTTTTTGCCAAAATTCGTATATTTTCCACAATCATATGAAAAAATTTGCACTTTTTTTGCAATCATTCGACGAAATTTGCGAATTTTCCACAATTTTTTGATGAAATTAGAGTCATTTTTGACAATTTAATAAAATTCACAATTTTTTTCAATTCATCGATGAATTTTGCATCTAAGACATTTGTGTTTTCTCCACAATCTTTTTAAAAAAATCTGCATATTTTCCATGATTTTTGGTAAAGTTCATAAATTTACTACAATTTTTTTTTGCTAAAATTCATATATTTTACTCGATTTTTTGATGAAATTAGAATCATTTTCCAGTTTATTTGACAAAAATTGCATTTTTCGCAACGTTTTGACAAAATCCGTGTATTTTACAAGATCTTCTGATGACAATCGTATATCTTATACAATCCTTTGATAAAAGTGTGTTTTTTTCTGCAATCCTTTGACAAAAATTGCATTTTTCCCACAATGCTTTGATGCAAATTGCATTTCTCACACAATCCTTTGATGATGAAAATCGTATTTTTCCTGCAATCCTTTGACGAAAATCATGTTTCTCTCACAATTCTTCAAAAATCATGTTTTTTTTCCCCATGATCCTTCTCGAAAATCGCATCTTTTTCTGCGATCCTTCGATGGAAATGTCACTTTTGCCATGAAAATTGTGTTTCCACTCCCCAGCAATCCTTTGACGAAAACTGAATTTTTTTTTTTTTTGTAATCTTTTCATAAAAATTGAATTTTTTTGACGATTTTCACGATTTTTTTACTATTTTTTCTGTGATCCTTTTGAATAATTTTTCCAAATTTGATGCAGTTCATACCCTCATTTTTGTTGTATTTCATCCGCTAGTGCTACCTAACCCCCCTTCCCCCCTAACTCTCCATCAAAAAATTTCATGATATTTAAATGCATATTTGCATCAATACAGGGTTGCCACTCAGAAAATAGCAAAAAAGAGGAGATTATGCATAAAGTAAAATTTTTGACATTTTTCACAATATTTATGTGTGAATCTTGTAAAATATATATTTATAATAAACTAAAAAAAAAAAAAAAAATAGTTTTTTTCTTTTTCTTTTGTAAACTTTTAATTTATAAGAGTAAATAAAAATGATTCTTCTTTAGTTCACAGTATTTCTATATCAATTAAGATGACCCAGCAACAGATTAAGTGAGGAATTTTATGTATCGCATCATTTTAAATCAATTTAAGTAACCCAGCAATAGATTCAATGATTTTTCCAGGAGTAAATAGCATCCACGATTTTTTTTTATTTGACGAAAATAGATGTTTTATTTCATGATCGTTTCACAAAAATCGCCATTTTATTTTGCGATCGTTTGATGCAAATTGCCGTTTTACATCGCGATTGTTTTACGAAAATTGCCGTTTTATTTCGTGATCGTTTGAAGCAAATCGCCGTTTTACATCGTGATCGTTTGACGCAAATCACTGTTTTACATCATATTACCGTTTGTCAAAAATCGTTGTTTCACATCGCGATCGTTTGATGAAAATCCCTGTTTAATATTGCGATCGTTTGATGAAAATTGCTGTTTTATATAGCAGCCGTTTGATGAAAATAGCTGTTTTATTTTGCGATTTTTTAACAAAAATCACATTTCTATTTCACGATCTTTTAACAAAAATCGCTGTTATATTTCACGATCTTTTAACGAAAATCGCTGTTATATTTTGCAATCGTTTAACGAAAATTCTTGTTTTATTTTGCGATCATTTGATGAAATGCGTTATTTTATTTCGTGATCGCTTAACAAAAATGGCAAATTCTTAAAAATTAAAAAAAGTGGAAATCCGCTATTTGGCGGAAAAAAGGCATCCCTGATCAATACCAAGAATGATAAAATTCAGTGCCGGAAAAATAGAATTCTATGCTTTTGCGGAAAAGTAACATGTCTGTTATAGTCAATTTTCGTCCATTTTTTAAAAAATTTTTTGGAGTATTTTTGAGATTTGGGTTTAAACAACTGAAATATTTCAAGTTTTTATTTTGCAATATATCCTTATTGTAAAAATACTTACCAGAAGCTACGTAATGACGTTGCACATCACTTAAAAAATAATCTCTAACTTTTTCAGATAGTTGCAAAAGCTCTTTTAGCAATTCGTCATTGAAAATAACATCCTTTGGAGAGATTAAATTTTTACTCTCAAAGGGATATTGACTGACGTCAAACTTGAAACCTTTAATGGCTGACTGATTGCAAATGGGTTATTCTCTGCAATAGTGCAAAAAGTGCTTCACAGCCATATAAATGCTCTAAATTTCATTTTATTTTTATTTATTTATACTTTTATTAGAAGGTGTAAAGTTTGTTTATTGGGGACAGGGAGTAAAATTTTAAAATAAACAAATTTAATATTTAAAAAAGGTAAGATATATCATGCAAATATCATTCCCTCACCTCTCCCCAACCCATACTACCATACTTTACTGCCTGATTTTTTCCATTCAGAAATAAAAATAATTAAAAACACCCTAAGCAAAATAAAGTTCTTAATTGGTTCCTTACAAAAAATAATAAAAAATTATTTTTTACTATAATTATGTAGTCTACTCAATCAATTATATGTTTCACCATGTTAGACCATCATTCCCTCACACCCTGCTATTATCGCAAATATCCTATCACTAAAGATGAGCAGCAGTCTAGTATTCTTCACAAAGAGGAAGCTAATTTTAGTACTTGTCAGTCCAGCAACATAAATTGGTGGTGTAAGTTTTTGTTAATTTTCTAGAAATTTTTTTCAATCAGAAAATCAGGGAGTATTTTTATTAGCAGTCATTCCCTCATGCAAAATGCTAAATTTTTAGCAATTTTCAAAATTTTTAATTTTATCATACATTATATATTATGTGTTCTTCTTTAAGGAATAAGTTTGGTTTTTTCTATAATTTTGCATTTTTCATGACAATTAGTAAAAACATGTTAATTTCATCATTCCCTCACATTTATTGTTATGAGTTAATGATAAAGTGAATGGGAAATACAGTAGACTCCCTCAAATCCGCACAGCTTGGGACCAGAGGTTTTGCGGATTTTAGAATTTTGCGGATTTCTGGTCATTGCTTTGTTTACAATTTTTAAACAGTAATTTGAATGTAATTAATAATGCAATCAAAAGTATAACGAATGTTTACAATATACTAAAATATTAAAATAAGTAATAAAAGAAAATAATAAAAAGTTAGATAATTTTTAAAATGATTAAAATACTAAAAGCAAAGGTCAAGTATATAATCATTAATGTACAATTAAATATTCATTATAAATATGAAATGTGTTTTTCCTAAATTATTCAATGAAACTTGCCTCATAAAAGTACATTACTAATTCACATCAGGATCATAAAATAATGCAGCTTTATTTTAGGTTTAGCCAGACTTAATAACTAAAAAAGCTTGATTATAATACATAAGTATATGTGGTAAGATTGTGATTACCAATGATATCAGCAATATCTTTATTTTTTCAGAAATAAATTATTCTTTCTTCATGAAAAAACATCAATTCAATAACCTTAACAAAAATTACAAATTAAAAAATGTATGGACTTGATATAAAACTAAAAAAGTGAAATTTTGCACCTACATCTGAACTGACTGTTTCATTGTTTACATCTGTAAAATATGTGCGGATTTTAGAGAGTTGCGGATTTTAGGAGTGCGGATTTGAGGGAGTCTACTGTATGTACTTTTGTTTAAAATTTTATAACGATTTCTGTTGCTATTAAAATCTTCAACAATTGACCAATTACTAGCAATTTATCCAATTTTTATGAAAATTTACCTATGTAACATTCAAGTCAGACTGCTTGGTCAAATTTGCAGTATTGTAGAGAATAACCCAAATATGTCTTACAACTTTAAAGATGAGGCATTTTATCTCATCATATACTAAGTTGATCAGAAGATCTTTCCTTTGGAAAAATGCAGTAAACTGTGTATATAGTTTGGCACTAGATACAATAAACAGTAACTGACATATTCATTGTTTTCTCCTTCAAATATTCAACAATTCTTTTATAGCTGACTGTATTTAGTGTCGTTTGTTCTTTTCTAGATAGAATATATTTCAAGAAATACTCGTTGAGACAATTCTATTATTCTAACAACCAATTTGCCGCAGGTTCTAGAGCATCAGCATGACACATGTTTCATAAACCCATATGCAGGAACACTTAGTTTTTCCTGTATAAAGCTAAATCTTTCTCACGCTATTGATAATCCTTTGCAGAAATAAATAAATAAATAAAAAAGATTATATATACAATCTTCTCTCAGATATCTGTTCATCTAATTTTTTAAAACTATTACTAAAAAAAAAAGAGAGATAAGATTGTTAAAATAAGAAAAGTTCCTACAGGCCAACAGGCCACAGGATGGTGTAACCTAAAAATATTATTGGTTCCTAATACATCTTTAAAATATGCTATTATTGGTACTTTCTTCTACTATGACCAGTTAAGTGCTGTCATCTAGGGCATTAAATTTTAACAAATCTAAATTTTCATGATGAATTTTGTAAAAATCTCAAATTCAGACACATAATAGATTAAAAAAGGGACTTTTAGGGACCTCTTAGTGAAAAAAGGGACTTTTAGGGACCAAGTTAAAAATTAGGGACCTTTTAGGGAAATAGGGACTAACTGGCAACCCTGCACTGCTGTATATCTCTGTATGAGAATTGGTCTCACAACTTAGAACCTTGATCAGGTGACGAGACCTTCACCTGACTAGACAGTTCCAGAGGTATAATACACAAAGAATTTGGAGGACTTTGCACTAGGGATGGGCATTATTTATTGTATTAGGATAAATAACAGTGTTACTACGCTAGAACCTAATATTGCATTAATATGTTACTGAAAAGTCCCTGTTAAATAAATAACACATGGTTCTTAATGACAGCATCTTCCTTCACTTGTTTTAATCAAGATTTCATTTTTTGTACCTCTAAAATAATAATAATATTCATTAAAAACGTCCTTAATCGTTTCTTTTGAGACGTTTGCCGTTTTAGAAGGTTTTACTATATAAAATAAGATATTGTTTGTATCCAGCAAGTACAGCCCCCCCCCCCTGCTTGCGCAGACCCATTCACAATTATTTAAAAAATTTGCGTCCCCCCCCCCCTTATTAAAACACCCTTAAAAACCCTTATTAAAAAAATCTCACAATTATACACTCTAAGATAAAAAAACTGTCTAAAACTGAATTTAAAACTGTATTATAGGCTTCCGTTTTAGAAGGTTTTACTATATAAAATAAGATATTGTTTGTATCCAGCAAGTTCAGGTTAAAAATTCTGGGCACCCACCCGTTCAAAAAACTGGTTACGCCTATGCAACCACAAAAGAAGTAACTCCTTAATATTCGCAAATTCAATAACTGTTAGATTTTTCACCAGTTTTTCAATTCAGTTCAGTCATGTAGTTCTTTTCTATTAGATTTTCCACCCGTTTTTGAAAAAATGTAGTTTTTTACATTACAAAAGAACATTTTATCGCTTCGTAACTGTTGTTTATTTTCAAACGTTTTGTCTGAGGATAATGTTGTTATCGTTAACGACTTTTGATTTAAAGTTTCGTTTCCTGTTTGGTTTTCATTCGCGGTTGTTGAACAAGAGGATAAATAAAAAATGATTTCGTCTCTTTTTTATTAAATATCAGAAAGACTGAATTTGAGATTTGTGGATTTGATTTCTAAAGGGCTCTTCTGGGGGGGGGGTTCCCTATAGGACCATTTTTTGGGAGGAGGGGCTGGGGGGGGGGGGTTTCTCATTTTTTGATGTAATATGTCTATTGAAAGCTTATGCTTCATACATTACAAATCTAGCATAAAAAATTTTCTCCCGTTATTCTGGGTCACGTTACGGACCCATAATGGGTTGAAATTTAAATTTCTTAAACTTCTTCAAGGTTTTTTTGCCAAATCGGTATCAGAAAAATGTTGTGCCAACATGATGTGTGTATGACATCTGCGCCATATAAATATTATTCAGTCTTTTTTTATTGCAATTTTTTTATGTAAAACAATATGCATTATTTTTCATGCACAATTGCGCATTAAATGAAAATTGTAATGCAATTTTTGTAGTAGTACTTTATAATAATGAATAAAAAAAAAACACATTATTTAAAAGTATTTCCTGCACAATAAAATGTTTCCTGACGATTACAAAAAAATATGTCTTGACAATTCAAAAAATATGTCCAAGTATGTACGTAAAATATGTCCAATATGTACGTATTTGTCCAAGTTTTCACTTCTGTCGACACTCCAAAAATGTCACTTTTTTTAGGGGGGGGAAGTGAAAATTTTGTGGAAATAAGTCTTATTTTTTATTTATGTATGGATCCATATAAAAAGTATGAGCTAGTGAACTTTGGAACCATTTTAATACAACTCATATTCCAAATATTAAAATAATTGAGAAAAATTATTTTCAATTTAATCATTTTTATACTAAGTAAATGCAATTAAATTTCTTATAAATTGAATCTGGAATGTTTTGATAAGATTTTAATATTTACAAAATATAAAATACAGTACAATATATTAGGTTTACAGCTTTCTGAAAGACATAAAAATAGTAGGATAAAATTTAGATGAGTTCAAAGTATTAGAATATTTTATTTTGCGCAACAATATTACCTTATTAATATGAAGTAAATGGTAGTTAATTTTTTGTAGCACCCTCTTTTGCTTTCATAATAGCGTACAATCGATCTTGCATACTATACATATCTGCTATTGAGAAACTAGTAAAAAAAACTTAGTCTGGAAAAAATTTCATTCTCTACCATCTGTCCTATCTCACAAGTTTCTTTGTCCTATCAGTTAATATTTGTTTTATGTTTTGCAGCCGCTCTAGTAGTGGCAGCACGCATTGACTTGCTGTACGAAAATTCAGTAATGCATTTCATCTCAGATTTTAAAACATCAACAGTGCTGATTGAGAAAAACGCGGTATACGAAAAATGGATTTTTGAAAAATTCGTTTTCCTCTATATGTTAAAGAAAGTTTTCTTAATATGTTTTCTTGTACACTAATTTTCCTGCTTTTCGTATTTCCTATTGGATACATTATTTTATATTCAAAAATATATGTGCCTATAGATATTTTCTTAAATGTTGTTGCCCCACCAGTGGCTGAGAGATTCTGCTCTCAAAACTGGTAGACGGCAGGCGCTGGATTAGAACAAAACCCAATCGCGGTCATCAGCCCAATCATTCGAAGTTTTCCGTGGTTTTCTTCGAACTTTGGATTTCCTTGTGTAAATATGGGTTGGGTTCCCTTAGAAAGACCCCCCCCCTCCCTCCACGGGGGGCACCACCTTGGGGGCCCATATCCCATGTGTTGTCCATTTGGGAGCATATTTAGCAATTGTTTATTGTATCCTGTTACAAAAATAACAGGATGTTGGAACCTGTTACCAGCACTACTGTGGAATGATGTAACCTGTTAACCAAAAATAACCATATTTCCCATCTCTACTTTGCACCCACGACAGATTTTACATGCACCAGGTGTTATTAGCATACATGATGGATTTTAGCTAACGGCTAACCACAAACCCACGATGTTTCGATTAGTAATGACATTATCATGTAGAGCAGTGTTTTGCAACTTTTTTTTTTTTTTTCATTGCTGCACACTTGAATCAATTGTTAGGCTTCCATGGCATGCTTAAGGCTTAATCCATGATGTTTAATCATCTGTGGCTATGCCTTAGAAGAAGTGTTGCCTTTTTTGTGTTTTGTCTCTATCGATATTGATGTCATATTATTTATGTAGACTCTACTTTGGAATTATTATTATTATTATTATTTTTTTTTTGGCTTTCTTATTTAGAGAAACCTTAATCCCTTACTCTCTCTTATTCCAATACTTGAGCTTTGCGATGTTGACTCTATTGTGGGATGCTTTTAATAGTTATTTTACACTGTTATGATCTCGACACTGGTTTTGTCATAATCACGGTTATCACATTGCAATATTTCGCTGAGTTTTTTGTCTTGGAGTGATCTTTACTTTTAACACTCCTTATTTTGAAGCTATGATCACTTTACGTGTTTGGTATCTTTCTTTTAACTAACTTTTTATGCAAATCCAATCCACTCTTCCCGATCAGACCATTGATTCCTAATGGCTATTATCACAATTGGCCAGTGCAACTTTGTAGAAAGCTGTTTGAGAGGCTTGGTGCATGCATTATTAATGTTCTTAACTATGCAGAAAGGAATCACTATTATGGTGAGACTGCTGCACCTGTTTTTGACCTACATGAGATGAGTATAATTGAGGCAACACAAAATTGTTTGTGCATTTGAAACAACTTGTTGCCAGAAAATATGATGAAAAATTTCCTTTTTAAAAGATTGCCCCCATATACTGAAAAAGTACACAAATAACAGGGTTGCCACTCTAATCTTGAAAAAAAAAAAATCCCTGTGTTTTCCCTGTACTGCAACGCGTTTATTCTATGTTGAATGTGCAAAAATATATGCGTGTATGTATACTCATTAGACATCTTATAATTCACCATTGCCCAATTAATTGAACAAATATTTATGATATTATATGCTCATTACATGATATGAACGAATGAAAAAACCCTTTAAAGATGTTAAACTTATTATTAAATCCCGCATTTTACATTAATAATAATAAAAACAGTAAAGCAATATTCAAACATTCTGCTATAAAATACTTCGAAATATCTGCAAATGAATGTTAAAATATCTAAAAACTTTGTATCTAATAATTTAAAGAATATAAAATTCTAAATAATCTTACCTAAAAATCAATTATCTTGAACATAATATCACAAAAAATGCAGAAAAAAAAGAGGAAAAGCTACTTGCTTTATGCATTCAAATTAATATTAATATTAAAATACAGGACACATAAAACATAGGATCATTTTGATATGCAAGACTGGCTTATTTTTTATCTTAAAAAATATCATAAGATAATATTCGGTTTTCAAAATGAAAGCTGAGAAAAAATGATTTATGTTTGGATATAGTAGGAAAAAAAATTCCCTGTGTTTTCCAGATTTTTTCAAAATTCCCTGTTTTGGGAGGGGATTTTAAAATTCCCTGCGTTTTCCCAGTTTTCTAGGTGGCGTGGCAACCCTGAATAAGTTTTAACATACTTAATATTATTAATATTCTGCAAAATTTATGGTTTAGAAAATCATTTGGTAAACAAGAAAATTAATTATAACCATTTATATTATATCTGCAGTGTTGATTAAAGATTTTAGTTTCTTGTTTACTTTATACACAATAAACTTATAAATAATAACCGCGCATCGCTCAAATTAACTATTCTACTAAAATAATTTTACCAAACCAAAACAGATTTCTTGCAAGAAATACAATATTAAATGTATGTTAATGTATATTTATAAATAAAAATTTTTGGTAAACATGGCCTATTATAAAGTATTCATTGCTTATTAATGTACACCGATTAGTTATAATTCGCTGTAAAAATTTCATTTAAATCACCGCTCCAATTTTGCTAGAACATTTTCAAAACTTAAAAAAGCAAATGAATGCATACATAAAAATTACATTAAAACAACACATTTATAAGAAATTACTTTCTAATTCTAATAAAAAACAAGAAATTTTATATCAAGTAAATCTGAACTTTAACCAAAATTTATTTTTTGATTTGTGAATTTTAAAGTAGAAACGAGGATTAACGCAGACGGTAAACTTATAATTAAATCCTAGTCAAAACAACACTTAACAGTTTAAAGGAGAAAAAGGAGTACCTATATTAAAGTCATTGTTTTTCAATGTGACAGATCAGTTTTTAAAATTGTCAAGTCTAAACCACAGCGCTCAAAATACCAAAACCAAAAACAATTGTGTTGTGATGCAATACATGACACGCAAGTTGATAAATGACAGCAATAAATAGTACAATATTATGCAGATCGGATACAAATTAGTTGCAGACGGAAGTGCGAATGATAACAATACGTACCGCTAGAGCGCGCTATAATAGGTAAATGTAAAAATTCAATTCCTGTTATTTTTCTGGACAAGAAGAACCGTTCATTCCCACTCTGATGAATGAATCTCTTGAGTCGTTCATTTGATAATCTGCATCATGCATTTGTAAATAAACAAAATGTGATTTGTGCATAATTTCTCAACTTAGCTTTTGTTCATTTATTTATGCTTATGGCTTTAAACTGACTAATTTATTCAATTTAATTGCCGATAGCTTCTTTTTAAAAAATCAAAATGATACCTTTTGTAAAGTTGCATACACGTCGATTTCATCTTACATCAAATGTATTTTTACGAAAAATAGCCCCTAAAATTTCATCTAATGGTTACAAACATGAAATTTCAGAAAGTAATTCTGATTCATCATCAAGTTGCCAGAGTTCTTGTCCTGATTATCTGGGTATTGAAAGTGAGGAGAATGTTATTATTGTTAAACCACAGAATCATCGACTCCAGCATCCAAAAACTGGTGACAACAGGGAAAAATTTTACCGTGCCTCGTTTGGTATTGTTCGTTTCGATGCAGACAATAAAATAAAGCGTCACGGGCAGTATAAAAGTAAAGTAGATTTTACATTTCCCCATAGTTCATCTGAAGCTGTAAAAGTAAGCCCCATTTCTGAGACTTATTCTTATAAAAATCAAAGCTTGTCTTTGGAAAATTCCCAAAAGTGTTCTGCTGTCGATACACTGGATATTAAAAATAATGAACCAACATCGTCTGAGAAAAACTCCTTTGATACAAATTACATTGAGGAATTTTATTTTGGTACTTCTGAAACTCAAAATAATACCCAGCAACTAACATCAGATGAATTGAATTATTTAGAAAAAGATTATTTTGAAACCTTAGTTGATTCAAGAAACCTTTCTGCAGGACAAACTACTTCTAATTACATTGGCTCTGAGGAAAAAGTTGATTCTGCTTCATGTAATAAAAATCAAATGGAAGAATTAAATTATTTGGAAAAAGATTATTTTGCAACTTTAAGTGATTCAGAAAACCTACATTTAGAACAGAACTCTGCAAATTATTCTAATTCAGATGCAGCTATTTTCAGTTTAAGTGATAAAGACCAATCAGAGGAAACTAACTCTTTAGAAAAAGATTATTTTGAAGCTTTAAAAAATTCAGAAAGCCATTTCGTAAAACAAAATGTTTCAAATTATCTAGATTATGAAGATAAGATCAGTCCTGTTTGTGATAAAGATCAGAATATATTTTCTAAAAGGAATATTCTTACCAATGCTGATGATGAATTAAGTTTTCTTGATAAAAAAATTTTTGAAAGTAATTCATCATCTAACATTCAAAACACTTCACATTACGATGATATATGCAAGCCTTCATCACATTTTGTGGAAAACAATAATATAATTGATGAAACAATGCATAATAAGAGCATTGAAAGAAAACAAGGAAATAAAATCAAAAGTGAAAAAGGAGCATTATATTCTGTATTTACTGATAATAGTGTTAATGAATTAACTGAAGAACAATCTTATGAAAACTTTAAAAACCTGTCTTCCAGTGAATCACAAAAAAGGAATACAGTGCCTTATAAAAATATTGGGTCATCAGCAAAAAAATCAAATACTTCTGAAGAATTGAGTGACGAACCTGTTAAGACCTTTTCTATTGAAAACAAATTTCAGTTTTCAAAACTTGCCTCTGACGAACTTGATCCAAATAATAGTGAAATTTCTACTGCACATGATTTTGTTCAGAAATTACGGGAAGAACAGAAAATCCCCAGTCAGATTCTTGTTTCAAAAAGTAAGAAAAATTGGTAATTCCTTAAATCTTATTGCTTACTGCTGGTGAGTTATAAGCCTCCTGATTGGAGAGGTTACAGCCACTAAAAATAACCCTACCTGCACTGAGTCATTTTGGTAAGGGTCACTACCTGACTGTTCAATTTACAGGTATATAAGCAAAAAACGCATGATCATTACTTTTAAAAGGGGTGAAATTTACCCAAATAAAAAAAATAATCAATAAATAAATAACAAAATAAATGAATGAGTAAATAAATAATTGCATTGTGTAGTTTTTTTCGCTGCCCCCCTATCGTATGAAGTCAGGACTAATCTAAGCGCTAAACACTTTAACACTCAGAAGTCTGTTCCTGTAAATCAACCATAAGTAAATAAAAAAAAATAATTAAAGAAAGAGAGTCTACTCGATGTTATGCTGGGAGTTATCCCATAAAAATTAGAGTTAACATAATACAAAATTTATTTACATCTACAGACAAAAACAAATTAAAAAAAATAACACTGCACATTTGAAATTATTTTATGTTGTGAAACAAAAATTCTAATAAAACACACTTTCTCACAAATTTAAAAATAACACTGCACATTTGAAATTATTTTAAGTTGTGAAACAAAACTTCTGATGAAAGACACTTTCTCACAAATTTAAAAATAACACTGCACATTTGAAATTATTTTAAGTTGTGAAACAAAACTTCTGATGAAAGACACTTTCTCACAAATTTAAAAATAACACTGCACATTTGAAATTATTTTAAGTTGTGAAACAAAACTTCTGATAAAAGACACTTTCTCACAAATTTAAAAATAACACTGCACATTTGAAATTATTTTATGTTGTGAAACAAAAATTCTAATAAAGCACTTTCTCACAAATTTAAAAATAACACTGCACATTTGAAATTATTTTAAGTTGTGAAACAAAACTTCTGATAAAAGACACTTTCTCACAAATTTAAAAATAACACTGCACATTTGAAATTATTTTAAGTTGTGAAACAAAACTTCTGATAAAAGACACTTTCTCACAAATTTAAAAATAACACTGCACATTTGAAATTATTTTAAGTTGTGAAACAAAACTTCTGATAAAAGACACTTTCTCACAAATTTAAAAATAACACTGCACATTTGAAATTATTTTAAGTTGTGAAACTAAAATTCTGATAAAAGACACCTTCTCTACCCTCGACAGCCTCCCTAAAACCATTGGTTTAATTACCCTTACGAAACATAGTGGAGTCAATCCATGTGAAATCATCCAGACCATGTTGCTCAATATTTTTGTTTTTTTTAATTCTTTGCCAGTTAATTTATTGTACTTTAAGGAGTCTAAAACAAGGATTAAAAAAATTTAAAACCTTTTGAATTTTTTTGGGCATTCATTTTTTTGTCATGTCACAAGCGGTTTTTCATGAAAATAGTACTTTACAAATTCCTTTATAACTTTTTTATTTCTAAACGTATCAAAATGATTTAAAAACTATTATATTTAGTAATGAATGAACTAAATTTTCATAATAGGTATTTTTATGATAATGATTAAAAAAATTGTATAAAGTAAGATTAAATATCATTTTTACAGTGAAAAATTGTCTTTTTTGACATAAACATTTTAATAGAAGAAAGTAAAATTCACCTTTACATTTATTTTTCTGAATATAGACCCTAATGAACTATTCTCAGAAGAAATATGAAACATTTAGAGACGCTCCTTCTTTTTCTATAGTTAGTCAAAGTTGGCATCTCAGCATCAAAACACTAAATTTGAAGTTCAATTTCTAAAAAAGGACTGGTTAAAAAAATATGAAAATTTAGCAGGATAACCTTCTTATGGATCTAAACATGTACGAAAAATATTATGAATGATATATACGTGGTTTTAAAAATATGGAACTTTGAAATTGGCTTGAAAATCACATTTGTTAAAAGAAAAACTACTCCTAAATGCATAATTTGTTTTTTTATTATTATTATTTCAAATGCTACTGTTAAAAGGTATAATACATGTTTTTTCTTAAATAGAATACATAATAATTAAATCTACTTTACACTCATAAAAGTAATTATCTGGATATTTCATTGCAAAGTGTCTCAGTAATATTGTAGCTGTGTACAATGACTGTAATTAGTTCCAATGGTGTTAGTTTCTGAAGCATGTTACTTACAGGAACTGAATCATTTTTAGACAATTGAAAAGAAGTTGTTGGTCTATAGAGTACAGGTGAAAAAAAAGTGAATAAACAGATCATTGTTTTCTTCACTTAGCTCAAGAATTTTTTCAATCCACCACTTTTTATCATAAATGCGTATAGTAATAGTAAAATATAATCATTTTACTATTATAATTAAATATAAAATATAGCAAAATAGTAAAATATAATCATTTACTTTGAATTATAGCAATCTTTTCCAAATTTTTGAGATATTGTGATCATTATACTGTTCACAGCAAAGTTGTTTGGTTTAAACCAAGTGGTTTTTTTTTAAAAACCATGATGGTTTTTTTTAATTTGGTTTTTTTCCCTTTTCCCTAATGTTTTCATTTATTTTACACATTATTAAAATGTGCAAAATCAAAGTTATGGAGTAGCTACAAGCAAAGCTAAAGACAAATTTTTAAAGTGACAAACATCTTTAATCAATCTAATTTTTCTTACTAGCTATAAATTGACATGGCAAAATATTTTTCTACAGTGAACTGTGGAGAATAAAAAAAGGTAGGTAGTTTTAATTCTTTTTTAAACCTTTTATTTTTAAAAAAAAAATGCAAAAATGGCATATGCCAGCCAAAAATGCAATTTGACTGCTTAGATAGCTTGATTATGATTTACTAAGGATTGCATCATGTATCAAAGCATCAATAATGACATAATCATAAGTCATTCTTTCCATTGGTTACTCTTGTTCTGTATGCTAATGAATGATTGGCTATGAATTTTCTCTGTTCCATAGCTATTGGTTTTAGTAAGCTTTGGTTTTTCTTAGATTGGATTTGCAGTTTTTACATTATTTTTTTCTGTTTCTAGTTACTTTGTATTGTATTTTATTTTAAGAAAGCTACTTATATATATATATTGAAATAAAAGAATGTCTAAAACTAGAAGAAAGGAAAATATAATCTGGTTTTCATTTGAGGGAGTAAGAAATACATCAAAAACATGTTTAAGAGCCAAATGTAAAAATTGCATCAATGTAAATACTGTCAAAGTAGCTCTTTCTTATAATACTAGGTGTGATTCATTTTTAGATGCTTTAGATGTTTACCTTAAAAATTGCCCACTTAAAATTTGTGTAGAAAGTAGGAATGTTATTGATAAAAATATCAAAAGCTCGTATCTGTCTAATTTTTATTTTAAAAGAAATGTTGAAGATATGTTTAAACTGTTAAATTCTATTGCAGTTGCCCTGGATAATATCTAAAGTAATAAGTTCCATTACTAATGCAGTTTATAATTGGACAGGTCTTCAAAAAATATTAAGAGAAAAAAAAATGTACAATAAAGAAGTCTCATAGTTTTTTAGTCCAGGTATAAAATAACCCTAACACCCATGTCCTTTTAGGTATACATGCTTGAACCACAATACAGTCAAAGTGAACTATGTGAACAAGAAAAAAAGGATACATTAAATTTTACAAAACAAAAATATCCATGTAACTCGATGCTTGCACAGATAATAAAATTTAATGCTAAATCTTCACCTTTTGAAGAACAAAGAAACAGAAAAAATAAAGTTTGTATTTAAAATAATAATAATAATTTTTCTAAGCCTATGTGTCAATTTGTGTAAGCATTACATTTGTTGATGTATCAAATAAGTCAATACACATGTATTTTTTAGCATTAATAAAATGCATATTTATATTTTTTAAGTAAATATATGTAGTAAGAGATTAATAATCATTTGTTGATGTTAATATTGTAAATAATTTCTAAATTATGCACAAGAAAATGTTTTCTATTTCAGCTTTTTTCTGTTAATTTAGTAAAATATGTTTGTTTGCCCTTTACTATGTCCTTCATTATCAACCTGCATGTAATTATTTCTTAAATTATTATCTAAAAGGTTTATATAAGTATACTAATAAATTAATAGTTTTTTTTTTTTTTTTTTTTCACACAATGAATATTTCCCTATAGAAACCTAAACTTATAAGATAATTTAATTATAAATTTTTATGCTTTAGTTATTTAATTATCAAAAAAATAAATACTAATGTGAATGTTTAACATTAATTAACTATTAATTACAAAAAATCCTCATGACTTTCTAAAACTCAAGCTATTTTTCTTGGAAATGCGATTTGAAAAAAACCCGGTTTAAACCAAAAAAAACGGTTTTTATAGCAACCCTGGTTCACAGATAGATGTTACAAAGCACCTGATAACACTTTCACTTAATGGTATAAATTGGCGATATGCTCTTGTACCAGGAATTTGTTGGCAGAACAATCTTTAAGACAGAACACAACTAAGTTCTCCTAATGAGAAGCTAAATAAATTCTAGAAATGAACAAGTTAAAACATGATACAGTTATTCACTATTCACTGTGTGACAGTGGCGTAGTAACATATTCAGCGCCCTGGAGCAAGTAAAATTTGTGCGCCCTTTTGTCACATTAAAATGTTCTGCCTAATTTTGTTATGAAGTTTAAAACTTACGTACTATTCTTAATTTGTTTTAAAACCTTACTTTTATTTGAAAGTCTAAGTATTTTAACAAAGTATTACATACGAATAATCTAAACTAATAAAAAAATATTCGCTCGGTGTTTGCGTGTGTGTCTGTCTGTCTGTTTGCTATACCAGTGGCTAGCAAAAGCAACAGCACGTTAGATTTTGCGACGAATATTAAAGGTCTCTGCTTATGTTTCTGAATTTAAGAATTTTAAATTTCTAATAATTAGTTTAGAAATTAGTTTAAAATTTCAAATTAAAAGGGTGAAAAATTATTCATAATTCAACAAAACCATAGATTTTTTTTTAAAATCAATCTGCTACTGCAAACAATTTCTTTGAAAACGGGAACTGAGGAAGAAGGGTTAATAAAAATAATAGCGTTGCTAGAACGATAAATGTACTGGACCTTTAAAAAAAAGTAATATCTTAAATTTCACTGGGCCAAAAAGGACGGAAATTACACAGCCTGATGCAAAAAAATTCCTTTTTCAGAAATTCTAAAAATTATTCCTACACTCCTATATAAAACTGAGAAATCCCGTACAATCTATTTATAAAATCTCTTTTTATTTACATTTAAAGAAACATATATTTTTGAGAAATCTTTTATTTTATAGTGAGAACACGTATTTCAAAGACTGACAATTGTCTCCGGTAGGTAGTGGCGTTTATGGACGACCTGTATCTTTTTTTTATTATTCAATTTATAAATTTAATTTTAATGCATCCAGATGTAAAATTTTTTGCTGAGTTCAGATATGTAAATTTCTTTATGATTGCTCAATTACAACGTTAGAAGATAATAATTATTTCATTAATTGGATGACTCCATTTAAACTCCTAGTTTAAAAGCTAGTTTTCTGAAACCACAAATGATTTCTAAACTGGGCTCTTTAGAATAGGTCAATTCTCTATTTTTGCATTAATTATAGAATACAATCACATAAATTTTTAGGTCATTTTTTTTAATACACCAGTTAGACATTTTAAAGATATGCATCTAACCCTATCCTTCAAAGCTGTTTAATAATATTTTATTATAAAAATCGATCCACAAGTATTTGTTTTATAAAAAATATGATTTTTAAAAAGGAGAAGAAATACTTTGTTAAAACACAATTTTTTTAGAATTATGAAAACTGACGAACTGTACGATTTTCAACTTTCAGATAGTTTGTAACACATAACAAAAATTTTAAAAAGTAGAAAACATCAAATTTCATGAAGGGAAGAAGGGGGCGATGAAAATTATTTTAGAGGGCAGGATCAAATATTCGAAAACCGTACTTCCATGCGTTCTGTATACAGTACCGCAAGCAACGAAGACCCGGCTCAAGATTGGATCTTTTTATGAGATTTTGCAGTCATGGGCAGTGGTGTAGCTAAGTTTTTTGGTGCCCAGGGCAACATTAAATTTTTCGCCCCCCCCCCCCCCCCAAAAAAAAAAAAATGGATGAAGAAACAAAATAGTCTTTTTGACTTGTACTGGGAGGAAGAGGCATCTTCCCTTTTTCGTGTTTTTAAGGATTCGGCTACTTTTACTCATACACACAAAACTAAAATGCATAGAATCGGATTACTGAAGATTTCCAATTTTCATCAATATTGGATTTGAATGGGGATTTCAAAAACTTAGCGGTACGTTTGCGGATATGCTTATGTTGTTTTAAACATGTGGGATGTAGAGCCCGATTAGGGTTGTGCTGGCCCATGGCTCTGCAGCTGTATGAAGGCAACTTGCAGTTCCTTTTTTTTTTTTTTTTTTGGGGGGGGGGGGGGGGGGGTGGTTGTACAGGACAAGGAATGGATTATTATTAGATATTATGATACGGTTTCAAAATTAATCAAGATATATTTTTGTTTTTGAGAAAATAATGCGAAAACTACAATTTTAAAACTTAAAAAAAAAAAAAAAAAAAAAAAAAAAATTCATTTTACTGAATTTGAGCCCCCAGCTATAGTGGGTCCAGGGCCATGGCCTTGAAGGCCCTGTGCGGTAATCAGACTCTGTAAAGAGAATAGAGACAAAAAGAATAAATTTGCAAATATATATATATATATATATATATATATATATTTGCTAAAACTGCAAACTTATGATACGTCCGATTATGGTAATAAAATCTCCTGATTGAAAACTGCAATCCTCCTAGATTTTCAAATTTGTATACGTATCCATTTTTAAAGATGGATGGGAAAACAATAAAAGGTCTTGAATTCTTATGGCAAATCAAGATATCCAACGAATTTGTTTGAGATCTTAATAAACCCTTAACATATTCTCAGTCGCATTACAATGATCAGATATCAATATATAGAGAGATATGCTATATATGAAAATGATAAAAACTAAAATCCTTTTGAAATTCCAAAATTAAAATTAAAATCCATAAATTCTTTTTCTCAAAATCCATTGTACTCCTTAAATTTTGTTTTTTGCATGACTTTTATTATGTTCACCAGTAAAATCAGAGGGTAACTTAAGATGGAAAATACTGACGGTTAGGCAATTCTTCTTTCGTTTGTGGCTAAATCTTTGTATGTTTCAGATTCCAGGAATTGTGCGGATCTTGACCATATGTCAATCAAGAGCTAATTAACCAATTAAACTAAACGTTCCTTGCAAATTGATATCTTCGGCTCCTACAGGAAAATATTACAAGCCTCAACATATTTAAATGAACTGGAATGAAAAAGTTTAGGTTTGGCAAGTCTGATAAGACTTCATAACCTACGACCATGTAGGTCCCGAAATTTTTCGTAAATAAGTCATAAGACCTCCGATCGAATTCACCGAGATGACTGTAAGATGCAATGAAGAAAGAGTTCGGTCTAAAGAGGTTCTCGAGTCAAATTATTTTATTTCATTGATCTCTCAGTCATTCCCATAATTTACATAGATAGATGCAGTTTTCTTCAATGCATATGGGCTGAATTTAAAAGCATGTAAAATAAATTGAACTTTTAAAACGACGAAAACAGACTTTTGTAGTGGTCATACTATGAAGACTGAAAAGTCCAACTTCGTTTTTTTATACGATTTAGGTAGGAAAAATTTGGAGTAGGTCGCTCACATTTTATTATTTGGTTTTCTCAATGACATTTTGACGAAAAAATGGAGTTTTCAATAACGAAGAAATAATACCTTTTCTTGTTGTTCTTTCAGCTAAATACTTTTTGCATTGGTTTAAGGAAGCTTTCATTTTAAATATTTATATGGAATGCTAAAGAACAGCAAAAATCAGCGCCAAAGTCAATCTATGTGTGTCCATGTATATGACGAAGAGGACTAAAAATATCTACTACACATACAACTCTGAAATTTTGGGTGAGGGTAGTACAAGACAAATCCTATCCTAATGCATGTGAGACTGAAAATTTTTCTTTTCTTTTTTTCTTATAGTCGAGAATATCAATTAAAAATTCATCAAAAATGCAATTTTTTCCCCCACAAAATGGAAAAAATCGCATACTCATAATTATTTATTAATTTGATTTCCCAGTCGAAAGAAATTAAAAATTTTCACTTATCAAAAAAAAAAAAAAAAAAAAAAACTAATTAAGATTTTAATTTGAAAATTTCAAAGCACATATATGAAAAAAATTAATTTTTTTTTTTTATCGCTCGGTATTTTTTTTCTTTTTAATTGACGGCGACAGTATACAAAAGAGAGAGACCCCATGCCACAGTCGACTATTTTTATATTCTGTTCACACAAGTATTTTTCTAATATAAATATTGACGGTTATTTCTATTGTTTATTAAAGAGTGTTTAAAGATTTCTGTTTTGAGAAAATGATACCAATCAGAATTTAAAAAAAAAAAAATCGCTTGTGGCAGACCTGTATACGAGAGAAACATACAGAAACAAACATCCCTTAAAAACAGAACTAAAAAATTTTTTTTTCCTTCCGAACATTCCACTAATTTTCGAAAATCGATTGATCAAAGATTATATAACATGCAGACAATCAACTTAATTATTAAACGCTATCGAATGTTAAAATCATAATTTAAAAGTATTTTATCAATTTAATCGAAAATTACTAGTGTGTTCTGTGGACAGAGTAAAGCGATAGGAGTTAAGAGTCCGTCTACAGCAGTTTCTTTCCTTTATTTACACTTTAAAATATGATGACTATCGAACTTTTAAGCTCCTTTGTCGGATTCTACAAAATAGATTTCAACCGTTATTGATTCTTGAAAATTAGCTTACGATTTTCTTGAAATTTTTAGCTCCATCTTCATGTGAACATGACGTATTCTTATCTCGGGTTCTATGGTTCCAATTTCCACTGGGTTTTCCTCATTCAACTTGGTTTTTGATTGTCTTATAGGTTTTAGTTCTATCTTCCACCACCAGGGGCATTTTTATCTGAGATTTCATGGGACCTATTTTAAGGGAATTTTCTTTCTTTCAATTCATTTTACGATTATCACCAGATGTTCTTGCATGTGTGCAGTACGCCTTCTACACGGTGACATAGGCTGCGCACATCCATTCCAGAGATTCATTTTGACAGAAATAAATTTGAATGCATGTTTTTAATGGTTGGTTGTAACTACGTAGCACACCCATTCTATGCTGCCGAAAACACTGAAAACCCATCCCAAAAGTTCATTTCAAATTTTTTTTTTTTTTTTTTTTTGAATACAGGTTTTAATCATTTCCGGTTCATTTAGAAAAATCGACGGACGGATCAGCTAGCTGCAAATGAAAAATGTTCTTTATACCAGAAATGTGATTTCAAGTCTCCAATCGGCTTTCTGATTTATTTACTTCAGGCTAGACAGTTAAAAATATCCATCAGCTATTGGCAATTATGAATTTTGCCATTCCTCCCACTTTCATCGAATTTCTTCAAAGCATTCACACACACTCACACAAAAGAACTCAACAATTGTTATTCATTTCCAAAATATGTAAAATAATTTCGGTTTAAAGCTCCTCTGAATTTGGCGTCCCTGTTTAATCATTTTGCATCTGAATTCAGAAACATAATTACCTTCGTTACCGATTGCAGTGTTGAATTCAGACACTTTTCTCCGGGAGGAACATCAGTAGCTCCGAGGGTGACATTACAGTATAGTGACATTGAGTTCCGGAAGGAAATAGTACTTTTTGACCTTTGAAAATGAAAAATTTCAAATTTTCCGGGGAGGGGGGATATTTAATTGCTCCGGGAGATGTCCCCCCCCCCCCCCGCCCCCGGGCCACCCCTTGAATTCAACACTGACCGATTGTGTTAAGCAACCCCTAGAAATATTTACATAAATTTTTCTTTTCTTAATTGGATGCAACAAAATATTTTACTAAAAAATACATTAACACCCAGAAAAAAAAATTAAAAGTCAATAATTTTTGTTTATTGTTAAAATGTGTAAGATAATTTCGGTTTAAACCTCTCTCAATTTGGCGCCCTTTAGCCTCGGCGCCTGGGGCGGGCGCCCCCCTTGCCCCCCCGTAGCTACGCCACTGGTCATGGGTGACTGAACATTTGTTGAAAAATGTTATGTCATTAGAAAAATAGTTAAGATTTATGGATGAAAATAAGCATATTCTTTGAAATGCGAGGTGTTTATAACCAGCGGAAATATATCTACTTTTGTATAAAATTAGGATCTAACTTTTTTTTTTTTTCATTGTTATACTTTTTGAATACAAACTTTTTCAAAAATAAGCACAAAGTTTAATTTTCGGCTTTCCCTTTATCTTCCACTAAATTTATTCCTACTCTTATCATCGTTTAGATATATTGTTCTAAAAAAAAATCATTTAAAAATGTCGTTTTTTTTTTTTTTTTTTTTTTTTTTTTTGGTAAAATGTTTAATAATTTTCTTTAACTTGTCAAGCTATTTTTTTAATCATAAAAAAAAAAAATCTTAATAGTTAAAGCATTACTGTTACATCTTAAAAATAGGGTTCTCAGCGATTATTTCTTTGGCTACAATTATTTCCGTACTAGCTGACCCGCCCGGCGTTGCCCGGGTCCGTATTAACAATATTAAACGAACTTGAAATTTGTATGATTTTATCATTAACTGGAAGCATGCAGAAATGCATTGTCTGAAATACGTCGCAGCTGACTTTGCGAAAAATCGGTTTTAAAAACAACAACTAATATTAAGCTCCAAAAATACTTAAAATGAGCAATGAGAAACACGGGAGGGAACATGTATCCAACGATTGCGTTAGTTTCGTGTTAAAGTGAAGATATTTACCCGTAAAAATCACTGTTAAATCATATAACTAATATTAATAACTAAACTAATTATTATTTTTTTTTTTTTTTGCATGGAAATCCCAAGTGAAATATTTTGAATTTCAAACTAATTATATCACTCTTAAATCCGACTATACCGTGAATGAAATCGATACGCGATGATAAAAGATTGGTATATAGTATTATAATTTCAGAGCCATTTAACAAAAGTGTATTTTTTTAATCAAAGCATGCGTAATGTTGACTCTGTGGACAAATTCCTAACCGTAAACTTTTGTACCATAGCCATAATCTGTCTGTAACCTAACTGCGACTTAACATCACCCTACCGTAACTTAAATATAACATAAATGTAACCTAGCCGTCACTTTGAAATATCAATATAGAAGCATCATTTAAGATTTTGCTTGAAAAGTTAACATTCTTTCGTTAATGTCTTAAAATCGTCTGCACTCTGAATTCTAGATTTTAGACTAATATTTGTTATTTAAGTTTTCGCGCATGATTTTAAAAGAATGTTTTCATAAATATATTTTATATATTGACATAGAGTTATTAATATGTTGTTAAATTAAAAACATTTTTTCATCTACGTTATAAAGTATTAAAAAGTTCTGAAAAAAAAGAAAACTTTTAGTAATACAATTTTTAGTTTAAATCAAATGTTTTCAATATTTTATTTAATTTTATTTTGACACTTTATTATTTCGAATTTATCAATTTCAATTATTTTAAAAGCAAACATTTTTTAAAAATAAATGATATAATAGAAAAAAGACCATTTTAAAAAATTACTATTTGTTCGTAAAATACGCTTCAGCTGTAATTCATTTCTTTCAATTCGTCTTATTAATACAAAATCCCTTCCACATGCTTTTGTTTGGGACATTAAAATTTGAGCGATAAATGGTTTAATCTTGTAACCCTTTTTTCGGTTTACTTCACCACCACTTATCTTTTTCCTCCATGGTTTACAACCGCTGTGATAAAAAATCATCATTTAAACTGACAGTTTGCAGTCTATGAATTTTAAAGGTCTGTTCCAGCTTTTTTAATTAATTATGCGAAAATTTTATGCAACCAACCAACCATAACTAAATGAAGGGAAAAAAAGAAGAAAAAAGGCGATTTTTTATGAGAGTGATCTTTGGAATTTAATTAATTACTCAGTTAATAAATAGAATTTCGAAATTCTGAAGCTCAGGTGCATCAGGAGAGATATTGGGCTACTCTCAAAAAAATTTTGAGCTTCGTACGTCCCATAGATTTTGCTAGCCATCGCAGACACACACACACACACACACGCAGACAGAGCGATTTGTTATTTTATTAATATAGATAGTAATCTTCAAGATAGATTTTTAATATGTTTTCAAGAATATTCTTGTTTGAAAATAGTGGTAGCCAATAAAGTGATCGATTGGAATTCTGTAAACAGTTTTGATTACCTCAAGATTGGAATATACTCAACTGTCGTCTACAGAAAACTTACAGGAAAAAAATCAGACATACCAAATCGGTATTAGAGAAGTTATTTGAGGTTGCAATATGGTATGTACCAGGAATTAAAATTACAGCTTCGTGAAAAGAAAAGATTGCTTTTAACTGGGTATAAAAACATATTTTAAATCGAAATAGTTGATGTTAAACACAAGGTAAAATGCCGTAGGATATTTTGATTGTAACAAGTATCTGATTAATTATGCAAAATTTGTAAATATATTTTTAAAAATTACTTCACTCTTTCAAATTTTTCGCCCTCTCGATTCGTGCGCCTGGAGCAATTTGCTCCAATTGCTCCACGGTAGCTACGCCCCTGCTGAGTGATCATAACTAAATAGGATAGAACAAAAAAAATTTTTTTCAATCACAAAATCAAGCATGCAACAGTTTAAGTTACAGTTTAAGACATGATATATTTATACACTGAATAAATAAAAGCAAAAATGCAAATTTGTTCTAAATTATAAAATGAAGTATGCAGTATTTACAGTTTAAACCACAATATATTTATGCACTGGCATATTAAAAATAAACAAGACAGGACAAGAAAACTTGTTCTCAGTCATAGAATTTAACAAAAGAGAATTTGTAAATTTGTTCTTAATCATAAAATTAATACTCACATTCACTTAATTCTGACTTAAAAATAAATGAAATATTAAGTTTGTGAGCATAAATTAGGTTTTAATATACAGTAGACTCCCTCAAATCCACAACTCTCTAAAATCTGCACATAATTTACAAATGTAAACAATGAGACATTCAGTTCAGATATAGGGACAAAATTTGACTTTTTTAGTTTTGTATCAATTCCATACATTAATTTGTAATTTTTGTTATTATTACTGAATTCATGTTTTTTCTTCAAGGAAGAATAAATTTATTTGTGAAAGAATTCAAGTTACTGCTGCTATCACAGATAATCCATAATCTTCTTATTAAATATATTTATGTATTAATCAAACTTTTTTGGTTATTAAGTCTGGCTAAACCTGGAATAAAACTTCCTTATTTTATTATTTTGATGTGATTTAATATTCTACATTATTTATGAGGGAAATTTCATTGAATAATTTAGGAAAAATACATTTCATCTTTATAATGAATAGTTAATCATACATTATTCATTTCATCTTTGCTTTTAATATTTAAAAAATATCAAAATTTTTATTATTTTAGTTTATTACTTACTGTAATGTTTTAATATATTGAAAGCATCGTTATAATTTTTATTGCAATATTTATTGCATTCAAATTACTGTTTTAAAAATGTAAACAAAGAAATGATCAAAAATCCGCAAAATTTTAAAATCTGCACAACCTCTGGTCCCAAGCTTTGCGGATTTGAGGAAGTCTACTGTAATTTTATTTATGTAAAAAAGTTATTTATACTTAAAAAAAAGGGCATCTGAAGAAATAAGCAGAATATATTATGCATTATAAGTTCTTCATGGTGTAAAAATATATGTAAACAAATGTGATTTTCAAGCCAAAGTTCCATATTTTTAAAACCACATATATATCACTCATAATATTTTTGGTACATGTTTACATCTATAAGAAGGTTATCCTGCTAAATTTTCATATTTTTTTAGCCAGTCCTTTTTTAGATATTGAACTTCAAATTTAGCGTTTTGATGCTGAGATGCCAACTTTGACTAATTATAGAAAAAGAAGGAGCGTCTCTAAATATTTCACATTTCTTCTGAGAATAGTTCATTAGGGTATATATTCAGAAAAATAAATGTAAAGGTGAATTTTACTTTCTTCTATTAAAATGTGTGTCAAAAAAGACAATTTTTCACTGTAAAAATGATACATTTAATCTTATTTTATACAATTATTTTAATCCTTATCATAAAAATACCTATTATGAAAATTTAATTCATTCATTACTAAATATAATAGTTTTTAAATCATTTTGATACGTTTAGAAATAAAAAAGTTATAAAGGATTCTGTAAAGTACTATTTTCATGAAAAACCTCTTGTGACATGACAAAAACATGGATGCCAAAAAAAATTCAAAAGGTTTAAAATTTTTTTAATCCTTGTTTTAGATTCCTAAAAGTACAATAAATTAACTGGTAAAGAATTAAAAAAATCGAAAATATTGAGCAACATTTTTTCTTTTTCTGGATGATTTCACATGGATTGACCCAGTGGAGAATTACAGATTGTGTACCTGGAGCTTAGGAGTACTCTTCCGGATGAGGTCCAACCTGGGGAAATTAGAATGACGAGTCATCGGTGCTCTACTCGGCAAGTCAGGGGATTCTCGGAATCTTCTAAAGTCATCTCCAAGTCAGTGGACATCTCTTCCCTCATCAACAGATCAGGCACATGCTTAACTGGACACTCTCAGCACCGCATTCCGAATGATTCCGGAGAGCAACCTTTTTTCTCTCTCCGAAAAAAAACAGGGGCCCAAAATAAAGGTTTCCCCCTCCATCTCAACCCCAACCAATTGCACTGGAACCTGATTAAAATGGGGCCTTGTTTCTCCTCTGATGGATGTAAAAGCCCCCAAATCCACTCTGACCATTTCAGCCCCTTCTGTCAGACCCCCATCGTAATTTATGGGTTGCTCACTGCACTCCCCCATAAACTTCCAGCTAACTTTACTGTCCAAATGCATTTATTTATTTACACAGACCTGCTTCTCTGATAGTCATAAAACCAGCTATATGGGAGGTCTGTCAATGTGCCAAGGTCTGCCATGAGAACATTTTTTACGCCAAGGCAATATAAATACGTACACTAGTAAAAATAAACAAAAAATACATAAAATATTAGTCTTTGTGCTTGGAAACCTAAGGTGGTCGTATCTGACCACCACTTACAGTCTCCAAATTGCACCAAGTTTATCACTGTTTTATTTATTGAAAATAATATACAGGTGGTTATCAAAATAATGGAAACACCCTAGATTTTGAAGGAATTCTTTATTAATATGGCGTAGGACCGCCTTTGGCATGTAATACAGCTTGGATTCGCCTGGGAATCAATCATACAAATTTTGAATAGTGTTTACAGGAATATTGTACCATTCTTCATGGAGATATTGTGAAAGTTCCGTGAGAGATGCCGGTGGAGGATATCGATTCCGGATTGAAAGCTCTAAAATAGACCACAACGGTTCGATTATGTTGAGGTCTGGGGACTGTGCAGGCCAAGGTAGATGTTCCACCTCATCCTCATGTTCATCAAACCATGATTGGACAACTCTGGTTGCATGAATAGGGGCATTATCATCTTGGAAAATTCCATCTCCTGCAGGAAACAAAATTTGCATCATGGGATGGACCTGGTCAGCTAAAACTTCTCTATCTTCTCCCCAGTGATCCTTCCTTTCAGGGTTACGATTGGACCAGCAGAAAACCATGACACAGCTGCCCATACCATGACCGATCCACCTCCATGCTTGACAGTTGGACGGAGGCAATCAGGATCATACGCTTGTGCAGGTGTTCTCCAGACATCCCGTTGTCCCGTTCTCCGTCCTGTTGTGGGGAAAATGTGAAAGATGATTCGTCTGACCATATAACAGTCTTCCACTTATCAATCGACCAAGTTTTGTGGTTGTGGCACCACTCTACAGGACGTTTGGCATTAGCATCTGTGACAAGTGGCTTGGGAATTGCTGTTCTGCCGTAAATGTTCTCTTTATGAAGGTATCTCCGAACTGTAATTGTTGACACTGGAGAATCCAGATGCTGATTGAGCTCTGCGGTCACTTTGACTGCAGTTGTTTTCTTTTTAGACATTACAATCCGCTTCAATACCCGTCGGTCTCTTTCACTCAGCTTCTCCTTCCGTCCACTATTTTGCTTTGCTGAGCTTGTCTTTCCGTGCTGTGTGTATGCTGTCATGACTTTAGACACCATACCTCTAGAAACACCTATAAGCTGGGATGTTTCGGTCACTGTTGCTCCAGCTAGTCAGGCTCCTACAATTTGGCCTCTTTGAAAATCTGTGAGGTCTGACATTTTACGCTTCTGACAAAAAAAATCAAAACATAGACAACTCTTCTAGAGCTCTCTCATACTACCTAATACATGTCAGGGTTGGGTTTCTTCCGGAAGAAACCTATTTCTTCCAGGACAGTGGAAGAAACTGGAAAAAACCGGAAGAAACTGTAAGAAATGGAAAAAACTGGAAGAAATGGAAGAAACCACCAGAAACCAAAACAAATGCTCAAAGTTAAAGTATATTAACTATGTAAACAAAAATTAAAGTATAATTACATGAAATCTAAATTGGAAAAAATTTAATTATTACTAAAAATATTATTTTTGCAAAAATTAGTTATTTTTTTAATAACAAACTTCAGGTCCAACAGACCTTTTCAGATGATGGATTTTTACTAATCTAGAGGTAGAGGGATTTTTTTTTTTTTTATTGCTCCATTTATATACTTAAAAAAAAAAAAAAAAACTGTGTACAAATTGTTTATTTTTCATATAAAAATATATTATTTTCATATAAATGTGCATTATTTTAAACTGTGCAACACAGTAAATAAATCAGTTTAATTTTTTATATTTTTCATCTAGCATGAGTATTTCATTGCTGATTTTAAAAGATTGATGTTCTAAAAACATCTATGGGTATGTCAAAATGCTTATAAAATATCCTGAAGTGTAGGACTTGGAAAAAAAAACTTCATTTTTTGCTTTCATCCAATTTAAGTTAAGAAATTGATTGCAGCATCCTACTGCTTTGCTATACTATGTTGCATTATATTTAGAAAAATAAAGATTTTAATGACTTTTTTTAATACTGTGGATAGATCGAAACAGATTTTTAATAGTGCTGTGAAAATAACGGCAAAATGAATACCCGTTGGTAACGTTGATTTAAGATTCTCTTCTCGTTAAAAAGTATTCGTTTCGTTAGTCGTTACTGTTCAGAAACTGGGTATTCGCAGTCATCGAGCATACAGCATACATCGTATAGAATCATCTTTGGAAGAATTCGTATTAATAAATAAACTAAAAAACTTTGTAAAATAACCATGCTGTTATTGTTGTAGCTCGAAACTCGTTCTGCTTAATTTTTCATTTTATGGTGATTTTACAAAGTTTTTTAGTTTATTTATCAATTTATCGCTTGTGATTATGGTGATTTTCATTAGAATTCGTATTAGTTAGTGCTGCCATCTATCCGTAAAAGTTACATTTATTGAAATTTCGAACTTTTATTTAAAAAATGCAAATAGAATATTAAAACCAGGGCCTTAGCGAAAAGTCAATAATTAGGGATGGGGAGGGTCAAGAAAATGTAGTGGGATGACTCATATTTTTTTGTGACGCAGAAAGATAAATTACTGCATATTTACACTGTAGTTTAGTTACTATGTTTCTGATTAAACTGTTGTAACAACTTCATTTTATGCTAAGAAAAGACTAGGATTATGGAAAATTCGAGCGCATAACTAGTGCAGTATTAAACATCATGATGGCTTCATAAGTGCAAGTAAAATGAGCAAGTGTTGAAATACTTGTTTTAGTTTCAATTTCGTATTTTTTCAAAACTGTGGCAGGTTCTCAAAACTAAATTAGATTTTTCAATAGAATTTCATTTGGGTTTTTGAACATAAATTCATTTAGTGACCTAGGAATCTTTTCGGGGGAGGGAGGGCTCAAAATGTTTTAGGGGGGCTGAGCTGCCTGTAACACACCCTTAGCTATGCCCCTGATTAAAATGCAATGCATAATTGTACACAAGGCTATAATTAAAAATGAGTAATGGGAGGGGGGGGGGGGGCACTCAAAAAAATGCAGGGTGGAGCTCATATCTTCATATGTGTATTTCAATAGCGGGTTTAATGGTGAGGGCACGGAATCATGATGCCCTCCCCCCCCCCCCCACACACACACACACTGTGCTGCAGAAATATTCTAAAAATTACTTTAAAAAATAAACATACCTTAAATCCTTACCCACCCCCCTTGTTAAATAATGCAAACCTTTCTGATTCTGTAAAAGGATCAAAATGAGGTAACATCTGACACATTTGTGAAAGCAATTTTAATCTTGAGAAATTTGCAAGTGTACTTATTCGGAAACTATGAGATTGAAAAATGTTTTGAAAAATCTATGAAATGAAAAGTATCAAACATTCTATGCAATTCGGCATTTTAAACTAAATTTCCATACGCGACTGCTAATTTCTCCCTCATGATGACATTTCTGTGTTTGTCAAGTCTTAAAAATTATCGTAAAATCATTAATAACATTTCTAAATCATTTTATGCATTTATAAGAAAATGAGAAACATTTCAATTTCTTCATTTCTGAATGAAATCTGTGTGACTTATATATTTTGATATTCTGATATATATTTTGAATCACATTTTGATTTATCATTTGCTTTATCAAAAATATATCCACTTATTTCTTTTTCTTGTCATAATAAAATAAGTAAATGAATTAACAAGCCATGTGAAATCCAAATCATTTGAGATTCGAGAATAACTAATACAAATAGAATGATAGGTATTTAGAGCTGTTGCAAACCGCATGTATTCGTTAATAAATAATTGAAGTAATACGACTGATTACTGATACTACCTCTAATACAAAATACTGAATCGTTTCTTTGAATACTCGTTGCTGCTGAAAAACTGAATGAAACGAATTTCTAACAATAACTTCATTTCGGGATTTATACGAAGCCCGATTGTCTGCAAGATGAGAGATAGTTTTCCGGACTTTAGACTCGGTATAAGTTATTATCACATACGGGTATTTCATTTAGTTATTTAGGTATTATGAAGAAGAAAGATAGAAATTTGTTTTATTATTTCAGCATCCGTTCTTTTGCCGAATACGTTAAGTGTGAATTTGGAGGGAGTTTTTGAAGCAGAAAAAAAAGCTTTTAGAAGAACGATTGTTTTGAGATCGTTTAGGGATTGTACTATTTACCTTACAGATATGAAGTTTTATATGCATTTTTAAAACTTAAAAAAAATAATTGCGCTTTTTTTTTTTTTTTGAGATTACATATTATGTATTAATATTTTGATTTTAAAAAGCGCCATCGATCTAAGCAAAATAAAAACAACGCATTTATCATTTAAGAGTTTAATTAAACTATTTTTGTCTTAATTATGCATTTAATCTATTAAAATTTCCTTATAATTTCACTATAAAAAGAATGGAGGCTTATAGTAGAATAAAATATTCGTTATAGCTGTAATTAAAGAATGATGAAGTATTTCTGGAAAGAATTATGTTTGAACGGTCACCATCATCGCCGTGCGAAAGGAGGTCGAAGGGACGACCGCCCCGTGTGCGGAAATTAAGGGGGCGCAAAATTTATAACGTCATTTTTGGCCTATTACAAGACAAATTTGGGAGGGGGACGCCAAATTGTAAATTTGCCCCATGCGCAATTTTGTCTTCGCATGCCCATGGTCAATGTATAAAAGTATTAGATTATAACTTGATCTTCAATACGAAATGCTGTTCGATTTGATATCACTTCTATGGCCATCAGTGCCAATTTTATGATTTCAAGCATTAGATTGAGTCTATGAATATGTTAGGAAAATTTTGCGATGTTAAGCGGGGTAAAACGTTTTTGAGAATTCGATTAATGCTACTTTACGTTATCGCATGTTTCACTGGTTTCACTCTAAGTAGTGGACATTTCTATTCAAATATACAATTAATATTTTTCTTTTTAATATGTACCTTAATATACTTGTTGAGGCGGACTCACGAGAAACCATGAATTATACAAACGTATAAGCAACGTTTGAAGTTAGTTCCACTTTGTTCGGTTGCATATGGACTCCGACAACAGCTAACGAGTGATATTTTTAAATAACGATTTGGTATTTCGTATCTTAGAGAAAACCGTTTCTTAGTAACGAATACGTACGGTTTGCAACAGCTCTAATTTTTAAAGCCAAAACTGAGTTTAGGTGACCTTCTTACTTTTTGGCCGAAAATGGTAACATCCAAAAAAATTTCAAGTAATTAATACATACATAAATATACATAATTGAAATTAATTATATGTATAGTATTTATTAATTATGTAAAACTGTTAATAATCCAAAATCTTTATATTCATATACAATAATATGTAATTAATCCATCCATGACACAGAAAGATTTTCTAATTATATGAATTTCATTTAATTAAAAAATATTTTAGTTTTAGGTATATACATCTTGATTTTTCTTCTATAATGATTTTGTAAATGATCATTTGTTATTCTATTACTTTCTCAAAGAATATTTGAAATCTAATGCAGTTTAAACTAAAAATTTTCTATGAGATGATTGATAAATCATGACAGGTAATTATAAACAATTGAAGTTCATTGCAATACATTCATCTGAGCCGATACAGTTCAAATCAATAACTAAAATTGAAAATTTCTGAAGGAAGAAACAAGATTTTTGGAATACTAAGTATTTCGATCTAGTCGAATTTTCGGCCTCGTTTTTGGCAAAACTCAGATCTTGGCCCAAAAACAAAACCGTATTTTTGATTGATCTCTATTTAATATAATAATTATTATACATTATTTACATTAATAAAATAGATGTAAGTTAAAATCTTTTATTTAAATGGGTTTCATTCTACCATTAGTAAAGAATCTCCACTATTTACTACTAGTTTCAGAAATTTAAATAATAAAAAAATATGTTGGTTCAATTGAAATGGATAACATTTAACTGATCTTGTGTATTTTGGATAAAATTTCTTTTCATTTAGCCAATGGTTGAAGATCTCTAGATAAGTGTTGTGTGTGATCTTGGCTAAAAAACTGATTAATTTATCATATATACTTAATTATATTTGTTTTGGTTCAGTGAAATTAATTTATATTAGATTACAGGGAGAAGATATTTATTATATCTTACAAAATTGAAAATATATGGTAAATTCTTAAAGAAAAACAGTTTCTTCCATTTCTTCCACTTGGAAGAAACCTATTTCTTCCGGCTGGTTTTTTCCATGGTTTTTTCCGCGGTTTTTTCCACTGCGGAAGAAACTTGCCAACCCTGATACATGTACTTTTTATATTAAAAAAAATCTGGTACAAAAGATTATATTTTAATGCTTACGAAGGGAATTCTTAAATGTCCCTTTCATTCACAAGTGTTTCTATTATTTCGATAACCACCTGTATATATCAATTTGATACATACACATTTTTTTCCTTTACAGAAAATATTATTAATTTTTGCTAAAAAATATTAGTTGTCTTTATACAAGTGAAATTGACATACTATTCACAATTTATGCACTAATTTATTTCTAGTTATATATATATATATGTGTGTGTGTGTGTGTTTATAATTTGTGCTGAATATTCATAACTTCAGCACTTCTGGTAATGTGTGTTCGTTTATTAAAGTAAAGTAGATTTCAAAATTTATTTTAAAGCTTTAAATTTTATTTTCTTGTATACTTTTAGGAAAAAATGTAAATGAAGAGAAAGTTGACAGTAAAGGTTTTCGAATCTTAAAAAATCAAGTTCCAAATTTGAATTATTTTACTCGTGATGAAATTCTCAACATTTTGAAGCAGAATATTGTATATTCAGATGGTGAGTCTGCAGTATATATTTCCATATTCATGTAGTTATTAATTGTTTTGTTTTTTTTAACTTTGTTTTAGCAAAATATGTTTTTTATAAAACCTAATGTATGTCTAGATAAATATAATTATTTATTAGGCTGAATCAAATAAAAATAGAATAAAGAATTATTGTTTATATTTATTGCATGATATGCATGTGATAACAAGCCCGTAGAGGTAGAGTGAGATGTAAAAAATAAAAATTTCTATTTTAAAAGAATGAACTAGCCTTAACCACTTCACCGTTTGCCCCAAAATAAGTCGGGGGTAAAAGCACTATTTCCCCAAACCTATCACCGGTTAAGTAATCATGAATGAGCATAAATATGTGCTAAACATAAAATTAGCAGTCGAATAACAGATTTGTCACTTGCAGACTAACTTTATCAGTAGTTGAACTTGGTTAAAAAAAAAAAAAAAAAAAAAAAAAAAAGCAGAGGAATTACAGAAGTCTTTGTATTTATTCATAATATCTGGGATAAAAATCTTAAAATCATGCATATAGTTAGGTACGGTACAAAATCTAAAGTTTGGAATCCTCAGGACTTTACCAAGTCCAAACTTCTGATTTTTCGGGACTTTAGGTTATCAAAAGTGTATTGCTTTTCTGATAAAAAGTAAAAAGAAAAATAATTTTCACTTCTTAAAAAGGCAAAATATGCCATTCATATAGAAATTGCACATAACAATAGAGCTGTTGCAAACCGCACATATTCGTTAACGTAAAATGGGTAATCTCTAAAATACGAAATACCGAATCGTTTCTTTGAAATATCACTCGTTAGTAGTTACTGTCAATACACCACTGAGCAAAATGAAACTAACTTCAAACATTGTTTACGTACTTTTGTGGAATTCATGAATGAAGCCAGACAGTCAGCATGGTAGGAGATGCGAATTTGTGTTCATTAGGCGCCAGTTTTAGTTATTTCGGTATCAGTCTATATGTATCATTCTATTTGAATGTATCAGTTATTCTCAAATCTCAAATGATTTGGATTTCATACGAGCTTATTGATACATTTATTTCTTTGATTATGGAAAGAAAAAGAAGTAAATTGTGAACATATTTTTCTGCAATATCAAGTGATAAAGCAAAAGGTGATTTATGCCAAATGAAGTACAGTATAGGATCCGTTATCCGGCGTCCCTGTATCCGGAACGCTCCGAAAACCAGAATGCAAATCGGTACCTTTTTTTTTTTTCTTCCCAGCGATGCCGCGGACGTGCTATGGACGCGTAATCTCGTCAAAGAACCGCGAAAAAACGACAAATTTTAAAAATCACGAAATACCGACTATTTTTCGGCAAATTATGTCAAAAGATTTGCGAGGAAATGGGTAATTCTGTCACAAAATCCCCCCAAAAGACAGATTTCCCCCAAAAGATCGCGAAAAAATAACAAATATAGTCCAAAAATCGCAATAAACCGGCAAATTTTGACAAAAGGTTCGCGAAAAACGACGAATTTCGTCAAGAAATCGCGATTTAAGGCAAATTTCTTCAAAAATCATGATAAAAACAGCAAATTTGTCAAAAAAAATCGCGAAAAACGGCAGATTTCGTCAAAAAATCATGGAAAACGGCAAAATTCGTTAAAAATCAGCTAATTTTCAGCGATAATCATGATATTAGATTAATTAGTTTTAGAGCTATTAGTTTTTTTTTTTTTTCAGCGATGCCGCGGACGCACTATAGCGCGTAAATTACGCAAAAGATCGGCGACGGGACGCGAAAAAATAGCTCTTACGCGTCCCAAAGGACGAGTAATCTCGTCAAAGAATCGCGAAAAAATGACAAATTTCATTAAAAATCACGAAATACCGACTATTTTTCGGCAAATTATGTCAAAAGATTTGCGAAAAAATGGGTAATTCCGTCGCAAAATCCCCCCAAAAGACAGATTTCCCCCAAAAGATCGCGAAAAAAATAACAAATATGGTCCAAAAAAATCGCGATAAAACGGCAAATTTTGACAAAAGATTCGCAAAAAACGGCAAATTTCAACAAAAGATCACGAAAAAAACAAACAGCCCATTCTGGAGCAGAATTCTTAGAATTGGTCAATGTATTTACCTCCAAATTGTACATAACAGATCTTTAAAAACTCACTATAAAAATGACTTCTTAAAATATATATATATATATATATATGCTCACAGAGTGCAACAAAAGAATTGGGATAAAAAATTTCCAGAGAAGCTTCACAATCAAAGATGCTTTGTGGAGTGCTGCTAAAGCATGGCAGGCTGTGGATAAGGATACACTTATCCATGGATGGTACAATCAGTGGCCACCTGCATTATATTTCGATAACGAAAATGAGCCCTTCAAGATTTCGAAAGAGAAGCAAATTATTGCTGATTTCTTGGCATATGCCAAAGGCTTTAATTGTCCAGAAGCTAAATTGCTTAATCAAGAAGCAGTGGAAGATTGTTTAGAAACCGATGAAAACATTCCTGCCACTAATCACATGACTGACAGTGAGATTTGTGAAATGATGACAAACAATATATCTGATGAAAGTGATGATGAGAAGGACAACCAGCAGAATGAATTAGTTGAAAAGGTATCAAATGAAAAATTAGTATTTTATTCCAAACAATTAATTTCAGGCATGCAACAAAGGAGCTACTTCCATGAGCAGCAAATCATGTCTCAGTACAAAATACAAGAACAATTAGTGCAAGAGACACACTGTAAGCAAAAGACTATCATAGAAATGTTTGCTAAATCCCAATCAAAAGATTCTGTTTCAGAATCTCAAAATTAAATTTCATATGTATATTTTTTTCCTTTATTATAATTAATTTTTTATTTTGTGTAAATTAATCTATAAATTAAGGTATTTACATGTATAGTAGAACCCCGTAAATTCGGACCCCGTTAATCCGGATCTCCGGATAATCCGGATTGATTTGGTCATTTTTTTTCAAGTTTGAGAAGCAATTGACTAATTTCCATAACATTAATTTGTTTCATCATCATATTCTGAATTTAAAAAAAACCTTTTCTGAAATCTTTTCGGAAGAATTAAGCAAAGTAAACATTTTTACTGTCTGTAATTATTCAATAAGTTTAATATAAAGGTGATTTCTGTAAGTATGTTTTATTTTATTCCATTTTTTTCTTATTCTCCGGATAATCCAGATTTTCGATAATCCGGATTGGGTCTGGTCCCAGTTAATCCGAATTATCAGGGTTCTACTGTATTAGCATTCATATTTACCTATTTATGAAATTATTTCGTACATTTTTATACTTACTGTAAAGTGTTCTGAATTACGGAAAAACCCTTTATCCAGAATGCTCTGGGTCCCAAGCATTCTGGATAATGGATCCTATACTGTATTCATTTAAAGGGGGATCAACGATGAATTTTTAAATTCATCGTTGATCCCCCTTTAAATGAATACTACCCTTTAATAAAAAAAAACATTTATTAGTAAAGTATCGTCCATCACATAATAGTTTGTTTCCATCAAAACCGTTATTATCGCCATCATTGAGCCAGCACTTTAGTAATAATGATGAATGGTGTCGCTTAGAGCTCAAATTTCCTTGATAATTCGAATCTCCTCCTGTCTCAATGTGTTTCTATAAAAAGACAAACAGATCTCTCAAGGTATGTAAAAAAACCTATTAGTGTTGCACGTGAAAAAAAAATTACTGATTTAATTTTAAACATGATTGCTAAGAATCTTCAACTGTTTTCTATGGTAGACCATTCCGGTTTTAATGATTTAATTGCAGAATGAACTAAAAAGTATTTATCCATGATATCTACATCAGTACCATCCTAAAGAATTTTCTCAAAATCAGGTTATATATTATCTGAAAGACATGCTTCATTAAAACAAATAAGAATGGAGAAAAATATTATTTTAAAATGTAAATCAATGATTTCTAAAATAATAATACAAGTGATTTGAACATTTCTTTTAAATTTTCTGAACATTTTCAAGAAATTAAGTTCTAAAAATTACAGGTTTGCTTTAAGTATATTTTTTTCCTATAAAAATATCTTTGCACGCGTATTTATATTTTATATTTGAAAACATTTTTATGAAAAAGACGAATTTTTAGATTGCTTTTAAAAATGTGTTTAATGATAAAGTTTATTTTTCTTTTCTCTTTTTTTGTTGATTGTAAAAATATATGAGTATTTGCTGTTTATTTTTAAATTTCATATTTGAAGGAAAAAAAGTATTTTAAAATATAAATAATAATGTGATTGAAGTACAAATGTAGATGTTGTTTGATAAGGATGATCACATAAGCAATAAAACATATTGTTTTTAAATTATTCCAGAAATTAAATTTTCATTACACATAATTCAACTGCTCCGCTCAACAAGCGCAAAACGTTCTGACACATTTACAAATTCATTTTTTAACAGAAATATATAAAATTGGAATGCCTGACAATGGAAGCGATTTCGAATCGAACTTATTTTTCCATTTTATGATACTTAAATTAGCTATCCAGTTCTATGCTATTTCGATCATGTGATCACCCGTTTTTCTCCTGCTTTTAGACCGGTTTTTCTGCTTTCATCGGGAAATGTACTCAAAAATGTCAAATTTTAAGGTTCGTTATGAAAGATTCATTGTGCTCTTTAAAAAACAGAAAATTGAGTGGAATTAGACAGTTTCTGAATAACAACACCTGCTATTTTCATGCATTTCCGAACAAAAATAAATTAAAGCATGTGTCACAAAGTTGCCCTTTTTGATATAGCCAGTTCCTGAGCAGTAACGAATATTTTCAAACGGGTAGTGAGTTTTAAAATAACGCCATCACACGGGTATTTATTTAGTCGTTAGTTTTACAGCACTACATAACAACTATTAATACTAAATTAGCAACCATTGTCATTTAATAATTCAAAACAAAATAAAAAGTAAAACAAAAATATTTATTTAAGGGAACATACAATTTAAGAAGAAATTGTAATTGACTTAATTACTTAATATCAACTTTGGGCCACTTTTTCCTGGTTTCACTAACATTTCTGTTATTTAAAAATATGATTTTTCAACTTCGATATTAAGTTGTAAACAATTAACATGTAACAATCAAACTGTATGATTTTAATATGGCAATTTTTTATTTTTTAACTACTCTTACAGTTTTGGAACAAAGTAATCCCTGCTGAGGACTTCTTTGGTCCATTTACTTAGTTTCATATAAATTAAATACATTTTACATGTTGAACTACTGAAACCTCCTTGCAATAAGATCTACTAATGAATTAAGACTAATTTAATAATAATTTTTTTTTTTTTTTTTGGCTTTTACATTTATTTAAATACAAGACCTGAGAAATATTTTTCGCCATATTATCCTCAGAAACTGAAACAAAGACAATCAATGCAACATTTTGCTACTATAACATTAGAAAAAAAAACTTACTTAAAGCCTTTTTAAAGATATTTGGTTGTATAAATGGCATTTTTAAGTAACTGGGGCCGAAGTAGCCCCTAAAAACTAGTTTTCATGTTAGCTTTATGAAAACATAAACATTTCTTGTCAAAATAAAAAAGAAACTATGATTACACTACACATGATTTACAGGTTACCTACTAAAAGTAATATTTTGACACTTACCTTATTTGTAGCTCTTATCCAGATTGTTTCACTATAGAAAGTTTGGAGAGTTATAATTTACATATGAAAAGAGTTGTTTGCAAATATATCCAGTGTTGCCACTAAAAAATTTAAATTACTCCAGAGTGTGTATCCTAGATAGTGTTTTCAGTGAAATGATCACTTCATTCCTGAAGTTAATTGCCTACAGACATACTCTTGCTTACTTTCTATTCAACATTATCACATGCTTGACTTTCATACCAGGTTGTATCTTTCCATCTTTTTTACTTTTCGACTATTGATTTATTATTATTTCGACTATGGCTCCTGTAGTAAGTTAATCCACTATTGGAGATATAAATGTACCCATAGAAATTTTTTAGTTGGTGCAAAAAAAGAAAGCTTAGGCTTTTCTTTTCAAAATCAATGATAAATAAACCAGAATTGTGTTTGAATCACGTTTTATTTTCTGGTGAAACCCAATTTAGAATTTTTGGCGCTGATGAGCGCATAATTGTATGAAGAAGGAAAAATGAAGAACTTAATTCAAATAACGGTACTTACGTATTAATGTCACCGCAGCAGAAGTTGCTTCAATAAAGAGCAATCTTGTTGCTTGTATGCACACAAAAAAATGGGCAAAAAAAGCACTAAAAAAGCATTAAAAAACGGCATCAAAATAAGCAAACAACAAGGCAACAAGGATTGCTCTTTATAGGCGCATTAGCGCAATTTCTGCTGTGGTGGCGTTACTATGTAAGTACTCAAAGAACTTAGTTAGAACAGTTAAGCATGGTAGTGGAATTGTCCAAGTATGGGGGTGCCTGGTAGCATCAGGGCTATGTAATTTTGTATTTATTGATAGAATAATGAATGATAATCTTTATTTAAATATTTTAAAAGGCAATTTAAAATTATCAGCACAAAATTTGGATTATGGAAACAACTTCATTTTTTTATCAGGATAACAATCCTGAGTTCATGGCTCAGTTTGCCTCTATGTCAATGCTGTTGCATATATACTATGTCAATGTTTGCCTCTAGTGTCTCTATAATTGTCCACAAATTCTGAAAATGCCATACCAGTTACCAAATTTAAACCTCAAAATACATATTTTGAGAGAACTGAAGTTAGAGTACGAAGCCATGACTTTAAATCAAAAAGCGAATAAAAACAGTGTAACGATCGATGAATGGATCAACATTGATGCAGAAATTACAAAAACAACTAGCGAAATCTATTCCCAAGCATTTAAAAGCTGTTGTGGATGCTAAAGGATATCCTGCTGAATACAAATTTAAAAGCATATTACAATATTTATCAATATGTAGCGATTTTTTTAGATTGTAAGAAGGCTTTTATGATAAAAAAAATTCGTTATTTTTTATTATTGATTTTTTCAAAATAAAGTTTTGCTAAGTTTTTAATTTTTTTTTTTTTTTTGTTAAGAATAAGTCATAGATCTTACTCTTAAATATCCATTCTAAAAAGTTAATTTTAATTAATGGATAGAGAACTATTTCATTGAAATTCACAAGTATACGAACTACGAACACTTTTAAGAGCCACTATGTGTGTATATATAATATATATATATACTATTCACGTACACACACACATATCCACATATACATATGAATATATATGTCTGATGTATAACACTGACACCTGGCTCATCAAAAAGTAATGAAAGTTCTTTAATATATACAATGACTTTATAAAATGTTGCAAGCAGTAATGGGAAATAGTTTCTGTGTGACATTGAAAAGTAAAATGTTTTTGATCTGTAAATTTACACATCCATGTTTTTGACTATACTGATCCTTTCTATATAAAAGTTATGTTGGTTATGATTTTTAATTTTTTATGTGAATTTACTAATAATTTTCATAATTAAAAACTTATGTTTGAATCAAAAAACTGGATAAACAAGAAGGAATTGTATCAATCTATTTGCCATTTGTGATTAGATTTTTGGGCAGGGTTGGTTAATTTTTAGGAATTTTTTAAAAACTGCAGGATATAGAAAATGTATGTAAAAAAAAAAAAAAAAAAAAAAAAAAAAAAAAAAAAAAAAAAAACACTTATATATATATATTTTTTTATTCATTGGCCATTATTCATATTTTCCCTGATTGCTGCAATATACAGTTCTTCCTAAACTTTCTTTTGCTGTATAACTTCCAATTTTACACAAAAAAATTTTAAAATATGTTATTGTGAAAATTCATTGTAATAATGAATTATTTTTGCAGCCATTTTAATTTTGTTGTATAACAATTTTTGACTATATATTGTATCTTGATGACTTGTGGATATGTCTTAATTATCTAGCCATTATTTTCATTTTAACTTATTCAGATACTATTTATTCTTGATTTTCAGTTCAAAAATTCAAATATTAATGCTTGTTGGAATATAAATTAATTAAAAGTTATAAATAATAAAGGATACAGAATTTAGTGTTTCATTTAGATATTTTGCTTGCTTAATTTTTGTTATAATTGCACATAATGCATTAAATGTTAGATCATTTATAAAATTATTTTATTAGAAAAAATTTTCACATTTTCATACAAACTTTATAACAATTATTGAATGTTCTCCTAAATGTTTATTTTTAAATATTTAAAAAATAATAATTATTTTATTGATTAAAAATCAATTGAAATGTAATAAATAATTTTAAATCTTTTTCCTTCCAATCTGATCTATTTTAATTATTGTTTAATACATATTTTTAGATGATTTACTGATTCTAAACAAGCCTTACAGTTTAGTGATACATGGTAAGTAATCTCAAGCCATATATTGGTAACTTAACAAGATAACTGAAATTCATAAAAATAACTATACATTTTATTATATTCTTTAAATGTTATGAATTTCCATACAATAATGAATTGACTTTCTCTTTCAGAATCTAAAACAACCAAAGAACCTTGTTTATCTACTTTTCTAGATGATTTAGCTAAGGAGATGGATAAACAATCAAGAAATCCAAAGCTAATCACTGTGCATAGATTAGACAAAGAAACCACTGGATGCCTTTTGCTTGCTAGGTTATTTATTCTTATTTTTTATATTTTTAGGGTTCTGTATTTAAAAACTAAAAACAGAACCATTATAAGATCACTTCTGTGTCTGTCTGTCGCAGCCATTTTACTCATAAACTATGGAATGTGGAAAGTTCAAATTAGGGCAAATAATAAAGACTATTGACCCACATATTTACAGATTGTTAAACATTAACAAATATATTTAGGAAAAATGTAAATAAGTTAATGAAGTTCCTTGGAAAAAAAAAAAAAAATTCTTTCCACACGATAGTGTAGGAAAGCTTTCGTAATTCGAAAAACGAAATTCGTTGTGGTGTTGAAAATGTTCGTTGGGTGTGCGTTGTGTCATTAATAAAGTTCGTTAGCGTGATCGATAGTGGAACTTTAATTTAATGTAAGAAAATAAAATAAACTGGAATAATCTTACTTGAAAATACGATGACTGTGGAAATGAAGACAGAAGACCATGTACAAAGAAGATACAAACTTGTTGAAGAGAATAACATCTTCTTTATTTTATTCTTTTGTTAGGATGACAACATAGAAATTTACTTTGGTCACCAGAACCTTTGAAGACCATGTATTATAAGAATGTTGCATGAATTCATCAAACTGTAATATCACATTCATGGAAAGGCAGCAAGGCATAATTAATTTAGAATGAACACGGGAAAAACTTGTAAAGATTCCATATCCGGCGGAATTATAATATGAATTCTCCTTGCGATTCGCCGTTCGCACACGGCGCGCGGCCGGCAAAGCCAGCGGGCTAACGTTTCAATTTACATCCCCTTACGATATCATCAAACTTAATTCTGATCTAAAAATTAACCGCGTTTTCTATTTAAATGCATTCTACGGGGAATCCAAAAGTAAAAAGAAACAAAGTTTAAATTGATTAGAGAATTAATATTTCGTCATTATCTTAAAGAGCAAATTGAAAAAAAAGGCATTTGAAAAGAATTATTTAATTCGTTCTACGCGCTTAGCAGAACGCCCTTACGTGACGAAGTCGGCGCAATATGGGTGTGGTGAAGGAGTGTCAGCGCCCACAGTGACGTCATCATAATACATCGCGGCGCAGATGCGAGAGGACAAGTAGCGCGCGATCGTAAACTAAAAATACAGAATTAAATTTAAGGAAAACTCGCTGCTTAAATGAAGAAAAGAATAAAAAAAGATACGATAAACTAAACACTGTGAGATTCATCTCACATTACCCCCAAAGACCGAACAAAATTTTGTAAGACCAGGGATGTAAAAGGTGAAACGAAGAAGACCTTTTACAGAAAATGGGATGACAAAATTTTGAAATGCCAGCCTGAAAAAAAAATCAATTAAAAGCCAATTTAAACGATTTTCATAGTTAAGATCAATGTCGAAGTGCTGCTAAAAAGGAAGGACCGGTGACCAAAAGTGAGAGAGAGAAAGAATATACATTGCATAGAGTACATTCATAGGTCAAAAAGTATACAATATATTAAGTATACAGTAAAATGCCAAAAATATAGTAATGGCAAAATTTTCATGTGATCTCAAAAAATTATCATATTTGACAAATAATAAATGTTAACACATTTTAAGTTAACAGACAAAAGTGAGATCATTGACTAGTCATAATTTAAATATTTATGGTACCAAATAACAGAATTAAACTTCTGAAAAGATTGCAAATACAGGAGCAACAAAAAGTCAAAAAAATCTTGTGGGTTTGACTTTTGCCTAGGACTTTAAAAATTTATATATGATATAAAATAGAGTATTTTCTATAACTCTAATATTAAATTCAACTGGCCATATATTAATTCAAATTTCATAAAAATAATGACATCATTTGTGTACACATTAAAATTTCACTCAATTAAAATAAACAACCAACAACATGTGAGATAAATTGAGCAACTGAGTCGTGCACTACTCAATCACACAAAGTACCCCACAGCAAAAAGTCGTCACTTCAATCAAAAGATCTGTCATGACAAAGGTTTAAAACATATTAATAGTCATACTTATTTATTAGGCCTATACACTTATAAGAATTCTTAAACTATAAACTTTACATATACCATGGTTTTCTTTCAAAATGAGGGAATGGTGATCACCAAAAAAATAAACTACTTTCATATACATAAAAGTAACAATTTGACACAATCGAGAAATATATATTTATGTTTAATTACCATACCATGTACCAGGAATCACTTAAAAATGTTTTGTAGAATCATTATGGGAAAAAAAGGAAGAATTATGTATTATACAAATAAATCTATTGAGATTCGATAACGGGCTTACAATTAGGGATGGGACGAATAGTGATTTGGCCGAATAGCCGAATACCGAATATTCGGCCAAATTTTAGGCCGAATACCGAATATTCGGCCGGCCGAATAGTAAAATTTTTTTCCAATAAAGAAAATAAATTTTGATTATATATAATTTAAAAAATAGGAGCTCATTAATAATTATTACTCTTAAATGTGCTTATTAAATGTATTTTTAACTTTGAAAAACTTACTTTAACACAAAAAAATTATTTTCGGAAATAATACGCAACAAAAAGTTGCATTACAATATCGAAAATAGTAAAAATATTTCACGCCGCAAATGATGTGATTATTCAAATCATAGACAATTCTTCAAACGTGAATATGTCGCATGAAGTTAGAAGAAAATCTATATAATTTATAACTATGAATGAATGCTTGTTTGGAAAATAAGAAGGCGTTACATTTCTAAGCATCTAATTTCGAAATGTTTTCTAATCGAGTGCTTTTGGGGGGAAAAAAGAGTAGGAATTATTTGCATACAAGTATTGTTATCTAAATTGGGTTTACGATAAGTAATAAATAAATAAATGGTAGAAAACATTTTAAAAAGAGAAATAAGTAAATATTTTAAAATATCTCTTACTATATGAAACTACTTGATTTATCAGGAATTATTCAAAATTATTAAATTGTATTATATCCTTTATTCTAATGTACATCAAATTAATTTTCAGTAAGTCAAAATGGGAAAATATTTCCATTAAAATATAAAGAATGTACTTCACTTTTACTATCAATCGATACTTCTTGTATCCAAAATCAATAATATTCTTAATCTCTCTCTCTCTCAGAACTCACAAGGACATATTTTCTGAAATAACCTTTCATAAAGTAAATTTGATGATTTAGAGTTTGTGTCCCTAGTGATAAGCAAATTTGTAAGAATGAAACTGTTCTGAAATCAGATGCCAAGCTTTAAATTACAAATTACGTTAAAGCAAAAGGTTATGCTTAAAGTAGAATGCATATGTTAACAAAATCCTTGACATTTGAATCGGCACATACAATATTCAAGTTATTCAACAAGCATTAAAAGGATAAACAGAAATTGATAACAACATGAAGGAAGGAAGATTAAATTAAAAATATATACATAGTAATGGCACATATTTAAGTCAGTAATTATGCAAATAATTATTTAAAAGTGAAAACTATAGAATGAAAAAATTATTTTGTTAAGTATTTAGAATTTATATTAAAATATTTATAAAATCATCTTCATAAAGCAAATTGTGTCATCTAATGTGTATCGAGTTTGACACCAGTTCTGCTTTCAGATGTACTGTTGTATTTGGAATGGTGATATATTATATTTAATTTTGAAAATAAATCTTCGTTAACACACCTAGTGAATAATTTTTTTCATTTCTTACTTTATAGAAAATAAGGTATGAATTTCATAAGAGCCTTTTTTATATGTGCATGGAATTTGCAGACATTAATAAATATTCGAGCGTTTTAGAATAAGGCAGTGTTTTTATATCTTGAATTGTAATATATCATTCTCTAATGATGACATTTCCCGTACAATTGAATCTCCAACTTGGGCAGCATTTTCTAGAATATCACTAACTTTTATAGGAAATACAGAAAGACTGTATACTTTTTAGTAGCTGAATAACTCTATATTTTGTAAGTAAGAGTGAGAATGACTTCATAAATGAAGTAGCCAATTTGGATTAGAGGAAAAAAAATTGTAAGAATGAAATTCTTTAAATCCAAAATTTATTTGGCAAGATATCTTTCACTATTCGGCGAGATTTTAGCAATATTCGGCAAGATATCTCTAAATATTCGGCTACAGGTATTCGGCCGAAGTATTCGGTCGACAAGTCTTCAATATTCGGCCAACCGAATATTCGGCAAAAGGGCCGAATAGGCCGAATACCGAATAGTGGCCGAATATTCGTCCCATCCCTACTTACAATTATGTTAATAGTCTCCACCCAATCACTAGAAATCATTAACAATGCTGTAAACAAAAAATTATACACATGTAAACACAAAGTTCACAACTATTTCAATGATTACCCCATAAACCATCAACATATCCGTGAACACAAATAGATACACATATATACATAAATATTTACACATATAAATAACATATTACATATTTTTCAAATATTTTTTTTTAAATTCCGATCACATAATGCAAAAGTTTTTTTGGCTGTATAAACTGATAGATGCACACAGTTTCATGTGACTTTCATCTCTTAAGGCTCCTGCGGCTGTATGCAGAAACACAGTTACCATCCAAAGCAATTATGGACAAGAATATATTAAAAAAAAATAAGTATACTGTTCGGTAATATGATTTGAAATGGTACACTGGTATAACTAAACATTGTAGACATACAGAATCAGAACTGTCAGGCTGCTGTTACAGAAAGAGATACAAAAATGAACTTTGAACAGATGATTATTTATAATCATCTGTTGATTATTATTTATAATCATAAGATATTATCATTTTCTTTCTCTCTACATGATAACAGCATTAACTGGAAGTATGGAACACATTTTAAAAATTATAGATATGTACACATACATTTTTAAGTCATAATCAGGTTGTTTAAGTCATGAAACACTTTATTAATTCACTAGATGAGTTAAAAATATGTATAAATGCGCTAGTAAAAAGTTCATCTAGAGTTGTGCTTTCTTTTGTATACTATTTGTATACATAATATGCTCTTAAAAGATCATATCTAAATTTTCATATATTTTAAAAACAAAAATAATCCAATAGCTAAATAATTCTTTTAGCCACAAAAAATCATCCAAAATTTTGAATTCAATAAGATTAATCGTACATTTATGAATCAAAATTTATAAAGTTGCAAAAGTAAAGCAACATAAATCAAGAGTATCTTCTCAATATACTCTGACTGCCTAGGAAAACAATAACTTAAAATTACAAAACTAAGCTGCAATAAGAAAGCAACTAAAGTTGAAAATATTTTATCTGGTATATTCAGACAACCTAGGACTTAAATTTCATTAATACTAGTAACTCTTTGTAATGTCATAATCGAGTAAAACGTTTAAAATTACCAAACAAGTGCACCATAAAAATATTCAGCTTGAATCTTGCATAATTTAACAAAGTAAAGTTAAAATTTCTATGTTTGTAATAAAAGTTAAAACAAAAGTTACTTTTAAATTAATTTTAAAGAATTGTCAAAAATTAAAATTAAATAACTGTCAAAATCAGAAAAATATTGTAGAATAAACAGAATTAGTCTTGACATAACATGATATCCAGGAATCCTGCAAACATATTAATATAAAAACATAAAATACAGATGAATACAATTTCTTTAAGAGATTTCTGTGACCCCTGTAGAAGAAAATTAACTAAATAATGAACAAAGGTAGAACGAGAGAAAAAAAAAAAAAAAAAATAGTATAATGTACAGATGTAAAGCAGCTCTTGTTATAAACAACAAACGGTTGTAAGAGAATAGTACTGGCTGAATTAGTCAGATAGTTTATAAAAAAAATAGTTAGCGGAAGTATTTTCACCAAACTGAACATATTTATCATAACTAAGGAGCATTAAAACACACTGAAGAAGAATGTGGTACACATTGCAGGCACTAATGTTTACTTAGCAAAAACACTGAAGACATTTCACTAAAACATACCACACACCATGAAGAGTTGAAGACGAAATCTGGCGAAATTCACTGTCAGTGAATTGAAATACTTGAAATAAAAAAAATGCGCTGGTAAACATATTCACTACAGATTTCTGCTTCTTGTTTTGTATACATGATGAAAAGAGAAAAAAATATTTTCTTCCTTAAAAATATATCTTGATATAATCAATTTTAAAAAATAATTTCTTGCATAAAGTTAAAAAAATGAGGCATATCACAGATTAAATTTTAAATGCTTTGGGCTTGAAATAATATGAAAAACACTATACCTGAAAATAAATAATATGATCTTGAGTAATTGTGGATTCCTGCAACAAATTCCAATCATGTTCTTCAGCAAAAATTTTGCACTGTGAGATTGAATTACTACACAAGCAAAAAAATTGACTCGAAATTCATAAAAATAAAATAATGTTGCCTTCATTGCCTCTTAGAAAGCAACATGAGAATCAAGAATGACGATGATGTGGAATGCCATGCATGTTGACGAATCTGTGAAAAAGCGGAAAAAATATTTACTTCAAAGTAATTATGCATGATGAGCCACTAATACACAATTATTTGAAGTTGATCAAATTTTAGCTGCAGAAACGTCCATATGTTATTGATGAAAACAAGTTTGAGTTACACATACCTTTCATGAATGGTGCTTATAGAAAATAATTTCTTCATTAATAAAATATCTTCACAATTAATAAAAAAAATTTTGCAGAAATTTGAGAGAGAAAAAAAAATTTGAGGCATATTCAACTTTGTAGAAATTGGGTTACATAAAGAAAAGGCACTATATCAGTAACTGGCACACAAAAAAAAATTTAGTACTAGATATTGAGCAAAATCTTCTTGATCTTTTGCATTTTCTCTACTACAGAACAGTAAAGTTGCATAAATCTTCACAATCAGTCATTCTGCAAAAGCTATTGATTATAAACAAAAATAATAATAATAATCTTGCTTCACAAACCAACTTCGAGAAATACAGGAGAAGCTCAGCAATATATGGATAATTTACTGCATCATTACTAAAACTTCTTCATCAGACATCAAAGTGGAAAAATGAGCACAAATCTTTAAATTAAATTGTTTAAACAGGAACAAAAGAATTTTAATTGGTATGTATGAAAATAATTTTAGCACTTTCTTCACAACACCTGTATACCATTAAAGAGGCTCGAAAAATGGATTAAACTACATACTTGAGGACCACTTCATCAGGTAAACAAATGAATGAAAAGAAGTAAGTTTTCTTAATTGACATCTTTAAATGAGATATGCAGAGTAAAAATTCTTTAGTAAATAGGATGAAACATTGAATTTAAGTTTATTCCTTATTTCTTCTTAAAGTAAAAAAAATAAACACAACTTGATATGGTAGAAGGACAGAAGTCCTCAAAGAAAATTATGTAGGATATAGCAACTACGAATATTTATGAAGAATCTCAGCCTCTTTGCATATCAAATGCATAAGAAAAATTTTTAGAAGAAATAATATATAAACAATATTTATCGCAGATTTCAAGGGGGGAAAAAAATTCATCTTTATATGTGAGTGCCATAATTAGACTTTAAAACCCAATATATAACTAAAAATATAACCTCTTATTAAATAAATATGTTCTTAAAAGTATGAAATTATTTTTTTTAGAACTTCAAAACTTCATTACTTTCTAAATATAGTACTGCAATCTGAATAATAAATTTCTTGATTTTTTTTTTTTTTTTTTTTTTTTTTTTTTTTTAATATTTGGCATTTGGAAACAGTAAGATGGAAAAAAAAAAAATTGTGAAGTCTTTAGAATCATAAGTACATCGATCTTTTGTAGATAGAACAACAAAAAAATTATTTCACTTGACTAGCAGAATATAAAACCTCTTGAAATTTTATATTAAAAATAATAATTTGTAAAGCACTTGTAATTTACTTTTGTTTAATTATTAATATTGGCATTTCTCATCTCTTTTAATACTTTCAAAATTCCATCAAGAGGATTCAGTCAGGAACGCTTCTGAGATTTCAAAGAACGAAAAAAAATATTGACTTTAGGGCAAAAATATTGAATTTACGGCAATTTTTAATTCTATTTTTATGCATTGAAAAGCAATAACTTAATTGTTCTTTAGAGTCATCGGCACCAATTGTGGTGTTGAAAATGTTCGTTGGGTGTGCGTTGTGTCATTAATAAAGTTCGTTAGCGTGATCGATAGTGGAACTTTAATTTAATGTAAGAAAATAAAATAAACTGGAATAATCTTACTTGAAAATACGATGACTGTGGAAATGAAGACAGAAGACCATGTACAAAGAAGATACAAACTTGTTGAAGAGAATAACATCTTCTTTATTTTATTCTTTTGTTAGGATGACAACATAGAAATTTACTTTGGTCACCAGAACCTTTGAAGACCATGTATTATAAGAATGTTGCATGAATTCATCAAACTGTAATATCACATTCATGGAAAGGCAGCAAGGCATAATTAATTTAGAATGAACACGGGAAACACTTGTAAAGATTCCATATCCGGCGGAATTATAATATGAATTCTCCTTGCGATTCGCCGTTCGCACACGGCGCGCGGCCGGCAAAGCCAGCGGGCTAACGTTTCAATTTACATCCCCTTACGATATCATCAAACTTAATTCTGATCTAAAAATTAACCGCGTTTTCTATTTAAATGCATTCTACGGGGAATCCAAAAGTAAAAAGAAACAAAGTTTAAATTGATTAGAGAATTAATATTTCGTCATTATCTTAAAGAGCAAATTGAAAAAAAAGGCATTTGAAAAGAATTATTTAATTCGTTCTACGCGCTTAGCAGAACGCCCTTACGTGACGAAGTCGGCGCAATATGGGTGTGGTGAAGGAGTGTCAGCGCCCACAGTGACGTCATCATAATACATCGCGGCGCAGATGCGAGAGGACAAGTAGCGCGCGATCGTAAACTAAAAATACAGAATTAAATTTAAGGAAAACTCGCTGCTTAAATGAAGAAAAGAATAAAAAAAGATACGATAAACTAAACACTGTGAGATTCATCTCACATTCGTGATTCAAAAATTTTTGAAATTCGTTGTTCAAAAGCTTTTGTAATGCTGAACTCAAAAATGCATTGATGTATTTCTTTTTTTTTTTATTTAAATATTATATTTTCAGATATATTTTAGATAATGTAGTACAAAAACATATCCCCCCCCCCTCCCTTACCTATTTCTATTGAAACTAAAATTCTGAAAAAATTAGAGGTAGTAGCTATTTAGTTAAACCTGGCAAGAAAAGTATAGCGATTAGGGGAAAGGGGGGTACAGTGGGACAATAGGCATTTTTCCTATGATTCAAATACTCAAGAATTAGAAAAGTATGCCATTATTTAGTTACCCTGTAGGGCAACACTGTGGAAACTAGTCGCTGTCACATTTCATCTTGTAAGGAAGTTGCAACAATTTTTGTTTTTACTACCACTTCAAGCAAGTCAAGAAAAATCACGCAAGTTTTACTTTTTTGGATTTCAGCAATAAATTATTATCCAATAATCAATATCAATGCATTAATTTGAAGCTTAAAGTTTCTTAATTACATGCATGTAATGTTCTTTATTCCATTAATAAATTTTAGGCAACTTTTTACTTTTGAGTTAAAAATACTTCTTGTGGGGTACAGTGGGATACGTTGATGGGGGTACAGTGGGACACGTTGATGGGGGTACAGTGGGACATTTCTCACTGTATCCCAAATGTAAATAAATTTTAGAATATCAAGCTTTAAAATCCAATTATTCATGTAAAGTGATTTTAATATAGTTTTATTTAAACATAATATTTCTTTTTCAATGACAATGACATCTAAAACATGCATTTAGCAGCTTATTACACATAGGCGTAACTAGAGAATTTTTCTAGGGGGGGCCACGGCCCCATCTATTTGATAATTTTTAAACAATAATTGTAAAAACTACTATTGTTTGGAAAACAATAATAGAGTAACAATGTTGTTTTATAGTAAACTGTTTCATAATTTCCAAACAATAATAGTATTAGTAACTAGTCGGATGTGGCAATCCCAAAACTTTCTTTTTCTAATTTATTTTAAGATTCACTTTTGCTCTCAAACGCACCATGCATTAAACTGGGAAATTCTCTTATTTAGAAACTATATTAGGTGCCATGACTGCGATTTTTTGATAAATGCAGAAAATGTTACAAAAAATGCAGTCAAAGTTCGTCTTTTGAACCGAATTCTCCAAAGTGGGAGATCTGGGAACGACAAAAATGGTCATGCAGAGAAAGTAATAGTCGATAAATCAAATTATACTGAATTCAGAGAAAAATGAAGTCATACGATACGGTATCTTATAACATATCTTCAAAAATTATCTCATCAAGTTTCATGTTTTTACTTTTAAAAATGAATCTGAAAATGTATAGGAAAATTTTGAGTTGTTGGGAGAGAAAAAACATTTTTTCGAATACACCCTTAATGCGTCAAAATTATCTATCTCAGTGCCAAAATTAAATGGCAATTTATGATCATTGTGCAGATTTTTAAAGACATGAAATTCCTTGGATTAGTTCTTAAAATAAGACTATTGCGGAAATTTCAAAAAATGCAACATAAAAGCGCCATCTGTTGGGCGATTTATACCAAAACATAAACAGCAACAATATTTATCAAGCTATACCTGAATCTGAAGTTTGGTGAAGTTCGCTGATTAGTTCTTGAAATAGAGCTACTGCAGGAATTGAGAAAAATTCAGCACAACAGTTCCACATATTGGGAGATTGACAACAAAACATGAACAAAACTAGTTTATTTCACGGATTTACTGAATCTAAAGTTTGATGAAAATTCGTACACCTAAGAACCTGAGATAGAGCTATTGCACAAATCGTGAAAAATGCAACATAGCAGTTCCACTTGTTGAGCAATTTACACCAAAATGCAAACAACATCGATTCATGTTGAGGACTAACTGAATCTGAAGTTTAATGGAAAAGAGTGTATTATTTATGAATATATAGCTGTTGCGTAAATCGTAAAAAATGCACCATAGCAGCGCACCTGTCGAGCGATTTGCACCAAAAACTAATCAGTATCAATCTAATCAAGAACTACCTGATTATAATTTTTAATTAAATTCAATGCGATAGTTCTTGAGATAGAGCTATTGCAAAAATCTAGAAAAATGCAGCATACCAGCGCCATCTGTTGAGAGATTTACACAGAAACGAATACAATATCAATTCACGTTAAGTACTGACTGAATCTGAAGTTTGGTTGATATCCGTGCCTTAGTTCTTCAGGTATAGCTGTTACATTAATCGTACAAAAATAGCGTAGAAGCGCCATCTGTTGACTGATTTGCAACAAAAACCAATCAGTATCAATTTGTATTAGGTATTGTCCCAGTAGCAGAAAGTTATGGTTGTGTCTGCGACAGCAATGCAGCAGGATGAAAATTGTCTGCGGCAGGGCATGTTATAATTTTCTTATGTACATTATAAATATAGTTCTTACTGATTAATATTATAAAAAGACAACTATATTCCAATTATAATATAACCTGAATAAGTAAATAGTAAAATTAATATCTTTTGAAGAATTAGATTAATAATCAATACATAAAGTGGTTCTTTAAGTTTGAAGTTAAGGCTAAATCTATTTAAAATTAAATTGATATATAGTGTGATTCTATTGAAAACAATGTTTAGTTTCTTACCTTGCCTAAGTATTCAAATCTATAGAAGAAATAATTACAATTATATTAAAGAAAAAAAATCATTTATATTGTCACAAGTGAAATAGGGATAAAATGAAGAAAACAATTCCAATTCCATTGAACAGTAGATGCTATACGGCTTCCTTAAATCCTAACATTTATTTACTTGTATTATGAAAATTCATTTTTTTTTTGTGATTGTTTGACGAAATATGCAGCTTTTTCGCGATTTTTCGACGAAATTTACCATTTTCCTCGAGAGTTTTTGACGAAATGTCTTTTTTTCGAAAACTTTTGTCAAAATCTGCTGTTTTTCAAGATATTTTGATGAAATCTGTCGTTTTTTTTACGATCTTTTGTTGAAATCTGCCGTTTTTTGCGATTTTTTGATGAAATCTATCGTTTTTTTCGCGATCTTTTGATGAAACTTACCATTTTTTCACGATTTTTTAAACGAAATTTATTGTTTTTTTTTATGACTTATTGATGAAATCTCTCGTTTTTTCGCGATATTTTGACGAAATCTGTCGTTTTTTCGCGACCTTTTGACAAATTCTGTCCTTTTTTCGCGATCTTCTGACAAAAGATTCCGTTTATTTCAAGATTCTTTTGACGAAAGATTCCATTTTTGATGAAGTTAGCCGTCTTTTTAACGAATATTACAATTTCTTCGCGATTTTTTTCACGAAATCTGCCTTTTTTCGAGATTTGTTTGTCAAAATCTGCCGTATATGGATGAAATCTATCTTTTTTTACGATATTTTGTTGAAATCTTCCGTTATTTGCGATTTTTTGATGAAATCGATCGTTTTTTCGCGATCTTTTGATAAAAATTACCGTTCTTTCACGATCTTTTTATAAAACTTACCGTTTTTTCGCGATTTTTTAAAAGAAATTTCTTGTTTTTCATGACTTATTGATGAAATCCATCTTTTTTTCGCGATCTTTTGACGAAATCTGCCGTTTTTTTGCGATCTTTTAACAAAAGATTCCATTTCTTTTCAAGATTTTTTGACAACAAATACCATTTTTTGCGCGATTTTTTGACGAAATCAGCCGGTTTTTACGATTTTTTAACGAAATTTACTATTTTGTGATTTTTTGACGAAATCTGCCATTTTTTCGCGATCTTTTGTCGGAACCTGCAGTTTTTCGCGATCTTTCGATGAAATCTGTCATTTTTTCTTGCGATCTTCGGATAAAATTTGCCGGTTTTTTCGCGTCCTGTCCACTTTTTTTTTTTTTCCCCAAATAATTACATATTTTTTTTTTTTCCAAGTTGGCAAATTTATCTGCAAGGACAAAAATAAATCTGCGACGCACGTCGCGCGTCTCGCACTTTCTGCTACCGGGGGTATTGTATAGGCAATATATTAGGCAATTTGTATATATTGTATTATACACCTGAATATAAATTTTATTACATTCCGTGCATTAGTTCTTGAGATAGAGCGTCCACAAAATTTATGTCACATATAGACACACAGATTTACATATACACAGACAGACATTTTGTAAAAACTTGTTCTTATTAAAAACTAGGGATCTCTGATCACTAAAACGGGTAAATCCGTCAAAAATCGGAATTCGAAAATTTTCACGAATCCAATATTTTCTTCCGTAAAGATAGAAGAAAGTAAAAATAGTTTTGTTGGAACTGATAATACTCAAAGGAAAGCTCACTTGTTAATACATTCCTGAAAACGTATAATCTATCAAAGAAACTAATTGGATGAAACTTTCTTCTGTCTTTAGCTGCTATCGATTCACAAACTTTACGAGCAACAAACTTTTAAGCCGATTTTAACCCCAACTTTTTCCAGTTCAAAGAGAGAAAAAGGTTACAATTATTTTCGAAAAAGTTGGAGGAATAGTAGGAAAACCAGTACTACTAGTACCAGCCGTTAATATTTATCGCCTGTTCCTATCAATCGCTTATCTCAGATTTTTTGAAATGGTCGGTGTTCCATGAAAAGTCTCGGTTAGCGGAGACTATTTTGGAACTGCAGAAAAAAGTTGGGAGACATTGCTGTTTGCTATCACACTGTGTGTTGTGAGGATATTTCGCGAAAAGTTGGAGGAAATCAAGTGTTGGCTCAAAAATCTTTCGAGATGTTGGTGAATCTGATAGCGGCTTTATACATCAAGTTTTCGATTCAAAACAGTACCTAGGAGAGAGGGAGAATTTTTTTTTTAATGCAGTGGCGCAGCCAGAATTCGGCTCCCGGGAGGGGGAGTGGATAAAGTTGCTTATAAACAACAGAGTCGCCATTTTTGTAAATAAATAAATAAGTTAGTTAATGAGTTATGAGCAATTTTGATCACATGACAACCATCTTTCCTCCTTTTTGTGGCTACCACATCGTAAATTCGTTTCAAATCATCCACTGTGAGAATCGTCTTCTGAAAGATCTTATCAAAAAATGAAGTACATTTCTCACTTACATAACTTTTTAGTCTTGAATCTAGGAAAAAAAGTGACCGGAAAAAAAATGTTAGCGGAAAAAATGACAGACTAAAAAAGCGAAAAAAGTGACACGCGAAAAATGTTACCGGAAAAAAGGGACAAGGAAAAAAAGAGTGACAAGGAATTGATTTTGGGGATTTATTGGTTAAGTATGAAAGGGGGTCGGGGGGAGGTTCTTAATTTAGGTAAACGGGTTTTTCATGCTAAATTAACTGTTTTGATTCAATTTTTGGATATACGTTCATACTGAAAAGACGCTGGTTTCATTAGTTTTGGGAACGGATGATTACCCCAACCCCACCCACCTCCGTCCTAAATAAGATGAATGGGTTTTTAAGGGTGTTCTTCAATTAAAAAGTGTTGTGACACATGCTTTAATTTATTTTTGTTTTTAAATACATAAAAATAGCAGGTGTTGTTATTCAGAAACTGTCTAATTGCACTCAATTTTCTGTTTTTTTAAAAACACAGTAGATCATTCATAACAAGCCTTCAAAGTGGACGTTTTTGAGCACATTTCCCGACGAAAGCAGAAAAACCGGTCGAAAAGCAGGGGAAAAACGGATGATCACGTGATCGAAATAGCTTAGAACTCGATAGGTAATTTAATGATCATAAAATGGAAAACTAAGTTCGATTTGAAATTGCTTCCATAGTCAGGCATTCCAATTTTATATCTATGTATTAAAAAAATTAATTTGTAAATGTGTCAAAACGTTTTACGCTTGTTGTGCGGAGCAGTTGAGAAGAACCTTAAATAGAATTTTTCAACGTGTGTCAAATTTTGGATATAGATTCTTTCTGATAAGGCTTATATATAGTATTGTAGTATTGTGTCATTAGTTTCTCTTTATTCAGTTGGTTTATTTGTTAAGTTCATCAATAACACATTTTTTGTTCCTCAAGTTCTTTAGAACTATAGATAAATTAATAAAAAAAATAAATAAAACGCATTACAACTACCATAGGAGCCACACTCCAATATTACATTTCGCTTACCACGTCTAAGCCACCATTCATCTATGTACTCTCTAGTACATTACCAGCATATGTCTCTCTTCCAACTATCTTCCTTCCCTCTCTACGCTTAATAATCCCCCTCAGCTCATTGCCACTAGACCAGTGAAATCATTTTCTAGACATGCTCCTTGAGGTCAATTGCAGCTATTCTTCTCAGGTTTTGAATGAAGGTAATTTCATTCCTGCATACCTTTTCACAATAAGACTTCGCTATCTATCTTCTGCCATGATTAAAAGCTGTTAGTACGTCGTCGCAGTATTTAATGCCTGAAGAATTTTGGGAGTTTAATGGTACAGTATAGAGGGGAACGAGGGATAACCTTCCTTAAATTAAATAAATGGCTTTTTACGCAGAATTATCCTATTTGCTTAAAAAATTGAATGTAAGTTCATTATGATAAGGGGTATCCCTGATTAGTTATGGGGTTCTTTTGCTAATTAAAAAGTGTAAGGGCGGGCGATTATCCCCCCTCCCCCGCCTTAAATTAGATAAATAGTTTTTTATGCACAATTATCCGATGTATTTCAAATTTTGGATATAGGCTCTTTCTCATAAAATGAACCCCTGAATATTTTTAAGGGTTTTTTACCTCAATAGCTGTTTGAATTTAAAACTGTGGTTTATGTTTCTGCATAGCATTTTTCAGTGTTCTATAAATATCCTAACAAAGAAAAAAAATATCCTGTTTTTATTAAAATCCTGTTTTTTTTTTAATTTAAATTTGTTTTTTTAATTTTTTAAGCGTTCAAACCCTGAAGATCTTTTAAGAACTACAGGTTTTTAAACAATTAACTTTCTAATTGCTAACATAAGCTAGTAATAAAAAACTATTATTATTACTACAAATTAATGAATTCACTAATTCATACGTTCGTGATATACAACATAGTTTGTACATTAAAATTGTCTAACATATATTTTTAAATGCTTTATATTATATTTTGTGATGTATAATATGGGACATTAATTAATAAAAATCCAGTTTTAAATGATAAATATTCGGCGTAAATTAAAATGACTATTACAACAAATGACTTAGCATATTACTTTTTTCACAAGTAAAAAAATAAATAAACCAGTTTTAAATGCAAAATGAATTGTAATTTATAATTATAAGGAAAAAAGTAAAATGTGTTACGTTTTCTGGCATAATTGTTTCCAATCATTAAATTAAAAAATAAAGAAAATTTCTTTTTATTTGTTATTTGCGTTCAGTTGCATTCAACTGGTTTTTTTTATTTTACTTGGGCATTTTTGCGGTAAACCTTTACCGAGAAATTCCTTCATCGTCAAATTTCTTAAGATATAGCCGCCCGCGATATATATCGGACATCCCCCTCCGTCAAATGGGGAAAGCAAGCTTCTTTCAATAATCGCCTGTTCCCCCATCTATACTTAGCAAAAGAATCTCGTAACAAATTAGTGATACACCTTAGCATAATGAACGTACATCCAAAATTTGAACAAATCAGATAATTCTGCGTAAAAAGCCATTTATTTAATTTAAGGGGGGTTATCCTCTGTTTCTTCCTCTATACTTAGCCATTAAACCTTTGAAAATATTCAGGGATCAGAAAGAACCTATATTTAAAATTTGAAATACATCGGATAATTCTGAATAAAAACCGACTTATCTAATTTGAGGGGGAAATAATTGCTTGTCCCCTCTTCTTTTTAATAAGAAAAAGAACCCGCATAACTAATCAGAGATGCCTCTTATCATAATGAACCTATGTCTAAAATTCGAGGTAAATCGAATAATTCTAAATCGGACAACAACATAATAACAAATCGGATAACTCTGCGTAAAAAACTATTAATTTAATTTAAGACAGGTCTCCCCCGTCCCCTTTTTTCTTAACCATTAAACTCTTAAAACTCTTCAGGCATTAAATACTATATATAACCCTTATCAGAAAGAACCTATACCCCAAAAATGAGACACGTTGTATAATTCTGCATAAAACCACCTTTATCTAATTAAGGGCGGATGGGTTGAGGGGTGAGAACCAAAACAGTTAATTCAGCATGAAAAACACATTTACCTAAATTAAGAGCCTCCCTTCGATCCTCCCTATATATTTAACCAATGAATCCCCAAAATCAATATCTTGTCACTTTTTTTTCGGTAACTTTTTTTCCGAGTCACTTTTTTCCGCTTTTATAGTTTATGTCATTTTCTTCCCATAACTTTTTTTTTCCGTTTACCCACTTGTCTATTTCGTGCATTTTTTTATGGATGTTCTCAACTGCTCCGCTCAACAAGCACAAAATGTTTTGACATATTTACAGACTCATTTTTTAATATGTAAAATTAGAATGCTTGACAATGGAAGCGATTTCGAATCGAACTTATTTTTCCATTTTATGACAGTTAAATTATCTATCCAGTTCTAAGCTATTTCGATCACATGATCACCCGTTTTTCTCTTGCTTTTTGACCGGTTTTTCTGCTTTCATCGGGAAATGTGTTGAAAAACGTCAACTTTGAAGGTTTGTTATGAAAGATGTATTGTGTTTTTTCAAAAACAGAAAATTAAGTGCAATTAGACAGTTTCTGAATAACACATGCTATTTTAACGCATTTCCGAACAAAAATAAATTAAAGCATGTGTCACAAAGTTGCCTTTTTTTTATTTAAGAACACCCTTAAATAAGAATTAATAAAACAAGTTGGAAATTGCACGTGAAGCGTAGCAAATGAGGTGCGTTCGTACGATAAGGAAGTTTTAAAATTATGCAGATCTTATGCTGTTATAGTAACAATACTTCGGATATAGTATAGTGGTCATTTTTTTTTTTTTTTTTTTTTTTTTTTTTGCTCTTGTAAATATACATGAGCATACAACTTGCATTACACCTCAGCAACGTATACCATATTCATAAAATATGAAATACTTGAATATAGTTAAAACACGTCCCAAACAATATATCCACGTATACCATTATGTAGGGGAATATTTTTGAGTGGCCCTGTAAATTAATAATGTATATATTTATTTTTATTTTTTTTTGCATAGATTGTAAAGATGGACGGACAAATGGACTGACAGACTGAACGACGAAAATAGGTGCTATATTCGTCTATATATAATTACGGATTCACTTAAAATTATTCAGATCTTAATATAATAGTACACATTATATTTTGGATACAGTATAGAAGCCAAAATCTTTTGTGTGTCCCTGTAAATACTATTTGCTTTCTTTTACACAGAAAATAACTTGTAATATTCTTCAGCAACATATATCAACTTCATAAAATTTTAAATAGTTAATTACAATTAAAATGCGCACCAAACAATGTTCTCCCTATACCATTATGTAATATAATACTTTTGTCTGACCTTGTAAATCAATAACAAATGTTCTTTGTACCACAGATTATGCAAAATGTATATTATAATATGTACTTCATAGATGCATATCGATTTTATTATGTTTGAATGAGTGTATCATCATTAAAATGCATTCGAAACTTTTCCCCATTGACCATAAAGTAACGGAATAATTTTGATTGTACCTGTAATTAATCTACCCATCCGATTTTCATAAAATTTGAAATGACTCGACATAATTGTGTAATAATTATATATTTTAAATTTCAAACGATTAAAATGCATTTGAAATTTTTTTTCCCCATTGACCGTAATGTAACGGAATACTTTTGATTGTCCCTGTAATTGATCTATGCATCCGATTTTCATAAAATTTTAAATGACTCCAAAAATTATGTAATACTTATACATTTTAAATTTCAAATGATTCGGTCGGGTAGTTTTTACGTTGTTATATGCGGACGGACAAATAGACTGAACGACAACTATAGGTGCTCTGTATTTACATAATTACTACCGCACCTAAAAATTATTTGGAAGTAGTTCCTGTGGATTTGAGAATAAACTTAACAAAAGGATAATATACGAAAACTGTAACGTTTAAGTTAATATCTTTCCAGCAACATAAATACAAATGAATTATAAACTTTCCAAACATACCTGGATTTAATGAGTGCTTGAAGGAATTCGAAGATTTAAAAAAATGAACTCATACATCCATCTTTTTCATAATTTTCTTCTCTGAAGAGGATTTAATATCAGTCATAGCGGAACGCTCAATAAAAGAAACTAATACCTTAGCACTAAAGCAACTTACAACAAAATGTTTGTGGAATTAAGTCTAGCCTTCAAATAATACGAGAATGCGTTTTTGTGTTTTTCCTGGTATTCAAGAGAGTGCAGTTCCGTTTCCAAAAAAAGAGCAAAAAACAGATGTAAGTAATTAAGACCCCCCCCCCCCCCCCCCCCAATGGTGCAGTATTGAAAAACCCGAGACAGTGACAGGAAATGGCCATTCCTTTTAGCCTTCCGCTGATTTCCAATAGTACAATGAATAGCGTCCTCTTTCAAAATGAGTGACCGGTTTTCGTTGAAAGCTGATACTGTTACCACATGTGTTGTTGAGGCGATCGAGGAGTAAGAAATAATTGTAAAACAGTGTGAAAAGAGACTAAATCTGAAAAATATAGACTTAAGACAAATGTAAAAAATAGCTTGTTTAGCGTCCCACTCTGAGGCATGTGTAATCTCTCGAAAAAATAAAATTTTTACGTTCTAACATTACCATAAGAGTTTAAAATTCTAGGGGGGGCACTGGGATGTCTGGGGTGGGCCCGGCCCACCCGGCCCCCCCGCTAGTTACGCCTATGTTATTACATACACTATTGCTACTATTATATTATTACTGTTAGATGTTTTTAATGAAGTGTTAATTAAACGCATTATTAAGAATATTTTTGTCTCTAAACACACAATAATAATCTGTTAACTTTAATTAAACACACACCAAAAAAAATTATGAAAATGAAAATAATAGACTTTTTTCATAACTGTTTGTGCTACATAAACTGTTTTAATATTGATACTGTAAACACTACCTAATTTGAATAAAAGTTTTCGTGTTGATTTTTGGGCTTAACAATTCAATTTGAATTGCAGAAACTTCCAATGCTATTCCATGTTAAAATGAATATTTGAAAACATTTTCCTAACTTTTAATGTTTAATTTGATGTTACTTTCAATTTTGTTGTTTATTTTCAATTCATCAAACATTATTTTACAACAAACTTTTCAATTCTTAAATGTGTTCTATTATTATAACTATTTTAAAATTTTGTCATTTGAAAATTGCTTTCATATTTTCTGTGTTCGATATCTCGATCTGTATTTAATAATATTAAATGTGCTGGCATTATGTAGCTGATTTTGTATGTGCTTACTCATTGTCCCACTGTACCCCATTCCCTGTCCCATTGTGCCCCGCAAGGGGGCACACTGGGACATCTTGAGTACCTTTTGAAAATTAAAAATTTTTTAAAGAATAAAATAAGGATAATTTATGAAAAAAATTACAATGAAAGCTGAAAGTTGCCAAAATATTATTCTGTATTTAAAATTTGCTTTTAATTAAATGGAAGGAAGTTATTATAAAACAAGTGAAAATTGTCCCACTGTGCCCCCCTCTCCCCTACCCTATTTTTCATTACACACCTATTTCAATTTGCGGGCATTCAGCAAACAAGTTGTGAAGCACTGGAAGTGCTTGTTGCAGCAGCAGTGTAAAAGCATTGTTGATAATGAATTTTAAAAAAATCAGTGTAATTTGCAAAGATATTAACCCTTAAAGACACAGACAGTTTGGACATACTTAATAACAGAGACTGCATACACTATGTGCCATCAGTTTTTATGGACTATATAACAATTTTTTATGATATATTTGTAGAATGCATTGCTCAGTAGTAGTATAAAAGCAATAAACATAAAATTGTTAAAAACAAACTAATTTAATTAGAATTGATCACATAAATACAATGAGATTCACAATTAAGTTGCATTGGCGCAGCATGTCCCTAAAGGGACCTTGCGCCATAAAACTCCAATCAGCCAACCAATTAAGTTGCAATGAGTAGATCTCTCTCTCATTGTACATTTTTTTTTTACAAAATTTTATTATCCTTTGAGCTAAGTGTTTTATATATATATATATATATATACAGGGTGTCCAAAAAGTCTGGAAACAGCCGAATAACTCAAGAAATACATATGAGATTGAAAAACGTAAATATACGTGTTAAATATTTTTAAATAAGCTACTCAGTGATACTAAATTTGACCTTCGCAACCGACCTTCTGGAGGTCAGAGGGGGTCCAACTTTGAAATCTTAAATTATAACCCCCATTTTTTATTGCAGATTCGGATTCTACGGACAAAAATACGTAACTTTTGTATTTAATGTTTATTTCAAATCCTCGTTTATCAAGGTGTAATCGAGCATTTTAAATCGATACATATTTCAGCTTTTCCAACGGGATTTTCCCTAATCGAAACTGATTGGGCAGAATTTTTGACGTCAAATTCCTCGTCTTTTGTAGGAATAGCGTTTCCTGAAAATCACCCGTGGTGATTATTTCAATAGTGCTACACTGTTAAAAATTTGACCCATTTGCTGCAGCGTCACTCCACAGCTATTATAGAATATCTCTTTTGTGACCAATGAGAATGCTCTATAACACAGTAAAGTAATCGTTTTCTATAAAAGCGGTGGAGTGACGATGCAGCAAAAGGCTCAATTTTTTACGGTGTACTTTACTGTGTTATGGAACATTCTCATCGGTCATGAAAGAGATATTCTATAAAAGCTGTGGAGTGACGCTACAGCAAATGGGTCAAATTTTTAACTGTGTAGCACAATCGAAATAATCGGCACGGGTGATTTTCAGGAAATGCTATTCTTGCAAAAGACGAGGAATTTGACGTCATAAATTCTCCCCAATCAGTTTCGATTAGGGAAAATCACGTTGGAAAAGCCGAAAATGTATCGATTTAACATGCTCGATTACACCGTGATAAACGAGGATTCGAAATAAACATCAAATACAAAAGTTACGTATTTTTGACCGTAGAATACGAATCTGCAATAAAAAATGGGGGTTATAATTTAAGATTTCAAAGTTGGACCCCTTCTGACCCCCAGGGGGTCGGTTACGAAAGTCAAATTTGGTATCACTGAGTAGCTTATTTAAAAATATTTAACACGTATATTTACGTTTTTCAATCTCATATGCATTTCTCGAGTTATTCGACCGTTTCCAGACTTTTCGGACACCCTCTATATATAATATAGTTAAACTAATATATAAAAATTAAAATTTGCCTGTCTATAATTCTATAAAAATCCCCTGTTTGGAAAACAGGATTGTGAAAAGTCATGTTCATGTGTATTAAAACACAGCCTAGGTAACTAAACTGGAATTGAAATAATTTATAATTAATTTTTCATTAATAAAAAATAAGCAATTTAACTGCAAATTCCAATCAAATTTAAATATTTTTCATCATAGCAGTTGCCAACAATTATAAATCCACAATAAAATTGTTATTACAACAATTACTTTTCTGTTGCAAGATTTACATTGGTGAATCATAACTTTTCTATTGTGAGATATTCATGGAATATCGCTATTTGACTAGCTTAAATTACATTATTTTCTGCCTTAAAAATAGTTCACTTTTTTACAATTACAATGAATAGTTCAATAACAGCTCATTTTATTGTGTTTTCATTTCTCTTCTTTTTTTCTCTCATATGCTTAATATTTCTCATTCAGATATATCATCATTTTTCATCTCTCTTCTAAAAAATAAGTTTTACTAGTGTTGACTTGAGAACAAAAGAGTCATTGGACTGTAAATTAATAAAAATCTGGTGCATTATTCTGAGAAAGGCTATTCTTGTGTGCTTTTTAAAAAAATATTTTGAACTGGTTTGTTTAGAGAACCTCTTTTATCATTAGAACTTTGCATTTTCCTGAATGACTGGTTAATTTCACGATATAATCCTGCAACCAATGAATGAATTTCATGATGTATTCTTGAAACTAGTGGATGAAATTTATAATATTTTCCTGCAACCAATTAACAAATTTCACAATTTTTTCCCCCACACAATTAGCAACATGGCAAGTTTTCTGATTTCCCCCTGTAACTTTAATTCAATTTTTTTTTTTTTTTTTTTTTTTTTTTTTTTGCAATTGCTAGAGGAATTTTTTAATTGTTTTTGCATGTCAAAAAAAGCCGTAAGAGTCACTGGGGTCACAAAGTACTTGAGAATGCCACCAGGACCAGGGGCATAAATTATTCAAATAGGTCTGCCAAGTGCATAAATTAATCAAAAAAGACTATTGGGCACTGTATCCTACGAAGTTAGTCCAGAATCAACACTATCTATTTAAATTGAATTTTTTTTAATTAATTTTATTTATATATCAGTTTAAAAATATAGTTATTTATCATTCAATTTATAAAGAAAAATGTAATGTGTGCAGCAAATAATATTTTGGAGATGAATAAAAAAAATTTACTTACTATTACTTTTCTTAACTTTTTATTTATCTCAGTTGTATAATGCATTCAAATATATTACGCTTTTTTTCGTTACCTTCCTGAAATGTTCAATATAACAAACAGTTGCTGTATTAAATAAAATAATTTAATTTATTTAAATATTTTGTAAATACAACAGTTAAGTTACCTTTCTAAATTATATTTCCTTGAATATTTTTTAGAAATGAAACTATGGCAATGCATCTAAAAGCGTTACTTGCTCAAAGAAAGATAGTTAAAAAATACTGGATCATGACAGTTGGAGTGCCTGATCCTCTTGAAGGTAATATTTATGTCTTATATGAAAAATGTTTAAAACATTGTGTTGCACTAAAATTACAGGGTGTCCAAATATCATCACAAACTGATGTAATTAATGAAGTATTTGATATAAATAGTGACTGTATTTTGCTAAATCTTCAGTGTCTAAACTTTGTCTTTTGGAGTGTGTAACATTTAAGGGAAATTTGACAATGGAACAATCAATTGCCTCCTCTTGATTTGTTTACCACATACTATATCCCAGGACTTTTTTGTTTGTTTATATTTAAAATATATTATTATTATTTTTTAAATAGCTCCCCCCCCCCCCTCCCCTTTGGACAACATAAAATATCAACAAATGGTGAAGCGGCTTATAAGCAGAAATTTCTTGAAAACTACCTCTGTACTAACTCTCAACATGAATGTCTATTTACAGAAATTCATTGGTGCATGATAAGATATATTCTATAAATATTTAAAGTAAAATATTCTAACAAATAAACATCTATATAATAAAAGCCTAAGTCATGTGACTGTCATCAACAATTTTGGGCTACCTGCTTCAATTTTTGTATGCTATGCGGCCAATTTTGTACTTTAATATTAGCAGATGCAATTGCTAAATCATCAAATATTGTACAGATTATTATTATTAAGCACAAAGCATTTGGCTGTCATCAACATTTTGCCAATATGACCATTTCACTTTTCATATGCCAAGGGGCCCTGTTTAAATCAAAATTATTAAATGGATAAAACTGCATAACAGCTGCATGCTTTTATATAGATTCTTTGAAAAAAAAAATATATTTGGGATATGAGTTACATTGAAGTATATGTATATTTTGAGATTACTTCAGTTAAATTAACATTCCAATATCTCTTTCCATCAAAATAAACAAAAAAGGATTCATTCTTCAATGCTTAAAAAAAAAAAAAGAAAAATACTAATTCATGGAGATAATAATTCACATAGCAAGTTCTCCAACTATGAATTCTGCCATGTAAAAATAATTCAAGCATGTAACCCAATCAAACTTTAAATATCATTCTGTTAGATGAAGTGCTGTACAACTCAATTTTCAAAAAGTTTTCTTGACAAATCGAGATGTAAACAAGCCCAACTCATGTAATATTTATTCAGTGGCGTAGCTAACGGGGCGCGGACGGGGCGTTCCGCCCCAGGGGTCACCCTCTGAAGGGTGACACCCAATCTTTATTTGCAAATAAAAATATAATCTTATAAGATTTTAGAAAGGAATTCTGAAATAAAATTAAATTTTTAGCGCACGACGCAATAGAGTTAATTTTTTTTCTTTGTGAATGTGAAATTTTATACAGAATGGTGTATCTAAATAAGACATGCACCAGGAAACAAAAACCTATGTATTCAACGAGTGGGTAGCAAAAGCAAATTTTAAAAGAAAGAATTTTTCTCTACATTATAGACATCACATTGACTTATGAGGAGTATGGGTTGAATGATGAGTTGCTCCTGTGTTATTTTTTTTATGCAGTATGACAAAAGGTAAATAAGGAATGATATGATCATTTGTTATAACATAGAATTGTAATTGAAAAAATATGACAGAGCAGAAGAGGGGTGACACCATTTATACCCGCCCCAGGTGTCACCCATTCTAGCTACGCCACTGTATTAAATCAAATTTCATATCTCATCAAGAGTTAATTGGGTATCTACGTATCATGTACATAGATCACCATAAATTATTGTTAATCGCCAATTATATTTAAAATTGTCAAAGACCAATTGCATTCAAAACAGTGTTTTAATATACATTTATTAAATACAGAACATGGGAAGAATTCTAGATCCTGTTGTATTCTTTTTTTTGGGGGGGGGGAGGGGGGGTAATGTTTTGATATAGTTGTTGCAGTCTTCAGCGAAAGTTGCAATTTTTTAACTTGCCGTTTAACATTTTTAATTTTTTGTGTGGTAGACTAAAATATGTTTTGATTAGATGTCATGGATTATGGTATTATTTATTATTTTCTTTTCTTTTTTTATTTTAAAAGTAAATGTCATGAATTTTAAATGTTTCAGTTTTAAATAAAAGTTTTTTTTTTTCTTTAATAAAGTGAATGAATTAATTGAAGAATTACATTTGGTACTACTTGATTACTATCCCATCAATCAAAAAACTTTTGCCAAATTATAGGATTAAATGCTGATAATGAATGATCGTGAATGTCGCATTCACTTGACATTAAACATGCGACACATGTTTGTTAGGTCAGGGATTTTTAATTAAACTTTATATCAATTAATAAAAGCACATTCCAACTAAAGACTTTTTGATAAAGGAACTCGTAAACAGAATTTTTTTGAAAAATGAAATCTCATGAAAATTTGGGAGGTGGTATTTTTGGAATATCATGGTATGTGTAGGCAACCAAGTTAATGACATTGCATGCTGAATGAAGACACAGATCACAGAAACTATCAAATGTGTATGTTTGACATGCTAAATTATGTAGAAGATAAAACATTGTTTTTAAATATTGAGAGTAATGATAATTGCACATGATTGAAATATTATGAGTGCTAGTGCACAGATTTTAGATTCTGAAGAAAATTCAGAAAAATACATTAACCATCTCTTAAAAATATGCAATTGATTATAATATTTTTTAATTAAAATGGGATTTTAGGGGTGCCTTATATTATTAAAATGTCTGAAAGCCAAGTAAGAACTTTTTGAATAATTTCCCAGCAGTTTGTATATTTTTCTATTTTTTATTTTAAAATTCCTTTTATGTTACTATAGTTTTTTTTTTTTTTTTTTTTTTTTTTTTTTTTTTTTTTTTCAAATTAAAACTATTAAAAATAGTTCTGTTGATTTATTCAGATAATTAATTCAAGAAACAAAATATGCCGTTTTTCAGTTTTTGAATTAAGTGGTAACATATGTGCAAAAATACAATTAGTCTTTTTATAAATAATGTTTTCATATTGTGTAATATCTGAAATAAGATTTGCATATATAGTAGACTCCCTAACATCTGCACAACTTGGGGTCAGAGGTTGTGCTGATTTTAGAATTTTTCAAATTTCTAATCATTGCTTTTTTTTTTTTTTTACTGCATAATTTGAATGTAATAATGGAATGAAAATTATGATAAATGTTTCTAATTTAATAAAATATTAAAATAATTAAGTAAAGTCATAAACTAAAATAATAAAAAGCATGGTAATTAAAAAAATTATTAAAATAAAGCTCACATAAATAATTAATAATACATAATAAAGATGAAACACATTTTCCTTGAATTATTCAATTGAATTATATTTTTCTCTTAAAGCTATCTTCATATATCAAAATCATACAGTAAAGAAGCTTTATTTCAGGTTTAACCAGTCTTAATAATAACCAAAAAAACTTGTTTAATACATAAATATTTTTGGTAAAAAGGTTAATTGCCAATTATATCAGCAATATCTTGATTTATTTCACAAATAAATTTATAATTCATTCATGAAAAATCATGTGTTCAGTGGTATTATTAAGAATTGGACATTAAAATGCATATGAGCAGTCTACTGTATTTAAAGATCAGCTTTACAAAAACTTTATTAGTGATTATTGTTTTTAATGAATAATGTAACACAATCATGTTACAAACCAAGGATGGCAAATCTATTCAAACCTGCATGTTAAGGGGGCTGGTCACTGACTTTCTGAATTTCCCTCAGTGATGTAAAGTCTATGGGCATTTGATGCATTCGCATATTTAAAATTGAGAAACTAATATTTTAAGCTTCTTTTTTTTTTTTTTTTTTTTTTGTGTGTGTGTGTGTGTATGTACACTTCTTAAAAGATGTCTCTGTTTTTTTTTTAGTTCTGAAAATATTTCTAAAGTATAGACTTAATTTTAAGTGAATTGTTAAAATCTTACTTGCAGCTAGTCAGCTTTTAACACATAAAATATTAAATTCAGCATAGATTTTAAAAATATTTTGAGAACTAAGAAAAAAAGAAACATCTCTTAAGAAAAGCACACAGAAAAAAGAAGTTAAAAATATTAATTTTCCCAAGAGATATTTTAAATATACGAATGCATCAAAATCCATTGACTTAACGTTGTGGCAGAGAATTACAAAGCTGAGTGACCAGTAGGGTGGAGCGAAAATTTTTTTTTTCGGAAAATCAAAAACGGGTAGGTGCCAAAAGTTGCCTTTATACTAGTACATCAAATGTGTGAAATTTTACCGCTAAAAAAAAATGTCTTGAGTCTGCGCTTTTGCTCCAAAAATCGAAATTTTGGGTAAAATTTGTCATTTTTTGACTTTTTTTCAAAAAAATTAAAAAATTCCTACAGAGTTGGTTAGTATTTAAAAGTGTTGCTTAGATCTTTATATTTATCTGCTTAACATATTTAAACTATAAAACAATATTTGTAGTCTGTATAATTGGAGCAAATCTGACAACTTTTTTTGAAAAATCAGCGTTAACCTCTCTTTTGGAGCATACAGCGAAATGTTGTTTTGAATGCATTTCTTACCTAGTTGCTTTCAAAACTACTATGTATATAACTCATAGAGGTGGTTGCATTATCCCACCCGTCTCAACCATCCAATCATCTAAGCCCAGTGTTTTATTTATGTATTGAATTGTTATTTTTTTTCCCGAAGACGAGTATAAGTTTTCTATATATCAAAGTAATTTATCTCTTTATATTCACTGACTTTGGGTGATTTGGATCATGCTAGTGTGACCTACTGCACGTATATTTTTATACCATGTATAACAAAAGAGAAGCTGAGCAATGTATTGCGTATGTTCTTAATTGAACCTATTCAGCAGTCTATTATCTTCATTAAATTAGTACATTATGATTGGAAGCTTTGTTATCACAGCATTCTTTCAATCAATTACATTTTATATGCAATGATTTGCCTAAAAATTGATTGTATGAATTTAATTTCTAGTATGTCATCATTTATTGAACCTATTACATTGAATATATGCTGAGAAGCTAGCTGTTTAATATTATAACGATTGTCACAGAGGATTGCAAACAAAATTTGCAAAAACTACTTGTTGTAAAACAACAATATTTCTAAAGCAGTTTTAGTATGTTTTATGTCGTTTCCTGTGTTGTTCCGTAGTCTAGTAATTTCTAATAAGATTTTAGATCTATTATTTAGGTGTGTAGTACATTTGGTATAAAACATCCCGCGGTATAAACTTGGATTATACATTTTGTGAGTGAACATATAAACGCTGATTGACAATCTGTGCTTATATAAAGCGGACTTTATGAGCTGTCTTTTGTGTGAGATGTTTTCTAAATTCTTATTCCCCATTCTTTCTAAGAAATAGCTTTCCTTATGAATTAGCTTTGAAATCTCCGACAGAAATTTCTAGTCTGTTCTGAGTATCTTTTTCTCAATTTGAGAAAATAATTTTACAAAGTAATTCTCTATTTTATAAAAAAAAATTGCAATAGGAAGTGAATAGTACGCAGACAAAGATTTTCCTTATTGATCCGGTGAATCCATGTAGCTTAGAACGTTTTATATCGACTTCTCAAATAATTGACGCAGAGGAAATTCACTGGAGTTGAAGTAGCGAATGATTCATTATTATACACAATTCTAAGCTTACCCCATGCAAAATGGTTCACAGTGACAAATAAAATTCTCCTAATTTTAAATGAGCACTTATAGTCGATTAGAATCCGTACATTCCCTCATAAAGTACTATGCATTATAATTTTATGCCCAGGACATTTCACTATCAAATGTTGTGAGGAAAAAGGGGATCTAAAAGTTAATAGGAAATTACCTAGATACGAAAACACTTAGAAAACGGCATAAAACTAATGCAAAAAAAAAGTTATTTACAACAGCGGTTGCTTTACACATGGAGAACAAATTTTCATTGCAATTCTCTCTGACGATCACCATCACATAAAACAGCTCGCTTCTCAACATATAAAAAATGCAAAAGTAGAATAAATGATGGCATACTTATAGTTGAAATATCTGAAATAATCTTTGAAGCAAATCATTACTAAAAAAAATACAATTGACTGAAAAAATGTTGTGGTAACAGAACTTCTAATCACTATTCATCAACTGAATGTAAGTTAGATAAATATAATAGATGGCCGAATAGATCCCTTAATAATATTCCCGTACATTACTCTGCTTGTCATTTTTTTGTATAAACTGTAAAAATATACATGAAGATAGTTACAGTAGCATGTGGATGCAAAGAACAGATAAACAAGGTGGAAGCATCGAAAACATGCCAAATTTTTATAAAGAAGATCACAAATCAATGTATAAATAAAACACTGTACCAAGATGATCGAATAGTTGGGCCGGGTGGTATAGGAAATATAGCCACCTCCACGACGCATGTCCAAGGTAGTTTTGAAAACAAGAGCTGTATTAAAAACAATAATTCGTTGTATGACCCAATAGAGTGATTTTGCTGTTTTCTTACTAAAAGTTGTCTGTTTTGCTCCAGCTATAGGGAATAAACATATTGTTTTATAGTTTAAATATGTTAAGCAGATAAATATAAAGGTCTAAGCAACACTTTTAAATACTAACCAGCTCTGTAGGAATTTTTTCATTTTTTTTGAAAAAATGTCAAAAAATGACAAATTTTACCCAAAATTTCGATTTTTGGAGCAAAAGCGCAGACTCAAGCCATTTTTTTTCAGCGGTAAAATTTCACACAGTTGATGTACTAGTATAAAGGCAACTTTTGGCACCTACCCGTTTTTGATTTTCAAAAAAAAAATTTTTTCGCTCCACCCTAGTGACCAGCACTCTTAAATGTCTTAAAAACAGATTTGAAGTGAACATGACATGCCATTACTAAAATAAATAATTAAAATTAGTGGATCAAAATGAATGAGTTAAAAGTTACAAGAAATTATTGAAATTAATGAATTAAAACATAAATGAATTTATTGAAATTAATAAGTTAAAACTTACATAATTTATGTTTATTAGGATTTTAAGAATATGACGGTATACAAATATGCAGGTATTGTATTATAGTAACAATTATAATTTAAAAAAATTAATAAAAGTAATTGTAATTTATGTTATTACTTGAATGCCAAATAATTAATATTGGATTCATACTCATTTATTTTTAAAAGAATGTAGTTTGAATTGAAGTTATTTAACAAGTAGTTTTCCTTTGAGTTTTTCATGACATTTATTTCTAAAATTGACTCATAGGTATAGATAGATTAAAAAAGTTGTCAAAAGGGGAAAATTCATACGAAGTCACTGTAATTTTATCATTGGCAATTATTCTTTTGATGCTTCCTAAATCTTCTTTTCAATATTCTTTAAAACTTCACTTAATTTGATTAAAATTTTCAGCTTATATTAAAATCCATTGGAATTTAGTAAGTTGCATTTCAATTTCTTCAATTCGAGTTAAAAATTAAAATAATTAGAGAAACTCAACTTATTTAAATTGATGTATATTATTTAATTTAATTCTAATTTGCTTTGTAATTTCATTAAATGCCCTGCCGAAAATATTCTGTCATGTGCCATAGAACTGAAATCCTTGTTGTAGACAATCTATGATAAACAATGACTAACAAATGCAATGTAGTATAATAAATTTTAAATATTGTTAATTTTCTTCCATTAATAGCTCAATGATGGGTTAAATTTCTCTCTCTCTCTATCTGTCTGTCTATGTATGTATGTATGTGAGCATGGGTTCAAATCCCCCTCTTCTGACACCAATAGCCACAGAAGAGAAGAGAAGCGAGCTGTTTTGGAACAGAAAAAAAGTCTGCAGGAGACGAAGAATGTTAGACGCTAAGTAATGATGCTGATGTGTGTTTTTTTAAGAAGGCTACAAATGTAAAGATTGACATAATTTTTGCAATCTGTGCAGGGTTGTTTGATTTAAATCAGATGATTTTTTTAAACCCTTGATTTAAATCAATTTTCTGAACATTGATATTTACAGACTGAATAAGGATAGAATTAACCATTCAGGTTAAAATAAAAGTTAAAATCATTCCTTTCAGTTTCAGATTAAAATTACATTTTATTAACATTAAAAGAAACTTTTTTAAACTGAATATTGTATTTTATTTTGAAAGTAAATGCAACACTGCTTTAAAAATATTATCTATTGGTAGTGCATTTCCAAAACTACTGATAAATGGTCACAATTTGTTTAAGTTTTTTCTTTCCTAGATGATCTTTTTCATTTTTTAGCAAACAATATGAACATTAAAGCTGACAAACTGAAGTTAAATTTATTTTATATAACAGTATTTTCAGTGAAGAGTAACTTCCTCTAAAGCAAAATATGCATAATTTACAAGTGTTTAACGCTTACTTTCAAATTTCAATATCCCTAATGTTGATCTATTGATCGTATAATGCAGGGGTTAGAGTTGTCCTATATTTCCTATATATCCTATATTTATAAAATAACCTTCAAAAATGTCCTATATTTTTCGAATTGTCCTATATTTCCTATATTTCTCTACTTTCTTACATATTTGGTACTAATATCATCGCTTGTTTTCACATCGCTTTGCTCGCTGAGTTAGTCTTTCGTTCAATGTGGTTCTGTGTTTCATTGCAACTATTTTAGTTTCTCTTATTGGGCATTCAGCTGCAATACATCGTTTATTTTATTTTTTAATGTAGAAAAGGCATATTTAACACATTAAATTAATGCAATGACACAATGTGAACATAGATTGATGAAATTCTGTGATACTTGGATAGATCAGATTGACGAGCCTGGAAAAAAAATTGCCGAATGGTGTGTGTGAAGGGTCATTACCATGTCTAGTTCCCATCAGTAACAGTAGTTTTTGCAATTAATGCAGCATCCCAAAACAACGAAGCACAATAATTCAGAAAGGCAAAGCAACTAGTTTCAATCTTGCTTTGTGGATTCTACTGGCTGAGAAAGCTTGAGTTTGAATATCAAATTTTAAAAATAAAAGTGGATTGAGTATTTGTACTTTAAATGAGGAAGAAAAGATCTGCCGTTCCAAGATTTTGTGGATAATTCAAATGACCCTAATTAATTATTTACTTCAGCCATCCGGTGAAATAAGAAATTTATTTTGCGAAATATATGCAGTTTCCCCTTTGTTACAAGGTATACAGTTAAATTCAAAGAAAATGTCATGTGCCATATCTCATGGCCTTGGCTCATATATTTTAAAACAAATTAGTGATGATTTCAACAAAGAATCTCCCTTTTTTCACTCTTATGTATGATGAGACATTAAATGACCAGAACTCAAAATAATTTTTGCTAGGTATTGGAGTGAGGAAATTGGTATTACCGAAAAATATATTGGAAGTGAGGTTTTTGATAATGTAACTGCAAAATGAATGTAATGAAAGCCTCTAAATTGGATCTAAATCATTTGCTCATCTTTGGATCAAATGGTCCCAATGTAAATAAATCAGCTTTTAAAATTTTGGATAGAGAAGTGCAATCTATGAGAAAATTTATCATAGCATACTTCCCAAGTTTTACACATTAGGTGTAAAATTTATACATTTGTGCTATTTTTTACACTTTTACACATAAGATATTTTTTTTACACATTTTTGCAATTTTTTTTCCAAGCTCCATTTTCTCCCTTAAATTATGAATTATTTTCTAACTACTTTTAATTATAAATACTTAACTCTTTCTGGCACAGTGTGCCCACTCCGGGCGTACCTAATTTTAATTCCAAATGTGCAATCGGCACCAAGAATTTTTTAGTGAAATTTTGTTTTTATAATTAAAGCTTTAATTAAGGAGTTCTTAATTTCTAAAGTCAACTATAAATTCTGGTGTCAGACAATTTCTCATTTTATGAACAGAATTTATCCATGATGGAGAGGGTTAAGGGGATGTATTAAAGTATAGTTAAAAAAATAGTTTGTTTCATTATTAAAGCAAATTATAGAATTTTAATTTTCGTTGTGTGTAAAAGATAAGTTTGTTTTGAGTAAATTCTGCCCGTATTTTCTATTAAAATCTGAGAATTGAAGAGTAGTTAAAAACTAGTGATGCAACGAATAATGGTTTGGCCAAATAATTGAATAACCAAATATTCAGTATTACTTTTGATAATGATGTTTTAAGTAAAGCAAACAAAGATACTATTGCCTTTCTTTGTTTTACATCCCATCCTTCAAAGAAAAAAAAAAATTATATATATATATTTCTTAGGTCACTTTTTAAAAAATGTTATACATATACCAGTTATGCAACATTAAAAAAGATTGCACATTTCCTACAAATTCATTAGAAATGTCATTCATATGTTATTTTATAAAAATTTATTAAAAATGTCATTCGCTTATTGTTTTACACATTTGAATTTTTTCAGGTTGGCAAGTATGTCATAGTGTTGGAACCTTTAATTTACACATTGTTCACAATGCATTTCACAAGGGTATCTATCACATGTGAGCCTTTCTCAAACATAACAGATTTCCTTGAAATCTGACTGTTGAAAAAACTGATTATCAAAGATTTCCTTGAAATCTAATATTTTTGGTTTGAAAATTTTCCATTATACCTAGAATATTTAGAATAACAATGGAAAAATTAATTTTATACATATTTTTTTTAATATTGTATCTTGATTTACTATTGTTATTAAAGGAAAATTTATAAACTAATGTAGATTATGTTTTAAAAAAGTATTTTATAGCAATATATAGCTAATAACGTTACTTTCTAAATGTCCTATATTTGTCCTATATTTTTAACATAAAATGTCCTATATTTTATGAATTGGTCACTCCTACCCCTGTATAATGTGATGAATAAATGAACTAATTATGACATAATAAATATTTGGACTGTTTGTCAAACATAGAATGATTTGTAGTTTCGTGTTCCTTCTATCACTGAAAATACTTTAATTTCTGTGATCGATTCTATAATCATTCTTCGAGAATTAAGTAAAATTGTTTACTGAAATTGTCAATGGCAGTGGGGAGGAGTGTAAATAACACTGACAACTAATGGCTTCACACTTTTAAATATGTGATTACCTTGCATTTGGTAACTGCTTTGTGAATCATTAGAATATTTGGGACAAGAACATCATGACTATCTCTTAAAGCAAATTATACTAGATATAGAGTACAAAATACACATGGACAAGTTATTCAAAAGCACTTTTTTAAATATTTCTTCCCATGTTTCTTTTGTCTTTTTCTTTGGGAGGGGAGCAATGTTCAGAAAATACTGTCCTTTTTATAAATTTTCTGTTTAAAAAAAAGAGAATAAATTGAAAATTTAATAATCCTACTTACTATAACTCCAGTTTGCATTTCCTTTATGCAATAATGAAATTGCAAGGAAAGTGGGATTCTTTTTGGAATTTACATTTAAAGAAAACAATGTAAAAACGATTCCTTCATTAGACTGGAAAACGCATTGTTACATAGGGTTTCGAACCCAATTGGGCCCATCGGTCTAATTGTTCAGTGTTTTCCACGATTTCTTTGCATAAATATGAGTTATGTTCCATAAAAAAGACCCCCACAGAGGGTACTCGCTCATTAGGGCCTATATCCCTCCTGTTGATAATTGATCGTCATAAGCACAACCAACCATTTTGACTTGGATATTTGTGTATCAAATGGCGAACAGACTGTAAAAAAAGGTGATAGAACAGCTCTTTACAGCAACAGCACATCTTCCTCTGTGAAGCAGATTTTTTTCAACGTATGGTTTTGCCCAGTCCAAACTTAGAAATAAGTTAGAAAATGATAAAGCTGCAAAATTAGTGTTCCTATATAAAATCTTAAATGCATGAATAACTCATATATGTATAAATAATAATTACAAAGTAAAAACACGATTTCGTAAAATACTGTATTACAGTAGATTCCCTCAAATCCGCACAGCTTGGAACCACAGATTGTGCAGATTTTACAATTTTGTGGATTTCTGGTCATTGCTTTGTTTATATTTTTTAAAAAGTAATTTGAATGTAATTAAAAATGAAATCAAAAGTATAATGAATTCTTACAATATACTAAAATAATGAAATGAGAAAAAAACTAAAATGATAAAAATTTAGATAATTTTTTAAATTATTAAGATGCTAAAAGCAAACATCAAATTAATAATCAATAATGAACAATTAAATATTCATTATAAAGATTTAATGTGTTTTTCATAAATTATTCAATGAAACTTGCCTCATAAAGATACATTACTAATTCACATCACAAACATAAAATAATGTTTTTATTCAAGTTTAGCCAGAGTTAATGACTAAAAAAAGCTTGATTAATACATAAATATATTTGGTAGATTGTGATTACCAATGATATCAGCAATATCTTGATTTTTTAGGAAATAAATTAATTTTTTTTTTTTCATGAAAAAACATGAATTCAGTAATCTTAACAAAAATTACAAATTAAAAAATGTATGGAATTGATATAAATCTTAAAAAAACAAATTTTGCACCTACAACTGAGCTGAATGTTTCATTGTTTACATCCATAAATTATGTACAAATTTTAGAGAGTTGTAGATTTTAAGAGTGTGGATTTGAGGGAGTCTACTGTATTTGTAATCTAATATTAAACTATAATGTTATATTAATTATTTATGTTAACTATTTATAAATATTCACCAATGTTAAACTATTTATATAAAATATTTTGTCATAACTATAAAATTATACAATTTTTCTTGCATAATGCATTAAATATATATGCATATACACTTAGCATTCTTTGTTGCATTTATTATCTTCTTATATGCTTATATGTGTTATTTGAAGTAATACATGAAGTAAAATTTTAATGACTTTTAAATTAAACATAATACAAATATAACCCATAATACACATATAACACACATATGTATGTCTAACAATTTAATATTAGAATATGTTTTAAATTTTAAATGATTCACCTATTTTTTTTAACAAATTTAAATTTTATTTATTGTAGACTTTCATCTACAAATTGAAATGAAATTAATAGAAATATGTAAATCTATACAGAAAAACTAATTAAATACACACACAATATAAAAATAATATCACATTATAATAATATTTTAAAAAATCAAAAAAATCTTATTTAAATTTTAAAAAAATCTGATTTAAATAAAAAAAATCTTATTTAAAAAAAAAAAAAAAAAAAAAAAAAAAAAAAAAAAAAAAAAAAATTCCTGATTTTTAAAAACCTGAATCCGTGTATATATTTTGTACATAGTTTAATTTGTAAATATAATTTACTTTAAAAGTTACCAGTGTCAGGATCAAGTTTATAAAATGGTGTTAGTCTCATTCATATTTTAAGCCCTGATCTTCTACATATATATAATTTTAATTTAAACATAAATTATTTTCCTTAAGACGTGCATGATCACCAAATTAACTAACCCACTGGTATACATGATTTGAAAGCATGTGTTATGAAAATTCATGAGCACAAGCGCAAGATCTGGAGATTTTTAACAATTAAAAAAAGGGGCAGTCCATTAATTTTAATCTTTCATGAAGCATCAACATATAAAATGTCAATAAAACATGGTTAGGTCTAATTGTATTGTTCTAAGGAAAGTGTATTGCATCTTTTAAGTGTTAAATATATTGTGTTTCAGGAAACTACTGACTGAAATTCTCTGTATGAAGTTATATTAAAATTTCATGTGGTGTTATTTCAATGTCACTCATTCAAGTAATTCAACAAATTGGCCTTTTGCATCCTATTATCCTATATATATATATACATATATACAGACAGTTACATATATATTTATTTCTTTTTTAGGTGTAATTGACATACCTATTTCTGAAGGTTCTATAAATAACAGGATGAGAGTTAGTACAGATTGTTATTTTTCATTTTTTCTTGTTTCTTAAAATTAACCTTGAAATTTTTTCTTGAATGTATTTTCTTTAATTTTTATCTAACCTCAATTTTTATTGAAACATGGTTTATCAAAATATAAATGTACTGTTTATTGAAGCATGCTCAAAAGCCTTTTATATAATACTTCATTTATTGTTTTTTTTTAATTGCATAAAAAAAGTACTTGTCTTAATTTCTTTTAAACATTGTTTTTTTATGTAAAATCTTAGTTTTAATGTGTATCATTAAAATACTTTAATCCTTTCTCTAATGAAAATTTAAAGTGTCACTAAAATAAAATAGCTTACAAATTCATTTAAAATAGAGATTCTCAAACTCTGCTCTGCAAAATGTTTCCAAATTCTCAAAAAAAAAAAAAAAAAAAAAAAAAAAAAAAAAAAAAAAAAAAACTAAAATTTTTATTTTTAGAGAAAGAAATGTTGAAAAAAAAATTTCATCAGAATTTTTTTTTTTTTTTTTTTAACAGAGTAGTGGAGGTATGTAGTAACTTTCATATGAAACACAAATTATATAGACTAATTAGCTTTCTGCTTATCCAAGTGTCTCATCTACTATTTGGCATGATAGAATAGCACATATCCATCAAAAAGTTGTCAAGTAAATGCTTCATTGTAACAAATGTATGAATGTATTTACATCTTTGTATAAAAGCATCTTTGATTTGATAAATATTTATTCAGCATTAACCAAAAGTTTATTAAGTAATCCATGTTCTCTGATAATGGAATTGAAAAAGAAATGCCTGTGTATGCACATGCACAAGTTTTATAGAGGCAATATTCATCATGAGAACAAAGTCATAGTGATTTATATTTTTACCAAAAATATCCTCAAATGAACTATATATGATGTTCTATAGTGTTACTAGAAGAAGTACTCGCTCAAATGACAGCTAGAATTGAATAATAAGGCCCAAAAACTTAGCAAACCAAAATTATAGCAGTCAAAACGACTTTTTGGCAAAAACAACTCAATATTAATCTATTCCATGCCTGTCAAATTCTCTGTTTCACCCAGCTATCTACATAGGGCAATCACCAAAGTGAACATGAAATAACACAAGAAAATGAGCATACAAAAACAAACAGAAAAGCAAATGATTGCCACAAAAACAAAGTGTAGTTATTTGATTTAAAAAATTTCTGATCACAAATTCATATTTGATGACGAGTCATATTTCATGCTTACTCACTTCACTTTTAATGATAATTGTGGCTACTACACATCTAATGTCTCCTTGATAGAACCTATCATCAAATTTGCTGCTAAAGCAAAATTTGCAAACAAGACCCTCATTTGGATTCATTTAGATCTATCGATGGGTCCAAAGGGCTTGAGTCATTGATTTATCTGAAAGTGCTTTAATTTTTCAATTTTTAAACTTGTAACGTAAGTTTTATTTGTTACACTATTCAATTCTAAAACAAGATAGTCTTATAAATACAAAATACCAAAAAATTGTAATTAAACATTATTTGGATAGAGATATTATTCGGGAAGGATGGAACATGTCCCATCAATCCCTAAGAGCAATGTTAAAAAAAAAAAAAAAAAAAAAATAGGTTTTTACAACAAGCATGTAGTTATTAGATTTAATGTAAATGTTCATTTTTAAAAGACATATTGTTGAATTTACAAAATAATGCATACAATTAAGTTAGCAACTAAGAATGAGATTGAAAATTTTCAATAAAAAACCAAATAGTTTCTTACTTTTGATATTGTAAAATAGTCTTTTTAAGTCACAAACACATAGTTACTTGCAACTAAAAAGATTTATTACAACAAGTTTAATGCATTGATTATTCCACCTTCTGGAAGAGTCATAAATTAAAGATAAATCTTATTTTAAACATTATTGCAGGTATCCTAGCCCTCCCTAATCTCTCCTGCAATGAATAATTTCATTTTACTTAGAAGAAACATTGATGATACTTGATTAATAAAGTTTCTTTGTCAATACTTAGTTGGTTTTCCTTTGATAAAAACAACTCATTAAAATTTATTATGGCATTTCATGTTACATCATAATTTTGCAATTAACTTCTGAATGTTTCTAAAACAATAGCTTAAGATGAGATAGTTGAGTATCAATTCAATCACCTTGTTAATTTTTTTCAGCTGTGAAATTATAAAAAAAAATATTTCAATGTATTTTAGTTCAGTAAATGTTAACCAGTAACCTGAATACTTTCAGAAAATTCATTTACAGATAGATAAATTTATTCAGCAAGACAAATAACTAAAAAAAAAAATGCACACAACTGTGAGAAGCAACTCAAAGCGACACTTAAGTGAGAAAATTATGGCATTATTCTGTTGTTTGTGGCAGTATATTAAATTTGTGTGTTACTGATAGGAATGAATAACATAAGTGAGAAGTTACTGTATATTGTTTATTATGTATGTATGTGATTATTATTATATATATATATAATATTGATTTAAAATAATTTTTAATTAGATGGTTTTACATCCTAAACTTCCAAAGGATATTGTGTATAAAAATCATTCAAAACAAGGCAAACCTGCAGTTACAACTTATAAAGTAATATCACAATCTGGAAATGCTGCTCTTGTAGAAGTTTTTCCTAAAACAGGTGAGCATTTGTTTGTATTACTTTTATTACGTTGAAGCACATGTTTTTTTTCTTTTCTCAACCAGAATTTTGAAATGCAGGTTGAGAAAATAACAAAATGCACCAGTGGGACCTAACTTACAAACAGTCCTTTTTATTAAAGTTTGATTGTTTATTTGCTAGAAGAAAATTACATAAGTTAGCAGCAAATAATTTATTATTAAAAGTTTACTGACTAAATTAGTTGCAAAAAAAATGATTTTAAAATACCTTTTTTTTTTTTTTTTTGAGAATCAAATACAATTATAGATGTTTTCATGGGAGGTTTATTACTCTACCTTGAGTTTTAAATTTAGCTAACTAAATTTCATTTATTTTTGATGATTTTGAAAAAAAAGAAAAGAAAAGGTGAAATATATTCATAAAAAATAACCTGAAATAGTTAAATACACATAAAATACAAATTGAATGGGAGATTCAAGAAGCCAAAACAATCCCATTCTCCATGAAAATAAAAATAATAATAAAGATATATAATAAGATTAATGCTTCTTAATTGCTAATTTTCTGTATTGCTCTTTGCAAACCACTAGTGAATTTCTGTGTTGTTTTTTGTAAACCGCCACCACATATATTTAATAATCTAGTTCCCTCCTGTCTTTTGTTTGCCATTGCCCAAGAATACAATGCAATTAATTATGATCTAATTGCAGGGGCCTTGCTAAGAGGGGGGTAGGGGAGAGTCTCTCCCCCAAGATGTTTGCAAATGCTGCTACAGTTGGCAAATTTACAAATTGAATTGGGAAATTAGTCCAAAACTTTAATAAAAAACTATAATACACTTTTGACAAAAATTACCAATGTAATTAGAAATAATATTAAGCTTTTTACAAATAAAAACTATATTACATTTTCTAATTATGATAACTTGGTTAAATTATGAAACTAGTTGGCAAACGACGAGAACTATTTATGTTTGCTTTTCACTGAGTTGGAAAATACTGAATTTTGACTTGGTAATTAAAGGCTTTCTTCCCCACCATTAAAAAAGTCTTTGTGAGGGCCCTGGCTAATTGTATTCTCCATTCTCAGTGTTGAATTCATGGGGTGGTCATTCCCCTTTCTCCTTTCTGAAAAATTGAAATGTACCTCCTAAAAGATATGAAATTTTGGGCTTTTTAATGAATAAATGTGCGATCTCACTTCTTGCCTTCTTTCATCCAAAGCAGTATTAATCCTTCCTGAAGAAAAAATTTTAATTCTGCACTGTATCACTCTCCTTTTGCAATAGAAAACAAGATGATTCAAAATGATTGCCCTGATTACAAACGAGAATAACTTCATTGTAAATAACCATATAAAAGAAAGTTTTGAACGAAATTCAAAGAAAAGTTCAACTTTTTTTTTTTTTTTGTATAAATAATACAGAATTATGCTATTGATTTTAGTTACATGGGGTTATCTAAATTCAATATTTTATGTGTGATTTCAAATAAATATAAGTGATGATATAAATGAATTGTATGATCTTTTTCTTCTTTGATTATTATTTTAGATATATTCTTTCATCTTATTAAATGATAACATTTTGTTAAGCATTTTAAAAGTCATACATAATGCATGACTTTTCATTATTTTTCCCCTTCCATTGTTTTCAAGAAAGTTATTGTTATTTGTAATCAAGGCAATGATTTTGAATTACCTCTTATGGCCAATCAACTACTATACCTATTTCTGCTGCTCATAATATATATATATATATATATATGAAAGAACAGCTAAAATAGAAATGGACTGGGCACATTGCAAGAAGACAAGACAATAGATGGAGCACAATTATACTACAGTGGTATCCCAGAGATGTAAAACGACCACAGGTAAGATAGAGTGACGAAATTCGAAAAGTAGCTGGTGTAAATTGGATGACGAAAGCACTAGACAGGAAACATTGGAAAAATCTGGGGGAGACCTACATCCAGCAGTGGATCGATAACGGTTGATTAATGATAATATATATATATCAGTTGCCGTTTTTATGTATCCAAGGGATATCTAAATCATTAATTCATGAATTAGCAGAATAAAATTTTGAAATAAATGTAATATCATTGTTTTTTCATGGTAATGTAGGTGTGATAACAAAAATTTCTGAACATAGGGCACAAATATACACTATAGTATAAGAAAATGAAATAAAATATGGTCTTAGAAATATAGGAGTTATCTTGTCTAAAACTTCATACACTTGTTAAGCTAGTAAGCAAGCCAAATAAAATTTTGAAATAATTGTTTATACACTTTCAAAACAATAAATAGCTAACTTATCTTTGGTAAAAAGAATAGTTCATTGACCTGTATATTGTTTGGTTCTTGCATCATAGTGTATGATGCAATTAACTATGTACTAATTAATTTTTCTTTTAATTTTCTTTGTGTTATTTCAATCTTGTTGATGCTTTATTCATTGTTATAGTTATTGTGTTATTTTTTTACTATTATTTATAGGCATCAAGCATCAGATTCGTGTGCATTTTGGCTTTGGTTTAGGTTGTCCAGTTTTAGGTGATCACAAATATTCACATCTGGATAAATTAGCGCCACAGGTAAATGCATATTAAAATAGCTTTTTTCCAAAATGCTTGATAAATATTTTATTTGAGAATTTTTAGCTATTTATTATTTGATTTTATTTACAATTTGTAAATAATAATTTTACAGCATAAATAAGAGAATCTAATGTTTCACTCAATTGGGCAGTAAAATATTTTTTTAGATTTTCCCCATAAATATGAGCCAATTGCCTATGTTTAGTTTCATCGCTGTTTTAGAATCTTGTGTGCTCAAACTGTGCAAAATTTTCTTTTTTATTAAACTATCTTTTTCTTACATTTTTTACTCGCGGGGTTTTTTTTTTTTTTTTTTTCCCCAGTTGTAAATGCTTTGCAACTTTCTCAGAAGTTTAAACTTCTGCTTTTGCTTACACTTTTTTTTTAATGCCTATTAAATTAACGGGGAAGGCAATGGTGATATTACAATGTTGAGCTCATTTTCTACACATACACACATATGTGTATACTAGACAGAAAAACCCTTTATTAACTGTATTTAAAGAATATTTAAAATGTTACAAAGAAAAATGGCTTCATTTATGTATTGAGTGTTAAGCCTAATTCATTTCATTACACTTTTATTTTTTTTTATTTATAACTTTTAAAAAGTAAAGAATTTTTATTTCCTGTTTTAAGTCAATAAAGGACACTGTACAAACTATGCAGTAAAAACATATTTCTGCAATAAAATAAAAAAAGACAATAAAGTTAATGCCGCACTAAGTGATGTTGACATTAACTTCATAACTTTTAAAATTGATTCTAAATAGACTAAAAATTGCCAATATTTTGTTTTCTGAATTTAAAATGAAAGTTTGATGGTTGATAAATTGTATGCATGATTTACAAATATTTTTTTGTATATAATATGACTTTAATTCAAAAATAAAACAAACAGTACTACCCATTCCACCCCACCTGATTCTATTTAATATATTTGAAATTGCATATCATTTACAATAAAAAGAATCAGATTATTTCGACATTAAAATACAGGGTAAGTCAAACCTTTACAAAAAACAGTTCCTAGAACTCTGTAGAATTCTTTACAAGTTTCATACACTAGCCTTTCCATAGAATACTATGTCTATAGAGTTTAAAAGAGTTCTATAGAGTACTTTGAAAATGTTTCTACATAATTTCTTTCTATAGAATAGTTTTTTAATGGAGTTCTATAAAAGTCATAGAAATTATATAAATAACTTATAAAGTTATAAATTATTTTTGGTCTTTTGAAATTTATGTGTACTAATTTATTTATACCTATATTTTATAGATTAACAATTATATAGACTTATTTTTTAATATATTTTTTGGTCTTTTAAAAAAAAAAGCATATTAATTTATTTATATATTATAATTAAAAAAAATTCTAATATAATAATATTCCATTGACTTAAAAGGATTATAATTTTATTCATAACTCTAATACATTGTGATTAAATTGTTAATGTAATACTACAGCAATCACAGTACATTATTTAAATAATGGTTAGTTAATTTGTTTGTTTTTGTTTCATTAATTTGTTGTTTAATTTTAAAATCTTTTAATATTTTGCCGTTAATTTCACAAAAACATTCATATAATTTAAGAAAATTTGATAAAAAATTGTAATTTTTATTGAAGTACTTTATTCTAAAGTATAAAAATATTTAAACAACCATGTTTCAAGTTTAAAAAATAATAATTTATGAGACCTTTTAAATGTTTTTTCAGCACTAAATTAAAATAGAATTTTGCATTTGATACAGTCAAATTAATGAATTTAAACAGCAGACATCTGAAGCAAATATTTGAACAGGATTTAAAGCTGCAAAGCTCATGTTAAACTGTAAGTTATATAGCACCAACAATAAAATAAATAAGTAAAACAATAAATATGTTTTTTTTAACCGACTTTTCTATTTTTCTTAAATCTGATTTTCTAAATTTAAATGACTTTGATTTTCATAGTTCAGACAGTTAAGAATCAGCATATAAAATGCATATGATTTCTATACAGCTTTTAATTAAAGATTGGGAAAACAGATTACAAAAGAAACTAACTTAAAATAATTGTCTGAGCGAAGCGAAGTCTTTATACTCAGAGATAAGTAACGATATTAAAAGTCAAAAAAATTCTTTCGTCAAGCAAATCTCAAAAAGTACTTGTCGGATTTTGGTTCTGTTTGTACCAATAGGTACCTATGAAGGTAATCTGGTGAATGCACTACATACGAAAAATTAGTTCCAAATAGTTTAAAAGTTATATTAAAAAAACTGATAAAAAAAGCACAATTTATTTGCATACGTCACAGAAATTTGGTGTGCGTGATTTTCACCAGCTGGATATTTTCGTAGATAACCGAATCAGTACATGGAGTAAATAGTAATCATTAACGCACTCAAAAATATTGAATGCAATAAAACATTTTAAAATTTAATCATGCAGGAAAATAAAACTGTTATTTTTTTATATTAAAAAATTGTCATAAAAACTTTGATTTTGAGATTTTGTGATAATCTCTTAATAGCATTTTTTGATCGCTAAAAGAATGTTTTATATATTTCGCGTGTGAAAATTAGAAACAATCACGTTTTTAAATAAAAAGTTTCTTTTATGACATCATTTTCCCTTTATATTTATTTTTATTGCACGTTTTCTTTTAACTTGTATTTTGTTTGTGTGTGGAAGTCAATCCTGGTCACTAATTTTTCGGCACGTATACCACAAGCGCATCAGATTTGGCGCAATTTTTTTCAAAGCCCATTTGGCGAAAACTCCGTTTTCAAATAACGCTTACATACACATTTTAAATAATTTTTTATTTTCAAAAAGAACTTACAGTAAATAAAATAATAATAATAATTAATAACTATAAAAAGAAATATTTTATATAATTAAAAAAAGGAAATGAAAGTAAATAAACATTTTATGAGTAAATAAACAAATAATAAATAAATAAAGCCGGGTTACCATCTGAGGTAAAATAATGCCATTTTGACGCCAATTATGTACCCTGGTGCATATGTGACATTTTCCCCCATTTTTCATCCATTTCCTGTTGGCATACAACTTTGAAATTTTGAATATGTATGCATACCTGGGAGCAATACTGGAATTAGACATTGATTTTTTTTAATTCGATCCAAAAAGGGGCAACGGGGGCTATTTTTTAAAAATTTATACTGCATAAAGGAGCCACTTACCTATTTTTATATACAAGAAGAAGTAAGTGGTATGTAAAAACAATTATAGTATACATAAATAAAATACTTGAGATAATATACTAGAGATATAAGCACCGGGTTTGGCGAGATATTTTATGCCAATTAGGCGAAAACATCGTTTTGATAACCAGGTACATATAGCATGCTATAATAACACGTTATTTATTTATTTCAAAATGAAAAAAAGGAATAAACGAAACATTTTCTGTTATTAAAAAAAAAGAAATAACAATCAATAAATGATAATATTTTTAGAACAAACAATTTATTATAACATTTATATGATAACCAGCATGTTAGGCAACTGAACGCCATTTTGGCACCAATTAGGTACCTCGGTGTGTATAGGGCATATATGTGCCATATTTATTTGTAAAACTGAGCATGAACGTTTACCAAGTGTGTTTTCATAGTCGCTTATATCTGTTTGCAAAATAGCGCACCTTCCGAAGCCAAAACTGCACAAAAGAAAAAAAAATCAATATTTGCAGTATTTTTTTTTTTTTTTTTTATGTAATGCACATTTTGTAATCAGCAGGCTCGATAATTAGACCTCGTTTTTTTGCTTTCAAAGATGATATTTCATACGACGTCTTTTTTGGATTCGTCGTTTTTCCATATTTGATAGTATGCGTCTACTCGTTTTGTAACTTTTTTTTGTAACATTCTTCTTTATTAACAGCGACATTTGGATTTCCTACTTAAATAAAAGTTCTTCTCAATACAAAGAATTTTGTTAAAATAAATAAATAAATGAAATGTGGACATCTATTGCTCAAAGCACAAAATTTTTCCTATTGAGTTAATAAAAATCAGTAAAAACATAATTTTTATGATAATAAAAAGTTGACTTATGTAATAACAGAGTCATATATTATGTACGTTATGGATTAAGTATGAATATTTCTCCACCATTTATAAATAATAATAATAATAAAATAAAATGCGGACAGACCAAAGTCTATATTTGACTGAAAACAATAACCATTTTCTAAATGCTTTAAAAAGATGGCCAATGAAAAGTGATATTTCAAAAGTATTATGAAATTAGTTAAAAACTATTTATTTTAAACTAAATGAATAAAAGATTTATATTTTTAATGAAATAAATGGGATTTGAAAAATTATTGGAAATTTATCACCATAGATGTATCAATATTACAATCAGTACTTTGCATGCAAAATGGAACAATTAGCAATACTTATTGAACCCGAAAAATGGTCGTTGCTTTTTTTAAGGTTAAAAAAGAGGTTACGAAATATTCCTATACAGGGATGCCAAGCCCCCGCTTATTGCACAGCAGAATTTTCTTATAGGAAAAGTTATTTTTTAAATCCGCAGAATGGTCCTATTTAATAAAAGATTTTCTGTATTAAAATACCGGTATCCAAAATGCCGAAGACTTGGCAGCTCTGCCTATAACATTTTAATTAACTAAATACTTTTTTAATCGGATTCAAATTTAGTGAAGACAACGTTTTTTGGCCAAAAGCAGCTTTTTTCCACATGTGTAACTACGATACAATTCCTTGATGCTGAAATAAAATGTTTTGACTTATGCTGTTATTGCTTCCTCTTATTTATTTATTTGAATTTTAAATAAGATGACTCAAAATCGTGTTTTTTAAATATACGAAAAAAAAAAGCATTTCGAGAGAGGGCGAAGAGGACAATATTTGGCGATTTATTACCTGCGTTTGACTAAGTTTCTTACTACCTTGTATTTAATACTCTTCACAATACTTCGCTGTTATATGGACTTTGGCGCTTTTATAAAAAGTTTGACGTCGTTCGGGCTTAAGAAAGTGAGTATTTTACTGAATAATACAAATAAATGAAAAATGAATACTAAGAAATACTAATAAAAGAAAAATGAAGCGTTATATTGATCTATGTATATTTAAAAATGCATCTGCTAGCACTATTTAGATAATTTATGTGTATATAATAGGAGATAAATAGCTTTTGATTCTGTATTTCTATGCTTTAAAGCATTAACATTTGTGTGTTTTTCGTTATCATTGGGAGTACCTAGCCGATTTAACCCTTTCCGTCACACTGTACCCGGTCTGGGATACTTAATTTTAATTCCAAACTTGCAAACGGCACCAGTATTATTTTAGTAAAATATTACTGGTGCTTTGTTTTGCTTTTACAATAAAAGCTTAAATTAAGGAAATAAAAATATTTAAAAAATTCGTTTGTGAATTCCGGTGTTAGTCGATAAATTCTCATTTTATTACAGATTTTACCCGTGCCGGAAAGGGTTAAAAAATAATGTGGGCAAAAAATGTTGGTAACTATCTTTGCTGCAAAATATACTATATTTTGCGTAGGAACAATAATCTCCATCAATGCACGAGCAAAAAAAGTTCTAAAATTGAGAATTCTTTGATGTCAATATGACTAAAAATTTAATTTTTTTTTTTTTTTTTTTTTTTTTTGGCAACTTTTAGGATATAATATTCTCGTTATGAACGATTTCTAAAACATTCGACAATTTAATTTCACAAATTAAACATTTTTTTTCTAGAAAAAGTTTTAAACTCAATTTATTGAGAATATTGCAATTTCTAGGATACTGTTGGGGTCAGAAACTATAACTTTGGCATCACCGTAACTTATAAGATGTAAGTGCTCGTTTAGGACAAATTTTTAAAAAAGGATTCCTTAACTCTTATCGACAACCTCATTGCATCCGTGGAAAACAGATATGCAACATTATAAACTATTCGGACGGATTTCACACCGTATAAAATACACTCCATTCTCTTCAAACATAATAGTTTATGTTATTTATAGTTTCTCAAATCGGTGCGAAGCTTCTGTTTATGCTCATGACATCATTTCAAAGAGTTATATTTCCAATATAGGAAAATTTGGTGTTTTATTTTCTGCATTACTTTTAACATTTTGCATATTTCCAGTTTTATATCCATGCATGGTTTGCTTTTCTTTTATAAAAATAGTATATGCAACTTTATATATAAGATTTTGTAATTCTATGATTCAATATGCTTATTTTCATAATATTTTATCACAATGAATGACCAATTAAAGGTAACATCTCATTTTCTTTACTTATCGCAAGTTATTAAATGTTTATTCTCAGCAATATCGCTCAGACTAATCCCTCTGAGGGAAGTCCTAGTTTATAACTGATAATCTGAATAGCCATAGTGTGTGCTTTAACCACCAATATTCATCCAAACACATAAGGGAGAATTGAATGTGGTTAATATTTGTGAGGGTGAGCTGTAGGTTAGCGAAATTCAAATAGTTTTTTTTTATATAGAATATATTCGAATATTTTAAAAGAAACTCTATAGACATTTCCATAGTGTTTGGTTACATTATCTTATAGAAAAATGGTCCATAATTCTACAGGAGACTATACCATTATATATATATATATATATTTATTTAGAATAGAATTCTATAAGAAATTTGTGTAATGTAAATGAATGCTCCAAATTCAAATATTTGTCCCACAAAATATCAGTGTATTTATTTAAAATATACTTACATGTAGGGTTATTATAAACAAGTTTTTGAATATACTCCTCACAAATGTTTCATATGCACTCTTTTTGTTACACATCATATATCAAGCTGATAATGTAATTTGATGCTGAAGTTAACTTTGATATGGGCTATCAAATCAGTTAAGGTCATTGGACCTGGTGGCCCATACATGGAAACTTGACAAAAAAAGGGGGGGGGTGAAATTTGTGGATTGTGGTAACCAGGGTTATTCAGTTTAAACCAATGTTTTTTTTTTTTTTTTTTTTTTTTTTTTTTTTTTTAACCATGCTGGGGTCTTTTTTATCTGGTTTTTTTATGTTTTATTTCACACATTGAAAAATGCAAAATCCAAGTTATGCAGAAGCCACAAGCAAAGTTGTAGAAAAATGATGAATGAATAAATTTCTAAAATGACAAATATTTTTAATCATCCCAACTTTTTGTATAAGCTATGGCTATTCTACATGGCAGAATAACCAATTTTTTGAAAATTAACTGGTTAGAAAAAAAAATTAGTTTTCTTTCTTCCTTTTTTTAAAGGCTTAAATATAGATATATATAACCATCTATACTAATAAAAGAACAAAACGCTCTGTCTGTGTGTCTGTGATGGCAGCAAAATCTACAGCATGTACGAAGCTCAAAATTTTTTTTGCAAGTAGCCCTAAATCTCTCCTGATGCACCCGAGCTTCAGAATTTCGAAATTCCAATTATTAACTGAGTAATTAATTAAAATCGAGAGGTCACTCTCATAAAAAATCATCTTTTTCCAATTTTTTTCTCTTTCGTTAGTTTATGGTTGGTTGGTTGTGTAAAAAATTTCGCAGAAGTAATAAGAAAGCTGAGACAGAATTAAAGAAACCCATAGAGGAATGAGATAAGTGGAGGTGAAGTAACCCTCAAAAAAGTTTTGCAATATGAAACCATTTATCGCTGAAATTTTAATGTGCCAAACAAGAGGACGTGGAAGGGATTTTGTATTATAAGACGAATTGAAAGAAATGAATTACAATTGAAGCATATTTTAAGAGGAAATAGCAAATTTTTAAAATGGTCTTTGTTCTATTATTATTTATTAAAATAAATGTTTGCTTTTAAAATGAAGGAAATTGGAAAATTAGCAATAATTAAATATCAAATTAATTCTTTTAAAATCATGTATGAAAACTTAAGTAATAAATATTAATCTAAAATATAGATTTCTGACTGCAGACGATTTTAATGTATTAACAAAAGAGTGTTATATTTTCAAGCAAAACGTCAAAATAATTTTCTATATTGACATTTAAAACACATATGATAAAATAATTAATAAATTTTTACTGGTGAAGCAATAGATTAGTTCTTTTTTAAGAAACAAGAGCAAAAAAATACGGGTTTAAACCTGTTTCAATTGATAAGCGTGTTAAAGCACATACTTTTGTTGGTACTTAATTGGACTTAATGTAGGGTTACATTTTTAGCATCACCTCCAGAGATAATACTTTCACTCTATTAATTTCTTTTTACTCTATGAAAGAAACTAATTTGAGATTTTGACATTTCAAAAGTGACTGTTTTTTTCCCCCCCCAAAGACTTTTAAAATTTATAGACTGGCAAAATGTCAGTTTAACTTAGGATTTTTGAACACAGCTGTTACGTCAGATCGTTGGTACTTCGTACATTAGAATGTATGTGTGGTTAGCTATAATGCAATAAATATATGTATATGTATATATGAGGCTTTTTTAGCAGTTTTTTTAAATCATTGATTAAATTTGAATGCATTTTATTTAAGTTAAAATTTTATTAAGACTTTAATTTGTTTTTAAAACAAAAATGAAATGGCTGTTTGATGTACAATTGTTCAAATCGGCAGACGATTCATACACAGTAATAAATTATCAAATAGCAAAATAAATTATATATCAAAAATAGTCACTAAAAGAATAGTAGCAAAACATAGTGTTTAGGTGTATTAACACATAACCCGATCCCAACCAGAAAAAAACAGACTATATTCCGATCCAAGCAAGACAAAAATTCCATGAGCATAAACCCGACCCGAACCTAAAAATTCCATTTGAAAAAAAACTATGGATTTGATATCTGACCCGAATCAAATCTGAATCCCACAAAAATATTCAAATGAAGCATACCCCAATCCAATCAAGGAAAAATAATGTTCGTGTATATGCAACCCAACCCGAACCTAAAAATTTTCTTTGAAAAAACCCAAAAAAATGACCAGAACGAAACCTGAAATCGATAAGAGTAAGACAAAATAATTTCTGTGAACATAAACCTGATTCGAACCTAAAAAATTCCATTTGGAAAAAAACCTGAAATTTTATGCAAACTACATCTGAATCCGATAAAAATATTCAAAAGAACCATAACCGGATTCGAATAAGAGAAAACAATTTCGGTGGACATGAACCCGATCCGAATCTAAAATTCCATTTGAAAAAAATACCTGAAATTAGAATCAAACCAAATATGAACCTGACAAAAATATTCCACAGAACCATACCCAGATCGGAACAAGACAAAAAATTTCCATGAACATGAACCCAATCCGAACCTAAAAATCTGAACTAAATCTGAATCTGACAAAAATATTCCAGAGAAGCATATCCTTATTCAAACAATGCAGAATAATTTCCGTTGATGCGCAACCCAACCTGAACCTAAAAATTCCATTAAAAAAAACGAAATCTGAATTGAATGACATCTGAACTCAAAAAAATATTCCAAAGATCCAAAACCGGACCCGAGCAAAACAAAATAATTTCTCTGGATATGAATCTGACCAGAACCTTAAAAATCAATTTGAAACTAGTTGGATGTGCCAATCCCAAAACTTTCTTCTATCTCATACATGCATTTTAATATTTAAAAAAAAAGTTACTCATTTTAATGCTTTAATAATTTTAATTCAATACCCTACCAATTTTGATTTTCATCTTAAATTTCTGCTTCAATCAATTAATCGGAGTAAAAACAAATTTCCGTCTTTGCATGAGCCGATGGACAATAGAATGATAGGCAGATTTTTCTTTCAAATTCAGGAAGGACCTACTTGCCTTACCAAAAAATAGTCATATACAAAATGTTTAGTTCAGTTCTAGAACTAACTTCATACACTTTTATGTGGTGCAGTATTGAAATTGGCATAAAATTCGGTATTGCAGCACCCCCTTCCGGCAGATTTTTTTCAGATTCAGGGCGATCCAACTAGCCATAGCCATACACTTACACAAGAAATTTCTTTCAATTTGATGCATAACTTCATGTACTTTTGGTTGGTGCAATATTGAAAATGGCACAAAAATCACGATTGCAGCGGCCTGTTCTGACGGATTTTTTTCAAATTCAGGGAGGACCAACTAGCCATAGTCATACACATACACAAAAAATTCGGTTCAATTTGATGCATAACTTCATATACTTTTGGTCGGTACAATATTGAAAATGGCACAAAAATCGCGATTGCAGCGCCCCCTTCTGGCGGAATATTTCAAAACTGAAGGAGGACCTGCTTGCCACAGCCAAAAACACTCACAAAAAATTTGGTTCAATTCTATGCATAACTTCATACACTTTTTGATGGTAGAATGGCGACATACAGACAGACACCTAAAACGTGTAAATCCGTCGAAAACAATTTCGATTACAATACTTTCTTCTATTGAAGATAGAGGAAAGTAAAAATACCTGAAATCTGAATCAAACCAAATCTGAATCCGATGAAAATATTCCAACTAACTATAACCAGATACGAACAAGACAATATAACTTCCATGAGCATAAACCCAATCCGAACCAGAAAATTTGTAAAAAAAAAATAAATCCCAAAATTTGAACCAAACCTAATCTGAACCTAACAAAAATATTTCAGTGAAGTATAACCTCATTGGAACTAGGTAAAATAATTTCCATGGAAGTACAACCCGAACTGAACTTAAAAATCTCATTTGAAGGGGAAAAAACCTCATAAAATCTGAATTGAATCGAATCTAAACTGAACAAAAATATTCCAAACAACCATAACCGTATCCGAAGAAGACAAAATAATTTCCATGAACATGAATCCAATCCAAACCTAAAATTTGGATGTTCTACAAAACATAATGATAATGTGCTCTGTAGTGGTGGAAAGTGAAACTAAGTACTTAGCCCGAGATGATTAAGATATTTCGTTTATAGTTAGTGTTAAATTAGAATTTGGTTATGGTTAGGTAACAGTTAGGTTGCAATTATGTTCCGGTGAGCCTTATGTTATATTTATTTTCCGGTTAGGTTACATTTAGGTCATGGTTAAGTTACAGTTAGGTTAAGGTTAAGTTGTGTTTAGGTTGTGGTTAGATTATGGTAGCTTATGATAAGGACACGGCCAGGTTACATTTATGGTATATTTAAGTTACAGTTAGGTTACTGTTAAGATACAGCTAGGTTACAGACAAGTTATGATTACAATACAATTAGGTTACAGTTAGGATTTTGTTCACAGAATGAACATTACGCATGTTTGATAAAAAATATACACCTATTTTTGTAAAATGGCTCTGAATTTATAATATTATATACTAACCTTTTAGCGAATCATCGAGAATCGATTTCATTCACGGTATAGTCAGATTTAAAAGTGATATAATTAATTTGAAATTCAAAACATTTCACTTGGGATATCTATGTAAAAAAAGTATTTAGTTAAGTCACTTAACAGTAATTTTAAGGATAAATATCAACAGTTTAACACGAAAATCACGCAATCGTTGGACACATATTCCCTCCTGCGTTTCCCATTGCATTCATTTTGGGTACTTTTGCAGCTAAATATTACTTTTTTTTAACCAATTTTTGACACAGTTAGGGGGCACGTATTTAATATAATGCACACTGTAAAAAATTTTACCCTTTTGCTGTATCATCACTCCCCTGCTTTTATAGAATATCTCTCTTTTGACCTATGAGAATGCTCCATAATAGGCTGAAGTAATCATTTTCTATAAAAGCGGTGGAGTGATGATGCAGCAAAAGGGTCAAGTTTTTAATAGTGTATTTACACATATTTCGAGTTAAAGATAAAATCATAAAAATTTCAAGTTCGTTTAAGATTATTATTACAAACCCAGGCAACGCCGGGTCAGCTAGTTAATAATAAAACATTTATAACCAGAAGAGCAGACTCGAGCTGAAAATGTATTTTTATTATTTAAATTGCTTGATTAGTTAAGATTTACTAAGTATTTCATCATTCCTCAAAACCTTGAATCTGACTTTCTTAAGTAATTTTCTCCATTGATTTCTTTTTGTTATGTATGCTAATAAATAATTGGCAGTTTTTGATTTTTTTTTTTTTTTTTTTTTTTTTTGGGGGGGGGGGGGGTTAAGTCTTTGTTTTTCTTGCATTCTTACATTGGGAGTGGAGATTTTGTATTATGATTTTATTCTATTACTAGCTGGGATGGCATAGTTTAAACTAATTGGTTTTTTAGAACAAATCTAATCTAATATTTCCACATTTTTGTAATTTAAGTGTGTCAAATTATTGCATGTAAATAATTTCTATTTTTAAGTTTTATTTTAGCAGACACAATGAGACATAGTAAGTCTAGTCTAGGCCATGTTAGTATGCATGTAGAATGCAAATTTCATGCAATGATGAACATATCTGAAGTTATAAAGAAAACAAATTATGTAAAAATGGCAAAGACAAAATGGATTAAAAATATGTAATATTTAGGGGAAAAAATGTTTTCCTTTGAGAACAGATTTACAATTAATAACATAAAGTGACCTTTAAGGTTTCAGTCAACCTCTAAAAGAAAATTTTCTTGATTGAGGGGATTAGCTTTTAAGAAAAAAAAAAAAAAAAAAAAAAAAACTCAAGATAGAAAGTTGAATAAAAAGACATTTAAAAAATTGGTGCTAGGGAAGCACCTGTTTACATTCAATTAAAATATGCAATGAGATATTTTTAAATCTTCTAATGCATTACCAAACCCATTACTTAGATCAGCCAAGAAAATTGGGGAGAAAGGAACAAGACCAGTTTCTTTGACACATAATAGAAAGAAAGTCTCATAAAAAATACCTTAAAATATGTAATTATTTTTGTTTAGACATTTAAAAATATTAAACATTAAAGTACGGCGTGTAGTCTGATGGCTATTTAAATGCTTTAGTGAAAGACAGTATTTACAAAACTGCTTTATATTTTAAGATCAATGTTTTCAATAATCTAAAAGCTATTAAATAGATATTTTTGTTTATTTTGTGAGGTTTTTTTTTTTTTAACCTAGTAGTTTCAGAGGAGAAATGTCAAATAGCAATACACAGTACTTCTTAAAGTGTGTAGTCTCTACTGCTAAATTCAAATCATTCCAAAAATTCTTTATAAAAAGTTTATTTTCAATAAAAGATAAGTCATGTAGTCTTTTAACAGAAAAATCAGACATCTCACATATCAAAGAAATGATTTTGAATAGCCTTGTGAAAATAATATATGAAGTTTTATTTATGAAACTGCATCATGTATTTATTTATAAATATATGATAAATAAATAATTAAATAATAATTAATAATTAAAAGATTGTATATTAAGATTTTCAAGTTATCAATGTTTCATTTGTAGAACATTTTATTTATGACATAAAATACATAGCTTTTTCTAAAAACGTTTAATATTTAAATAATTTCAATTTTCTACTTAACTAATTGTATATTAAATAATTACATTGATTAGAATTACTTTTAAATCAAGTTATTACTTATATATTCAAAAACATTTACTTGTATTGATAAATATGTATATGTAATAGAAAATCATATAAAAAAAAAGAAAAGAAAAAAAAAGAAAACAGTTTAAACCAAAAAAACCATGGTGGTAACTTATACCACCATCTATTGGCAAATATAAAGTTTCAAACTACTATTAGTACTTCTTACCTTTTACAGTGTGTATATTTTGAATAAATACATTGATTACATTTTGTGTAGTAAATCTTTGAAATTGAGGCTGTCATTTTGACTTACCCTGTACATTGATTTAGCAAGCATTTCAATTTTTTCAATGGTGTTTAGACATTTCAATTACTGCAATAATTGAAAATGAATAATTGATAATGTCCTCAAAAAATTCTTCAATAATCATAGCTTATAACCTATTGGCCTATTAATAGGTGCAAAAAAACTATATTTATTAGATTTCAGTAAATTTTAACTGTCATTTGAATTGATAAAACAAACCTGCTGACCTAAACCCTACTAACTGTCATTTGCTGCATTGATCAAAGTTCTTTGACATTGCCAAGGTTGTTTTGGACTTTTTCGTTGTAATTTGATTCTTGCACTACATGGACAAGACAATAACAATACTGCTACTTTTACATCTTTTAATTAAGTATAATTTATTCAATATATTAAAAAAAAAAGTTGAATGAACTTATAAATCCAATTATATAAGAAAATAATTTTCAATCTTTTTCTTAATAATTTCAGGATACTTTTGAGCATACTGTGTATAAATTAAAAATTTCATCTTAATGTTAAATATTGTGTAAGGTACTCTTAATTAAAATTATTCTTTTATATGTGTAACAAATCTTTGTAATTTTTTACTTATTTATTTTTTAGAAACTTCCTAGTGATATGCTGCAAAGGCTTCATGTCAGACAGAGCAAAGTACGTCATATACCAATGCACATTCATGCCAAAAGTGTTGGGATACCAAAATATTTTGATAAAAGAGATTTATTCGTAAACATACCTATACCAGATCATTTCAAAATTAATCTGAAAAGACTGAAATTTAGAAAAAAGGATATGATTCACTAAATCAGATCTGTAAAACATATGTGAAAGCTAGTTTGTAAATTATTTATCAAAATGACTTTAATAAAACGTTTAAAAATATTTTTAAGTTTCTGTCATTTGAAATATTGATTACATTTTTGCTAAATATTAAAGTAGCAATTCTTTAATTCTTAACAACTATCACAAACTTTTCTAGCTCCAGAATTTATACACATTTCTTTAAATAAAAATCAAGGACCAAAACCAGAAATTTTATAACCTTGGTTTGGGGGGGGGGGGGGTAGTAGAAATTAAAAAGACTATTACTTATAGTTATTTCAAAATGAAAACTACAGCATTGTAAACTTAATGTGCAGGAGGAAAAGGAAAAGAGAAAGCAATCCCAAAATTTTGGGAGGAAAATTGTTTTTGATTGTACAAGATTTCACTACAAAATGTTAAGAGGAGTTATGTTAAAGGAGCAAAGAATTTGTTTCAGGCAATTTTTTATGGTTATCATCACTACGATGAGATGAAGCAGATGACTGAATATTCACCTTACTGAAAATTTTAAATAGGAGGAAATTTAATAAAATTTTAAATTTTGTGTGCTTAGTAATACGTACAGAAGATAATGGGTCAGAAGAAGGGCAGAGTTCATTTAGACAATTTTTATTACTGACTGATTATTTACTTTACTTCAAAAATTTTCAAATACAAGATAAAAAATAAATAAAGAAAGAATTTTAAAAACTTTAAATTTTGTATACATAGTAAAATGACAGAAAATAATTAAATATTAAAGAGCTTCAAAAATTGTTTAACATTGTACTTTGTATGGTAAGGAGAAAATGAAAAAACTTAGAAAGAATAAAGAAAAGATGGAAGAGTTTAGATTAGCAGTTATCTATTGTTACAACAAACCAATCTAGTTATTTATCAATACTTAAGATTTATAATTGGAGCAGAGGAAACAAAAAAAAAAAAAAAAAAAAAAAGTTTTGAAAATTAAGTTTTATATGGTAAGAAAGAGGAGAGAAAGAAGGAGGAAAGACAATTTTTCATAGAGTAAAGATTTTAAAATGATTATTTATTATTATTACAATGTAGCAAATAGAGTAAAGAGTTTTTAAAAAATAAAGTAGTTTAAGAATTTTTAACTTTGTGATCTCAGTTGGAGGGGGAAGATGCAAATGGGTCTAATTAGAAATTTCATGATGGAGTAAGAAATGTATTAGATGATTAATTATCTACCATATTATTTTAAGGAAAAGGTAAAATTGGAGAGGGTGGATTCAGATAAAATTTTATAAAGAAATTTATATGGTTACAATATAATAACAAATAAAACAGAAAAAGAAAAATAAATAAAGTGTTTAAATATTTTTAGCATTGTGTTTTGAGGGGAAATCAAAATTTTAGGAGAGGGGGAGAGAGGATTTAAATAATTTTTTTAATAAATTAGAGATTCACTGAAACACAGAATAACTTCATCCATAATGAAGGTATAAAAAGAGAGCAAAATTAAAAGACTTTTTACAAATTATGCATAAAAATGAGGATTTTTAAGAACAAAAAATTACTTTTGAAAAATTTAAGGACTTTTAAGAGCTTTCAAGTACATTATGAATCCTAATCTTTGTGGAGCCCTGCAATCGAGGAAATTACTGATGTGTTTTAGAGTACTAAATAAAAATATATATTGTTTAATATATAATATAAACTAAGAGAGATACAGTATCTGCTATAAATGAATAGTTTGTATTTGAGAAATTAAAAAAATTTATTTTCGGTTTCATTTCAAAAGACTGAATGCGAGTTCCAATAAATATTTAGAGCAAAATAATACAATTTTTAAAAAAAAAACTGTTTCAAAAATTGCATACTTTTTGCATTCCAATGAGATATGTGAATTATACAAAATGAAATTGCTTCCATCTTAATAATTTATTATTTTATTCACCCAATGTTGTATGTAATTACAATGTGACGTCATTTAAAAATCATTACTTTCAATAATTTATATGTGTTTGGTTCCGTAAGTATCATAGCTAAGGGATTTTACACAATAGTCTTTAGTTTGTTTAATAATCCAGCGCAAAGTATAATAATTTTTAATTGCCATGATGAAATGACACGAAGTGAAGCATGTATACCTGCTGACAAAGTGGCAAGTTAGAGTTTATGTTTCATACTTATTTATTCTTGAATAAACATTTCATGTAACAAAGTCTTATAGTGTTGATTGCTGCTTACTGTTAAATTCAGTTACTATGGTCATTTTTATTTAAAGGTATGTGTTTGTTTCTGATTTATTGAGATGATTTGTATTATTAAGATGTTTTGATTTGTATATTTATAAAGCAATTTTAATTTTTATTCATTAATAAGTTGTATTCAGTTGAATATAAATTAAGTAAAATGATGATTGTCAAAATTTGAAAGCACATTTAAAAGAATTATTTATAACTGCTGCCATGGCAAATTTTAAGTGAATAAATAAATTATAAAACAGGAAACCTCATTAATTATTTAATTCAGTTTTGTGACAGTTAAAAATCCCTAAACTTTTTGTCTATTTATCATAGAAACTAAAATTATTACATAAATTCTTTGTTGAAGACATATTGGAAATTAAAAAATCATGATATGGGGAACTCAGAAGGGGGCATGAAATAATGACTTTTTGTTTAATTAAATAAAAGATTTTTTAGAATTTTTATTTATTTTCCTGGTTTTATTGTGTCACAAGCATCATCATTGTGACCATAACCGACTTGACCAGGAACAAAAAAAGGAGTAATATGCATATCTGGAAGCTATCGAGACACGATCAAAAGAACAAAATGTTATAAGGATAGAGTAAAAAATTTTAAAGTAAATATTTTGGATTAGAAATTAAGTTTAAACTTTTACTTTTGTAAATATTTTGCATATGTAAGTTTGCATATGTAATTATACATGTATATCTCAAGTTTAATTGAAGCATTTGTTTTTATTCTTTCAACTATTTTATTAGTATGTTCATGAGTCATCACTTGATTAATCTCAGAGTAATTTTCAAGAAAAATAGAAGTCAATATGGATGCTAGGATCTTTTTCCAAGGTATCAAAAGAACTGTAACTTTCACTTTTTTGAGAAAGTGAAATAGTCTGAAATCATTAGATTAATATTGTTTAAACCTTGTATTGTTAGCAATGAAGAATTGTGGATTTTAAAGCAGTTAAGCTTTTAATCAAATGCATTAAGGAGTATAATATATACATGTATGCTTTTATTAATAAAATTATAAAAATAGTAAAGCTATAAATAAATGAGTTTAGATATTTGTCAAAAATCACCAGAGAGCATCTTTTATTTTTATCGTGTGTAAAAAGTAGTCATCTTTTGAACATTTTTTTTTTTTTTCAATGTAAACAGTGTTGCAAGCATTACAATTTTATTTATCAACATATTACAGTATGAGCTGAGATAACTTATATTGATAAAAATAAAAAATATATATAAAAAATCAAAACATATAGTTCTATTTGAAAATTAGTTACATCTATTGATTCATATACATACAGATAGAGTAAATATAATCACACAAATAGCTAGTTATACAGTAAAACCCCAATAATTCAGATTAATTGGGACCAGACCCAATCCGGATTATCTGGAGAATTAGAAAAACATGAAATAAAATAAAACATACTTTACACCTTTATGTTTAACTTATTGATTATTTATAGACAGTAAAAATGTTTACTTTGTAATAAAAAAGTTTGTAATTTTTTGTGTGAGAGTTTTCTATACCTTTTGCGAGCCATACGGTCACGCGTCATCTTGAGCATAAGTACTTCGTTGGGTGTAGTTTAAATAAGAGTAAATAAGAAAGATTAAGGTATACTTCCAAAAAAAATTTCAGAAAAAAGTTTTCTTTATTCAGAATACAGGGTTGCCACAGCCAAATGACACTGAAAATAGTAGCTTTAGTAGCCTACAACGAAGAAAATAGTAGCCAAAATAGTAGCATTTGTTCGAAAATAGTAGCCAAAATAGTTGCATACTTACTTTAAAAATCATATTAAAAAATATATCCATAATAACTGGAAGGACTTTATGAATGTCCACATCATATTTTAGAGTTTACGCTTGTGCCCAAATCACTGAATAAAGAATATAGTGATTTATTCAAATCAGAAAGCAAGTTACCCAGAAAATAAGTCCCCAATGCTTCAGTTATAGTTTGATTCTTTCCCAATGAAAGATATCATGTGCAACAATGACCAGGAAACATAGCAGTAAAAACTTCTTCCAGGCGATCACCAACACACTTTCCATTCCATTTTAAGAGTTTCTTGAAGGGACGGAAGCAAAGTTTTATTTGAAACTCAGGATTAAAAAACGTGTAGGCAGAGGTTGTTATGAATAATAATAATAATAATAATAAAATCTGAAAATCACAAAAAAAATTATTCTTGATTTAAAAGGAAAAAAAAAGTGAAATTCACAGAAAATTTTCTGAAGAGAGAGGGGCGAGGGAGGGTTAGCCCACTCTACCACTTATATGATTTTTTGACAAAATTTGCCGTTTTTTTGCGATCTTTTAACGAAATTTGCCATTTTCGTGATCTTTTTACGAATTTTGTCATCTTTTCGCGATTTTTTGACGAAACTTGTCGATTTTCGCAATCTTTTGATGAAATTTGCGAATTTTTAACGGTCCTTTGCTGAAATTTGAGTTTTTTCCCGATTCATTGATGAAATTCATGTTTCTCGCGATCCTTTGACGAAATTTGCGTTTTTTTTGCGATCCCCTGACGAAATTCGCGTTTTTCTCGCGATCTTTTTACGAAATTGGCAATTTTTCTTCGAACAATTGACGAAATTGATGTTTTTCAACGGTTATTTATGATTCACAATGTATTTTTATGTTCAAATTATCAGAATTATGATCGATTTTTTTTCTCGTTTTCGGAAATAATTGTCTTAATTTTGGATCCACATTCACAGCGAATAACTAAAAGATTACAGTGGAGAGAGGGAATCTCTTCCTAGCGCTAATGCATTTTTCTTGCAGCCCTTTGACGAAATTCGCGTTTTATTTCGTCCTTTTTTAGCGAAATTTGCATTTTTTCTTCAATCCTTTGACAAAATTTGTGTTTTTTGCAGTTCGTAGACAAAATTTGTGAGATTTTCTTTCGCCTTTGACGAAATTCACGTTTTGCAGCAATTCTTTGACGACATCAGCATTTTTTTTTTTTTTTTTTTTTGCGATGCTTTGAGTATTATTTGCCCCTTTTGACAAAAATCGCTGTTTTTCGCGATTCTTTGACAAATCTGGCGATTTTTTTTAAATTCTGCGAACGATTGATAAAATTGTTTCGTCAGCGACCATTTGTAAAATTCGCGAAAATTTTTAAGTTCGAATTTTTATACAAATGATTGATTTTTTAAAATTTTCGAAACCGAATGCCTTAATTTTTCAGAAAATTCGAAACAACAGCATCTCTACTGCGTGTGGGATATCGCAAATCACACACAAATGAGGAAAATCCCACATAAAGATTTTTTTAAATAGAATATTTCAAATTTATTTTGGATGGTTTTATTTTATTGTGAATTTTTATGAATTTATATTGGCACAGGCATGTGCGCGATCGCGAATGTTTTTTCCATTTTCGTGAAAAACATGTTTTTTTGACCCTGGGGAACTTTGCAAAATCAATTAATCAAACAGTCTTGAATTTTGTCATTCGGTACACATACCCAAAGAAAACTGCGAATATCAACAAATGGTCGGAAAAAAAAACTAGTAAATATCGCTTAAGATTTCCTAAAGGAAATCGTAAATTTTGTCAAACGGTCACGGACTAAAAAAAGGTGTGAATTTGGTAAAATAGTCGCCAAAAAATCGTGAATTTAATCAAACGTTCACGCAACAAATATAAAATTTCATCAATCAATCGTGAAAAAGAATTACGAAGTTCGTCAAAAGATGTCTGAAACAAATACCGAATTTCATTATTGGTTTCTGAAAAACATATCTCGCGAATTTCGACAAGTGGTCACGGGAAAAAAAAATATTTTTTTTCGTCTATCGGCTGCAGAAAAATATGTGAAATTTGACAAAAGATTGTGCAAAGAAAATGGGAAATTTTAGCAATTCGTCAGGAAAAAAATCTTCTGAAAGGATCGTAGAAAAACATCTTGAACTTTATGAAATATCGCGAAAATAAAAGGCAATTTTCGTCATTCGGTTGCAGTAAAATCATAGCAAATTTCGCCATAAGAAGGCAGAAAAAATTACTAATTTCGTCTAACGATTAATATAAAAAAATTGCAAATTTCGTCAAATGGTCGCGTACAAAAAAAAAAAAAAAATAAATAAAAAAAAATAAAAAAATGCGAATTTAGTCAAATAAGCACGCAAACAATCGAGAATTTAAACAAATAAGCGCGCAAACATTCAATAATTTTCAAGATCAATTTCGTCAATCTGTCGTAAATCCGCGAAATTTTTCAAAGGATGCCGGAAAAAAAATTGAATTTTACCACGCACGTCACGGAAACAAATGGTGATTTTAGTCATTTCGTTGCGGAAAAATCATCAAATTTCGACAAAAGAATGCACTGAAATGCGAATCTCGTCTTTCGATCATAAGAAAAAAAAATAAACAAAACGTGTTTCTTCAAATGGTAGCAGAAAAAAAAAACTGCGAATTTGGTCAAAAGTCAAGAATTTAACCAAATGATCGTGCAGAAAATCAAGAATTTCGTAAATTGGTAATGAAAAGAAAACCCTGAATTTTGACAAACGATCTGGAAAAGAATCGCGAGTTTCAACAAAAGATCTCTGAAACAAATAGTGATTGCTATCAATCGCGGGAATATACACATCGACAATTCAAACAAGTGGTAGAGTTTTTAAAAAAATTTCAATCTGTTGAAAATTTTGCAAAGGATCACGAAAAAAAATCTTGTGTTACATGAAACGATCGCTGGAAAAAAATATCAAAATTTGCGAAAGATCATGAAAAAGAAAAAAAAAAATGCGAAATCTCTTTGAACGATCGCGGAAAGATTTCGTCAATCGATTGGGAAAAAAAATCTCTGATTTCCTTAAAAAGCCGTGGAAAAATATCTTGAATTTTGTCAAAGGTCGTAGAAACAAATGCGTGATTTTTGTCATTCGATCGCCATTTCGTCAATTGCACTCAATAGCCTCCCCCAAATGACGCTCTTAATCATATCCCCAGGGCCGAAACTAGAGGGGGCACGTGCCCCGGGCGCCACCAGAACAGAAGGTGAAGTGGGCGCCAAATTAAGATTTTGTTTGGTGTGTTTAATATAAAGAATGCATATATGTGGGGGGGGGGGGGGCGCCAAAAACCATGTTTGCCCCGGGCACAAAAAAGGCTAGTTTCGGCGCTGCATATCCCTATGTTATATGTAGATAGGATGCTAAGGACATGAAATTTATTTCAAGTGATAACAAAACATTTTTCTGTAATCCTGAAAGAAACGATCCTATCAACACAATAAAGCTGCCTCCCCTATTTCATCATTGGAAGCGATCGTTCTGTTTGCGTACTGCAAAGAAAGTAGAGAGTGCTCAAATTCATTTTAAAAAGTTTATGTTACACATATACAATTGAAATTGAAAAATATATAAATAAAAAAAAAGTTATTATTGAATGGTTTCTTTACAAGTCTGAATAAAAAAGCAGGAATTTCAAAATATAAAAGGATCGAAAATCGCGGACTTTTTCTGTTTTGGGACAAAATGAGCGGGCGCCGTGCTGAACTCCAATCCTGTAAAGTTTGTTTTGCAGCGCTGCTCAAAGCGCAGCCATGATGCAGATCGCTGTTTACATTGGCCTTTGAGAACTTTACCATTAAAGATCTTTTCAGATGGCAGTAGAAAACAAGTTGGAAATTGCACGTGAACGTAGCAAATGAGGTGCGTTCGTACGATAACGAAGTTTTAAAAATATTAAAATCTTGCTGATATAATAGAGCGTACTTTGGATACAGTATAATAGTCGAAATCTTTTTTTTGTGTGTTCCTGTAAATATACAGAAAGTAATTTTTATTACACCTCAGAAACGTATATCTTATTCATAAAATGTGAAATAGTTGAATATAATTAAAACACGCCCCAAACAATGTTTCGCCGTATAGCATTATATAGTGGAATACTTTTGTGTGGCCCTGTAATTTAATAATAAAAATTCTTTGCATCACAGATTGTACAGAATGCATATTTTAGTGTATACTTCATAGATTCATGCGAATTCTATTATGTTTGAATGAGTGTAACATCATAAAAATGCATCTGAAACTTTTTCCCCATTGACCGTAATGTAATGGAATACCTTTGATTGTCCCTGTAAATGATCTATGCATCCGACTTTCATAACATTTGAAATGACTCGATAAAATTACGTAATAATTATATGTTTTAAATATCAAACGATTAAAATGCATTTGAAATTTTTTTCCCAATTGACCGTAATGTAATGGAATCCTTTTGATTGTCCCTGTAATTGATCTATGCATCCGATTTTCATAACATTTGAAATGACTCGAAAAAATTACGCAATAATTATATATTTTAAATTTCAAACGATTAAAATACATTTGAAACTTTTTCCCCATTGACCGTAATGTAACGAAATCCTTTTGATTCTCCCTGTAATTGATCTATCCATCCAATTTTCATAAAATTTGAAATGACTCGATAAAATTATGTTATAATTATGTATTTTAAATTTCAAACGATTCGGTTGGGTAGTTTTTGCGTTGTTATATGCGGACGGACAGACAGACAGACAGACAGACGGACGGACTGAGCGACAACAATAGGTGCTGCGTATTTACATAATTACGAACGCACCTAAAAATGACCGAACGAGTGCGTTTGGGAAGATAACTTTACAGGTGCTTTCAGAAAAAAGATCGAATATTTTCAGTAAAAATAGTCGCTGGAATTCGAAAAAAGTCGCCTCTTTTTTGAAATAGTCGCTTTTTACTGGTTTTAGGCCTAAAATAGTCGCCTGATGCTGAAAATAGTCGCATTTTAGTTGCCTGTGGCAGCCCTGAGAATACGACGATGAAACAAGTTAATGTCATGGAAATTAGCCAAATCGCTTCTCAAACTTGAAAAAAAAAATTTGACCAAACCGATCCGGATTAACGGGGTCCGAATTAGCTGGATTCTACTGCACCTGCAATCTACTTTCATTTTAAGACTGTTAAATATCAGCATTATTACCACTCAGTATACCTTATTAGCATTCTGTGTCTCTCCTATCATTAAATAAATAAAAGCCTTTTAAATGCCTATCTATAGGAACTTGTTTTAAAAAGAAAGAAACAGAATCATTGAAATAAAGTTCAGGTGTCTGTGTAGTCAAATCATTAACAGTGACAGTATTTACTTAAGAATGAATCAACCTTTAAAATTACCTAAAATTTAGCTTTAATGGTTATTCTGCAAATTTATTAACACTTTTTATTTACTATTAGATTTACTTTCAATTAATTTTTAGAAACTTCAATTCATTGCTTTTTACATTTTTAAATGTAGTTTACTTGCATTTTGTCTATTACAGTAAAGCATCGTTTATACGACGATCACTTATACGACGTTTACATTTATACGACGTTTTAATGTGGTCCCGATTCATTCCTATTCATTTTAATGTAAAAATATATCTTTTATACGACGCCCAAAATCGTTTATACGTCGATTTTTCGATTTTGTATAGGTTTATTTTTGTTTATTTTTCTCGTATATTTTACGAACGAGCGGAAGTTGGCAGCTATGAATGACACCAAAGAGCGTGTTTACATGCACTGCACGTTATAAAAGTGTGGGCTGGTGTTCGATTAGTCTTCTGAAAAATCAGCTTACGTGTAACAGATTACACTGGGAGGGGTCATTCTTTTTTCGGGGATTGTCAGCTTTCGCGACCTGTTTTAAGTTGCAAATAGACTATCCTTCTAACTGTTATCAGTATCGGCGACTTTTAGTTGGCCACGCGGGATGAAGTACTGCAAATGAGGAACCTTTCGGTGAAACATAAATAAAGGTACGCATATTTAAATTGCTTACTAATCCCCCGCCCCGTTTTTAAGATTATTTGTTTATTTTGGTTTGTTTAGTTAAAAATTCATGCAAATCATCACGTTAAACATTAAAATTAAGTGAAAACAAAGTTAATTCTAGTGTTGGAGGTGAAAATCGATTATACGTCGTTATCGTTTATACGACGATTTTCGGTAGTCCCTTCGGCGTCGTATAAACGATGCTCTACTGTATTTGAGAAATATTCACGTATGGCTATTGAAGTATAAAAGAAACTGTTAGCCATATTTTTTTATTTCAGCTTTGAACCTTTCAGATAACAAAGTGGTGTTTTTCATATTATGACCTCTCTTTGTCAATGAAATTTTTTAAGACTTTATCCCAATCAAAATTGACTATTTTTTGACAAATGAGTAACTAATTATAGTAACGAATGCATATAATTGAAAGGTTCTCTTTTTTAGAAATTATGAAATTAAACATTTGTTAATATAATTTTAATCACTTGTACCATATTCTCACATCTTGAATATCTTATGGTAATGGTATGATTTTGGTTGATGTGGAAAACTTTTGCAGGACGATACATTCAGAAAACCATCTCATCCTTAATTTTTCCACACCAATGTTTATCTTTTACATCTATAATCATAAAAAAAAAACTTTGATCAAGAACTACATTAATTACACAGTCCACTGTGTAGCAATTTGACGCAATTCAAGTTTCGCTTATTTTATATATTTACATTTTGGTTTATATTGTTAATTCAAAATGTAGTCATTTGGCATGCTTTAAAAATATTTCCCCCATTACATATTCAGTTATTAAATGCACTTAATTTTAAGGTGAAGCAAGAGAGGGGAGGGGGGGGGAGATAAAAATCATGTATTGGAGGGTTGAAAATTATTCAGAAGTAAAAAGAATTACAGTACTGGCTTGTAATTTGAGTAAAATTAGTTTTAAAAAAATGTATTTCAACTATACTTTATATTTCCAAATAGAATCTAATCCCAAATGCAACAGGGATGCCGCGAACGCGCTATAGCGCGTAAAATACGCAAAAAATGGGGGACGGGACGCAAAAAAATGGAGCTTACGCGTCCCGCGGGACGCGTAATTTTCGTCAAATATTCGCAAAAAAGGCAAATTTCGTTAAAAAATCGCGAAAAAACGAATAATTTCCGGCAAATTTCGTCAAAAATTTTGCGAAAAAAATGGCTAATTTTGTTACAAAATCCCGAAAAAAGGCAGATTTCCTCAAAAAATCGCGAAAAAACGACACATTTCGTCCAAAAATCGAGATAAAATGGCAAATTTTGTCTAAAGATCCGCGAAGAACGGCAATTTTCATGAAAAAATCGTGATAAAATGGCACATTTCGTCTAAAGATCGCAAAAATGCGGCACATTTCGTCAAAAGATCGCGAAAATACGGCATATTTCATCAAAAAATCGCAAAAAAGGCAAATTTCGTTAAAAAATCGCGAAATAACGAATAATTTTCGTCGAATTTCGTCAAAAGATTCGCAAAAAATGACTAATTTTATTACAAAATCTCGAACAAAAAGCAATTTCCTCAAAAAAAATCGCGAAAAAACGACAAATTTCATCCAAAAATCGTGATAAAACGACAAATTTTGTCAAAAAATTCGCGAAAACAGCAATTTTCATCAAAAATCGTGATAAAATAGCACATTTCGTCAAAGGATCGTGAAAAACCGGCTCATTTCGTTAAAAGATCTCGAAATAAAGGCAATTTTCGTCAAAATATCGCGAAAAAACGACAAATTTCGTCAAAGATAGCGAAAAAAACGGCAAATTTCGTGAAAAAAATAGCTTTAAAATGCAATTTCCGTCAAAGGGGTACGAAAAAAAAGTTAATGACAGGATAGAATTTTTCTTTTCCAAAAACTAACTTCCCTGCTTTCAAACAGTTTTTTTTTTCTCCTCCAAAAACAGATTTTCTTGCTTCACAATGTATTTTTGATTGTTCTGATTATTTTGAAAAGTATTCTTTTTTTAGAAAAAATGTCTTTTTCAATAAATCAGTTTTACCCCTTTTTAAAAGAAATTTGAACAATAGTGATACTTGTTATCTTCTATACTCAAATAAGCATCATTTTATAATTTGTATCTTGCACATTTATTTTTTAAAAAGTAAAGTAAATATCTCTTAATAGTTTAAAAAAAATAATATTGGCTTTAGTTATTTATACATTAATTAAAACAATAATTATTGCATTTAACTTTTTTTTTTGCAAATGAACAAGTTCATTTTTTGCGTCTAAAAATATGACTTATTAGTAGGGACCCGCTTTTTTGAAAAAGGGACCCAGAATTTTAGAAGTCCTGGTTCCCCGGGACCCAGGATTTTTCAAGCCCAGCGGCATCACTGTGCAATGATAATTTCTGAGCCGAATTTTGAAGAGTATTCTTCATTAAGCTTTTACTAAGTTTGAAGAAGTACATCACCAGTGCAACAAGTCAGAAATTGCACGTCATACATAGCAAATGAGGTGCATTCATGCTATAATGAGTTTTTAAAATATTCAGATCTTGGTGTAATCCCAAGCAGCAAATAATCTCTGGCCAAGCTTCTGCCGAATGTCCTAATTCGACTATATTCTGCCCGAACGATTTCACTTTCAGAGGTCAGCATGAAAGACTTTTTGTCGACTCGGTAAATGAGATAAGAACCCTCACATACCAGTTACCATTGAATCCATTTTGAGACTTTTGCCTATCAGTTTTCAATTACTTGATCACTTGGTAATCTTTTGCCAAGATCATTGTAATATCATACGATATTCTGCTGATGAGTTAGTGATACCATATAGGAAAATGTGTAATACGTAAAAATAGTTATTAAAAGTAAGATAGCTCATTTTAGTTCAAAGAATAAATACTGCTAATCAGAATTATTTTTTCCAATAAAATGCAAAAATATTTACATGTTGGTTATAACCAGGGCTGGCAAATTTCTGCCAGGGTGGTTAAAACCAGCATGGCAGAAACTAGTTTCGACCACTAAGCGGCAAAAAGTAACAGAAACTAATAATTAATACTAATAAGAACTTTAATCTGCTGTGATTGATAATTCACACATATAAAAAATTTAGTTAAAAAAAATTAAAATAAAGTTTATGAATGCTATTCAAAGTAGCAAAAAGTTGCCAAAGGTTCATATAAATATATACTCTTTTTATATAATAATTTTCTGTCTCTTGAAAAACAGAAATTTTTATAACCATAATCTTATATTGTACAAGTTTAACTATTGATATTATTGTTTATGGTTGAATTTCTATTTGAAAATTAAAAAAAAAAAAAAAGAATGTTAAAAAAAATTCTATGATATTTTAACATTCCTTTTCAGAGTATTTTAAACAAATAATGGTGCAATAACTTAAAAATTATTTACTACTACGTATAAAGAGAAATGGTTTTTGAGAAAATATATCAGAAAATGATTGTAGCCCAAAAATAACAAAACAGAAAAAATTAATGAAATATCTTGTACAATTATTTTGCAATATTGAAAGAACAAATTTATTTTTATGGAAAAAGTAATAAAATACTAAAAACATTGCATAATATAAGATTAATTTACCTAATCTTTCTTAACCTAGACTGTTTTTTAATTTGTTCTGAATGAAAGGAAAATTCGAAAATATTGTGGGGAATCATGTTTTGGCGTAACTAAGATCATGTTTTAACGCCAAAAGGGCGATGAATCCTGATCTTAGTTACGCGTGGCAACCCCTCCCCTGGGCTCAAGATATTTTTTGTTTTGTTTATGTTTTCAGAGAGAGAAAAGAATTAATACGCGATGGTGTTATGACAGTCTTGATAGAAGAATAATTCTAAAATATATCGAATTTCATGTAAATAATTGTAACATATGTGTAAATAAGAAGATGTACAGTATTTGTATAATGTGTATAGAAGATGTATAATATTTTCTTCGAATTAAAAAGAAATAAGAAGATGCCCGTTTTGAAATTATTGAATATGAATCGCCTAAATTAATTTTGTGTTCGAAATCCACTGAACCAGCCGACGCGACAATGGTGCAACGTTCGCCGGAAAATAATAGAATGAGAATATGATTAGGACGATTGCATACATTAAACGGGTAAGTTTTTTATTGTTATTTCTTTGATTTTATGATTTGGAAGAAACAGTACTATACAAAATGAATACCGCTGAAAATTTGAAAAGAAATATTACTAAGCACGGATCAATTAGATCCACAATAACTAAATTAATTAAAAAAATTGATAATGAAATTTTGAAAGAAAGTGATTTGAAACCGGAAATTGTGGAGGATTGTTTAGCAACATTGCTGGAACACAAGATTTCTCTAGAAAATGTAGATGATTTAATACAATCTGAAATTGAAACTTCTAATTTAGAAACCGAAATTGAAGCTTGTTTAGAATATAAAGAGTCTATTATTACATGTAAATCGAGAGCAAATAGATTTTTGCATAATTTAAAGAAAACTTCTGATATTACAAGTGAACCAAAAATAATTACGCCCCCCATATCAGATACTCAGTTAAAGTGTAACACCAAATTGCCGCAAATTTCTTTAAACAAATTCACCGGCGACATTTGCCAATTCCAAGAATTTTGGCCGCAGTTTAAAGTCGTGTTCACGGAAATGAAGCCCTTCAAGAGATAGAAAAATTTACTTATTTGAAATCTTTGATTTCGGGATCAGCAGCTGCTGCTATTAAAGGGCTCCCATTAACTGGTGAAAATTACGCAACGGCAATAAATATATTAAAGGATCGTTTTGGAAAAAGAGAAGTTTTAATATCTGCGCACACAAATAAATTATTAAATTTAGAAGCAGTGCGAAGATCAAACGATATATATTCGTTGAGAAAATTGTATGATGAAATAGCGATACAAATAAGAAGTTTAGAATCATTGGATGTGAAATCAGACCAATATGGTTGTTTATTGTTACCTATTATTTATAAATGTATACCTAATGACCTTTTATTGCAATTTCATAGAGAACAGTGCGAGAAAAAAGATGTTTGCGTAAATGATTTATTGTTGTTCCTTAAGCGCGAAATCGAAGCGCGGGAAAAAGTTGTTAATGTTACATCTGTCAGTTTTGAGATTAAATCTCATGAAAATAAATTTAAACAAAATCCTTCTAAACATTTTCTTCAGGGAAAAAATAAAAATCCTTCAGCATTTACATTAAATACAATTACAGAAAATCTTTGCCCTTTTTGTTCTCAGAAACATGAAGCAAATTTGTGTAACTTAAATTTTGAAGAAAGAAAACAATCTTTATCGAAACAAGCGAAATGCTTTCGATGCTACAAACGATTTCATAAGAGTAAATTTTGTAAAAATTCTAATATTCGTTGCACTCTCTGTAATTCAAAGGCTCATCAAAATTCTCTTTGTAATAAAAAAGTAAAAGAAAGATCATCAAAGGAAAATAAAATTGACCTTGTTTCAACTGAAGGGGATGAAATAGGCGGAAAGCAAAATACGCAGTATGAAAAAATAACTGTTTCTTCACTTTGTTGTAAGCCAGATGAATATGTTTATTTTCAAACTTTAAAGGGAACAATGATTGGGAAAGATAAAAATATTAATGTTCGTATCTTGCTAGACAGTGCGTCGCAGCGTACATTTGTCGGAAAGAATTTGTCAAGGCATTTAAATTTAGAGGTGACAGGACAGGAACCATTAAAAATCCATACATTTGCTGGTACGAAACCTATTGTTAATAATCATAATAGAGTTAAAATTTTCTTAAAGGATAAATTTTCTGACAATGTAATATATCTGGAAGCATTAGAAACAGAGAAAATTTGTTCAGATATAATACATGCCCCAAGTTCAGAGTTAAATGAAAAAATAAAAGAAATGGGTATACAGTTGTCAGATGTTTCAAATGAATTAAATGATGGGGAGAATAAAATAGATTTGCTGATTGGTAGTGACTACTATTGGTCAATTATGACAGGGAAATATAAACGTATTTCACCAACTCTTGTTTTGAATGAAACTAAACTAGGTTGGACACTTTATGGGAAGTTCTCAGATGAAGTTAATGAAAATAATTTAGTGGGTGCAATGTATATATCTATTTGGGATAATAATGAAGATGATAAAATGTCAATTCAACTTGAAAAATTTTGGACTATAGAAGGGTTAGGGATTCAGGAAGATAATACAAATAAAAATTTGCGTGATAATCAAATATTAGAACAATTTGAAATTTCTATTCAGTTTAAGAACAATAGGTATGAAGTTAAATTACCTATGAAATATGACAATGTTGATCTTCCGAATAATTATGATGTTGCCAAAAAGAGATTTGATAGTCTAATTAAACGATTTGTAAATAATCCTGCATTATTTAAGGAATATAAAGTAATTATTGAAGAATATAAGGCTTTAAGAATAGTAGAAATTGTTGAACCGCAAGAAATAAATTCACCGAATGATAATTTGACCTATTATTTACCCCACCACCCTGTAATTCGAAGGGACAAACAAACAACCAAATTACGCATTGTTTTTGATGCCTCATCTCATGCTCCTTTTGAACCTTCTCTAAATGATGTACTCTTCCCAGGTCCCAATTTGAACTCAGATTTATTTGATTTAATTTTGCAATTTCGAAGCAATAAAATTGCCGTAGTGGCAGACATTGAAAAGGCTTTCTTACAGATAAGTCTTGCTGAAAGTGATAGAGATATGACGCGTTTCCTGTGGATCGAAGAACTCCCTCAAGATAAAAATTCCCCAATTTTATAATTATGAAAATGTGTCGTATTATTTGGCGTCACCTCGAGTCCATTTCTGTTAGGAGCTGTAATTAAACATCAATTGAAGAGGTATGCAACTTTATATCCGGAAACTTGCTCTAAAATTGACTCTTCCATGTACGTGGACGATTTATTGTTAGGAGCACATACGGTTAATGAAGCTTTAAAAATTTCAAAGGAATCTTTAGCTATTTTTCAACAAGCAAATATGTTTTTACGTAAATGGCAAAGTAATTCTACCATTTTAAAGGAAAATTTAAAATCTTTAGGTATGAATGTTTGCGCTGATACATCAACTGACACAACCCCATTTGAAATTTTAGTGTTAATATGGGACACTGAAGAAGACATTTTTAGATTAGATAATCAAAGTCTGTTAGAATTTGTTCATTGCCAAGATAAGACCAAAAGAACCATAATTCGAGCAGCTGGAAGAATTTTTGACCCTGTTGGGTTTTTATCACCATTTACAATTTTAATTAAAATGATTTTTCAATCATTATGGGAACATGGAATCGATTGGGATCAGAATTTGCCAGAACATTTAGAGAAAAAATGGGATAACTGGTGTGCACAGATTCCATATATTAGTAAAATAAAAATACAAAGATATTATTTTCAGGAAATAGACATTTACGACAATGTAGAAATTCACTGTTTTAGTGATGCAAGTATTAAGGCCTATGGAAGTGTTATATATCTGAGATATAACAACAATAATAGTATAAAGACAAGTTTTGTTACATCAAAAAGCAGACTAGCTCCCAGAAAGAAGTTAACCTTGCCCCGCCTCGAACTGATGGGTGCTCTGATTGGAGCTAGGCTTGGAAAGCGGGTAATGTCTGTTCTGAAGATAAATGAAGACAAAGTACACTATTGGAGCGATTCAAATATCGTGCTTCACTGGATCAAGAGTTCATCTAGTACTTGGAAGCCATTCGTAAGCAACAGAACATCAGAAATACAAAGTTTAACAGATCCGAAGAACTGGAGACATTGTCCCGGTAGCTCAAATCCTGCTGATCGACTCACAAGAGGACTATCCCTTCTCGAACTCGAAAAAGATGATCTGTGGTGATCAGGGCCTCCATGGTTAGTTAAAGATTCAAAATTATGGCCCAAAGAAGACAGAGAAATAGATGAAGATATGAAACAACTAGAAGCTAAAAGAAATGTGATTTTCCAAAATGTTTGTTCATCAGAACATCAGAAGCCACTTATAGAAATTGAGCGTTTCAGTTCCTTCTTGAAGGCAGTTAGAACATTGGCAAGAGTTAGAAGATTTATTTTCAATTTAAGAAATTCAATCAAGCGTAAAAATACATTATCTGCTGAAGAATTGAAAGAAGCTGAAGAATTATTAATCAAAGAAGTACAAATGAAGAATTATAAGGAAGAAATTGAGTCATTAGAAAAAGGAAATTCTGTTAAGAAAACATCACGAATTTATTCCCTGTGTCCATATTTGGATGAAAACAAAATTTTACGAATAAAAACCAGACTTAATGAAGGCTCCTTTGATTCGAATGAGACCAACCCAATCATATTGCCGAAGAATGAAAAATTAACAGAATTGCTAATAATGCAAGAACACAGAAATTTGCTGCATAGTGGAGTTTCTTTAGCGCTTGCACAAATCCGGAAGAAATTTTGGATTCCACAAGGAAGACAATCTATCAGAAAGAATCTAAGAAAATGTCTAATTTGTAGAAGATACAATGCAAGGGCAGCTGACCAGCTAACAGGGCAACTTCCGAAAGAAAGGATCTCACAATCCTCTGCGTTTACCGTTATAGGATTGGATTTTGCCGGCCCAATAATCATCAAAACAGATAGTAAAGAGACGTCAAAATCCTACATTGTACTGTTCACCTGCGCCGCAACAAGAGCAACAGAGTTGGGCAAAATACATCGAAAAATCATTTTCGATACAAAATACAAAATACATTAGTTTTAGAAGCTAAAATACAAAATACATTTGAAAATTTTAAAAAAGTTTATGTATAAAATTAGAGGTTTGTACGGGCCATGCCGGGACCAGTCAGCTGGCCGGTTTTGGGCCAATTTTTACCCACAGCACTCGGGCCGGGCCCGACCGGACCTGTTCTTCAGTCGTTCCGGGTTGGGTATCGGGTTTATTCCTTTCTGGAGTGTAAGCTCGAATGGACCTCGTCATCAATATTTCGGGTTTTAGGCTTCACTGTTTACGTCAGACTCGGGCCGGAACTGACTTATTCTTTCCAGACCGGATCGGGACTGGACTTCATTCTTCCTAAAGGACTGCAGTAGCCTCAAATTTAATTATTGGTATTGACCAGCCTGTATAAAAATCATTGGCTCATCCCATCTTGGCGTGGCCGTGGCCTATGCGAAAACCGCTTAAATCTGACCCAATCCAACAATTTTTTACAAAATATTTATGTATTTTTAAATTGTTATAATTTTACAATCAAAAAAATTAATTTTATTAATTAAAATATTAGTAATATATTTCTGGGTAATAAAAATAAATCACAGTAATATGAACTCTGAATCATTCTATAATTTTTTTCTTAAAAGGCTAATGTGTTGATTCATGCAAATTGCAAAATAAATTTAATAACAACGAAAACGAATACAATACATTTAGAATAAACTGTGTACCTGCTAAGAAGAAAACCTGTCTACAGTGGATTCTTTCTCTTCTATCGTGTACGAATCCGGCTTAGAAGATTTTACTGTACAGCATTTACCAGATTTTTAAGTTTTCAAGACATGGGATAGAAGATTAACGATATTATTTATAACTAAAACACTTACATAAAAATAAAGATTAATTTAAGAAATAAATGTCACAGTCCAAAATGCTTTTTAAAAAAGAAGTCGATAAAAAGCTGATATAAGTATTTTTGGTCAGAGTTCCTCGTATAAGATTATTTTTAACCATATCGACGTAAAAATTTATATTTTCTTAAAATTTAATCGGCCCGGGCTAATCGAGTGTTTGCAAGGGCGGGGCTTGACCAAACTTTTAACTTTTATAATCAAGTAGGGCTTATTACGAGATTTTACTTTTATACTAGTATGTGTTATAGGCTGGATGCTTAAGTTTTATACCTTGCCGGACCAATAATGTTTGTTTTGTATCGAAATATGCCGTACTAAAAAGATCTTTGTACGGGTTGGACCATACCCAGCAATTTCGGCCCGTGTAGATCTCTCATTGGTGTTTGCAAAATGCAAGGGATAATAGCTTTTTAGTTCGGTACTTTATAGGCCGGCTAAAAGATGTTTCTATGGCTTGGAGCGGATTTATAATTTCGATCCATATAAACCTCTTATTAGTCTTATTATTTCAACTGTAAGACATTTGTGTTACACTGATTAAATTCTTTGAAATTATAAATTATCGAAGTAAAAAATAAAAATAAAGAAAAAGAAAAAAATAAAGAAAAAAATCAATCTATAGGGGAATATGCTTTATAAACGAAGAATACTTACAGATAAAATAATCAAATGAATATAAAATACATAATTTTTTCTTGGATATAATTCAGTTTCATTTTACGCAAAAAATAAAATGTTATCAAAATAATTCACAACTCAAATCTATGTTTAGAAATTACGATTGACCTTCAAGGGGGAGGGGGGAATCTTAATTTAGGAATCACTCAATAAATTTCTTTTTGGAAAATTTTTATTTAAGGATCGATCGAAACAGGTTTTTAATTCCGAATTTTGGTATCAGTATTAACAATTAACAGTAATAAATAACAAAACATAAAGTTTGATGACATTCAGTGCATTAATTTTTGCTAAAATCCTAAAAAATTCAGCATAGCAGCGCCACCCACCTGTGGCGCGATTTACACCAAAAGTTAATCAGCAGCAATTTATGTTAACGTGTAACTGAATTTGAAGTTTGGTGAAAATTCATACATTAGTTCCCATTACATCCCATTACCCATTACATCCTTCATATTTAATCATTTAACCTCCAAAACTATTCAGAGTTTCATCTCTGTAGAAAAAACCTACATGCAAAATTTAAAGCAAATCGAATAGTTCTGCATAAAAATCCATTTGTTAAATTTAAGGGGGTAATCGCTCGTACTCCTCTTTATACTTAAAAAAGAACCCCACAACTAATGAGGGAAGCGTCTTATCACGATAAACGTGTATCTAAAATTGAGGCAAATCGGTTAATTCTGCATAACAAACCATTTTCCTAAATTAAGAGGGATAGTCCCCCTGGTTCCCACTTTATACTTATACAATTAGTTCCCAAAACAAATCAGTGAAGCACCTCCTCAGAATGAACTTATATCCAAAATTTGAAGCAAATTGCGTGAAAAACCCATTAACCTGAATTACCCCATTCCCCCCCCTCCCCTTTATACTTATCCAATGAACATCCAATACTAAGCACGGAGGCGCCTCATCAGAATGATATAACATATCTAAAATTTTAATGAAATCTGATAATTCTACATGAAATCGCATTTATCTAAATTATTTACGGGATTTATTATTTAAATCATAATGGTTGATTAGCCCCGTTCCCCCTCCTTATACTTATCTACTGAACTCCCAAAACTAATCACTAATTATATACACACATACATACATAGATACATACAGAATGGGCGGCACATAAGCTCTTAGGTTTTGATAACCTGTGAGCTAAAAAGAAATATTAAATTAACAAGTTAAATGTTTTTGTTTTAAACATATGCATGTTATATTTGTAATAATGATTGCAAATTAATAATTGCTATTAATTTTCCCTAAGAATGAATACAACATTATTCTCTTAAAGAACTATTTATTGATATTTGTGTATGATTAATTTGCAAGCCAAACGTTGAGCATTTTGCAAATCTCAGTACAATGAACATTAATATAGGTTGATACATAAATAATCTTGGAAACTCCGGAATGCATAAATAACTACAGAATTAATAATATTTTATGGTTACAAATCGGTACAAAAAATGTTTTATTATCATCTTTAATTTTGTTGTAAACAAATATATATACATGCCCGCGTATTCAAAATCATAAATATTCTTCTAAAGGGGTATGCTTTTGTAATTAACCAAATTTATATTCTTATTGATATTAAAATTTTCATCTGTGAATCTTTTGTTTACGATCTAAACACAAAAAAGAATGAAACTTCCATTTCCTACAATAACTTTCAATTTGATCAGTTACCAGTTTATATTTTCATTGTGGTATTACAGTAGAACCCCGCAAATTCGGACCCCGTTAATCCGGATCGGTTTAGTCCCTAAGTTTAAGAAGCGATTGGCTAATTTCCATAACATTAACTTGTTTCATCGTCGTATTCAGAATTAAAAAAAACTTTTTCTGAAATATTTTCGGAAGTATTAAGCAAAGTAAACATTTTTACTGTCTAGAAATATTCAATAAGTTTAACATAAAAGTGATTTTCTGTAAATATGTTTTATTTTACTTCATTTTTCTCTTATTCTCCGGATAATCCGGATTGGGTCCGGTCCCATTTAATCCGAAATATCGGGTTTTACTGTATTTTTAACAGTACAAAATAAAACATGAAATGAGTAAAAAAAAAAAACTTATAATAATAAATTACGAAGTCATGCTATCAGGGCCGGATTAAGCACTTCTGGGGACCGGGGCTACTGGCAATTTTAGCCCCCCCCCCTTACGCTTTTGGAAATCTTAAGCCTCCTACCACGATACTGAATGTCACCCCCTCCTCAAATACCCACACACACCTTTGATTTGTTTTTTTAATCCTAAAATACAAATTTTAGATTTTGAATATGAATAATGTTAATAAATTTTTTTTTCTTTGTTATCTTTAATGGTGTTTTTAAATTCGCCTTTTTTCCGCGCGCGACCTTTGAGAAAATTTGCGCTTTTCCTGTGATCCTTTTCCGAAATTTGTGTTTTTCCTGCCACTCTTTGACGAAATTCGCGATTTTTCAGCGATTCTCTGCCAAAATTCATGTTTTTTTAGCGATTCTTTGACGAAATTCGCGTTATTTTAAGTGATCCTCTGTAGAAATTTACACTTTTTCCGCTTCTCATTGACAAACTTCGTTCTTTTCTGCGATCTTTTGACTAAATTTGTGCTTTTCCCGCGATCTTTTCAAGAAATTCGCGTTTTTTCTGCCATCCTTTCATGGAATTCGTGCTTTTTTGCGGATTTCTGACAAAATTCGCGTTTTATCGGCAATTTTTTTGACGAAATTCGCGCTTTTTTTCGGTTTTTGTCAAAATTCGCTTATTTTCGGCCGTGACACTTTTGACTAGATTTGCACTTTTCTCGCAAATTTTTTATGAAATTAGAGCTTTTTTAGCCAACTTTTTTACAGAATTCGCACTTTTTTTTCGCGGTTCTTTCTCAAAATTTGCATTTTTTCGGGAATCCTTTGACGAAGTTCGCCTTTTTTAGCGGTTCTTTGTCAAAATTCGCTCTTTTTCCACGATCTTTAGACTAAATTTGCTCTTTTTCCCACGAACTTTTAAAAAAAATTTCACTTTTCTGCCGCATTTTGACAAAATTTATGTTTATTCGTCATTCTTTCTCAAAGTTTACGTTTTTTTTGGCGAACCTTTGAAGAAATTCGCAATTTTCCGAGGTTCTTTGATAAAATTCCCGATTTTTTCGCGATCCTTTGACAAAATTTGAGCTTTTCCCGAGAACTTTTCAAGAAATTCTCTCTGTTCCCGCCACTCTTTGGCAAAACGCACGTTTTTTTTTTCGCTATTCGTTCGCAAAATTTGCGTTTTTTTTTTCACGACCCTTTGACGAAATTCGCGTTTTTCTGCTGTCCTCTCTCAAAATTCGCGTTTTTTTTCCGATGATTTGACAAATTTTGCTCCTTTTTCTGCGAACTCTTGATTATATTTGCATTTTTTCTGTGATCTTTTGATGAAATTCGCGTTTTTTTACGATTCTTTGCCAAAATCTCAGTTTTTCGGGCCATCCTCTGACGAAATTCTCATTTTTTCCGCAACCGCTTGATAAAATTCGTGCTATTTTTGTGACCTTTTTACAAAATTCGCGCTTTTTCCCCGACCTTTTGACAAAATTAACGCCTTTTCCACGGCCTTTTGAAGGAAATTGCGCTTTTCCGCGATCTTGATTAAATCAATTCTTTTTTTGACGAAATTCGCGCTTTTTTACGCGACCCTTTTCGTTTTGTTTTCATCACCACTTTTGTTAAACCTGGAAATTTTCAGAGATACAGACAGCAATGACGTCAAATGGCAATTCAAGTTAAGTTGAAAAAAAACGGCGATGGCGATTTCGCGCAGCTCTTACACCCCCTGTAACTGTTTTAAACGAAACTTTAATACAACTTAAGCCTCTGCTGAGGGCCCCTGACTGGTTGGGGCCCGGGGCTGCAGTCTCCTTAGCCCCCCCCTTAATCCGGGTATGCATGCTATATAAACGTGTACTTCCAGTAAAAACAAATCTATAATCAAAAATGCTTCAAATGTTTTTCTTATAACAGTAGATCTTGTTTTTAACATATGGCATGCTGCCTTAATTTTATCGTTATTATCGAGCAAAGTGTATCGTAATTCATTAATTCACTTGATACATTTATCACCCGAAGCTGAAAATATATCAGCTATTCTTTCACGAGACTTAAACATTGCATTATATTTCTTTCTACAACTACATTACAAGTCATTCTGTAATTCTTTAAAAAACACCATACACAGCAAAACTAAATAATTCTTCCTGTTTATAATACAGTAGTTTTTAATCATTCTCATAGCAGCGCTATACTTATAAAACCTAGAACTTTAGAACTGTAATGATTCAGCAGTAATGTCTAAGTAAAACAGAAGCATTCATTCTAATCTTTATCGTACAAGCAGTTAAAAAGTATGTTTGTATAAACTTCCACAAACGAACCCTATAAGTCAAAACAAAACAGTCACACTTGTATTACGCTTTTGTGAATCTTACATCTGCAGTTTTCGAAGCAGCTGGAAATTTACAGAAATGTATTTTGAGTATGAAATGTATTTTCAAAATACAAAATACTTGAGAAAATCATTTCAAAATACATTACCAAAATACTTTCGTTTAGTCGGGTCAAAATACAAAATACAAATGTATTTTGAAAATGTATTTCAAATACATGTATTTTCGATACTGCCCATCTCTGAAGAGCAACACATTTGAAAGCAGTCAGGGATATGACTACAAGGTCCTTTATGATGAGTTTTCGTAGATTTATTTCAAGACGGGGAAACTGTAAAATAATTTTTTCTGATTATGCATTAAGTTTTAAAGCTGCCGACAAAGAACTACAACAATTTGAAAAAATCATTAAAGATCAAGAACTTCAAGACTTCATATCAAACAAAGGCATCATATGGAAATTTATCATCGAGCGTGCCCCATGGTGGGGAGGATTTTATGAGAGACTCGTAAAAAGTGTAAAAGAACCCCTAAGAAAAATTTTGGGAAGAGCTCTCATCACATTTGAAGAATTGGCTACAATTTTGACAGAAATAGAAGCCGTAATAAACATGAGACCTCTTATGTATACACCAAGTGATTTCGGCGAGCCAGAACCACTTACACCGGCTCACTTTCTTCAACTCGGAAGAGAAAATATTAGTTTTCCACTACATTTTGCCGAATTAGAGAATAAAATCTCTACCCGAGAGACATTATTAAGGAGAAAAAGATACCAAACTACCTTGTTGAAACAACTGTGGACTAAATGGAAGGAACAATACTTGCTGAACTTAAGATCGATCCATCAATTTAAAACTCCTGAGAGACACAAAAATCTAAAGATTGGAGATGTTGTCTTAGTGGACGGTAATGCTAAATCTAAACTGTTGTGGGACTTAGGAGTAATTAAAGAAGTTATTCTTGGCAGAGATCAGCTTATTCGAGCTTGCATGGTAAAGACTGCTCATGGACTGCTAAGAAAACCAGTTCAACTTTTGTATCCTTTAGAATTAGATTGTTGAATGTTAATTGATTTCAGTATTTGAAATTTAAATTAATTACTTTTTTTTCTACTATTGTTTGAATATATAAATGTGATTTATTTCTTATTATAAATTCATAGTTGAAATATGTTTTTTTTTTTTTTTGTGTGTGTAATTTGCAATTGTTAATTTATCCATTTAGAAAAAATGTTTCATTTGTGTATAATTATGCTTTATTTCAAATTGAAAGGATTATTGAGATGTTAATAATAGTATTTAATTTGTTTAATTTGTTTATATTATGTATATATTTAGTTTATTTTATTCAGGTAAATATCTGGCCAGATAATTAATTTTAATGGAGAATATCTTTAACAACATTTAAACTTTAAACAAAACATTTTTTTTATTTTTTTAATTAGTTATATAATTAGCATGTAAATACTTATACACTTTATTTGTGAAAATACTGATTAGCAATATTTATTATTTGAATTATAATGAACTTTCTTACTTTTATATGCTATTTTTTGCAACTTACAAATTTAATATATATATATATATTTTTTTTTTCCAGTTAGTCACATGTATGATTTACTTCTCTATAAGTCAATTTAAATAATAACATTTAAAAAAATTATAATTTTTTGCATTATATCAATCATCTTTCACTTTATTACAGTTCTAGCATTATATATTTTTTTAATTCTCAAAGTTTTACCTGAATAATTCCTAAAGCATTTACTTTTATTAACTCAGAACTTTTAAATTCATAATTAAAAAAATACATTTAGCAAATCGTTTGTAGTTTTTAGTTTTAGGTATTCTCTCATATTTATGTAAAAAAAAAATCAGAAGTGTTTTTATTTGCATTTAAAAAATTTATAAGTTTATCCAATTCAATTATTTGTTTAAATTCTACTAAAAAAAAAGAATGTTTTTAAAAAAATTTTAGATTTTAATTAGTCTATTATCTACTTTTTATGGAGAATCTGCAAACTTTTGACAGATTAAGGTTTATTATTTTGCGCAAAATTAATTTATTATCATCAAGAAACAATTTTTCAGATATAATTTTGACTTCTGGTTCCTTTATCTATATTATAAAGGCCAAACATATTTGTGCGTAACACATACGTCATTTTGCGAATGGCAACACTCTGAAATTTGAAAAGAAATTTAAGTTTTGTAATTATTGTCACTAAAACTTTTTAAACTTCTAAATATACCACATTATGAATTTTTACACCATTGTATAGGGAAAAAAATGTGCTTTTAAATGCAATTTGTTTGAAAACTATCTTAATTTATTTTTGAGATATTAATTTTTTTGTAGTTTTTTAATCCATTTTATTAATTGTGGCAACTTAAGTACTCCATTTCTATTAAAAGCAAAGGGAAAATAATCAGATTATTGTATCTTTATGTTGTCATTTTCTCATTAAAAGTGAAAAAAAAATATTAGAATATGTGTTGCGTAAAGAATGTCGTCTGTTGTAAAACCCGGTGAATTTTGGTTTCATTTACAAAATTTCATTTCACTTAAAAGAATATAAATAGTTTAGTATCTGTTTCAGCTAACATCGAGACTTCAAATTTGGAATTAAAATGGTTTCAAAACAATCAAATTCAAATACCGATTTTAAAAAAAAAGTGAATACAGACATGAAAGGTGCATATGTAAATTTTGTATGGCGAAAATTATGTTGGATTTAGATTTGACGCAGGAAAAAAATCTATGATTGAGTCAAAGTGGAATAAATTTTTGCTATTTTTCATTTTGGAATACTAGCATAAGAGTCTTAATTGATAACTTTATCATAATAACAGATCTTTGTTATTTTTTACTGCTTATACGTACGATTCAAGTTTAGTTTTAAAAATTTCTACAACTGAGTTTTATAGAAATAGTATTTTGTTAACTTTAGACTAAATATCATTTGTTTAAGATTTAGACTTACCAATATAAAGGTGCATTTTTTATTGTAACTAATTTTATATAAATCAATGAAACAGTTCCTTCTTAAACATTTCTTTTGTCGAAATTCGACGGGTTTTTACCTTGTTTGTTTAAAAGTGGGACCTGCTCTGTCCTTGAAACTTGCAAACAGGAGTTTGAGGGGATATGAGATACAGATCTAGAAGGCTCTATTGGTGTGTTTATGTCACATGACACATTTCACTGCATGGTGTAGCGTTACCAAAATAATACCTTCCCAGTGTCTCAGTAAAATGATTCAACTGAAGTCTTCTGAAAGTATTGCCCAGCTAATTACTTACAGCATGTGCCAATTAATTTATTCCATACATCAACTCAACATCATGCCGTTGTTTGCATTTGATTATAACTAGAAAAATTGTTCGCTGTTGCCATGTTAATCTCTTTACATGACTACTGATCATTTACTAATAATTCTCATGATAGGCCAAAATTTAGCTGATATTTCTTGCTGTTGAGATCTTATACAGTACTTCGGATACAATATTGTATCCGAAATCTCTTGTGTGTCTCTGTAAATACGATCTGTTTTCTATTATACAGGAATTAACTTGTAGTAAATCTCAACAACAAATATTAATTTCAGAAAATGTAAATTAAAACATGCATCAAACTATTTTTTTCCCTATACCATCATGTAATGGAATACTTTTATGCTGCCCTGTAAATTAATAACAAATATTCTTTGCAGCACAGTATGTACAAAATGTCTATTTTACTATAAACTTTTTTGATGCATACCAATTTCACAATGGTCGAAAGAGTGTAATATCATTAAAATGCACTTCAAGCTATTTTTCCCCCATAATGTAATATAATACTTTTGATTGTTCCTATAATTAAATTATATATCCAATTTTCATAAAATGTGAAATGATTCGACAAAATTATGCAACAATTATATATTTTAAATTTCAAACTATTCAACTGGTTAGTTTTTGCATTGTTATAAGTGGACAGACAGGTGGATTGAACAATAACTATAGGTGCTACATTTTTATATAATTATAAACATATCTAAAAATAGCCTGCATGAAAAGAATGGTAATTAAAAAACTTGTACAAGTCAGATAAAATTTTATTTAACTTGAATCTGATAAAAAAATGTTGACATGAATTCAACAAAATAATGTAAGTCAGTCTGAAATTAAATAAAATTAACTAATATTTTAACATAATTACTAAAAGATATTCTATATACAATATACATATATGTATTTCTAATAATATTAATTTTATCCAATTTTATATTCCAATATGTGGCTTTTTTTTTTTTTTTTCATCCTAAACAATATTCTGGATTTTATTTTAAATCAAACTCAATAAAACCTTAAAAAAAGAGGGGGCTTGATCTAACCGACAACATATACAGAGAGAGAGAGAGAAAGAGAGAAAAAAAAGCCCTGACCTGAACTGCTGATCATGTCAGTTTCAGGTAAAAATCAGGTTTTTCTATGAACTGGCTTTGGCTAATAGAATGCAAAAGAATATGTAAGATTTGTTACATAGAATATCAAGACATTAATTATAATCCATGTAAAGGTGACAAAAATAAAATCAAATACTTTTAAAGTAACTTTATTTATTGGAAAAATGCATGAACATTATTTACAAACTAAATACAAAATCAGATGCATGTTGATAAACTGGAGATCCATAATGATGCATCATTTTGACTTAAATAAAAAATAAAGAGGTCGAGGAAGATTATTATTTATAAGTTTGATTAAAATAAATACTTGCTAACTGGAAGCTGAAATAAATTAAAATAGATCTTGTACAAAACAGCAAATATAAATCTGAGGACACCTGAAGTTAAAATTTCAGTTATATATCTTTAAAAGCATAGATGAATGCTTCTTTTGGCAAATATACACAGTTTAACATAAACTGTGACACCAAAATAAATAAATATAACAAAGAACAAAGTATGTATAAAGATATATATATATATTTATATAAATGTAACATCTTTTTCACAATGAAAAAGCACTTTAACGGTACTTAAATACTTTTGAATTATAATTAAAAATATTGATACAATTCAAAAAGCTAAGTTTTGCTTTCCTCAAACATTCCTCGTCAACTACAAATTACATAATGAAAATAATATTTTGAAATGTTCAAGAAAAGCTATTGTTAATAATTCCACTGAGATTTAAATTTATGTTAATTGAATCCTTTAGGTTTTAGTAAAATTTGTGTGTGTATGTGTTTTTTTTAAAACTATATACACATAAAATTATTCTGATTTATAAGAACATATTTGTCATTAAAAAGTATTAATTGCAATCAATTGTACAAGTGCACTATCTACTAGTATCATATTTTGTTTTGTTTTTAGAAAAAATAATTCCTATCATATGGGAAATTTGTTTATTTTCAAGGAATATTAAGTTTTATTACAATCTGCACTTTTAAACTGATATATTCCTTTTATGACACTCAAAATTCTAAAATATTTGCTCAATGTCTCACAAAGGGGGGAAAAAAATCTAGCAAAATAAATATTTAAGATTATCTTTAAAATTAAAAACTTTACTTTTTTCCATGGATTTTTAAAAATCAAAGATCCATAGTTGTACAAAATGTAACTGAATTATATCAAAATCTGTATGTTTAAATGTAAATAACTCTGTATAATATTCTTTTATGTACTAAAAAGAACACTAAATCAAGAATATGATAGTAACGCTTGAAATTTAAGCTTGTTTTATGGAATATTTCTTTTATATAATTTTTAATGATAAATTGCTAAAATTAGAGAAGTTCCTATTCCATTGTTGTAGATAAAAGGAAATAAAAAGAAAAACATATTTTTATTAATACCATTTTCTCATTAAACTTGAAAAGAAAAGAAAAATAAAATTGTAATACATGGTATGATAAAAATATTGATTAAATTACATATTTCAAGAAAATTCAAAGAAATAAAAGCATTTTCCCATATTCAAGCTTTATGAATCAATATATATTAAATGACATTGACAAACTGACATATAGAAATCATTTCCTCATATTTTTTTGGCTTTACATTCATCTAAGGAGATTAAACAAATTTATTCATTTAATTAAACAATTTTCACTCTTTATTCACAAGAACTTATAAAAAAACTTTTACCTAATTATTTCTGAAAGATGGTTAAAACTTTCGGACAAGTGCTCTAAAAATGGAATGGTTTAGCAGGTAAAAATATATTCTTTAAAACATTCATATAAATGAAATATTTTTTTAAGTTTCATTATCATACTAGCACTTACATTAAAATTATAAGCAAAACTTTAGAAAAAAAAAAAAAAAAAAAAAAGACATGTCTTTTGCAAATGCATTTTCTTTGGGAAAAAAAAAACTATTTAATAAAAATAGTAATAGAATTATAATAGAAATCTATTATAAAAAATAGATTTCTTCTCCCCAACCCCTTTCTTTAAACAATCAAAAGATTTTATGCAATTTAAAGGCAACACATCAGAGAGGTTTTATTATAAAAATTAATAATCAATTATTGGAACTTGAAGATCCTTTTTCAGACCCTCCGCCCCCCCCCCCTTCCAAAGGAATGATAATTATTTTCAATAATGAAGTTTGGAAATTCACTTATTTCACATGAGCACACTGCATTCTACTTTCTTATATAGAATATTGAGCGTTTACTTTTAATATCATTTTATCACTACATTTTTGCTAAGTTGTGCATTTTCTGCAAGGTTAAACTCTAAAGTGTCCCGATTCCAAATCTAAAAAGAAAAACAAGTTCACTTTTAATATAATGAACCAACTTTGGAGTCACCTTTAACTAATAATTTTATTGCAGTTTCTGACAGTCCTATTAAACTTGTTAAAAATCCTTTGCTACATATTCCAGATTTTTTTCCTTTTCTCTGATTTTTAAAACATTTCTAAATTCTCAGCTTTAAAAAAATATCTTTGCCTGGATTCAATGCTATTTTGACTGTTGCCATTATTGTCTTACTTTTTCAAGAAAATGTGACAATAAATGCGAAACACTGCCTATCTTTAGAATGTAATTATACATAAAAGAAAAAAAAATATGCTTTCTTAAGCAGAAATTCAAAAATATATAAAAAACATGCTTTTAAAATAAAATTCTTTTTAAATATTGATTTTCAGCACATTTAAACAGTTCTTTCATTATGAATAAAAACAGTTTGAAGTTATAATAAACAATTATTAAAACACATATCTATGCTTTATTTTATATTTTATGTATTAAAAATTGACAAACTGTGAATAAGATTTTAACATTTCGATATAAATTTAGTATAAATTTTAAAAATATTTTGAGAGCTTTGGGAAAAAAAAAAAAAAAAGCGAGAAGGGCAGAAGCACTTTTAAGAAGTGGACAGAGAAAAAAAAAAAGTTTAAAATATTAATTTCCTGAACAGATATTTTGAATATATGGATGCATCAAATGCCCATAGACATAACATTAATGAAAGAACTAGTAATGAATGACTAGAAATCTTAAATATAAATTAAGGAATAAATAGTGAAATTATGTGCTATTAAAAACTTCATGATTCACTGCTTTTTGTTGAAATAAACAGTTTAGAAAATTTTTGAAATATTAACCGTTTTAATAAAGAAAATAAATAAAAAATAAAGATAAAATACAAAATTAATCATAATTTTTAATTTGGCAATAACAAATCAATATTTTCTTTATTATTTTTTAAATGAATTTTATGAATCATAATGATAATAATTTTTACTTTTTAATGTGTACTCTACATTCTTAATATTCACAAGGGAAAAAAATATATAAATATGTTTTTCTTTTTTTGAGGGGGAGGGGAGAGGCGGATATGTTCAAATGTTATAAATTATCTATCTGTTTCCAATTAACCAACCCTTCAACACAGAAATTTTCTTTAAAGCTGGAAATATGTTTTCTATTTTTATTTGTTTTAATAATGTAAGTTATTAATTACATACATCTATTTTTATTATTAAACATCCAAATCAGTGGTTCCCAAATTTTATTAATAACTGGATTTTTTATTTTTTTTTCTTCCACCAATTTATTATGTACATTATTGTGATATCTTCGAATAGTAGCACTTCCTAAATGTAGATGGCGCAACGATACCGTAATCTGTTTTGTGAGGCAATGCATGTTGGCCAAATAAGATCGGAGATGTAAGAATGTTTTGTTTCTTTCGGATGCTGCGTGAGCGGCTATTGTATGGTAGTGTAAATAAATGATGGAACTATAAAGGTTGTTTCCCTGGTGGAATTACAGTACAAGTAATTCGAACCCACACGATATTATAAAGTGGCGACTAAGATGGGATTATTTACCCATATTATTTTGTTAAGAAAAATATTGTGAAAAAAAAAGTAAATGCCGGGAAAAGAAATGGCTGTTGAAAAATAAATTATTTCACTGGGTCGGCTAGAAGAATATGACTCAAAGGTTCCTTGGACTATTTATGTTGAGAAAATGGATTTTTATTTCTGTGCGAATAATGTAAAGAATGAAGAAATGAAAAAGAATATTTTGCTTAGTTCTGTTGGTACGACAACATTTACGATTTTAAGAGACATTATTGTCCTGAAGACGTTAAAGGAGATAAAATATGAAGATCTTTTAAAAAAAGCTAAAGAACATTTTTCTCCTTGTCCAAGTGAAATTGTGGAGAGATTCAAATTTCAGAAACGTCTTAGAAAGCCAGGGGAAAGCATAGCTGAGTTTGTAAGAGAACTTAGAAGATTGTCTGAATTCTGTAATTTCGGAAACACCTTAAATGACCGCCTGCGTGACCAGCTTGTGTTCGGAATACAAGATGAAAAGATACAACAAAAGCTGCTCGATTGTAAGGAATTAAATTTCCAGACTGCGGTGGAGATCGCAGAATCTTTTGAATCTGCGGAAGCCGGTGTGAAATCACTAAATATAGGCGAAAGTACAGCTGTCAACCAAGTGTGCGCTAGAGTGGAGAAACCGAAACCAGAAAAGTTCTCTCACCCATTTAAGCCCAAAGAAGAAAAATTCGCGTCTGAGAAACCACGTTTCAGATGTGCGAAACATCACAATCCTAAAATGTGCCCTTTCAAGAATGCAGAGTGCCATCTGTGCCATAAATTTGGCCACCTAAGAATTTGTTGTATTAATCGTAAATTTATGATGAAAAAGGATAAACAGAACAAAAACAGTAAAATTAAAACTGTTCAAGAGGAATATTGTTTTAATTGTGTGGACAACAACTCCAATAGTGTAACATGGCAAAAAAAATGTAAAAATAAATGGTGTGAATGTTAAATTTGAAATTGATAGCGGGGCGGCGCATACTATAGTAAGTAAAAATGTGGCAGAAAAATTGTTCTCAGGTAAGCTACCTTTAATTAAATCTAAAGTTAAGTTACAAACTTATACTAAAGATTTTTTAACTGTATTAGGTGAGTTAAAAGTAGATGTTTTTGTTGATGAATATTGTATACCTGATTTAAAAATATTAGTTATTAAAGAGCAAGGTCCGAGTCTAATTGGAAAAACTTGGTTAAAAGCATCAAAATTATTTTGGCCTAATGTAAATATGATTAAAAGTATTTCGAAAGATGATTTAATTAGAAATTTTCCAAATGATTTTGCTGACGGGATCGGTACAATAAAAGGTCCTCCCGTTTCAATAAATTTGAAAAAGGATGCAAAACCAGTTTTTCTTAAGTCTCGACCTGTTCCGTTTGCTTTGAGAAGAGCTACTGATTTGGAATTGGAACGATTAAAAAAAGAGGGTATTTTGAAACCTGTTGATCATTCAGATTGGGCTAGTCCTATAGTAATTGTTCCAAAACCAAATGGTACTGTTAGAATTTGTGGTGATTATAGAGCCACAGTAAACTCAAATACAGAAAACGATAATTATCCTCTTCCTAGGATGGAAGAATTATTCTCTAAATTGTCAGGTGGAAAATTCTTTACTGTTTTTGATTTAAAAGATGCTTATTTACAACAACCTGTAGATAATGAAAGTAGTAAAATTTTAACTATTAATACTCATAAAGGATTATTTAATGTTTTAAGATTAGCTTTTGGCGTAAAGTGTGCTCCTGGAATGTTCCAGAGAAAAATAGAGAATATATTAAAAAAATATGAGTATGTTGGTGTATTTTTAGATGATGTAATCATAAGTGCTAGGAATGAATCAGAACATTCTGAAAGAGTTGAAAGTGTTCTGAAATGCTTTTCTGAGCATGGTATAAGATTAAATAAGGAAAAGTTAAAATTTATGGTTTCAGAAGTTTGCTATTTAGGACATAAAATTTCTCAGGAAGGAATTAGACCTATGCCAGAAAAAGTTAATGCTATTTTGAATGCACCTATTCCAAATAATGTGTCACAATTGCGTTCATTTTTAGGCTTAATTTCTTATTATAGAAACTTCCTACCTAATATTTCAGAAGTCTTAGAACCTTTACATAGATTATTAGATAATAATGTTAAGTGGACATGGTCAGAAAAGCATGATAAAGCATTTCAAAAAGTTAAAGAATTATTATGTACATCACCTGTTTTAGAATTATATGATGTTAACAAAGATATTGTTTTGAACTGTGATGCTTCAGAATATGGTATTGGTTCTGTATTAAGCCATATTATTGAGGGTAAAGAGAAACCCATAGCTTATGCTTCTAGAACTTTAAATAAAACTGAAAGAAATTATGCAATGATAGATAAAGAAGCTTTATCTGTAATATTTGGTGTTACTAAATTTCACCAATATTTAGCTGGTAAACAGTTTAAAATTATAACAGATCACAAACCTTTAATTAGATTGTTTGATCCTGTTAAAAAGGTACCTGATACATTGTCACCTAGAATGCTGAGATGGTCGCTTATGTTAGCAGGATATGATTATACAATTGAGTATCGCGAAGGTAAAAATAATAAAAATGCGGACGCATTAAGTAGATTACCTCTCCCAGATACTGTAAATATAGTAAATAATCCTGCTGAAATAATGTTTGTGTCAAATAATAATGATTGGCCTGTTACTTCTAAAACGATTGCAAAGTTGACAACTGAAAATCCTATAACTAAACAAATTTTAGAGTGGGTACTACATGGATGGCCTCGAAAGGTTAAAGCAGAAGAATATCAACCTTATTTTCGTAGAAGGGATGAAATTTCCTGTTTAGAAAATTGTTTATTATGGGGGCATAGAGTAATTGTGCCAGAGGAAGGTAGAGAATATATATTGAAATTGTTGCATTCTGTTCATCAGGGTATGTCTAGCATGAAAGCTAAAGCTAGAGGGGTGGTTTGGTGGCCAAACATGGATAAGGAAATTGAACAAATGGTAAATTCATGTAGTAGATGCCAAATGTGCGCGAGGGATAATCCAAAAATGAAACCCTTAGAATGGAATTCTGAATTACCCTGGGAAAGGATTCACATAGATTATGCAGGTCCGTTTGAAGGGAAATTTTTTTAAATAGTAGTTGATTCTTATACAAAATGGTTAGACGTAGAAGTAGTGCCCAGGACCGATAGTAGAAATGCTATTAGAGTATCAAGAAGAATTTTTGCGACATTTGGATTACCTTTAGAATTAGTTAGTGATAATGGATCCGCGTTCACAAGTGAGGAATTTGAGGAATTTCTTGAAAATAATGGAATTAAGCATACACCTATTCCACCATATCATCCGTCGTCGAACGGACAGGCGGAAAGATACGTGCAAACTGTGAAAAATTGCCTTAGGAAACTGGATAAAAATGACATATCATTATCAATTGCACGACTTTTGTTAGAAAATCATTCAACTCCTCATTCGGTGACTGGTAAAACTCCTGCTGAATTAATGTTTGGAAGGCCAATTCGAACAGCCCTTCATTTGGTATTACCATCAAAACCTAAAATACAGCAACCCCTGCACAAATTTAAGCTTCATGAATTAGTTTTCGTTAAAAATTTTGGAAAGGGGGAGAAATGGGTAAAAGGAAAAATTATAAAATTATTAGGAAGTAGATGGGTTTTAGTAAATAGATGTGACGGAATAATGTGTAAGCGTCATGTAAATCAGTTGAGACGTAACAGAGAGATAAGTTACGAAAAATCTGAAAGAATTGAAGAAAATGACCACAATAACAAAAAAATGTCAGAAAGATTTGAAAATATGGGTTATAGTGGTAAAAATTACAATGCTTATGATAATTATGAAAGGGTTAATAAAAACCGTTTTCCTGAGATTAATGGAAAAATAAAAGACCAACGTGATAATGAGAATATTATGAAACCAAACAAATCTCAGCCTTCACATGATATTGTAACAGGTACTGTTGTGAGTAATAAAAATGATGTTATGACAGATATATCTGTAAAGGACACTGTGACTAAAAATAATGATGAGGACTCGAAGAAAAGTGTTCCAGTTCGAAGAAGCAATAGACCAAGATTGCCTGTAGTTCGTTTGAACTATGAGGAGAGGGGTGTGATATCTTCGAATAGTAGCACTTCCTAAATGTAGATGGCGCAACGATACCGTAATCTGTTTTGTGAGGCAATGCATGTTGGCCAAATAAGATCGGAGATGTAAGAATGTTTTGTTTCTTTCGGATGCTGCGTGAGCGGCTATTGTATGATAGTGTAAATAAATGATGGAACTATAAAGGTTGTTTCCCTGGTGGAATTACAGTACAAGTAATTCGAACCCACACGATATTATAATTATATAGAGACTTTTGTATAATCTAACATAAGAAAAAAAAGATATTGAGCTTTGATAATAACCTCTTTTTACATATAAAACAATAACAAACAAAACATACACAATATAAATTACAGGTATTCCAAATACAAATAACCATTTTGCCATAAATAATCTAATATCTAAAAATGAAAAATTACTAATATCTAAAAATGAAAAATACAAACACACAGTCTGAAAGTCAGAATTGTGAAATGATACGTACATGCATATTAAAACACGGCTGAGGCAACTTAAATAATCTGGAATCTACATAATTTGTTAATTTTAAATTAATAAAAAAATAATTTAACAGCAATTTCCATTTTTTTCTTAATAGAATTTGCCAACAATTAAAAATCCATGATAAAATTTTTATTAGAACAATTACTTTTTATTGCAATATTTCCATGTAATATATAAAAATGAAATAAAAGTTTGACGATTTTTTTAAGTGAATATTGCATAACTTTTATATTGCAAGATTTCCATGAGAAAAATAAAAATGAATTAGTTTGACAAATTTTTAAAAATGAATATTACACTATATAGGAAATATAATGGACTTCAGTAGGTGAATATATTACGTTATGTGAATTTGAAAAAAATGTACAGAAACATGTTAAAAGCTGATTATGGAATTATTGGTACATAATAACTTTTTGTAAGTTCTCTGAATTTTTTTTCTATTTTTAAATCTATTTCATATATATATGTGTGTGTGTGTGTGTATTAGAATTTCCACAAAGGTTTAAGTCCTTAGAACTCATTTTTAGTGCAGAAAATGGGCTTATTTACCTGTATTTAGTTTGTAATAGTGAAATTAGTACTTAACTTCTGAAAAACTAAAGATTTCAGATTTTTTGAAAATATCATACAATTTTTATAATTGCCATTTTTCTTTAATCATGAAAAAAAAACAAAAAAAAAAAAACATATTTTAATAACAAGATACTCAAAAACAACTTTTCATCAAAAGGTTGTAATCTTGGTCTCTATCCAGAACACTGATTATATTTAGTAAGTAGGTAATCTGCTGTCAGGATCAAATGAAAACAGAGTGAGAATTGTGTAAATTAACATGCAATCGTTGATTTTTCAAAACAAACACATTCTTAAAATTCTGAGCAATGCAGAGTATTTGTGTGATATAAATATAAAAATTTATTTTACCCTATATTGAAGTATGCATATGTTTTAAAACACATTTAAGTGTTAGTGTAATGGTAATTTAATAATTTTTCAATAAATCAAATTTAGACAAGCTGAAATAATCTAAATTCATACATTTTGCAATTTATAGTATTTTGATTTAGAATAGGAGTCAATGCCATGCAATAAATATTCTGTCATGTGCCATAAGTTCATTGTCTGGTATATACTTTAGTTTTACTAGAAAAACAAGATATATGAAGCTTTTTTAAAAAATCAAGAAAATAAATGTCATATACTATTATATATCCTTCACTACAACTTTTATTAAATTTTTACATCAGATAAAATTAATAGTGTATTAATGAAAACTTAATCATTCCACAATTTAATAAAACATCACCGAAGTTTGGGAACCACCGATCTATGCTATTAATCGATTAAAAACAGATGAAATAAAGTTTAGAACTGGGTTTAAAATTAGCTCATTTTATCAGAACCATAAAAATTATTCAGAGCACTATTAGCAAATAACGAATTAATTGGATGTTTCAACCTACATAAAAAGACCAACTAAAATGCACTTTTCTTTAATTTAAAGCTTTATAAATTTTGTACAGTATAAAGTAATAAAAAGTAATGTAACAATAAACAAATCACTAGAAAACAAAATATTGCTCAGTTAAAACAAAATTCAACATATGGTGATAGAAATGCTAAAATTACAACAAAAGCTTTTGATCACTGAAATACATACATATGCATAAATATAGTTACATATATAAACAAATGAATATTTGTGTGTATGCGTATACAAGTTGTATTTTTTGGCAGTTTTAATAGCTCTATAATTTGGTACTGCAAAATTCTACATATGCTCATGTACTGAGAAGTTCTTAATCATCGTTGGTCGTGACCTTGATAAAATGCAGTCAGCGCCGAAACTAGCCTTTTTAGCACCTGAGGCAAACATGGATTTTGGCACCCCCTGCCATGTATGCATTCTTTATAACAAACGCACCAAAGAAAATCTTAATTTGGCACCCCCTTCATCTTCTGTTCTGTTGGTGTCTGGGACACGTGCCCCCTCTAGTTTCGGCCCTGAATGCAGTACTGAAAAATACATGAATAGAGAAGCTAAATGCCACAAAATCTAGATAGTATGTCAAACTGTTAATAAATATATTTGAACCATATACATTTAGCTGCCTTTATTTTAACAATATTGACAAATATTTTGAGCAATTGAAGTCTCAAATGTTTGAAAACATAAGATCCCCCCCCCCCCCCTAATTGTAATTCAACTTTTACAAAGTACGAAAACAACACTATCAATTTCACTCTCAATATTTATTCAACACTATATTTTTGTTCCGATACTCATTTATATGTAAATGTTTTAACAGTTTCTTGAATAATTATATCTGCAACCCAAGAGGAGTGCACAGAAATCTAGAAGTCATTAAAAAGTATACATTAATTACAAGCATACAAGATTAAAACAAATTCAGTAAATACATTACAAACTAGATATAACAGCATAAAAAGGTGTATAGACAAATCTTGACAAGTTCAATTTAATATTAAATAAAATAATAAATAAAAATCTTAAAATTCATTCATATAATCTATATGTTTTTCACTTATTACTATCAAAAATGAAAGGACTTTCAGAAAGAACTGTCACATTTTTCAAATTTAGTAGAATAAAGCACATGAAAAATGAATTGCAAGGGATAGTAGAGAAAAAAAAAAAGTTCCTAGATAATCTTGGCAGGCTGTATTCTTTCCACAATACCACAACAATTTTCGATTTAAGACAATTTCATTACAGACAAGCACTAAATTTTGAATTTAACTTAATTTTCGTGCATGATTAAATTAGAGATTATTTCACAATATAAAAAATTAACTTCCTTTTCAGATTCAGCAACAACAAAAGCAAGCACTAAATTTATTCATTGATGTTTCTGTTCAAAACAAGGTATTAAATGTTAAAATTTTAATTTTGCTTCAGTAATTTATCATAAGTAATAGCAAATAAAAACTTAACATTTTTGCAAAGACAAATAGAAATAAAGCATGTCAGCTTCTATCCTGAATGAGTTTAAAAACATTGAATTCAATAAAAAAAAAAGATAAAATTTAATAATTTTTTAATTTATAAAATAAAAAAGGAGGTTTTTTATTACTTGCTATAACAGAAGAATTTATTTAAGTCTTGCTTATAACAAAACATACTTGAAGATAAATTTAAGCTATAAAAAAGGTCTAAAATATTGAGCAAAATATATATAAAGAAAAATATTATACCAAATATTAAAACAAGACTTTGATATAAATGTTATTAAAATAAAATTTTCCATTTAAAAGTTAAATAATTTTGAAATTCTGTTTATGCAAAAGTATTTAGAAAAATTTTTGTCTATTCTTTTATAAAATATAATAACATGCATAAAAATAAATAAGCAAAATAATAATAACTAGGAGTTTATTTGTATATATCACAAATAAAGAATTAAAATATCAATGTAAACAATAAAAAAGTACGTATTACATTTTGAAAAAAAAAAAAAAAAAAATCTTTTTAATAACAGTTTTGCAGATATCAGTCACCCGCAAGAAAAAAACACATCTTGCAAAAATTCATTCCGAGTTTTTTCCCCCCTATTAGGTATATCATAGGTATGTCTTGCTACACAAAAAAATTCATAAATGAAGGTAATACAAGAAACTACTCTGTTACACTATTTGTCCATTCGTGACCACAGAAGAGGGTAGATTGTGTGGGGAGGTAAATTTATTCATCCCTCCAAATCTCATCCTGCATCTTCATTCTTTAGGGTTTTACACTTTTATGCACATTTTTACAATCGCACAAAAAGCCAAGCACTAAAATTTCAAGTTTGAGTAAAATTTTACAAATTTTCTTTTGCCTCTTTTATGAAATTTACTTTTGTCGAGATGTGTCATTTTTCTTGGAGGTGAGCAATATGTGCTTTTTTATATGAAATATCAAATTACTTTAGTAAACATTAGATTAATTGAGAAGTTGTACATAAATTCTCATTTAACATATTTTAATTAAAAAAATATATTGCACAGTTTTAAAGTCATTTTAATGCTTTTTTAAAAATACTATTTAGCTAAAAATTAAAATTTAAAACAAAATATTGTCAGTTATAGAAACAACTTTATAGTTTTTAATTATAAATTTTCCTGTTTTAGGCAAATGTATCATTTATTTCCTTACCTGAATAATTAATCACCAGGGAGATATTTATTATTCCTTTAAAAGTGTAACTCAACTGGGGAGAAAATTCCTTTATCCTAAATATCTAAGGGATTTTTTTTTTTTATATAAATTCAATGAATTTAATTTAAATGCTTTAAGTGATAAATTAAAATAACATGAAAAGATTATAGCTTGACATGTTTCATTGCTCTTACGGCAACATTTTCAAAAGCAAATAAAATGATAAAAAGGAATTTCCCGAAAATAAACAGAAAAAGCACAAATCATGTGAGCATGAGCATATAAAAATAAACTGGAAATAAAATGAATAAAAATAATTGTGAGTATGACATACTACAAATTATTGTCTTAAAAACCTTTGAAGCATTTCTTTCCATTTTTTGGTAGTTCCATGGAGGCAAATTCATTGCAAATATTGTCTTTACGTATGAAGATTTCTATTGATTCTCTTATGATTGACGGAAAATATGATCTAGAAGGGTATATTATTCTGCTATTTTTAAAATCTATTTGTAATGGTTTTTTGCTGTATAATCTTGAGAGAGCTGTAGTTTTCCTATTGTATTTGATGTCTGCTGTATGTTCTTTAATTCTATTTTTGAGTTTTCTACTTGTTTCACCACTGTAATATTGTTTTGTTCCATCTTGTTTTGTGAATGGTATTTCATATACGCCAGATATTTGATGTGGTTCTATTGGGTCAATTTTCCTACATATTGAGTTTTTTAATTTAGCAGACGGTTTTGCAACTATGGATATATTGTATTTATTGAGTTTATATTTTAAACGTTCGAAAAATCCAGGAAAATATTGTAGAGAGAATATATTCGAATTTTGTAGTTTGAAGTTACTACTCTTTTTACCATCCATGCTTTTAACCCTTTCGCTACTGGTGTCCATGATCAAGGACATACTTTTTAGAATTTTTTTTATCAATTCTAATTTAATTTAAAGTAATTTTACAATTTTTGTCTGTAATTTTAATCATTTCCCTACTAAAAGCACAAATATTTAGAAATAAAACCAGTACATGGCAGCACCTAGGAATATTTGTATCAAGATGGATAGAAACACGAGCTCTTGTCCCGGTAAGCCTTTTAAGAACCATAGTATTTTGATATAATTTTATATAAGCAGTAGCTAAATATATTTATTATTTTATTACGGAAACTAGAAACTTTGATTTAAGCTTATTTTGAAAGTTCTATGTATTTACAATTTTGTTATAGAATTACTTAAAAACATGTGTCCATGATCATGGACAAATGGAACGGTGTGTATACCACTATACTGTAACTTTATGATATTGTTTGCTTTCATTTAGTTTTTATTGTATATTGTTCATGTAGCTATGGGGGCAATGAAATTTGCAAGAGTTAGGCTCTACTGGGATAAAACCCTGGGTATTGACCTTTTCCAAAATTCTACGGCCTGCAGTAGATTTTTTTCATTGCCATATAATTTAGATATTGTAAATAATTTAGACCGCCCTTCAGACAATACTGATTTTTTTTATAAAGTTAGTCCACTTTTTGATGTTGTTCAAAGTAGATGTAAGCACTTGAAAATGGAAGAAAAGCTATGTGTTGATGAGCAGATGTATCCAGGGACATCTAAAAGTAAAACAATACACCAAAAACAAACCAAGCAAATAGGGAGTAAAATTATTTATTTTGTGTGGGGAAAGTGGAATGATGTATGATTTTATATTATATCAGAGAACACCCACAGAAATAAATAAAGATCTACAAAGCAGATTTGGTGATGCAGCAGCAGTTGTTATGCATTTGAGTAAAAGAATAATCACCAAGAAAACACCGTTATATTTTGATAATTATTTTTCATCTTATGCTTTGTGGCAGATTTTGAAAAGTCATAAAATGTTAGCAGCTTATACAGCAAGAGTGAATAGATTTGGAAATCCACCTTTCATTCCGGAGAAATTTCAAAAAAGGAGTTTTATAGAAGAGCTATATAGTAAGGACAACGATATTGTACTTGTTAGATGGTATGATAACAAAAGTGTGTATATTACAAGTAATTTTCGGGGTAAAGGCAACACTGATGTTGCTAAACGATGGTACAAAAATTCTAAGCAATACATTGATGTGATTCGACCAGAAGTTATGAAGAAATATAATGAACCAATGGGAGGAGTTGTTAAGATGGATTTTCTAATTGGCCTGTACAGAATATTTATTGGATCAAAAAAATGGACACTTCGCCTCATATTTCATGCAGTAGACCTGGCTATATGTAATAGTTGGCTTGAATATAAAAGAGATGCTACTCAATGTAATATTCCAAAAACAGAAATTATGGATGCCAAAAATTCCCAACACGATATTTCGCGCAAAAACACAGACGTAAGACCATACGAGGCAATACAACTCGATGCACTAGATCATATCCCTATCCATAACAGCTGCAAGGAAGTAGGCCGCTGTTATGTATGAGCTGACGCTTTGGTCAGGGCATCAAAGGAAATATAATGTTATGTTTACTTGAAAGTGGAAAAAACACTTTTTATTTGCCTCTACCCACAATTAGGCCAAATAAATGATCGTGATAATGACAGCACATCGCGGAGAATGGGGGCCTGCAAACGACCCAAGTGACCATCCTTACTTCTTTAGAACAATAGAAATATCTTTATCCATGATGACATAAAATGTCAAACATAAAGTTAAAAAATATAAAATTGAAAAGGTAAAAAAAGTTACCTGTCAAGTCCTTGGCTGTTGATGACAAATAAATCCAGACAATAGGCACAAGAAATTATTATGCACACCAATTTTGAAGAAAACTATTTTTATTTCATGAAGAACTTGTTTACTTTTTTTTCATGAATAAATATTTCTTCACATAATTATATTATTTTTGACTCGTACATATTAATCTCTCTTTTCATAAAAAACCATATCATAATATATGCTAATCACAACGATTGCTATCTCCAAGCGATAAAAATTCTTTGTCAATAATATATTTTAGATATCTCAACAGGATGTAAATTATAAATTTTCTCATGACATAAAAGGAGAATATAATATTATTTCTTCTTGAAAAAGAGCAACTTTCATAATATGAACTTTCAAAAAAAACAAAATATATTATACTTCATATTGCATAGATACAAACCAATATTTTCTTCATAACGCCCCGTGAGTAATCAAAAATTATATATATAAAATGGGCCAGATAACGACATGAAGGAACTTTATGTAAATAAATATTTGCATCTCACGAAAAGAAAAGATTTTCACCTCTGCTTGTTTGTCAGAGGACTGGCATCACATAAAACAATTATTGAAGAAAATTCGAGCACCAATAATAGCTGCAGAAAAATTATTTTTTAACGATGAGGTGATGAAAGATGAAATAGGTATTAAGTGGACTCATGATGACATACTACATCACTTATGATGCTTCCACAAGAACACCAACCAGAAGATCTATGGAGTGCGCTTATTTGCGTTGAATAATCCAAAAGAGAAGGCACATAAAACGAATACATTCAGGAATGCATTAAACCACTTCATTGCTCCTTGCAGCACGAAGGGGCTTTGCTCCTCGCAGCCTTAAAAAATCAGCCTATTCTAAAACCATGCGGGGATCACAGCAGCATAGAACGTAGCCCGTATAAAACGGCTTCAAAGGGGCGCGCACATGGCCCGAACTTCCACCCAAAACCTGCAGTCATCGGACCGCATCCATCACAGCTGGTGTTTCGTAGCGCAACTGACGCAGGTGGCCGCGAGCCCAGGGGAAAAAGAGAAAGGGTTATTGTAAATGCAAAATACGCCAATTTGGCAGAGAGCAAAAGAGGGGGTGAGGAAAAAATAAGCCAAATTACAATATACAGTATGAAAAGATATGTAACTAATAAGAATAAAATTGATAACCATCTTAAGAGGGGAGGCCAAAGCCGGTGGCCATGTACTTAACGGCTTGAAATACGTCACCTGTGAAATTTAATTTGATAGGTTAGGGGTGTGTCCGAATAAACGGAAGTTCCACCCAAAAGAACTAGCGAGAATGTTCTCGAACAAATTTAAAACCGGAAGGAATGATTTCAAACAGAATTTTACCGGCTTGGAACATTCGAAAGCTAAGTAAGAAAGAAAACGTTACAGGCGACGAAATGAAAATAAGCGAAACCGAAATTAAATTTAAATTGAGAACATTAATAAAAAGGAAGGTGATATGAAATAAAATGGCTAATAAAATTGAATTAAACTAAACATATGGGGGGTTATCGAGTAACCACCACAGCCGCTATAAAAGAAAACAGTGCAAGGGGAAATCACATTTTAGGTGTGAAAAAAGCCAAATGAGTAAAGAACGCAATTGTTTCAAACAATTCCACTTAAACACATAGTTATCACAGCATTTGAAATTTAAACAGTATTTTGTAGCAGTATTATTCTAAAACAGTATTTTGTAACAATAAAATAAAATTTGTTTTTCCATCAACAGTGTATTTTCATTATAGTCTACCTATACCCGTTGAATACAAATGTCCTTGATCAAGGACATTCTCTAATTAAAAAAATTATGGTCATGAATTTTTTTCTAGGTGGTTTTTAGCTTATTAGAACCTTTATTAACAATATGTAAAAACTTCATAATTTTTATTTCATTTTTAAAGTTTTGGTACTGAAAGGGTTAATTAACTTGTCTATTGTACTTTTACTATAACCATTTCTCTTTGCGATGTCAAATATTATATTTAATTCTTTGTCTAATTGTCCAGGAGTACAGATTGTGAAGGCCCTTTTGAGGGCATGTCTAAATGCAGATATTTTGTACGAAAACGTGCTTGAGCGTTATGAGGTATAATGATTTGGTTGGCAATCGGTTTTCTGTAAACTGTACGTTCGATTCCTTGTGGCGTCTTGATTAGTAATACATCTAAATAAGGTATTGTACCATTCTTTTCTATTTCCAATGTAAACTTAATTTTAGAGTCAATGCTATTAATCTGTGTTAAGAAGCTATTGATTAAGGTATCTGCATGTTGCCATATGATAAAAATGTCATCTACATATCTGACCCATGTATGGGGGGTATAATCCAGTTTATTATATATTTCACTTTCCAGAGGCCGCAATATAAATTCAGCAAGAAGACCTGATATAGGAGAACCCATTGGTGCTCCATCATTCTGTTTGTAGATTCTATTATCAAAAGGTGAAATAATTATTAACTATTAGATTAAGAGCACTTTTTAAATGTAGTTTTCATATTTTTATTTATATTCTTCATTTGGTCAATACAACTAGTTATATTTCTAACAGCTTTTTGGCTGTCAATAGATGGGTATAGTGAGATAACATCTAGTGTGGCCATTAAATAATTTTTAGGTAAATTGATATTCAAAGATTGAATAAAATCATCAGTTGAGTTAATGGTATGATCAGAGCTGGGTAAGATACTTTTCAATAAAACTACGAAAGCTTTTTCTACATAGTATGTGGGACTTGAGCATTTAGTTACTATTGGTCTCAATGGCATGTCTATTTTATGGTCTTTGAGTCTGCCCACAATTGTAGGGATTATTGCTAATTTATTAATTCTAAGTAGGACTTTCATGTTATCGGCAAATGTCCTTTATTCACTAATTCTTTAACTTCATCATTGATTTTATTAAGTGGATTCTTTTTTATTTCTTCACAACCCATCAATAATAAATAAAATAAAATAAATAAAATAAAATAAATAAAATCAATGATGAAGTTAAAGAATTAGTGAATAAAGGACATTTGCCCGATAACATGAAAGTTCTACTTAGAATTAATAAATTAGCAATAATCCCTACAATTGTGGGCAGACTCAAAGACCATAAAATAGACATGCCATTGAGACCAATAGTAACTAAATGCTCAAGTCCCACATACTATGTAGAAAAAGCTTTCGTAGTTTTATTGAAAAGTATCTTACCCAGCTCAGATCATACCATTAACTCAACTGATGATTTTATTCAATCTTTGAATATCAATTTACCTAAAAATTATTTAATGGCCACACTAGATGTTATCTCACTATACCCATCTATTGACAGCCAAAAAGCTGTTAGAAATATAACTAGTTGTATTGACCAAATGAAGAATATAAATAAAAATATGAAAACTACATTAAAAAGTGCTCTTAATCTAATAGTTAATAATAGTTATTTCACCTTTGATAATAGAATCTACAAACAGAATGATGGAGCACCAATGGGTTCTCCTATATCAGGTCTTCTTGCTGAATTTATATAGCGGCCTCTGGAAAGTGAAATATATAATAAACTGGATTATACCCCCCATACATGGGTCAGATATGTAGATGACATTTTTATCATATGGCAACATGCAGATACCTTAATCAATAGCTTCTTAACACAGATTAATAGCATTGACTCTAAAATTAAGTTTACATTGGAAATAGAAAAGAATGGTACAATACCTTATTTAGATGTATTACTAATCAAGACGCCACAAGGAATCGAACGTACAGTTTACAGAAAACCGATTGCCAACCAAATCATTATACCTCATAACGCTCAAGCACCGTTTTCGTACAAAATATCTGCATTTAGACATACCCTCAAAAGGGCCTTCACAATCTGTACTCCAGGACAATTAGACAAAGAATTAAATATAATATTTGACATCGCAAAGAGAAATGGTTATAGTAAAAGTACAATAGACAAGTTAATTAAAAGCATGGATGGTAAAAAGAGTAGTAACTTCAAACTACAAAATTCGAATATATTCTCTCTACAATATTTTCCTGGATTTTTCGAACGTTTAAAATATAAACTCAATAAATACAATATATCCATAGTTGCAAAACCGTCTGCTAAATTAAAAAACTCAATATGTAGGAAAATTGACCCAATAGAACCACATCAAATATCTGGCGTATATGAAATACCATTCACAAAACAAGATGGAACAAAACAATATTACATTGGTGAAACAAGTAGAAAACTCAAAAATAGAATTAAAGAACATATAGCAGACATAAAATACAATAGGAAAACTACAGCTCTCTCAAGATTATACAGCAAAGAACCATTACAAATAGATTTTAAAAATAGCAGAATAATATACCCTTCTAGATCATATTTTCCGTCAATCATAAGAGAATCAATAGAAATCTTCATACGTAAAGACAATATTTGCAATGAATTTGCCTCCATGGAACTACCAAAAATATGGAAAGAAATGCTTCAAAGGTTTTTAAGACAATAATTTATAATATGTCACGCTCACAATTATTTTTATTCATTTTATTTCCAGTTTATTTTTATATGCTCATGTTCACGTGATTTGTGCTTTTTCTGTTTATTTTCGGGAAATTCCTTTTTATCATTTTATTTGCTTTTGAAAATGTTGCCGTAAGAGCAATGAAACATGTCAAGCTATAATCTTTTCATGTTATTTTAATTTATCACTTAAAGCATTTAAATTAAATTGATATTTTAAAGTGATGTTTATATTATATGTAAATTCAATGATATAGATTATTCTTAGATGGTATTAAATAATTCTGATATTATACCTGAATTTTAATAATTTATAATCCTTCTATTGGTGCATATGCACATTTTAATAAATGACAGCATCTCTATAACCAACAGATTCAAATACTAACAAACAATAAAATTAACATACAAATAATGTAGTAATATACAAAATAATGTAATAAATTACAATTTAACTTCATTGCAATAATAAATAATTTAGAATGATCCACAAAATACAACAAATTTAGAAAGTATAATTTTAGTATTTAGATTTATCTGAATTAACTTGAAAAATCTTTATGCAAGTTATAATCATCATAAAAATAAATACAACCACATACAAAAAATTACAAAATAATAAATATTTAGTTAAAAGAAACAATTTTAATGCAGTATTTAACACTAAAGAATAATATTTTCATACCCATTTCATTTATGTAATTCAATATATAAACAACATACATTTTAATTAAAAATATATATATACATACTAAGTAATTTACTTATTTTTAAAGAACTTTATGATTTTTACTGCAAAAAATTGAGCTAAAAATTTATAGCATATAAAAAAGAAGAGGTGAACTTTATGAAATTGAATTTTACAGTTAAATGAAGACAGTTTGATCACAAAATGAGTGGCTGGAAATGCAATAGTAACAATAAATCTGCACAATTTGAAATGATCCCAAAAATTGAACACAAAACACAAAATTTAAAAACCCTCCTATGTAAAAGTCAAACATATGATGGGGATGAGAAAGATTTTTAAAAGTTGAGCATTCTGAAAAACTGTTAAACACTGCTTAAAAACTTTCATTTCAAAGACAATGGGTAAAGTTTGGCAAATTTTTTCATTAATTCACTTTGGACTCATTTGGGCATTCATTTACACACGCACAAAGGAAAACCCTTTAGATATTGCAATACAAAATAATACAATAAACATTTATTGCATTATTTTCTACGCAAATTTCAACACCATGTTAACATATTTCTATTTCCTTACTTTATTTCAACAAGACACTTTTCACTTTATTATACATTAATTTAGTTAGACTATGACACACGGGATCTGCCAGAACTAAATCCACAAAATTTTCAAAGAAAGTGATGGTCCACAATCAAGGATATTTTTAAAATTTAGAATACAAACATTAAACAAGCTCAATTTGAAAATTTTTGGTAGAATAACTACAAAAGGAAAAAAAATGAACATGTAGCTATGATAAAAATGTATGAATATTACAAGTAAAATGATGAAAAATTTGAATTTTTATGTGTCAAAGATTGTGGATCATAATCAAATATGTTATACAATTTTCAGCATAAATATTTTAAAAAACTTTTTCATCATGGGAAAATTAAATATTGCAAAAATATTAATTATATGGTATTTTAGTAAGGAAATGCAATACAAACAGATGAATACAATTTAATTTCAAGGATAGGGGAAGGCAAGCAATGAATCCAGTGAGGCAATAAGATTACTTTTTTATTTTTTCCCCAAATTCTCAGTTTTTTTTTTTTTTTTTTTTTTAAATGTTAAAATAGCATAGTAGTGCAGTAGAAATATTTAAAAACACATTTAGGTGGAACTAATTGGAACAAAAATGATTATTATTATAAATGGTAGTTAACAGGCTCCTAATGAGCATACTAAAAATTCTACAGTCATACTGTTGCACAAAATGCTCCCCCCCCCCCCCCCCCTGACACTAATCTTGAATTAAAAAAAAAAGACATTTTTAAAAATTGCAAACAGCCATGAAGGATATCGAATTGCAGAAAATCTTCAACTGAAAAAGAGCATAATATTTATTAAAAAAAAAAAAAAGAGAAAAGAAAAAGATGACAAGAAAAATGAAAATTTTTGGATTCTGGGAAACATTAGTTTATTTAAAAGAAATTAAAAAATTTTAAATAAATGCACAAGAAAAGGGAATTAATTATATCTATAAAATCATATTTATATAACCAAATTCAAATTTCCTCTTCATCTTTTTCAAAAATGTCTCCTGTTTTTGCACATTCCTTTCCCTGACAGTTTTTAGAAACTACTGAACCTGAAAATCTATATTAGCGACAATGTTACATAGTTCTTTAACTGTAGTTTGGCCGCACATTTATCATACTTAAAAATTTGTCTGGAGCTGGGTAATACTGGCTGAAATTCACCATAAATCAACCTGCCTGTTAAACCAATCTCATAGTGTATGATCAGGAGTTGGCATATTAATGTAACACAGACTGAATGTCACAAATACTATAAGATTATGTCGGAGAATGTATGGAAATCATCTTCAAAGAATGATACACAGTATTAGGATTAAATATCAGTGTCATCAACTATTACAGTGGAAATATTTTTCCTGGGCTATGTTTAAAGCTTCTCTGACGATTACTATGTCTGCATCATCTTCAGCATTAATGACAGAATGACCCTTTTTTTGAAAATAATTTCCAGGCATATTGGTAAATCATTGTTTATAGAATTAGACACAATTTTTTTTATGATTATGGGTGAATTTTCTTCAAAGAATAAAAAAGAAGACAACTGCCTTATGTGTAATTTATGCTCCATATCTTTTACATTAGGTTTTTTATAACCATCAAAACTATTGTCACTTTTCCATACCTTCTGTTAACATACATTTCGCATAACCTTATGACATTGCCAAATGCCAACTGGTGAATTAAAGCACCAACATTAAGAAGGCAATAAGTAGCTTGCTGGGATTGCGGCCTTTTTTTTCTATTGACATTGAGCTATTTAATTTGTGTTCCAATGATGATTTATCTGTTTTTCTCATTTGCAGGATACTGTGGTCAAATAATGAAGTTAGTAAAATGCTAAAAAAACTCATAGTTGAAAAACTTTTGTATCTTGAGTACTATTATTCAAAGACACACAAGCAACTCTCTGTATTAAAAGATAAGAATTAATATGATAAGTCTCACCAGCAATAATAATGTCTTTTTTCAATACTTTCCTGGTTGCTGCTAGGTCTGATTTCAATAAAGTTTCACCTTTAAAAGTTCACCAGTAAATTTATTTTGAATGTTTCTTTCAATGATGTCAGCATTTTTTGCAGTTACTTTGTTCTTACTATGTATAATTCCATTAAAAATATTCCATAAATCAGTTTAAATAGCAGTAAATGCATTGTGGTCTATAAAAAATTGCATTAGCTTTTTCATATCTTTGAAATCTCTTGCTATCCTTACATCAGTTAAATCAGTATGTTGTTCACAGCTAATACGATAAACACTGGTTGGCAAACTCATTGTACATTTCTATTTCATAATATCTATAAATAGCTCAAAATCCAAATTGCACATTGTCTTTCAGTCATATTTCTTCCATGAATTATACCAGAATGACTTTTAGTGCATTTCATGAACATTTGCTTAATGTGCATATTGATTCAAACACCAGACCACATCCTGAGTTTCCTTCATACAGTAGAGTAGCCTTCATTCAGTATTTTGCAGAGTTCTTGTTTCATGGTTTTTAGTTCTCGTACTTGTCAAAATATATTCTTGCATATTTAGCACAATTGTTATGATATGAAATCACAAAAAAGGTGCATATACTCATCTGCTTGTAAGTATTTCAAAATTTCCTTTGCTCAGACAAAATAAATGTTTTTACATCATCCACCATATTCAAGTACAATAACCAGAGTTTAGAAATTTTGTTATTTAAGAAAGTTCTTTTCATATATTACTGTTGAAAGTTTATGAAGACTTTTTAGTCTTTTTTACTTTATAGTATTGGATATTTCCTTAACATGTAGAAATCTAGAAAAAATTGCTTTTTTAGAAATTAACTTGTAATAGGATTTTTCTTTTTGTAAAAGTTAATGTTTTGTGTAAAGATTAAAAGGTATCATCATATTTACAATTTTCAACAATAATAATTTTTGTTCCAATTAGTTCCACCTTCAATGCTATTTTAACTGTACTATAATGCATATCACACAGGAGAATTTGTTTTTTCAGATCAAAAACAGCTTATGCAATAGAAAATATGGTAAAATCTGAATAAGCACTTGGCTTTTTTAATATCATCTGATTTTCTCAAGTCATTTTCCCAGACCTTTTCAAGGCCCAGGATTTTTCTAAGCTATTCTCTCATGAATCTGATATAAGCAATCAATTGCAACACTGCATTGAAATTTCTAGGTTTTAATCAAGATTGTTTGACTTTTGCTGTATCTGCTAAATTGCTGATTTTTTATGACAGACAGTCATGATTTAGCCAAAGTTGAGTTATATTTTTATTGCAAATCAAGTAGTGGAATATATTAGTTTCACATTTTGTTATTTTACAGCAATTACTAAGTAGAACTATTATTTTTCTGAGGGCAGCAAAATAACGCTTCCTTTTCCACATCACAAATGTTCTAAATATTTTCATAGGAACTCTATTTTCCATTATATAATATATGAAAAAATACAATATAAAGAATGTTTAAAATTGTCAAAAAACGTATTTTAAAAATGTTTTACATTTTTGATTTTTTTTTAGTTTTTAATCACCATTTCAGTGAGATATACTCCATGAACACAGATCCCACAACAGCAAATTATAGTATTTGCAAAATTTTCCTTGCTTTATACAGTTTTAATTAGTGTAATCCCCCCACCCCCCACAAATGTTCCCACAATTAGGTTGAGAAAATTTCTGTTAATGCACAAAACACAGAATGGCCAATCTGTTCCCCCCAACCCCATTCTAAACAGTATCAAACTGATCTAAAAATTAAATAAAATACTTACATGAAATTAAGTTAAAGTTTCACATTACTGATATTAAAAGGACATAAAACCTATATTACTAATATTAAAAATTTTGTAAAAGGTGCTTGTTGTGAAAAAGTTAACACAAAAAACTAATACAGAATTAAAAATAACATTGACTTTTTAATGTTCCTTGATTGTCATTTATTCGCACATTTTTGTTAATGAGTGTCCATCAAAAACAGATAATTTTATTTTAAAAGATTTAAATTAAGGTACAATATGTGCATTCTAACAATAACATATTAAAAAATATATGTTGTAATAATGTTTATGTATATAGAGTTTCTAAGAAAGTTAATATGAATCTATTGATTTTCTCACTGAATGTATGTTTTTATTAAATGCAGCGATATTGGGGACCAATTAACTGAGCTAATTCAGGAAACTTGCGTAACATTTAAATAAAGTAAATATTAGACAGGAGTCTATAAAGCACTTCTAAAATAACTATTGAAGGATCTCAAAAACATTGAAAATGACACAAAACTAGAAAATACTTTTAAGATTAATATGACGCATTCTCACATTTTTCAAGCATATCTATTTATAAATTTCATTCAGCTCATCAACCTCAGAACTATGCTTCAAAGTGAAAATTACCTTATATTTAAAAGATAATGTCTATAAAAATTAATAAAATTAAATGATTGACTATGATTTGAAAAATTTCCATTTTCACAAAGAAAAAAACAGCCAAACTTTACCCAATTACTTTTTGACAAAATCTTAAAATCCCGAGGTCATAAAGTATTATGACATTATCTGAAGCCTGACTTGCACCATTTGGAGTTTGACTTATCATAAATTTTGAAGCCTCCAGCTCTTATTTACTTAACATAACTTTAATAATGGATAATGCTGTATACATTTTAAGTTAAGTATTTGCAGCAAACCAACAGTTGTAAATAATTTAAAGATTATTAAATATTATTAATAATTTTGATGCTTATTATGCCTGATTATAATTAAAATTACAATATAATCAAATCAAGGCTTGTTTTAAAAATGACCCAAGTCAGTTGGAGTCCCCCCATAATTTCTGTGCCCAAGACCCGGCCTTGTGTGGGCATAGAAGAGAGTCCTGGCATGATCATTGCAGATTGTAGACAAAAGGGCACGACTTTCTATGAATTAAGAACTAATCAAACAAGTGAATATCAAACAAAAGAGTAAGTGTTCTCAACTGCTCGTGGAGGCTGATTAGTGGATTGATGAGCAGTAGCGGCAGTAACATTTTCAAGAGACTGACTTCGAACGCGGACAGAGCCCTGAAATGTAATAACTTCTTCAGGCTCAGGTATACTAGGCACACGATGAGGTCCAGAACTCCCAGTTCTGGGAGCTTCCCCATGAGGAGAAGAGCGGGAACGTGCAGATCCAGCCTGTGTACCTTCTAAGTTTACTACGTATTCAGTCAAAGTGACGTCAGAAGCTCCACCAGATTCTAGTGGAATAGGATGCTGAAGAAAATGTTCTAACATGTCGAAGATAGTTTGAAACCATAAGTGCTGAACTCGGCATTGACCTTCAGGGTTGATTGTCATACGTAAATGCTGAAATACATATTAACAAAATTATTAGTTTTATTAAAAAATACATATATTTATATATTAAACATCATATATTATAAAATATATGCATAAATCTCTGAATTTTATATTACAGTGATTAATTATAAAATGTAGATATTTGAGTTTTCATAGGTGTATATAATTGATATTTTGATGTAAGTTACAGAACAAAACTTTAACATATAAACACAGATAAAAGCAAGATATCAATTATAATTTCTTGAAAATATAAAAGCTGGTTGTATGCTGTAAAATTCATAGTAGAAAAGGAAGTGATAGTTCTGAAAATAAATAAAAATCAGTAAATTTCCTGATTTTTACAAAAAATTTAACTTTAGAAAGTTAATGAAAATCATGTTGATAAATTTATACTAATTTATGATTCAAATAAAAGAATTTTCAGCATTAATCATGTGTTGTCATTTGCTTAGATAGTAAACATGTTTTCATTATGTCAGACAATTAAAACATTTATAAATAAGCCTATTATTTGCCAAAAAACATTTATATGAGTATGTATAGGACACACATTTTATAAACATGTGTAGTTCTACACATGAATGGATATAAATAGTATGTCACATTTAAATTCAGAGCATCAAATGTCAAATTTTCTTAAATGTTAAAAACAAAGGTTTCTGGTCTCACTACAACAATTTTCAATAGATTTAAATCAGGGTTGTTATGTTTAAAACATTTCGTTTAAAACAGCTGTTTAAAACACGTTTAAAACATTACATTTAAAACAATGTTTAAAACATGATTATTGCTAATAATGTCACAAATTAAAATTTATGAAATAAAATTGCATTAAAAATTTCTAATTAGCTGTATATACTAAAAGACATTAAAATTTTATTAAAATGATAAATTGGTTATTTAATTTTAATTAAGTATTTAAAGTAAATTTATTTCCTCTAAAATTGGAAATACATATTCTTTTTTTTTTAAATATGTCAATTATGATTTTTTATATATCATCAAAGTTTTATAATATATTAATAATCTAATTTCCAAAACTAACAGTATTTCAGTGTTAAATTATTTATAAAGACTATCTAGAAACATGCATTTCTGTTTCTCTATCTCAGCGGTTCCCAATCTATGGGTCGCGACCCACTGGTGGGCCGCAGCAGTTGTTTTGGTAGGTATCAGAACAATCGAGATTTGTAATATGTAAAATATATCATTTATTTCATCTGTTTAAAAAGATATGACAATTTCAATAGGAAATAACATTTCGAGGGAAAATCCTTAATTTCCTTCTAGATTAATATACGAACAGAATATCCAGAAATATTTAAATGAGCTCTGAAATCCTTGATGAAATTAAACATTTTGTGCTTATAAGAACATGCTTTTTATACTTTGCTGTTTTTGAAAGACAAGTACTGAGACAAACTGCATGTTAATATATGTTCCCACATTAGTAAACATCAGTACCAGAAATCTCATTATTTATAAAGTTATGTTTTTATAATAACTAAACGTATTTTTAACTATCTTTGTAGTTTGGCTATTATGTTATTAACCATTCAACACACATTCAGATTACCCGTTCTTGTTTTTGTTGATAAAGTATCTTCCGTATGAAAATTTGCATTTTTCGTGGGACAGGATAGCTGAGCGCATAGAGATCGTACAAAAATTGCTATATAGATATACAACTTTTTCTCGGGTGGGTCGCATTTTTTTTTTTTTTTTTAAACTGAAAGGTGGGTTGCGAAATTTTTTTTCACTGAAAGGTGAGTTGCACACCAAGAAAGTTTGGGAACCACTGCTCTATCTCATTTTTGTACTATCTGCTATCTTTAATTTCCGTGGATTATCAAGAATTTAGTAGTCATCTCTTTAGAATTGTGTTGCTCAGTATTATGTAATACCATGATTGCATAATATCTGGATTGCACAATTTCAGTTATTGCTGCTTTTTTAAAAATGAACAGAAGTTGAGAACAATTAGTGTTCAGTTTAACTAGTAGTAGGCAGGGGCGTAAATCCCGGGAGGTGGGGGGATGCGGCACCCCCCCCCCTCGAGTAAATCAGTTGGAAAATTTCATGTTTATCGGTAAAACTATAAACTTAGTCGGGAAAAAAATTGTATTTATCTATGTAAACTTATAAATTGGATAAATGAAAAAAATCAGTCTGGAAAATGTCCGTTTAGTCAGAAAAATGTTATTCACAAAGACTTGAAAAACGAAAATATCAGTCGGAAAAATTCCTGTTCGATAGGGAAAATGTACGTTTAGTCTTAAAAATTGTATTTACCTATAAGGACTTGCAAATTTTAACAATGTTCGATTAGTCGGAAAAAAGTTATTTACTATAATGACTTACAAATTGGAAAAACGGAAAAATCAGTCGGAAAAATTCCCATTTGATCGGAAAAATGTACGTTTAGTCAAAAATAATATATACATATGTATGCCCCCCCCCCCCAAGAAGAAATCAGTCAGAAAATTCCCAGATTGATCGGAAAAAGTTTAGTTGGAAAATATGGTACTGACCTATAAAAACTTATAAACTGGAAAAATGGAAATATCATTCGGAAAATCTCATGTTACATCAGAAAAGGCGTGTTTAGTTGGTAAATATAGTATTACATATTACCCTATAAAAACTTATAAATTGGAAAAATCAGTCAGAAAAATTCGTGTTCGATCGGAATAAATGGCATTAATCCATAAAAATTTATAAATTGGAAAAACAAAAATATCATTCAGAAAATTTTCCGTTTCCATCGGAAAAGGCATGTTTAGTCGGAAAAAATAGTATTACTTATTAACCTATAAAAATTTATAAATTGGAAAAACGAAGAAGTCAGTCGGGAAAATTCTTGTTCGATCGGAAAAAAATGGTATTAACCTATAAAAACTTATAAATTGGAAAAATGAAAATATCATTCGGAAAGTTTTCCGTTCCATTGGAACAGGCATGTTTAGTCAGAAAAAATAGTATTATATATTCCCTATAAAAAATTATAAATTGGAAAAACGGAAAGTCAGTCGAAAAAAATTCTTGTTCGATCAGAAAAAAATAAATTTAGCTGAAAAAAAAGTATTAATCTATAAATATTTATGGAGTAATATTTTTATAGTTTTTAATTAAATAAGAAAAACAAATTAGATCGAAGAAAACCTATAAAATTTTATTCGTAATCGGATTTATTTCCACTTGCAGTCTCTAATTAGAAAAATAAAAAACAATTTAGAATGAAGAAAACAAATTTATTCTTAGCCGGAACTATTATTAATTAATTTAACTAACTGGTAATTTCCTAAATACTTTAATTTACTAATGATTTAATACAATTTATTAATATATAGGGTTTTATTTTTCTGATAAAACTAAAAAACAGAAAAATTTTGATTTGAAAAACATTGTGTACTCAAAAACCTCAATATGACAAAAAAAAAAAAAAAAAAAAAAATTGTTTATGTACATTTTCTAGCAATGTTAATGTTAATTTTAACCGTGATATTTTAAATGAAACCTTGATATTCCGATTTCCCTGTGCCTTTTGGCTTCAAGATATCGAAATCCACCTGTATTGATTTACTGTCGGAAAGCTTTTAGTTTAGTGTCGAAATTTTAAGATATACTGATTAAAGTGAAGAAACTTCTATTTTTTTACTTAAACTTTAAATTTAGTTAGAAATATGTATCACAGAATTTAGGTGGTATCCCATGAAAATTCAAAACTGAAATACAAATATTTTATATTTTTCCATAACATAATCTGGATATTTTCCACTCCATACAAATTTTACCTTTAATTGAAAATAATTATGGTTTTAATTATTCCTACTAACTAATTTTGTGTTTTCCTTTTATTTTATATGAAAAAAAAAAATTAAAAATGTGAAATTGCTTTTTATTTTATTTAAAAAAAATTAAAAATGTGAAATTGTTTTTATTTACTTTGTTACATAATTTTTGATTGATTTAAAAAGGTGCTTGAGAAATTTATATGATACAGGATGAAAATTTAAAATACCCAAATACTTTGAATTTTCATCTCAAAATAATCTGGATATTTTACAGTCTATACGAGTTTACTTCTCTCAGAAATAATACATTCGTTTTTTTTTTCCTGAATCAATTGTATTCAATTTTTTATATTTTTATTAATACTATTACATTTTGTTTAATCGGAAAAATGATGGGTATCACCAAATTATACGCTGCTTTAAAGTTTGTCAAAGAATTAAATCTTATATTAAGAAATGCCATATTTTTGACAAATTTTCGTCTCTAAAATATTCCCCAAGCAAAAAAAAAAAAAAAAAAATCATTTTACATAAAAAAAAAACGCTAAGGAAATTTTAACTAATTGGGGAAAAAAAAAAATAGACAGATAGAACATTGTTTTCTCTTCAACATAACTCTTACACGCTTGGGCACCTAGACGACTGGGCACTCCTCCCGCCCTATCAGGCCCGTAGTCAGGATTTTCCTTCAGGAGGGGCTCAATTTTGGAATTTTTTCTATTCTTACAAAAGTAATTTGTGTAATTTTCAGCAAAAAATTTAATTAAAAATAATCTAGGCTTATCTTAATGTGTGTTTCTACATGGAGTACTTGTTAACTATGTCAAATATTGTTATTTCATATTTAATTTTTTATGTTTCTGTTGCAATTTTTAACTTTTAAGAGCACTTCCAGTTTCCAAACTGGTTCGGAAACCGGAGTGTTTTTAAAAAAAAATTTCTGCGAGACTTAAAAAGCACAAATTGACAATGTTTGAGATGAGCCTCAAGTATCCTATGAAAAAAAAAAACCATTGTAAAATAATAAAATGCAAACAAGTAATATGCATAGATTTAAAATACAGGCTTAATATTAACGTGCGAGAATATGACATTACTAGTGCGAGGTCTTGAAGCTATTGATCCATAAATGAAATTAATTACATGCAATATTTTTTAGAAAGAAAAATTAATTGCTACAGTCATATGTACTCATAAAAATTATGTCTGTATTTCACATTCTCTGATTATAACAATTATAAATAACACTCTTGGTACAATAAATTTACTTGTGCAACAGAAGCAATCACCATAATTCCTTCTTAGCCATGTTGCTGATTGACTTATCAAGATCTACTGTAATATCCCAATGAATGGAAATCACTGAAAAGTTACTCAATCTGTCATCGACCATAATGCTTCAAGTCAAAGATTTAATTATTTTCTTTGCCAAAAAATATGTTTCAGTACTAACTGTTGTTACCCGGCTTTCAACCAAAACTGTCAGCAAGCGTTTGATTTTATCGTAATACGTCACATTACATACTAAAACTTTTAAAACCTCTGTGTTGGTGCCAACATTAGCAATTTGTTTGCTCCCTAATTCATATTCAGCTTTCACTTGCTACATTGACACTTTATCCTGAAAATATTGCGTCGGATTCTCTAATTTGTTTGCTTTTTCCAGTGAAGCACATCCTGGAAGATGTAACTGGAAATCTCTTAGAATGTCTTCATTTGAAATAAATCGATAATTTAAATTCTGAATAAGACTTTCTACATGGGGAAATAAGACCGTGATATTGTAATACTTGTCAGTGGATGTAATTTGAGGGCTTGTACCTTTTGTCTGTCTAAATGTTAGTCTTGGGATCTTTGTTTAAGTTTGGAAGATGTCTTCCCAAAGTTTTGATGCACAATAAAATCTCACAAAAGATTTCTACTTCATTTTTCTGCATATTTATGTAAAACAATTAGAGCAACTTTAGTATGGGTTACAGCCTATATTATACCACAAGATTTTTTTTTTTTTTTGAAGAATTCACTATGACTTTCTCACACAGAAAACCTTCTGACAAACAGGCTTCTGAGAAAATTATTCTTCTCCCTGATTGCTAAAAAAGCTCCAGCTATTGAAGAGATCTTCCAGGTGTTTTTCAAAATATTTTCTGAGCTAATAGAAATGTATTTAAATAGACCAACAAAAGTCAATATGCTTTCACGCCTCTCGATAAAATTTGTGTCACAAATGCGGAGAAGTCATTTTCTTTTGTTTTCTAGTTTTCTAGGATATATGATGCAATTGCTTCTTGAAGTGCTAAATTTGCCTTCAGGTGATTTTTAAAAACTTTTGTCGCTGCTTTAACAAGTCCATGATACTTTCGAATGATGGGAATCGGCATACTGTTGGACAAGGGAAGATTCAACCAATGGCTTTCACAGAGGACGTTTCTAATTTTTAGATACTCTAAAGAATTCTAGAATGAACCCCGCAAACATGACCAAACATATTGGCTACTTTGTCATACACCTATGGGATGCATTTATGCATGTCAAGGCATAATTCATCACAATGTTGTAATATTACTTTTCTTGAATTTTTGGAAGAGAAGACACTTATTGGAATAAAACGTAAAAAAAATTCCGAATTATTGGGTTTTGTAAATTTTCTAATAGTTCACATATCTAACACAAATGTCAAGCTGTTCTGTGCTTGAAATGTCCATAGTTTTATCAGTAATTAAGCTAAAACAGATCGCAATATTTATTTTAATAATTAATACTTCGATAATTGTATCCCAGAATATTTGAATGATTTCATTCTAGGTTTCTGGGGTGAAGTAAGTAGCATTTCTAAGGATATTTATTATATCTCATTTCAATTTATTCTCTCCAGACATTGCTCAAAATTTAAAATATCTCTTAGCTAGTGTTCATTCTACGCCATTTTTGAAGGGTGCAGCACCCTGCCCTTTTTCAAATTTGCAAAATGCACCCCGCCCTTTTTAAAAGTAGCAAAATGCACCACTGGTTTTGCCCAGAGATTTTTAATAAATATTTATTTTATTCCGTAGTATTTCTAAATTTGTGTGTCCAAATATGATAGATTTTTTTCATTTCTTTAAGAAAAAGAACATCAAACTATTCAATCATTGTTTAATTTAATTGTATTTTTAATTTTTATATCATAAAATCATTCAAAATTAATATTATTTGATTCATCTTAGGTAAAAATTATGTATTTTCTCGCTTTCTTTTTTTCCCTTCTAAAAGCAATAACAAATTTTTTCTTGCAAAAGTGCCCTTTTCCGCTGCAGTAGTGCCCTTTTTAACGAATAGCACCATGCCCTTTTTATTTCTAGAAAGTCTTTTTTATACCAATTTCTCCAACGTTAGAGGATCGTCATCGTGGTCAGTGGCTATTTTGTTCTGCACAAAATAAGATTGTTTCAAATATTAGTCCAAGAGCTGCTCTAATTTCTTCTTTTCCTGGAGCTCTTTGGAAACTCAACAATGAAATAATTCTACTTCTATTTTCCTGAAGAAATCTAAAGTTTGTTCGCTAAAATAACATATGGTTTGTGTTAATCTAATTGTATATGTTTTAAGAAAAATATTTAGCCTTTTCCAATGACTGAAACATGTAGAAAATAGTGTTTCTAATTTCTAATTGTGTTTCTAGTTTCTAATAAGGGGGGGGGGGGGGGTAACGTGAGTCCCCCCCTTAAGCAGACAAAATCAGTGATATTTTAGCAAAATCGGCGATTTATTCCGATCTTTTGCCGAAATCGGCAGTTTTTCTGCGATCTTTAGATGAAATCTGGTTTTTTCCATGATGTTTTGATGAAATCGGCATATTTTTTCAAATATTCTTTTGATGAAATATTTTTAAGCGATCTTTTATCAAAAATGGCGTTTTTTCCCGTGATCTTTTAACGAAATCGGTGTTATATCCGCAATCTTTAGACGAAATCGGGGTTTTCCTGCGGTCTTCAGAAGAAATCAGCGTTTTATCTGCAATATTTGGTGAAGTTGCCGTTTTTTCCGCGATCCGCACAGGAAATTCGCATTTTTTATCGACCTTTTGACAAAGTTCGTTTACAAAAACATTGACGAAATCGTCGTTTTTCCACGAAATATTGACGGAATGTATGCTATTTCGGCAATCCTATCACGAAATTTGCATTTCTACGTAATTGTTTTTACCGCACGCAAAACCGTACAAGTTGGCAACTGATAGCCCAATTTCAAATTTTCGGAAATTTCGGACGAGAATCACCCCTGGGATAAACGCACTGATGTCAAATTAGAATTTACCTCTAGATGCAGATGAAAATAGCTCTTTTGTTTTTACTACTTTAAAAGTACTCTACATAATCTTTTATAATCTTTAAAGAAATATGAATGTTCTTTAATGCTTCTATTTTTATTGACAGAGAAACTTCTCGTAACTGAAGCTTGTCCATGGGATAGCAAGTTTGATAACATGAAAAGCTTTAATATGTCCTTTAACACATATATTCACAAGAAACAATTTTTTAATTTCTCAAGGCTTATGAAAACTAATAAATTTGCAGTTTCAAGAAAATCCTGATAATCCATAAAAGTGTCTTCACAGTCATCCTCTGAGATCCAACCATTTTATTGTAAGGCATTTATAATAGATTTCACTTGTGGAATTCAGCTTTCTTTATCCTGTGCAACTTTACAAGGATTTAAACATGAATTGCACACAATACTATACTTTATTGGACTTTTTTAATGATTTTTTTTTTTTTCATCATTGCACAAACGAAGTCTCTTATTTCATGTTTCAGAGCAGTAAGATCACTTTCTTTCAGAGATTTCTGCACTGTTAGGATTTCTGAGCAATTTATCCCTAGTGAATCCAGTCTAGTTTAGCAATAGATATCAACATATTACCTTTGAATTCAAGATGAGGAAGTTTCGAAAGTGTTACATGTTTTATTTCACCATCCTTAAGAGTTTTAACTTTATTTTACAATTTAATAAGCTTGAGCAAATCAACACTGCTAAATCAGCTACAAAAAATGGCAGCACTGGTTTTTCCATTTAATATTTCGTTATGAAAGGCTGCGCCAAAAATGCAACTGACAAAAGAAAATGCAATTTTTTTTTTTTGACACAAGTGATAAATGACTTGAAATCTTCCCAAACTTCAATGGCTTTTTTTACAGCTGGTAGGCAGTCAAGCCATCTATTTCTGCAAAACTTTAAGGCAATCCTGCCAATTAATACTTCACAATAATCTTGAAGCCTTGCTAGATAGTCCTTGAACAGCCTGAGCAAATCAGTCAAAAATGCATCAATTTGCTAGTTTGAAGAAACTACACAGCTTTAAACAGATTATGCAATCTGCAGCTCCCTATATTTAGAATATGACGATCATGCACTTAAGTTCTCAGGAGATTTTCATGTACCTTCCAGTTTACAGCTGGTGCATCCATGGATAACTGCACAATATTTCTCATATTGAAATTACTAAGAGCAGTGTTTATACTATTAAGTAGGTCAATTGTTGAATGACCCAAGAAACATGAATTTTTTAACCTAGTACATATCTGATTTAAGCTTGGATGCCAAATTGGACTAATAAATCAATTTGCTTGGACTGTGTTGATTCATTTAAATTTTCACCAAATAATACAGTGAAATGTCCTTTGTCCGCTAATTTAAAAAGATTTTCAAAATATCTAAATTTTTTAATAACAAAAATTAATAAGACTAAACATGTGAAAGAATTTCAGGCCTAACAATGCATATATTTACCCTTTAATTCTTTTTCACTATCAAAATCATTAATTTAAAGTAAAGCACAATTTAACATAAAATCAAAGATAAAATAATTGATTATTATATGCATTTTTTTTTATTTCACATGTTTAAAAAACAGGTTAAAAAAGAAAAGAAAAAAAAAAAAAAAACATGGGGAGAGCATATTGAACAAAAAATAATGAAAATGATCACATGAAACCAGAATTATTAAAAATACAATACCTATTTCTATTTATTATTAAAAACAGTTATTATAAAGAGATCACAGGCTCATTTTGAAGGATTTTCTTTAAAAAATTTCAAATCATGCAAATTCGATCAGAGCATGGGCAACATAAGGATGCATGCTCAAGATATGTTGACAAAGGCAGTGGGACCACCAATCAAAGGTTTGTTTTGAAAGATTATATAAAATTACATAAATTTGAATGAGAAATGGGCAATGTAAGGCAGAATGTACGGAAATATGCTGCTAAAGTCAGTGTGGCCTCTTAATCTCAAATTCATTTTGAAGGATTTTCGTTTAAAAATATAAAATCAAATTTGATTGGGAACTGGGCAACACCAGTTAATCAGCTAGTGTGCAACAAAAATAAAAATTAATAAATCAATTTACTACATGAACATTCATCAATTGTCAGAACTAAATTTAAGTATGGGATATTTATCTTTCTTTTTTTGCGGGAGGAAGCATTATTAATAAGTATTTGAATAATCAAAATATAGTCATGAAAGAAATATAAACCACGTCACTATTTTTAAAAGTAAATACAAACAAACTATCGAATAAAAAAAAAAATTATAACAATGAGAGTCAAAACCATTATCTGCTCCGCTTTGCTGGTAGCCATGATACATAAGTAACATTGTTATCGCCTTCAAACACCCTACATTTTACAATATCAGAATTACATAGAGTGAAAAAAGGAAGAAACAGAAGAACAAAGTGCTTTTTTCCATTGTACATTGAGATCTGATTCAATTGGGGAAATTTCTGATCTTGCAGTCGGCAATAACAATAAGTTACCAGTTTTTCATTTTATTTTGATAACATACAGAAGAAAGGGAGAGAAGAACAAAGCAAAGTACAAATGCTCATACTCTGACTTCCTTGGAAAAAAGAAAAAAAAAAAAAAATTCAGAACAAATATTTTTGCTGAATATTTATTTTAATTTTCAATTCTTAATTTGAACATTTGAATAAGAAAAATTAAGCACCTATTTAAAATAATAATGAAAATTAAGCACCTTCATTAAAATATAAACAAATTCAAGCACTTTCAAGGACTATTTTTCTCTCTTAAAAATTCAAGGACTTTCAAGCACAGTATGAACCCTTCAGAAATATCTGACACGAGTCCATTAAGAGTTTAACAACATGGATACTTCTATTTCTCAAATAAATGAAGTTCCAAATTAAGCATCAAAAACAGGTCATTCATTAACACAGAAAATGTATGAAAGTAACCTATGACATCTATGTCTTAAATAAGGACTGGAGCATCAAAGAACTAAATTTATATATTTAATTTAAATTAACTTTAAAAAGAAAAACTATTGTATCTCAAAATATTAATTTATATATTTAACCCAAATAACCCAAATTTAACCCAAATCCATTAAAAATAGCTTTAATATTTAAAATTGACTTCTCCCCTCAATAATTAAACTTCAAACAGATGTTAAATCAAATATTCATTATACATTGCTTTATAGGAAACTGCCGATACTTTACGTGAACCCAGCATTAAAACATTGTTGGAAACCAAAACAAAACAAGTATGACATAGCTCCACCTCATACCTTGCATCATGGAAAAACCAAGCAAGTGTCAAACACATCCGATAACTACCAACAGAAACTTTGCCCAAACCCTAGAAAAAGCTAAAGTTCTGTAACGCTTCACCTTTTGACATGAATGACCTTATAAGTGGAGATAAGAAGAAAATTAAATCATCTTCATTTCAAAATAAAAGGAGGGGGAAAGACAACTTCACCAGAAAAGCTTATATTAAAACCATAAAGAGAATCATGAGCGTGTGCCTATAAAGTAACCGTATTTCCAAATATTTTCAAGTTGAAAACCACTAAAAGAAATCTTCCATCTTCATCCATTTCTAAAACTCTCTAACACTACTTCATAAAAAGGACAACGACATTCTTCTTTCAAAAAACATTTAAAAAACCATCAGCTGTTGATAAACGAAACCTGCCAGTGACCAGCCATCATTTACAAAAACAACAAATGAAACTGAAAAGCAAACAGCTGTCTTGACCATAGAAATGGTCTTGACTATACGTACATAGAGCCAACTGCCGGATTCATAGCCGACTATATCTATAAAGCCTGTTTATTTGAGATTAATGTATGAAGTCTCCCGCCAGAGGATGCTGATACTTTGCCCAAGTTATTTAGACCAATCATGTAAACCCTGAACCAAAACAATGACACGTGTGCAAACATGTGCACAGAACAGAAATCAGTTTATTCCATGCTAATTTGGGCAGGGTTTGCGTCACATGGTCGAATGAAATGGTTCAGGGTTTGAAGCTGTATCCGATTTCACTTTTTCGGTGGTTTTTGTTAGGAAAATATATTTATATTTTCCCTCTATTCTTATCATTCCACTCAAACTCTGTCCCATTCCACTCGATCCCATTTTTATTTAAACTATTTCATCCAATTTATCTTTTACAATTCTATTTATTCTTAATAGTTATCATTAAATAATTTCTGGCTAAATCCCTTTAAGTTTCAATAGTGTAAGTCTAATTTAAATACTTTCATTATCTTTATTTTAGTATTTAAATACAACTTTATTCTAAATAAAATATAACTTTATGTTTAGTCACTTCTGTTTGACTTACGTTCAAAAGTGTCATCATTCACTTGCTAGCTTGTATCACGGTAATCATGTTTCTATCCTGTCAACATGAACAGCGGCGAACATCGTCACGGTAAATCGTAATCTGTAAGGTTACGGCAGTTTTAGGTAGGTGGCATTACCTGTCTGAGAGCAGGTGCCCACCTATCATGGACGATCGCTAGTGGTTCATTTGCTCAGGTAAGTTCTAGATGCTATAGGTGGCGTTTGGATGTCGTCATAGGAAATGACGTATGTGGGTGGTTACGGAGGATGGGAGAGCTATTTATAGCTCAGTGGAAAGACCGTGAGTGCCTTGCCTGCTTGCATGTTGTCGTAGTCTCGTTCTGTTTTCGTGCTGTCCTCAATTATGTTTGTTTACAGTGAAGTCTAAAGTTTGTTACCGGTGCATGTAATATGTTGTATGAGAAAGTTTTTGAGAAGTCAATGGGACGAAAGATGAAATTCATGTTTCTCTTGGTCAGCACCTGGTTTATAAAGTTGAAGTTGTTTCCTGGAATAATGCATCGTGAGTTCGGCAATTCTAGGAACGAATTGCCAATTAATTTTTACGAAATAGGCGAGGACAGCCACGTCACCAGCAACATGCTTTTATTAATCGGTATTTCATTTTTATATTTCTTTTAATTGGAAATAGATTGTTTTTAAAGTTTCTTTTTCTCCTTCACTTAAGATAATTTTTCCGTTCTTCCAGACGTTTATCTGATTGAAAGTGAAACTCTATCCAATTAATTTTTTTAATGATTTTCCGTGCTGTGATAATGTGATTAGGCCAAAAGGGATCCAGGTCAATTTCTTTTTGAGACTCTACAGACGGTTCTCGCTAAGGATCTCTGTTAAGATTTAGTTTTACTATGATATGGAGTTTCGTTAGACTTTTCTTTCTCTCCCTCCAAATATTGTCTAATGTGGCAGAAACGGGATAATTTGGAGAACACCTTTAGTAGCTGTAGAGGGTGTTTTGGAAAACAACCCTAGTGGCAGTGAGGATTAGCTTTAGAGAAAGTTTGTTGTAATTTAATATGGTTAGTGGATTATTTTGGGGAGGAGAAAAACATTAAGATAATATGCTTTGTCATTTTTAATTGAAAGTTTAATATGGGCTAGATTGGAAATGTTAGTTTAATTTAAAGTTGAATTTAAAGTTAATTATATAGTTTAAGAAATACATTTATTAATATAGAATTTAAAATACAATAGTTTGCTTTTTGGTGCTCCAGTTCATTATTTAATTATGCATATAATATAATTTGACTATTGATTTGATTATTATATAATTTGGTTATTTAATTTGATTTTATATGTTTTATCTTTGGATCAAATAAAAGTTGTTAGTTGTTTATAAATCTGTTTGGTTATTTTTCCTCAATACATTTTTCTTAAACTCTATGGGCGATCACTACAGCAAGGATGCACACTGCGTATTTCATTCTGCTTGTGTAATACTTTTTAAGAATTGTCCTTGATTTTTCAAGGACAACAGTTTTTAGCAAAATGGGTTGGCTGGGCTAATCTACTATGCACGACACGACATTATCGCGGCTCCAGAACAATCTCCGATGTGCCGTGGCTATCACAAGGGAGAAATGCAAATGCTGATGGACAGGCCAAAGACCTTAGAGGGAAGGCTTTGGAAACTGTAATTAACTGAAACAGTGCAAATGGCACTGCTAGGAAACACGCTCAAAGGGGGGAGATCCAATCGTAGGCTGGTTCATTGCATCTAACGATTCGCCAAATATTTTTCTAGTAAACCTCCTTGCGCCAACTCCCCAGCGAGAATTCAAAACACCATTTCTTTTGGCAGTTCGTCTTGAGACTTAAAGATTGTGGGAGATTTTTAATATGATTTGTTTGTTGTGATATATTTTCTATATTGCAAATAGATAGCCGATTAACATGTACAACTGAAAAGTCTTCAGTGATGCTGAGCTTGTTAAATGATAAATTTTATGTATTGAAAGTTCCACTTTCACTCGAAAACTAACATAACAACGAAGTGATTCATCTAGTCTTCTATAACGTATTGTATGAACTTTGACCTAACTCATCTCCCTCCACGAGAAAGGATGGAAAGAGAGGGGGGTGCACATTGCTTTCGCGGGGACAGAGGCGGGCAGCGATGACCACATCATTACTCCACATTTTGATAATTATCGCTACTGGTGATAATGCCAAAGCACGCCAAGTGAACGATTCTTATCTTTCGCCCCTGTATGCGACTTCTATTGCCTAGCTGTTTGCACTGTTTCACTGACAGCTGTGGATTTACGTTATGCCTACAGAGCCTTCACATCTTTTCCTCTAAGATCTTTGGATAGGCAGCGCCCCCCATCGTCGGCTGTCAACTTTCCTCAGATCAAAAGATGAAACGCACGGCCGTAGCGTGAAGTCAGAAGATCGGAAAATCGACAATTCACTATCGTTTTTGTATGAGTTAAACATGCTACTGAGAGTAAAAGAAATAGACGTTTGAGGCAAGAAACAGAAAGGAAATCTAGAATAATTAAATCATAGGTAGAAAATAATTAGACTATTTAAATATTTAAATGTTATATTTTACTTTTAGACTTGAAATTTAAATTCGATGTTCAGACTAAATATATTTTATCTTTATTTTAAATTATGGAGATTTATAAATAAAAGAAACTTAAGAAAATAAAGATAAGAGAATTTGTTTAAACTGGTTATAAGATTATAAGAATATAGAGGAGTTGAAAACATGAATATATATTCAACAAGTTTCATGCTATTTTCTGCCCTGAGAACGGAATTATTCTGTTCAAAATATTCCAAAAAATTAACGGATTCGATTTCAAAAGTTATGAGACATGATTATCAGCCTGGAAATTCAGATAGACATGTTCAAATGTAGGTTCATATTATTTGAACCAAGTTGAGTTGCATTTTTTCACAATCAATTTCATCAATCTTTCACGAGTTTTGTCAAATGCAAATGCAGGAAAGTTTGTTAGAGTATCGCAATAGAAACGGCAATTTTGTCGAAGCATCGAGAAAAAAACTCAAATCTTTTCAAAGAATTGCAAAAAAAAGGTGACTTTCTTCAAAAGATTGCGATAACAGACGAATTTTGTGAAATACTTGCAGAATAAATGTATATTTCATGAAATTATTGCAAAATAAATGCGAATTTCATGAAATGATTGCAAAATAAATATGAATTTTGTAAGAGCATTGCAGAATAACTGTGAATTTAATGAAAGGATCTCAAAATTAACATTGATTTCATTAAAAGATCATAATACCCCCCCCCCCCCCACACACACACACCAATTTTGTTGAAGAGGCGCGAAAAAATGCAAATTTTGTCGAAGATCGAGAAAAAACTGCTACTTTCTTATAAGGATCGCTGGAAAACGCCAAATTTGTTAAAGACTTCTTCAGGGGTGATTGTGAATTTAAAAAAAATATTTATGAGATTCACAGCAAATTTTCTGAAAGGTTACAGCAGCGTGTGTGAAGGGGGGGAGGTTCCTTTTGACACTGGTTTTTCCCCGGCTCTTTGATGAAATTTGTGGATTTTTCGAGATCCTTTGAAAAAAAATCACAAGACTTTTTGATGAATTTTGCTGATTTTTCATGAACCTTAGATGAAATTTGGGGATTTTTCACTGTCTTTTGACAAAATTTGTGGATTTTTCGCGGTATGCGTTTTACACGATTTTTTAACGATATTTTCTTTTTTCTTTGATTTCTGTTCCTTTGTTGAAATGTTTAGTATGTTTTTTGTCTAAATTTCCAGATTGATGACGATTTTTTTTTGTTAATTTTCGGAACTGAATACCTTAAATTTGTTAAAAATACAGAACATAATCGCCTCTGGATCGCTTAATGAATGCAAAATTCATCAAATGATCTCTTAATAAACCCAAATTGTGCCACAACATGAAGAAAAATATACAAATTTAGACAATGCTGCTGAAAAAAAAATGAATTTCATCAAAGGGTCGCTTAATAAATGCTAATTTAGTCAAAGGGCTGCTAAAAAACCAGAAATTTCGTTGAAGAATCACAAAAAGATGTATATTTTGTCAGAGGGTTGCTGAATAAACACTAATTTAGTCAAAGGATCAGACGCGTGCGAAGAGAAAACTGCATAAAACTGCTAGAAAATGGAGAATCACAAAAAAAATTTTAATTTCGCCAGAGAATCGCGGAAAAAAAATGCAGCTATCTCTTTGGAAAACAGCACACACACAAACATATACGTTTATTATTATTATAGGTATAATTTTTAATCAAAAATATATACTGAGCTAATTTTTGAAAAAAATAGGTTAACCCGAACCAAACTTGCAGGAATATACACTCAACCTAAAATCAATCTGAATCAAAAACAGATTTTACTAGACCTGTAACAAAAGTAATTAGCACAGGGTGGGAAATTACCCCTGTAAAGACTAAATAGACTACATAAAAGCTTGACTTGGTTTCTTTTTAGAATAAAAAACACATTTTGCATAATTATTCTGAGTTGTTGGTAAAAATTGCTTCAGTGGTATTTTGTCATGTTTGTATTCGTCCAATTCTTTAAATAGAACATAAAATTACAGTAGATTTTAAAGATTTTTTTTTCTTTCTCCCAAGCAGCTGAAATCCCCTCCATTTATAAATGTTGGGAGGGAGACTCCCCTCCTCTGAAAAAAAAAAAGAATTTCAAGCCCTGACTTGGAACTGTAGATAAGGCAGATTCCTCCAACTACAGTAAAACCTCTAAATAACGGACACTTCGGGAACGCAAAAATTGTCTGCTATTCGGAGGTGTCCGCTATTGGGAAAACCTCAGAGATACAAAAATTGCTAAGAAATGCTTAATATTTCATCAATTGACATTTATATGTTCTAAAACCTCTATTATATGACTAATGAGAAATTAAAATTATTTTTTAAGCAATAAAACTTAAAAATTGTGCACACCTTTAACTGCTGTTTATAACATTCTTATAAAAAAAAAAAAAAAAAAAACCTGTTACAAAAGTTTACTTTTGCTTGTGATTACGTGTAATTTGCTTTTCAGTGTGATGTTATTGGTCATTATAGAGTTCCGAGTGGGGATAGGGATTACACTTTTTGATCATTAAAAACATAAAATCATGAAATCTTCCAGGGGGACATAGACATTTGAATGCTCTGGGAGATGTCCCTCCCAGTCAACTCCCAGAATTCAACAATGGACGTGAAGGAGAAATTTCCTCTACATTAATCCGTGATCACAAAATTTGTGACACTTTGCCCTGATAAATTTAGAGACCTTTTAACTTTTTTTTTCGTCTTCTTGTTAAAAAATACTTTTTCATCCTTTATCGCCGAAAATAGTGTCTGCTATTTGGAATATCCATTATTCAGAGGTTAAACATACAAAAATTTTGGTTTTGGGAGTGGGGATCGTAAAACTGTCCGTTAAATAGAGGTGTCCGCTATTCGGGAGTGTCTGTTATGGAGGTTTTACTGTACCCTAATAAAGAAAACACTAATCAAACTGAGAAAAAAAAAAGTATGAAAATTGTTACAGATTAGTAGACACTTTTAGCTTAACAACAATTTCTACATAATCTTAATTTTTGTTGAACTAGATTAAATATCAGGTGATCAAAAGTCAGGATGAACTTTAAAAATGAATAATTCGAAAATAAATCAAGATATAAAAGATACGGTTTGCACCAAACAGATGGAAAAGAAACGAGGATTTGTGTGGCAATGAAAAGAAATAGTTCTGTTGGCGATCAACAGATGGTGCTTTAGTGATTTATTGCACCAAAAGATAATTTACAAATGAAAAAAATGTTGACAACTTACAAGATAGCTTAATTACAGTTAATTAGTACTACAGTAAATGTTCAATGTACTGTCCATCATACAGCTGTGAGACGAGGCACCCACCGTTCACAGCATAGAGTAGCATTTCTTGTGTTGTGGAAGACACATTTTGGCGCATGGCACCTTTCAGTGCTGCTAGTCATGCCGGATGGTCGTGGTACACTTTTGACTTCAATAATCCCAACAGCCAAAAGTCACAGAGTTTCAGATCGGGAGATCTTGGAGGCTATGCATGATTAAAGTAGAGACTGATAACATGGTCCTCCCCCAAATATTGAGCATAGCAGGCATGACACAAGCAGAACAATATGAGGTGGTGCTCCATCTTGCATACAGGTGACTGTTTGGAGTGCCTGTCGCACTTGCAATTCAGAAATCCTACAGCGCCATCTGTTGATCACCAATAGAACTATTTTTTTCATAGTCACACAAAACCCAGTTTCTTTTCCATCCATTTGGTGCAAACCGCATCTTTGTATCTTGATTCATTTTTAAATTATTTGTTTTTAAAGTTCATACTGACTTTTGGATCACCCTGTATAGTTATACAAATTATTACATTAAAATTTATTATTACATTATGAAACTGATATTTCTTTTCTGCCATTATTAGCTATATTGATAATGGTAGTTGGAATAGGAACCCATGAATGTAAAAAGTATTTATTAAGCGACCAAAGTTGGGAAACTTGTCTTCCAAACATGAAAACCAGGGATAGAAATTGGGAGATGAAAGGCAGGTGTCAAATGACGACTACTGTAAAAATCTTACGTGTCAAATAATGATTTTTAGTTGCAGTTAGACGAAACTTGCCGTTTTTTCGCGATCTTTTAATGAAACTTGACGGTTTTTTCGCGATCTTTTGACGAAACTTGCCGTTTTTTCGCGATCTTTTGACGAAACTTGCCGTTATCTTCGCAATCTTTTGAGAAATTTTGCCTTTTTTTCACGATTTTTTGACAAAATTTGCCGTTTTTTCCAATTTTTTGATAAATTTTACCATGTTTTTTCGCGATTGGTTGACGAAATTGGTCGTGTTTTTTTGCAATCTTATGATGAAATTTGTCGTTTTTCGCGATCGGTTGATGATATTTACTGTATTTCCAAGTTTTCTTTGCCGATCCTCTATCGAAATTCAGATTTTTCCATGATCCCTTGAATAAATTAGTAATTTTTCTTGGAACGATTGACTAAATTGATTTTTTTTGGCGGCCATTTCTCGAAATTTGCAATATATTTTATGTCTGAATTTTCGGATTTATGACCGATTTTTTGTAATTTCCCATAATTTATCAGAAAATTCGGACCATTGTTATCCTCAATACTACTTTTTGGAAAAGCACAAATATTTATTTTTATTTAAAGAATATAGAAATTAATAAGTATGGAAGCAACTATAAAACTGGTGTAAAGCTTTTCTAATTATTGCTATACTTACAAATAAATAGAAAAATGCACTTAATTTGTAAAAGAAAATTAAAACTTGGCAGCTTCTTACCAATACTAAAACAAAATTTTATCCAGTATTGGTAATTACAGTTGAATTTAGTAAAAAACTAATAATAACATCTACATTTGAATCAATGGGCGATTCTGAATTAAAAAAAAAAAAAAAAAAAAAAACTGAAATTCACAGATTTTCTTAAAAGTTACAGTAGAAGGGGAAGACCTAATACCCTCCCCCCCCCTGTTAATTATGCGTTTTTCGTAATCCTTTGGCGAAAATTGCAGGGTTTTTTTGTGATTCTGTGAATAAATTTGTATTTTTCACAAACCTTTGATTAATTAATGGATTTTATCGTGATCCTAGGAAAAAATTATCAATTTTTCTGTAATTCTTTGACAAAATTCACGTTTTTCTAAAGATTCTGTGACGGAATTAAGATTTGTTTTCGAGATCCTTTGTAGAAATGTACTGGGTTTTTTTATTTATTAATTTTTTCGCAATATTATGACGAAGTTAGTGCTTTTCCCGTGATTTTTTTTTGACGAAATTAGATTTTTTCACGATTCTTTGGCGAAATTCGCTTTTTTCTAGTGGTTTCCTCACGAAATTTGCATTTCTGTTTGCAATCTTTTGTAGAAATTTGCGTTTTTTTCTCTATCATATAACAAAAATTGTTTTTTTGCTACTTTTTGAAAAAAAAAAAAAATATTTTTTAGTGATTTTTTACCGAAATCGCTTTTTTTTTTATGCAAACAATTGACAAAATTGATTTTTTTGAGACTATTTGGTGAAATTCGCGATGTTTTTTAATTCCAAATTTTCAGACTAGACCCCCCCCCTTTTTTTTTTATAATTTTGAAACAGAATGTCTAATAAATAGTTTCTTAAAAGCTAGGCGTCAAATTTGACGACCAAGAATAATTTTGTAGTCGTCAAATTTAATTCTTTAGTTGCATTTGACGACTAACGACTGCTAATTTTTAACACTGATGAAAACTAAATCAGCTCTATTGGGATCATTCTCAGATGACAGAAACTTTATTTCTCTGGCTAAAGAATGTAAATTAATCAAGTCAAACTATTAATGTTTACATTTTCTGTGAAAATTTCAATTCAAACATCCTATTGTGCAGTAATTTAAATATGAAAAAAAAAAAAAATGAATTTCTACATCTAGACAAATTTAAAGTTGAAAATGTACATTTCCAAAGCTTGTCCCAAACTTCAAATTTTTAAATTGAAACCCTTATCTTTAAGACTTGGAAAGCTTCAGAACAAATAAAATAATTATGTAGATATATATATTTTTTAATACATATGACATGTTAGACAAAACAGGAAACATTTCTATTAATTATATAATTCTTTAAAGTTTATCCTTATCTTTAATTGTCATTATTAAGTTCGAATGTGATTTTTCATTCAGATGTCATTTTGATATGGAAATATTCTTAGATTGTACAGCTCTACATGAATTTACGAGCAGTAATGTCATTTTTAATTAACTGTGCAAGAACTACTTTAAATTGTGTTTTCTGGTCCAATTATACAGTTAGAGTATTTATTATGTGTCAGTGTATTAGGTGTCTTTTCTAACTTCCTTATTGCTTAAATACATATCCAATATTTTAAGTTTGCGGCAACAATATCAATTATAAAGATGATTTAAGACAACTTAAATACTCTATAGGGTCACCCGGGGTAAAATGGGTAGCCGGGGTAAAATGGGTATATTTTATTTATTTATTTTATTATTTTACCAGACATTTTTTTTTTTAAATTAAAATTATGAACAAAGTGCTTACATATCTGGCAATACTTAAACCTTATAAAAACAAACTGGCGACACATATAATGGGCTTGGCAACCATTTTGTTTTTCAGAAGATAGAACAAAGTGTTTTAGTGGTTGAAAAACTTCTTTCCAGAAAAATATACAGGAAGAATTTTAGAAATAAACTGTTTGATATTTACAGAAGAAGGATTCTTCTAACTGAAAACTGTAAAATTAAGAAAATTTATTTACTCACAAAAATTTTATAGCGTTTTTTGTCATATGGGGTAAAATGGGTATAGAGGTCAAGATATGAATGTATGAAGATTGATCAAAGTTGAAAGACCTTTTGAGGGCATATTGTTATTGATCCTATGTTTTAAACTGAAATTATGCTTTGTTATATGAAATTAGGCTACTACTTATCATCAATTTATCATTTATATTATAAATTAGGCTTTTTCGGGTGACATTAAAATACATGGAAATTGATTAAATGTACAGGAACACAAGGTAAGAAAAATATCGCGAAATTAAATTAAAACACATTTTCTAGTACTGGCGAGGCTATAAAAAAAACTCAGAGAAAACGCAACAGAGTAAAAGCAAAGGTAGGAGGAGTTTTAACTACAGAGTAGGTGGCTGCAAGTATTTGCACTAGGAATACAAAAAAGTACAAACAGTTTAAAGAATCGAAGCAACCCATAAAATAGAAGTTAAACCAAAGGTTTTCACTGCAATGAATCCAGTCATTGACAATTGAGTCCCTGTAAAATTTAATGTAAAGAAGTCTGTTCAAGAATTCACAAGTCTTATTATTGATATCCCTGATGAAAGTGAAAATACTGTGAAGTTTGCAACAGTCATCTGCTGGATTATTTTATGTCTTTCTTGAGAAAGATGATGTTGCTGATGTGAATGCATCCTAATTGCCAGAAAGCTATCTCAACCAAGCTGCAATAGTCCTTGCCAGTATATACTTTGCATGTAAATTTTTATTATGTTATACCTATCTGCATAAATTGCTTTTGATTAAACATTGATTTTCCGGTGTAATTTAATTTCTCATTTTTTCCTTACAGATATTCAGGCTGATATCTATCTGCTTTTGAATTGCATTAATAAAAAAAAAATATTTTAAAGAGAAACACGATTCACAGCATGTGCATAAACTGATGTGGTAGAGGATAGGATTTATCAGTACTCTCATCTTATTTACATTAGTTTCATAACAGTGTTTTTATATGTCAAGAAAAAAATGTAAGCAAATTGAAATAGGGAGTTTTTGAAGTCTCTTCCCCTCACCTTCCAAGTTTACACATGATTCAGAGGATGAAAGTACAAAACTTTTAAATGGTTTACACATTAATTATAGTGTATTTAAGTATATTTAATTTATTATTCAACTTCAACTACCATATACCCATTTTACCCCAGTGCATACCCATTTTACCCCGAACCACGGGATAAAATGGTTATACACCGGGGTAAAATAGGTATAGTGTTTTACACAAAAATTTTTAAAAAAAGGAAACACAAATTATGTTTAATTTAGACCTAAGATACGCAATGTCAAAAATATTGAACAAAAACATGAATTTATTTCATAATATTTCTGCCATGAAACATTAAAATTAAAAAAGCTGATTTTTATACCCATTTTACCCCGGGTGGCCCTAAGCCTTCAGTTGTTATAGTTTCATCTAAAATAGTCTGTTAAAATGTCATTAATGTGGTCATTATTAAGGTGTATTGGATTTATGATATCATGGACATAGTAATGACAATACATTTTTAAAAATTTATTGCTATTCCTTAGGAAAAATTACATTTTTATTATCTACGGCATAATTTATGCTAGAATTTATGGGTTAAAATAACAGAACTTAATCATTTTTTAGAGCCAAAATGTCCCTTTATCCGAGAATGATCACCCTAGAGCAGTGGTTCTCAACCTTTGGGTCGCAATGGGTGTTTTGATGAGTCGAGGAAGAATCAAGGTTTCTTACAAAAATGTTTTATTTCATCTATTTAAAAATATAACAGTTTCAATGACAAATGATATTTGAAGGGGAACCTTTTGGATGAATATATAAACAGAATATATAGAGAAATCTAAATCAGTTTTCAGGTTCGTGATAGGGTTCAACATGACGTATTATTTTGTGAACAAACTACAGATACTTTGCTGTTTTTGGAAAACAAGTACAAAAATATATTACATGTGATGTAGAATGTGACTTATGGTTAAAATTAACCGGTTTTAACTCTAATACAGATGCACTCATTGGTAAACAAAGCCAAAAATCTCATTAAATGGAAATTTATATTTTGATAATAGTTAAACATATTTTTTATTATTCTTTGTAGTTATCATTTTATTTCTTTGTAGTTTCTGTGTTGTTTTAATTATTATTCTATTTACACACATTGTGTTTACAAATTCTTTGTTTTGATTATAGTGTAACCTCCATATGAAAATTTGCATTTTTCAAAAGATAGGACAATTGGTAGTCTATAGCAGCGGTTCCCAAACTTTTGAACTCGCGGAGCCCTTTTTGGAAAGAATTTCTGAGGCAGAGCCCCTGAACCCAACAACTGAAGCTTTTTTTAACCGAGCGATGTTTAAGTAGCACTGTTTGGGAGTTTATGACATCCATTTTTAAAATAAGAAATATTCTTTTCGGTTTCCAGTAAGAACTTGGAATTAAAGATTAAAATGGTAACCATGTTTGGATTATCCATTGCATTGGGACTTGCGTAAAACTAGGGATGCACCGAATAGTGATTTTGGCCGAATACTGAATGCCGAATATTCGGCCGACAGGTGAACCGAATACCGAATATTCGGCTAGCCGAATAGTAATTGTTGGGCCGAATACCGAATATTCGGCTTTCCAAATTCTTTTTATATTTTAAAATTTAAAGGTATTAAAATGTTACTTTTTAAAACAGTTTTACATAATATTCAATAAAAGAAACTTGCATTTTGATAAACAAGAGCTTTTTATAAGAACATTTAGTATTGAAAAAAAATCTGCCTTGAGTTATTTAAGAAGCACAATTATGAAACTTTAATTAATAAAATTTTCTACGAATCAAAACAAACATTTTAAAATCAAATAATGAAAAAAAGACTGAAGAAAAATTTTACAGTCTGATAATTGTCCTTTTTAAATAACTCAAGGCAAATTTTTTTCAATATAAAGTACAAATACTTTCAACTTAATTTTGAATAAAGGCATGTTTGGCTCATAGTTCTTTTCTTATGAATGGTGGTATTTTCCACCCTTCCCATCATATCATATTTTACAGAAATCAAAGCATGCGAGTTGAAAATATGTTATCTTATTTATTGTTAATATAATAAACGAACACACAAGTTTTGACCTAGAGTGAGATGAAATACAATGTACTTATGACTTAATAAATTGATTATGGTTTCATGAACAAAAATTGTCTGCCTTGATAGCTATTACTAATCTCAAAAGTTGTTTTTTTCTTTTAAAGGACTTTTATTTGGGGGGAAAGCAAGAAACAGATTATTTACTAAACAAAATTTAGAAACTTGTATCTGCACATAATTTATTCCTAGGGAGAATCTTAATGAATCACCATTTTAATCCTTCTCATGTTTAATTTTCTTAAGTTATACTTTACAAACAGCAAATAAATAATGTAAAAACATTTTATTTTATTTAAAAATGATTTTGTTTCTAATTGTTTTAAATATAAATTAAAAAATTGGCAGTTAAAAGTAGAAATAGTGAAAAGTTTTTAAAAGTTTTTATTAAGTATTGAATGGCCGAATACTATGGCCGAATACTTTGATATTCGGCCATACCGAATATTCGGCTCAACCGAATAGTTTAATATTCGGCCTAACCGAATATTCGGTAACATGGCCGAATAGGCCGAATACCGAATAGATACCGAATATTCGGTGCATCCCTACGTAAAACTATTATTATTTATGAGAAAACCACACACACACAGAAATAAAAATAAGTTGTACAGTTTTCTTTTACACAGAGATACTTCTATATAATTCTAGTAGGCTACTCACGAAAAAAAGAATAAAATGCATAGTACTGCCACCCATGAGTAATTTTCAAACACGTTTTCACTAGTCCCACCTACCCGTAATAGAATAATGTGATTATGAAATATTTTTCGTTCTTTTTTAAGTTTCCAGTACTTTTAAACATGAAACAGAAATGAATCGCTTCTCTTTTTTTTAACCATTTTCAAAAAATACATTTAGAAGTAGTTCGCCGTTTTAGTGTTTTAATGGGCGCGGCAAAATCTATAAGCTGTAATGTTAAATGCAGCATTGTTAACACCTTGAGGACAAATGACACATATACGTTCCGGAAAAAGGCTTAAGAATCCTTGTTTATCCCCATCAGTAAAATTTTACTGTAAAATTTGCTTTATTTAGTCGGAGCATTTTTTCGATTTAATAAAACACAAATTTCTGTTTTTAAAACCAGAGACAAATCATTAAAAATTTTGTAAAAGACTTTCTTTGCGAAGGAGTTAACTTTTGAATATTTTATTTAAAGTATTTGGTTATTAATTATAGTTTTGAAAGAAAGTTTCTTTCGTCATTGTTTCTGACTCAAAATAGCAATGCAAATAAAAACTACACATGTTGAACGAACAGAAATTAGTAGAAAAACTTTACTAACACAATGGGTTACATATATGGGATTAAATTTATATTACGGCGGGTACTCATTGACAAAAAGTCTAAGCAAGGGGTGTAGCTGAGCAAAATTTTAAATTCTTAATGTGATGACAAATGTAAAGAATATATTTTTTTAAACTGCTACAGAATTATTTCTTATGTTCTCATGCAATTATTTTCTTTCTCTTCAATGTAAATTGCTTATAAAATTAAGTACAATTATGTAAAACAGCATAGAAAATTAAAACAAACTAAGAAATTATAAAAATAAAATTAACAGATTAAAGCAATTAATGTTACAAAAAGAAAGAATCTATATACAAAATGTATATAACTATTAAATCACTTTAATGAGGGGTTTATTAAATGATAAAAAAAAGGTACAAAATGGGGGCATTTTATTCGACAAACGATGCTGTACAATAAAAAACAGTATAGAAAATTTAAATATGCAAATAACATAAACAGATTAAAGAATTTAAATTTATATATATATAAAAAAAATACATATATATATATACACACAAAATGTACACAAATATAATATGAATTTAATAAAGTGCTGTAAATGATAGAAGATGCAATAAAAATATGTTTTTAGTGACAAATATTATTTTACTATGAAAAACAGTATAAAAAATTTTAAATAAAAAATAATACAAATAACATAAACAGATTAAAAAATAAACATATAAAAATAAAAAATATATACACACAAGTGAATCTAGTGAGGGATTTTAAATGATACAATATCTCTTAAGAAAATACTTTTGAGCAACATACATTGTTTTAAAAATTAAATACATTTAAAACTAGGATTGAAGATTTAAATAAGTAAAATTTAATAAAAATAAAATAAACAGTTTAGGAAAATTAAAATAATACAATATGCAATATATCCAAATATTATATGCCGACAGGTTTTTTTTTCATAAAGTTTTACGAACAATAAATAATAAAAGTTTAGTGTGAAAAATGTTCTTGAATTGTTTTGCACTGTTATTTGTGTAAGTGGAGAATTCAGCTTCACACATATTCACACATATATGTCATTAAAAATGGGAGTAAATTAATTTTGCTCCATCTAACAAGATTTTGTATTTATCTGTCAAATGATATCAAAATTCAGTGATGCTGACAAGATTCAGTGACTTTGAAAAGAGAATCGTTTTGAGAAGTTAAATGAATGAAAGCTTCGTTTTCCTCACGGCTTAAGCTGTGTGATTTTGTTTTTACACTGAATGGATTTAGTATGCATTTAAAATCGTCTAGCATCTTATTTTGAGCAGCTGAAAAGTAATGCTCAAATGAATCTATCAGAGTTTTGAGATAACCTTGAAAACTTTTCTAAAAATTTTTTCAGAAACCGTTGTTACTAATAAAATAAAATTAAGTATAAACATATGAATATTTGAAGCTGCAAAGAACAAAACTATTCTCCTTTTTGTTCGGCAAGCAGAGTTAACAGCACTGAAGGGCCTTTTTTTCGATTCACGTTCTGCATTCGATGCAGAATACCATTTTTTATAGCTTATTTTAAATAATCAACTGATTTTGTAGCTTATTTTAAAATAAAAAAAGAATTAAGTATAAGCATATGAATATTTGAAGCTGCAAAAAACAAAACTATTCTCCAGGGTTGGCAAAAACCTGGGGTTTTGTACAAAACCCCAACCCACCCGGGTTTTTGTTGGTTTTTCTGGGGTATTTGTGGGTTTTAGTTATTCTTCTGCATATTTGTATATTTAATAATATATGTGTGTACTCATTTAAAAATATACTTATTAAGTTGCATTTTTTAATTACATCTGATCTATTTATTACCAATTAATATTATTTATAATATCAGTTTATAAATTTATTTTATTCTGATATTAGTATTAATACTAATTTCAATAGAAAACTTAAACTATTATCAGAATAAGTTTATTAACTGATATAAAATAATTTTCATACTATTAACAATTCATGTTAATTATTATTAATAGTATTATTAATACTATTATTGACTATTATTAATATTAATAATAATAGTACTATTATAATTAACCTAATGATATTTTAAGTGAGTTCTTATCGCTTTTAAATATACTTTAGTTATCGCAATGAATAAACATTTTATTTTTGTAACTGTAATAATTAAATTGTTATAATAATTAGTAACTATGATAATTAAACTAGCTGGCTTTGCCTACTAACGGGTCTGGTCCTTTAATACGTAAATCTCGAAGCAAACAAACTTCGAACCGGATTCCCACTGCCTATGCCATCGTATAACAGGTTGAAAGCATGCACTACAGGGCCCCTCTTTTTAAACAAATCTCTAATTTAGATGCACATTTCAAACTGTATCTCCGCTGCCTACAACACCATGTAGAAGATGCTATGCATGCACAGGTCCTTCCTTTTAAATAAATCTGTAATTGATATGCAAATGTCGCGCCGAACGTATCTCAAACTAGGTTCTACATATACAGCACTGTATAGTAGGCATACTGCACACACACTATCATGTATAGCGCTATATTCATAACAAAAATATATTTGAACAAAACTTTGTTAAACAAACTATCTGTAGACATATATATCGAGGAAGTGGCATTTTAAGGCAAGAAATTATGATTTTTGCAGAAATTATTACAAAAAATAGCAGTATTTGACACAGCATTCTTTTTTTATAAATTTTTACCATATGTTTTAAGCTAACCTTAGCTTAAAATTTGAAACAGCTACCTTAAAATTTGAAACAGATCAAGCAAGAATTTAAGATTTTTACAAATAATAATAATAATAATAATAATAAATGGTATTTGAGGGAAGGACTGTTTGAATTAAAAAAAGCAGCTAGCAATTATATCTTCAGATCTTGAAGAGCTGCAAAAAGATACAACCACACTGTCATGTTCTATTAAGATTTGGAGAAATTTGATGGAATCAGAAGAATTTAAATAACACAAGGAATTTATGCTGAAATGCTACAAACAGATCATCGGGACCGGAGATTTTTTAGCTAATATAATAAATGCAAAGTTAAGATGGGAAAGGCTTAATTTAATAAAAGAGGAAAAACTGATGAATGGATAATGCAGTATCATTCAGAGTGGTTACCTGCAATATTGCCATTTAAAATTAAAAACAGACTATTTTCCTAAATCACTTTTCTCAAAAAGTATTATGTCACAATTCTCAGCTTCAAAATGGTGGGAAATTCTTAAAGGAAAAATACAGAAAAAGAAAAACGAGCTAGATTCTGATTTTTATAGTTTTTTCCAATCTTTGCATTCTGTTCCATCTAGCTCTGCTTCTAACAAGAGGATTTTTTCTACATTTGGATTCATGTAGTCTAAATTACAGAACAGACTAGATTCAGCAGTGTGAAAAATTAGTAAAAAATTATAAATATTACCATAAAAATTAAAGTGAATGTGACCTTGATTGGTAAACTATAAAAAAGACCAATTATAATAATTAATTATTTTAACTAATAAGAATGTATTTATTAAAATACAACACATTGCTCAGTGGTGCACAAAACAAGAATTTTAATATACATTTGTATAGTTAAAATAAAATAAAACTATCAACGTTTCACGCCGTCTTCAGGAAAATATGATAAAGGAAGGACTAGGTTTGCATCTTGATCGAGAGATAATATTTCTAAAAAATTAAAATCTAAATGAATTAAAAGTTTTAAAATGTTGCCACTTACATGTGAGTAAAAATTAAAATATTGCAACAAAATAAAAAATTTAAGATTTTATGATGTTATGCCATATTTTTGGTATATTGTAAGATAAATTCAAATAAAAATCATAAAATCTTTAAATTTTTATTTCGTTGAAATATTTTAATTTTTACTCACGTGTAAGTGGCAACATTTTAAAACTTTTAATTCATTTAGATTTTAATTTATTAGAAATATTATCTCTCGATCAAGATGCAAACCTAGTCCTTCCATTATCATATTTTCCTGAAGACGCTCGCAGAAGACGGCGCGAAACGTTGATAGTTTTATTTTATTTTAATTATACAAATGTATATTAAAATTCTTGTTTTGTGCACCACTGAGCAATGTGTTGTATTTTAATAAATACATTCTTATTAGTTAAATTTTATGGTGCAACTGTCCTGTATATATTTATAATTATTTTGTATTACATTGTGTAACTTGTTTGAAAGATATTTTTATAAAATAAATTGAAAAAATAAATATTCTGAAATCTGAAATAAACTATCAACTGATTACCACAAATGACTTTTTTTTTTTAAATGTGATTTTGTAAAAGAAACCACTCAGGTTTCGGGTTTAAAAGGAAAATTTGTATTATAGTATTAGGGAAATTTGCAGATTCAGAAATGATTTTTAGCAAAAACCCACTTTTAACAAAAACTCAGGTGGGTTTTTGTTGGTGAACCCGCCCAGAAAAACCCGGGTGGGTTTTTCTGGGCTGGGCCCACCTTGCTAACCCTGCTATTCTCCCTTTTGTTCGGCAAGCAGAGTTAACAGCACTGGAGGGCCTTTTCTATTCGATTCAGAATACTATTTTTTGTAGCTTATTTTTAATCGAATTTTTATAACACATTAAATGCAGAAACATAAAATAAAACAATTCAAACCAAAAATATTATATAGAAAATTGGTACATGTATAATGCGAATATTTAAATAGCTTTGAAATGTATTATTGTATTTGTTCAACCCAGTTGCAGATACATTTATTTTTTACACGCACGAACAAAAATTCCTACACGCTTTTGAAAATTTTCCACTTGCAATATGCTAATTTTTTTTCATGTTTCGTTTATTTTCCTGGAACGCCGCGGAGCCCCTGGAAAGTTCTGGCAGAGCCCCAAGGGCTCCGCGGAGCACACTTTGGGAACCTCTGGTCTACAGAATATAGGGCAAAATTGGGAAATTTCATTAGTGGCCACTGGCCAACAAGACTAGTTTTTCAAGTGGCCACTTTATTTAGAAATACTAAACAATTTATATTTTTTTACTAATTAATCTAAAACTGAATAGCCCAAATAAAAATATTAATATAAACATATTGGGGAAAAAAAGTAGATCATTGATGAAATATAAATAAACTGTATTCTCTCCTTGTTTAAAAAAGTGGCCAGAAGGTGGCTGCTGATAGATAATTTTTCATTGGCCGCTTTTTTTCATTTACTGGCCCTGTAACCAATGGCTAGTGCTAATTTTGTCCTTTACTAAGAGGTCATAATTTCTTTACTGATATATATATCTTTACATTAAGTGGATAGCAAATTTGATCTTATTTAAAGTTGAACCATGTACTAAAAAAGGTTGGGAACCACTGACCTAGAGTATTGCAATTGTGTCTTCTATTTGATTACTGGTTGCACCCAGTTAAATAGTAAAAAAATAAACCACATACCTTAGCTCTTCCCTGGAAGTTAAACGTAAGGACATATTCTCCTTTTCTTGTCTCACTTTGTCGAACTAAGAAAATACCATGACCTATAGGGCCATCTCTCAATACTAGCTGAGCAGCATCGCTTCTGGACAACATTCCATGGAACCATGGATACTCTCGTAATGTGCTGTAAATATCTGGTCCAGCTTCTAAAATATATATATTATATATATAAATAAATAAACAGAAATATAAGAGTTTATGCCAATGGTACTTATAAGAAAAGTATAATGTAGAACAGTCCATTGTAACAAAAAGAGCTAAAAGACCTTAAAAACTATCAAAAAATTTTAAATACCATTCGAAAAAACTTGGTATTTCTTCATCAGGAGCAAAGACATGTTTCTACTATGAAAGCAACAACAAGAATGGTGTTTCAAGATCTTTTAGTTCTTCCTATTTCATACAAATTTCAACTTATGTTCTTTTACTATCACAAAGTTCAGATTTGAATGACTAATAGCAGATAAGTAAAACAATCCTTTGGATACAACAATTTTATTTTTGGAATGAATACTACACAAAGTACAGGAATTCACACAAGCAGATATTCTGAAACAGAAATTTTTAAATGTCTTGAAATATATACAAAATTTGCTGTTCCATGAAAAATTAGCTTGACTATATAAGACTCTACACAACATTTTACAAATAATAAAAAAAAAGAAAAAAAAATACAGTTTTCTCACAGGAACTTTTCTCAAAGAGCAATTTAAAATTTAAAAAAAAAGTTCTTTATAAGATGAATATAACATTTTAATAAATAAAATATAAATAGTTTCAAAATAGATCACTTAGGGACTATGCATATATATCATTATCATTTTAGGGAGAAAGGGGGAAGGGATCTGGGACATGATATTGTAAGATATCTCTAAGGAATGGGGAAGTGGGTTGGTCTTTTGATATCAATATCATTTTAGATCCAAACAAAATTCTCTTTCTATTTGTAACATGGCCTTTATATCAAAATAGTATTTCTTATCTGTTATTTATTTTTATGAAAATATAAAGTTATTAACCCTCTAAGCGTTTGGCCCGTAATATTCCGTACACTAAGCTCCAGGTTTCACTGCAATATAAGCAATGTTTAAGATATTATAATTCTATAAATTTAATGAATTTTCAAAGCATTGAAGAATGATTAAGATTCTCAAGGATTACATTTATATTCCTAAAGAAGATTTTCAAAAGAAGATTTTAAAAACGTTTTTTATGTAATATTAAAATAATCATAGTTTATTAGCATTTAAAACAAAACGCAGAGAAAACAACATTACAATTTTACCCATTTGCAAGACACTCAGAGGGTTAAAATCATTAAATTACCATAAAATTAATACCAAAATATGGAATACCTTAACGTTTGATATTCCTATTCTTTTACATATGTATATGCATACATAATCACTATTTAAGAAATCATATGTGAATGAACCCTTATGTTTACTAATTAATAAAGAAGGTTTTCGCCTCTGAGACGTGGTGGAGGTAGGGTGCTTAGGTTTGGTGACCCCATTTACTTGTTGTTGCTGCAGGTTGCAGCCGTTTGTTTCTTGTGTCCGCGTGGCCTTTATTTTTGCTTGCAAAGTGTGTGCTCCTTTTGCGCTTATATATATTACTGTTTTTATATATTGTCATTTGTTGTCTCACAGTGCATTTTATCCTCTGCATAGGGTTGCAGTGGGTGTTTTGTTTTATTTTTGTTAATTATGCCTTCGTCCTTTATTATAACAGATGCCAGTGTAAATGATTCTGCGTGCTTCGTTCAAGAAATTCTCACCCCATCTCAACAGGTTGCGTTTGCGTTTGCTAACGGAGTTTCTAAAGTATGTATATTCCTGGAACCGCTGGATGGTAATATTCCGAGGAATAAACCGCTAGCTCTAAAAACGGAAGATAGCATTTTGGGCCTTAATGCGCCAGTCAATATTCGATTTGCTAGGTCTGGAAAACTTTTGTTGGAAACGTCAGATGGGGCATGTGCCCAAGCTATTGCTGAAATTAATAAAATACTAAACGTTCCAGTCAAAGCCTCCATTAAACAAGAAACCATCACTTCGAGATTCGTGCTACATAATATAGATACTAGTGTTCAATTGGAGGACTTAGGCAAGGAGATTCAAGCTGAAAATCCAGTTAAAGTTAAAGAGCTGCGCCGCTTTACAAAAAAAGAAAATTCTTTAACTCACCCTACCGAGACTGTCCTGGTAACAATCTATGGCACGTCACTCCCCAGCAGAATTAAGTTTTTTTATATGATTGAGAAAATTCGACCATTCTACGATAGACCCCGCCAGTGCCTGAACTGTTGGCAATTTGACCATGCCACTGTACACTGTAAGAATGAAACCAAGTGTCGGAAATGTGGTGCCAAACACGCTTCGGCCACCTGTAGTACCACTGAACTTAAGTGCAGCAACTGTCACGCCCCCCACCTAGCATCTGATCAAAACTGTCCGGCCCGTTCAAAAGAGATGGACTTTCTTAAATACAAGACTGATAATCATCTTTCAATCACCAAAGCCAGGAGACGATATACCAAATCTTCCAAATCAAAAAATTACACAGAAGCGGTTAAAGACGCCGAGCCAGGCCCAACCTCAACTTACATCACTAAAGATGATTTTCAAAAATCAATGGAATTGTATTTACAGCGCACCCAAGAGTATATTTTGCAGGTGCTACAACAACAAACAAATATATTTTTAAAAGCTATTGAAGGCTTGGTACCTACCTTGATGGCGGCCTGTGCGGTCAAATCTCATAAAACTAGCAGTTCCAAAGAGACTTCTGTTACCTCCCCCTCCAAAGTTTCCCAGAAAATAAAAAACAAAAAGTTACCACCCAGTTGTCCCTCGACAACTCTAACGTGGGCTATGTCCAGGAAAGTGTCCAGCTGTGCGGGAACATGTTCGCTTCATCCCAGAGCTCAGTGGATGATCCTGGCGATGCAGGTATGGACTAATTTTTCTCCTGTTTTATTTTTGTGTTTCTATTCATGTTTTGTGTCTTTCCCTGGGTGCTCGTGTTTATGTTATTGGATTTCTAGCAGCTTCTCCAGTATCCCTTACTATCATGCTTCCGTATGCAGAACCGTTTACGTTGATCCAGTGGAACGCTAGGGGCGTTAGAAACAAATCCCAGTGGTTAAAGTGCTCCCCCTTTTTTAAGGCGGATGTTTTTGTGTTTCAGGAGACTTTTCTTAAGGGGGGCGACTCTTTTGCCTACCCGGGTATGGTTGTCTATCGGGTAGATCGAGACTGCCGAGGAGGTGGTTTGCTCACCGCGGTGAGTAATTGCCTTACTTCTGCTTTGCTAGACTTGAATGTTTCTAATTCCCACGGTGTTGAGGCCCTTGGGGTTCGTATTTGGTTGGCTAGACATTGGGTGACTATTGTCAATGTATACGCTCCTGAGGGAAGAGTTAGCGAATCCTGGCTTCAGAGGCTTACGAATAGTATCCATCCCCCCTTTCTCGTTCTCGGGGACTTTAATCAGAAGCATCATGTATGGGGTTGCTCCTCTAATTCTTCTGGCGCTGACGAGATTCTTTCCTGGCTGCTTAGTAACGATGTCTGTATCTTAAACACTAATCAGCCTACTCATGCTGTTCCTGCTGGAATGCCCTCCTTGATTGATCTGTCCTTTGCTAGTCCTGACCTATTTCGTATCACGGACACCTATGTCCATCCCGATTTGTACGAGTCTGATCATTGGCCTATTATCCACAAAATAAATTATGGTACCACGAAACAGTTTTACTCTTATCAGTTGGGGGGCCGTCGAGGCCAATATCAATCAAAATCTGGATTCCAGTGATTTTTCCTCGATCGAGCTCTTTCATAATAAGGTGAGGGATGCGATCTTGAACAACTCTTTCAAGTACAAGGTACAGCGGCGGGACAACCCTCCCTGGTGGGACTCTCATTGCTCTTGGCTTCTTGGCCAGAAGAGGAAGTTCCTTCGGCTCGCTAGAAATACTTTGTCCAGAGACCATTGGATCTCCTACAAGGCTTTTGCTGCTCATCTCAGGCGGTATATGAAACTCCAGGACCGGGAGTACTGGGGTGGTATGTGTGAAAAGGCTGCCAAGGGTTCTGTTTACCACATAATAAAGGCTCTGGGGAAAAGAAGTAGCCCGAAATCAAATTATCTACTGACTGATGAGGCCGGCGAAATCTTGGACAAGAGGGATCAAGCCAATGCTTTTGTTGATCAGTTTAGCAATGCCGATAGCCTCCATAGTATCCCCTACGATTTGAGTCCTACCGAAGATCTCTGGGATAAGCAGATTACTGTTGATGAGTTACTTCGGGCTATACAGTTCACAAAAAACTCTACTCCTGGTGAAGATGGCATCCCGGCTCATGTGTTTAAAGCCCTTTCTAACAAGAATATCGATAATTTGTTAACCCTTCTCAACGAAAGTTTCATTTCGGGAAATATCCCGAACAGCTGGAAGTCTGCGATAATTCTGCCAATTTGGAAGGTGGGAAAACCCAGGTGTTCTCTTAGTAGCTACCGTCCCATTGCCCTCACAGCAGTGAGCTGCAAAATTATGGAGCGCATCCTTCTGAAACGTATTCTTGACTGGATAATGCCTCGCTAGATTTTCCATGAACGTCATTTTGGCTTCATTCCTAACAGTGATTGTTCCAAAGCTCTCCATCTATTCTACACCAATGTCAAGCAGGCCAGAGCGGAGAAAAAGTTTGTCTTTGCGGTTAAATTAGACATTCATGCTGCGTACGATTCCATCTGGAGGGATAGGCTTATTTATAAGATGGCGACGATCGGTGTTGCTGGCAGGACCGCCCTGTGGATCTCGAAGTGGATTGGTATTAGAAGTATCAAAGTCAAGTGGAGAGGTGTTTTTTCCCGCCCGGCGCGGTCCTACCGTGGCATGCCTCAAGGGAGTGTCCTTTCTCCGATTTTATTTATGATCTTCTTGTGGGACCTGTTCGACGTTATTGATTCTGGGGTACAGATCATTGTTTATGCGGACGACATCATCCTGTATGTGTCAGATCTCTTGCTGGATAAAGCCCTCGCCAAACTTCAGGATATTTTAAGCAGGCTTAGTACTTGGTATTCCCATTGGAAATTAGATCTTCGTCCTGACAAATGTGCAGCCATCAACTTTTCTAAAAGCAAAGTTTCTCTTCCTCAAAACCTTCGGCTTCATGGATCGGACATTCCGTGGTTGACTTCTGTTAAAATATTGGGCGTTATTTTTTCTCCAAACTTATCTTTTAATGAACATATTGAGTATATTCGACAAAAATGTCTGAAGCGCCTGAACCTTTTGAAAGCTATTGCCAGTCCTCGCTGGGGCATGAAAACGACCGATCTCATTCCTCTTGTCAACTCTCTAATTCGGGGTATCATAGACTACGCCTGCCCGATTTATGGAAATGCTGCTCCCTCGGTTCTGGGTAAGCTTGACGTGGTTTATAATGCTAGTCTCCGTTTTGCTACTGGTTTACCGAAATGGACCCCCCTCTTCAAGCTCTACCGGGAGACTAATCAAGCGCCTCTCAAGTTCCGTCGCTCCTATCTCTCCCACTCTTTTTACCTCCGTTGCACGTCTGCTGTTAATTTCAATCGGCCTGGCCCTGCTTATCTCCCCGAAAACTTTTCATGGTCTTATGGCTACACTGTTGTGACTCTGGATATGCTGCTCAGTGCCTAATGGCCGTCGGGGAATATTACGGATTATTATGACATCATTGTGGATAAACTTCCATTTCAAATGAAAAACCTTCCTGCCGCCACTATCAGTCAATGCTTCAATTTATACATAAGTGAGCTCCAGCAGGATCGCCACTGCTGCATCATTGCTACTGATGCCTCGAAAACTGATTCCCAGACGTCTATTGCAGGAGTTAATATCACGGACAACATTTCCAGAGCTCATCTCGTCCATTATATGAATTCTGTCTTCACGGCCGAGGTCTAAGCCATTAATCTGGCCCTCCAGCTTTTTCTTAATCGTTTGGACAGCTATGTCATCTTAACGGATAGCAAGTCTGCTTTAGTGGCCCTTCAACTTCTCACTTACAAATCTCCTGCGGTGATTCTACACCTTTTTCATACTCTGGTTAGCGTTCGGCCCAATGTGAAGAAAATTACCCTTCTGTGGGTCCCCGGACATGTTGGTATTTTGCCGAATGAAAGGGCGGATTATCTGGCTCCTAATGGCCCTTATGAGATTCACCCCTACGGTGGTGTGGCCCCCGACGATCTTAAGAAGTGTTTACAAGACCAGCTCTACGCTAATTTCCAGCGTTGGTGGGATGAGAGTAAATATGCCATCGATTCTCAATACCTTGGCCCTAATATTTACGAATGGACTAAAAACAGAAGAGAAGATGTTTTTACCGCACGTTTTAGAACCCAAACTGCTGTCACGGATGCTCGCTTACATATTTTCAAGTTTAAGAATTCCCCCACGTGTTCGCTGCGTTCTGAGGAGGATGGGACGGAGGCCCACTACATTTTCAGATGTCGTGTTTTTGATGCTGAACGGTCTATTCTTCAAGACGCTATGGCTTCCTGAGCAGGGTTGGAAAAAAATCATGATTTTTTTAAAAAAATCAAAAAAATCTGATTTATTTGATTTAAATCAGATTTTTTTGATTTAAATCGGATTTATTTGATTTTTTTAGAATCCTATATTTAATTACTGTGTTTTTATGTTTTTACAATACATGAAACAGTTTTTATAATAAATAACTAAAAAAGAATAAATAAATATTTATAATTCATAAAAATATTATAAGAAATAATTATATAGTTAAGAAAATATTATTTTCTAGTTACTGATTGGTACTAAAAATTAAACATCTAGGCTTTAATCTAAAGCCATTCTATTATTTTGTAATTGAATTGTGCATACTAAATAACAAATAAGTAATAAATTTAAATATGTTGTAAATGAATAGAAACTGGCAAAATTTAAAAAACAAATTAAATACAGTAGACTCCATCAAATCCGCTGCCCTAATATCCACAACTCTCTAAAATCTGTGCATAATTTACAGATGTAAACAATGAAGCTCTCAGGTCAGGTATAAGGACAAAATTTGACTTTTTTATTTTTATATCAATTCTATGTATATTTTAATCTGTAACTTTCATTAATATTGCTAAATTCATGCTCTTTCATGAAGGAAGAATAAATTTATTTCTGAAAAAAATTCAAGGTATTGCTAATATCAGTGGTGATCACAATCTTTTTGCAAAATGCATTTATACATTCATCAAGCTTTTTTTTTTATTGTTGAGATTGGTTAAACCTGAAATAAAACTTCTATATTTTATGATATTGATGTGAATTAGTAGTGCACCTTTATGGGGCAAGTTCCATTGAATAATTTAGGAATTTATGCATGTCATCTTTATAATAAATATTTAGTTATACATTATTGATTATTTACTTCATCTTTGTTGCTTTCAATATTTTAATCATTTTTAATTATCTAAATTTTTATTATTATAGTTTATTAACTTACATAATTGTTTTAATATTTTACTATATTATAAACATTCATTAACTTCAGTTGCATTATTAATTACAATCAAATTACTGTTTAAAAATGTAAACAAACCCATGACCAGAAATCCACAAAATTCTAAAATCCACACGTCTGGTCCCAAGCTGTGCGGATTTGAGGAAGTCTACTGTATTCATTTAATGCAAGCTATTTATTAAGGGATAAAAATCAGAATTAATTCTATATTTCTTAAGTAAATAGGAAAAAATCAGGGATTTAATTGTTTGAACAAAAACACTAATTTAGAAGCTTTGTCTACTCCTAATTTATTATGAAGGCTTGAATGAACTACTCCAAAAGAAGAAAATTGTCTTTTTACTCCAGTAGATGAAGCCACGGTTGTTGTTATTTGGTAACTAATTTCAATTTCGTTGATTCTCTCTTTACCTCCCATTACATAAAAGGATTTCCGCCAATCATAATCTGTCATAATATCAGAAACTTTTTTCTCAAGCAATGGTAATTTTTGGAATGGGCCGTTTTTTGCTTGAAAATGTGCTACAGTGGTGAGAAAATTTAGACAATCTTCTTTAATGAATGCCAAATCTTCATTATTTTTCCTTACATTAAGTTTCATTTCATTTTGATTTAAAAGAAAGAACCTTAATAATACTCCAGCAAAATGACAGCCATTAATAGTTTGTTCATATCTTGCTTTAAATTTTGTAATTATATCGTTATCTAATACATTTTCTAACTTTTTACCCAAAATTTTCCTTTGATATATGCATTCATGTGAAATTGCAGAAAATTGATTTAAATCAAATGATTTTTTTAAAAAAATCAGTTGATTTAAATCTAGATTTAAATCTTGATTTAAATTAGTTGATTTAAATCATGCCAACCCTGTTCCTGAGAACTCTTACCTTGATAGTTGGAACGACTTGTGGTTCTGCTTAAATTCTAACCCTCGATGCTTTCGGCTTTTCGTTGATCTCTTCCTCGGGAGCGGAAGATTCTAGTCACTTTTTGCCTTTCAACTTTGTCATGGCTGCTGTTTATTTCTTGTTCTGCCTTGTTTTGGTGCTGTTGAGTTGCATAGGTCCTGGTTAGTTCGGGTTTTGTTTTTTATTTATTGTGTTGCGTCTGGTTTTGGGCCGGGGATGTGTTTTTTGCTGGTTACCTTGCTTTTGTTGTTGCGAGTTGAGGTTGTATCTTCGGTGTTGTGTGGATGCGTGTTGTTCGATGTAGTTTTCCAGTGATCATTTGAGGTTATGCCGGCGGATAGCTGTAGTGCCTACCTCAAAGCCCAAATAACAAAATAAAGAAGAATGTTGGGGACAATTTCTATCTCCCCCTCTTCTTTCTCCTCCATGCAGAACAAATGCAAGAAGGCATTACTATTGTTGAATGTGTAATGTAATAAAAAGCTATTACAAAATACTTTTAAACAGTAACTATTTTTTTAGATGTTATTTGATATAAAGTTATTTCATACATAAAGTGATATTTTATTGATTTATCTTCATTTGAATCAAGAGAGCATGCAAAAAACAAGTATAATCATTTGTGTATAATCACCCCAAACAAAAGAAATAAATTCGAAAAATCAAAAACGTTTTAGACATTGATAACGACATTACATTAGGGGGAAGGGTTAGAGAGATAACATATATCAGTAGGGGGTACAAAATTACTAAAAAGTTAATAATGTTTTATATGCACAGCCCCTTTTTTTAGTTTCTGGAACATACCACCTCACTAAGCCAAAATCAGTGTTAATCTAAGGAGGCCCAAGCATAGTAATTTTTAATTATAATCACCTTGTATATAACATTTTATTACTAAATTTAAATAAATTTAAAGAGGATTTATATTAATTTTTATACATTATTTAGCTTTTAAGAACAAATTAATTGAATTCCTATACAAATCTATAATATGTTAACAAACAATTAGGTTAGCAAACATTGCATTTTTGAACAGATTAAATTTGTTAACTGATCACACACTATCATTTATTCTAAGATACTAGGGATATATGATTTTTTTAAAAATAAAACCAAAAGAATTTCAATTGGGCATACATTTTGTCAAAAACTAAAGTAGCAGTTTATTATTCTACTTTTTTATGCAATATTTTATTTTAAATTTGATTTCGAGATACTGTTAGAGGTAGTGTGACAAATTCTGTGAATTTCATTCATATAAGGCAATCTTCTTTTTCAATCTTAAATCTTCAATTCAATCTAGTAATATGACAAATAATGCAAATAATCAATGAAAACTCATTCCTTCATACCTACCTTGTTCACCTTGAGCAGGAGATTCGGTGCTTCCAGCAGTGGCAGACTGTGAAGTTGAAGGAGCGACAACTCCACGTGGAGGTAAATCAGGAGGGGGATCAGGACTAGCATCAGAAGTACCTTCATCATTCTCTACATAGAAGATATTAAATGAATGAGCATAAAATAATTCATGATTAACATTTTAAACGCCGCAATATGATCGAAAGGTAACACAAACTATTTATTGGTAAAAATCCCATTAAAACTCAAATATAAGCATTATGAGTAATTTTTTTTCTCTGAAAAAAATTTTTGTGTATGATTTATAACATGTTCCAAAAATGGAACATTGGAGGGAAACACTTCGTTTTTTCACATGTTTTTATAAAATATGATTAACAACATTTAAATTAAAATCTCGATTTCTGTGCAGAATTTTTGCATGATTATAGATTATGTATAAGTATTTTTCAGTAATAACACAGGTTAAGCAAGAAAATTGGCAGGCTTCACCCATCGAGCCTCCGTTTGACTCAGGATACCAGCAACTATTCCAGCAAAAATGCTCAAGACGTCACAAAACATTTACAAAAAAGCTTCACCACTTGCTTAAAAAAATTATTGCATAGATGAAAGGCAGTACTTACTGTAGAAAATCATCTTTACAATTATTTATCAAAATTAAAAAAGAAATATATACAAAAAATGTAATGGAAAATAATAATAATGTCTGTACTACAATTTACAGCAAAATAATCAAATAAATCAAAATCTAAAAAATACAAAAGACAAAAAATTACCAAAAATTTTATATATTATATATATACATCGTCCTTAATTTTTGAGGCCTACATTTAATCTAATATCCACAATAGTTAGGGAAGCATTTCTCATGTAGTCTTTTTTTTTCACACTCAAAGTATTTTTGTAGTGTTCTCCTGGCATACAACACATTTTCTTTGTGTTGATGGCACAAGATAATGTAATTGAAAATGTCAATGCATTCCTTTTCGGAATCATCTGCTAATTCTTAAAAATATTCTAGTGACTCTTCTACTGTTCGAAATGGATTTGAAAGAGACATCTGGTCTGTATGAGGTAATCTAACTGAAAAAAATCGCAAAGTAAATTAAAATAATATGAATTCCTTATCACGTTGCTTTCCAAAGTCACCTCTTACATTCTAGCATATTAGAGTCATAAACAACGTCTAACTGCAACAAACAAACATGTTTGCTTCATCAGTTGTGCGTAATCCACTTCAGATGGGAGAACGAGTGTGGGAGAGAGAAGGGGGGGGGGGGGGGGGGGTAAGGGACAGGGTGTGGAGTGGGGGGGGGGGGGGAAGAAAGTATATCAAAGTTATAACCCTCTTTTGTCATACTTACTAAACCACCTCGTATTTGGAAACTTATCAAAATTTTCATGTACCGCAACCAAAGGACTTTATCATGTTAAAAAATATAGCTTTACACGCCAATGTTCCATTTTTGGAACATGCACATTTCTTTAAAAAAATAATAAAAAAATAAAATAAATAAATAAAAATCAATCTTTTTTTTAATAACTTATGTTCTACTATTAAAATGATTATTTTTACTTTATCTCACTTAGTTATAAAAATATTTGTTAAATTTTGAATTTTATATGAATTTGTGAAGTTTGCCTAACAAAAAGTCTAAAAAAAGGCCTAAATTACGATTTTTTTCCTAGGGCATGATTTATTTTATCAATGTAATATCGACGCCAAAAAATCAATCCATACTTTCTTTTTAAATACTAATTTTTACAGAGCAATTCGAATAACAATGTAATTTTTGCAGAATTTTGAAGTTGATGTTCCATTTATGGAACATTGGCGTGTAAAAGGTTAAAAACAAATAACAATGAGAACAGTATTTTTCTTAAATATTGTATTTATCCATATAAAATATGGGGGAGAGGGGGCAAAAGTAAACAGCACATATTTAACTCAGTTAAAGTGAAATTTCAAAAATAAAAAAAAACTGTTAATTGATGGCTGCATCGGTACCATCTTTTGGGTATGGTACGGACTGGTGAGATATGAAATGCAGCCACATCCAAGTGGTATGTCCAGAGTAGTTTTGAAGGCAACTACATAAAAATTGTATTCAAAACAATTCATTGTATGCCCCCCAACAGAAAAGTAACGCCTTTTTTAAAATCTAAAGTTACGAGTTTTGCTTTAGCTATACAAAATAAAGATACGATTTTATAGAAAAGTATATTAAGCAGCTAATAGTAAAGGATTAAATTACTCTTTTAAATAATAACCAGCTCTATGGGAATTTTTTTCTTTTTTTGAAAGACATGTCAAATTTTACTTAAATTCTGATATTTGGACCAAAAGAACAGACTCAAGTATTTTTTTTTTTTTTTTTTCAGTTGTAAAATTTATGCAGTTGGAGTTGATGTACTAGCATAAAGGCAACTTTTGGCACCAACCCACTTTTGAAAAAAAAAATTTTTTTTTTTGGCCCCACTATAATGTTTATTGCTTGAATAAATGTCAACAGATCTTAGAACAGCACAGATTAAATATATCTTATACTTAATCTATTAAAAGGGGTGGCTAGTTTCTAGTTGTATATCTCACAAGGTTAGAAGATATGTCTTAGGTTGATTTCTTTATGATAGCATAAAGCACCTGAACAGTAGCAATTGGCTTCATTTTCCCAGAGGAGCTCATCATCTTGCATTATCTCCTGAGATTTCCCTAATTTTTACAACCAAAATTTTATTACTTGATGATTTTGCCCTGAATCACACAATCCTCTGATGAGTACAAACCTGCATTAGATTTTTGGGAACTTGACAACATTAAAATGCATACTTTTCCACAAGTTTAATTTTTATTTTAAGCATATACATTAAATTATAGAGCTGGTGAAGAAAATGGGCTAGGTATACACATGTGCAAGTCACACTGTTATAAAAGTAAGTTTTAGTTTCAGATGATTTTAAGTACAGTCGAACCTCGTTATAACAAACTTCAAGGGAATGAAGTTTTTGTTCACTATATCCGGTGGTTCGCTATATCCAAATCGTTAAAAAATGTTATAATTTACAAAATATGTATATAATTACCTGATATCTATATGTTCTATAATGATATATTAAGAGAAAAAAAAACGTAAATTCTATAAGATATGATCATTAATGAATTAAATTGACTAAAACTGATTACAATAAACTGGCACAATATATTAACTACAAAAGGAAGACAATAGAAATACAGTAAAGTGACAATTATCTAAACATTCGAGACCAACCCTAGTTCAGATAAATGTTAGGATAAATGAGCAAACAATTTAAGGAATAATCCTGACTAAACTAAAATCTTTACTCTTTATCCAGGCTTAGGATGACTAAAACTAATTACTATCGCGTTAAAAACCATTTTGCTTTTATTTTGCTTGTTTACTTTTTTATCATTGAAATTTTCCTTTTTTCATCATCTTGTGAACTCTAGAGATATAATTTAATCAACAAAGCTTTAGATTATTGCTTGCTTCAAAGAAGACTCTCTTTTCAAAGCTCTCTTGCCATACCTCGAATTACTTTTAAATACATTAGTTAAATTTATTATACAGGAGTACAGTAATACATTAGACAGGAGTAAGGAAAATAACTGACGTGTGGGCATTATTGCATCTGTAGAATGACTACCATACAAAAGAAAGAATGCAGGTTTAACTACTCTTTAATAAAAAGTCATTAATTATCGTTAATTTGCACCATGCTTTACTAGCCGGCATGCTTTTTCTTATAAAATTGGAGTCTAAAACCTTTTTTCACATTAGTGAAAAAGTAAAAAGAGAAAAAAAAAAAATCATGGTCGACTAGAAAAAATGTTCATTATAACCGATTCTTCAAATTCCGGAGGTTCGTTATAAAAGGATAAAATAGCATTAAATACAATAAGAAAGGGGCAGCACCAAAATTTGTCCATTATATCCGGGAGTTCGTTATAACGGGGTTTGATTGATATAATTAGAAACCAGTGAAATTAATAGGTTCTGTAAATATATTGTTTAATTAAAATATATATATCAGTGATGCACAACCTTTTTACCAGAGAATTGTTTCCCACCAGTTGATATTTGAAAAGAGTCATTTGTTTTATTTAATAGTAAAGATTTCGTCATAACTAGAAGGAAAAATATTCTGCATAAAAATAGTGATTTCTTTGTGGCCCGCGGGCCAAAGGTTGTGCACCGCTGATATATATCATATATATTATAAAGCAGAAGTTCTGAAACTTCCAAACGAGTGTTTTCAAAAACTACCCGATGGATTTTTTTGCCGATTGTATCATTCGATAGGAAATATTTTTCCGAAGGTTTATGATTCAAATTTATAGGGATAACTCTGATTTTTCGTAGTAAATTTCGTATTTTTCGGTTATTTTTGACAAAAGGGTTGCCAGTAGCTGTTTTTGGCAAAAATTATCATTACTAAACAAATTAAAAATGATATATCTGTTAGAAATATTACAAACATCTTGCAAATAAAAGCAGAAAAGAACTATTGATAATAATAATAATTAATAATAATAAAGAAAAACCATTTAATTAGGCATGATATTATAAAAAAAATATTTATCTTAAAAATAAAAGAAATATTGGTAACGCTTAAAAAATAACTTAACGTGAAATATTACATTTGATGCAGCATTTGGCGACTTATCCTTGCCTTAGAATAAAAAAAAAAAAAAAAACTTGAAAATTTGATTAAATGAATTTTGAACGATATTTATTCTCCTTTTTATTATTTCCTTTCTCTTTTTTATCAAATTTCGATAGTATATAGTTTACTCCAGAAAAAGGCAGCTCTGATTATAAAAGTAATTGTGAGTTATATATTTGTTTCTATGAGATTTTTTTTTTACTTTTGTCGGCAAAGAATTAAGCCAAAAATGCATATGTCTAACATTAGGTCGCAATAATGTTGTTTTTTCCAAAAGAAGATAATTTTTGGAGTATATTTTAGTATTCAATTGTAAATTCAATAAACATAAGTTAGTATTTTAAAAATTGTAATCAAATATTTAAATTTTAGCTTTAGTGTGAAATTCTGCCACACACATATATATTGTAAAATAATGTCATTCTTTTTCAAAAGCTTTTCACCGCAATTTTGAAAATTGTGATCAACAAACATACTTTTTTGTGCCATTTTGTCAAATTCTCTTCCAAGGAAAATTAGTTATAAAATTTACAAACTGAACAAGGAAATCTATGCAATTGAAATGAAATTTATGCATTTTCGCATTATTACTATTGATAAATTCCACATTTTGAAATAAAAATAGCCTGCTGAAAAAAAAAAAAAAATGGCACAGATGTCATATATGCACCACATTGGCGCGATTGCAACAAAATGTCGATTTATTAATATACTATTTACTCTTATTTATTTTTTTAAATGATGTAAATTGTTTTATTTTATAATTATTAAGAAAACATTTATTTATTTTTATTTCCTTTTTAAAATAATAGAAAACAATTAAAAAATATATATGTAACTGACATTTTAAAACAAAATTTTCGCCAAATTGGCGTAAAAAAGGAAAAAAAATGCACAAATGTGGTGCACAAAAGGCATTTGTGCCAAAATATTTTACAAGTCTGTTTTAATTAGCCATTTCTTCTTCAATTAAATGTTTATTTACTTTATAAATTGTATAAATTGTTTTGTTATATACTTATTAATTAAACTTTTTTCATAGATTTTTATTACTATTTAAATAAAATTTTAAAATGAAAACAATTAAAAAATATATATGTAACTGACATTTTAAAACGAAATTTTCGCCAAATTGGCATAAAAAAGGAAAAAAAATGCACAAATGTGGTGCACAAAAGGCATTTGTGCCAAAATATTTTACAAGTCTGTTTTAATTAGCCATTTCTTCTTCAATTTTCTTCATATTTTTCCTGTGTTAGATAATATTTAAAATGATAATGGACTAATGTTCAATAATTGAGCACCGCCAAATAGCATATTTACTATATTATTGAAAGTTTTATTGGCACAGATATTATATATCACCGAGGTAACTAATAGACTTTAAATTGACATTACTTTGTCTGAGATATATTAACCCGACTATTAATATTTATTTATAAATAAAATGTTTATTTACTTTATAAATTGTATAAATTGTTTTGTTATATACTTATTAATTAAACTTTTTTCATAAATTTTTATTACTATTTAAATAAAAGAAAATAATTTAAATATACACATGTAACTGGTATTCGAAAACAATGTTTCCGCTAAATTAGCATAAAAAATTATTGCGCCAAACTCGGTGCATATGACATCTTTGCCGTTTTGTTTATATATTAAGGAGATTTCTAGATCATCAATGAGATCATAGAAAATTTGTCAGATTATTTTATTTGAGATTATTAAATTTATGGTTTTTCATTATGAAACAAACGAAGAAAAGAAAATTTACTATTGATGCAACTACAGAATTAACGACTGCTTGGCGTTATTTTTATTTATTTTTTTTTTTAATTGAAAATTCAATATTTTAATTATTTGTTTAATTTTTTTGTTTACATTATTATAAATATTTTTTCATGTTTATAAACGCATCACCTTGGCACGTTTTTTTTAAATCTGACATCAGTTTGACAAACACTGCGTTTTTAAATACCAGTTGCATGTTATATTATTTTTAATTATTTTCTATTATTTTAAAAAGGAAACAATAATAAATAAGTGAAGTTTAATTAATAATTATAGAACAAAACAATAAAGAAAGAAAAAATAAAGAAAAGTAAAGAAACAAAGTTTATTAGTAAATAAACAACAACAACCAGATTACCACGCAATCCATACATGACACCTGACCAAAATATTATTGGCTATATTATTATTTATATTTTTATATATTATTTGGTACTACTTGATTATCCCATCGACCAAAAAACTGCAGCCAAAATAAAAGATTAAATGTCAATAATAGATGATCGTAAATGCCACATTCATTTGAAATTAAACATATTACATGCGTTTTTTACGTCATTAACTACTTTTTAATTTGACGTTTTATTTGTATTTCTATTAATATTTTAGTAATTTATCGATTCTTTGGTTATTTAAAATAAAAGCTATATTCGTTTGTATAATATGGTGAATCGTTTTGCAATATGTATAATTTGGCAAAATTGATCTATGGAATAATAAAGTAGTACCTATTATTTATTAAAATTCTATCTGGATATTTAAGTTGACAGAACTGGCGTACTTTTCAAGTCTCCGTAGAGCTGTCATTAATTCTGTGTTTTAGCCTTATTATGTATTTTTCATCTGTACACTGTAAAAAAAAAATCTGCAAAGGTACTAAACCTTTTCTAGGAAACTGGGATTCCACGAACTTTTCCTGTAACGGTAACAGCAAAAATTCAAGTTTTAGAATCGATTACATGATTTTTTCCTGTTATCGTTATATGAAAAATTTTTGGAATCCCAGTTTCTTAGAAAATGTTTAATATCTTCACAGATTTTTTTTACAGTGTAGTTATTTTACTATTCCTAAAAAAGCAATATTTGCAATGTGCAGGAAAAATATTCGGAATATCAATGATATAGAATTAAAAAATATATATATTTGCAATTAATTTATCAATCATTCAGGTTAAAAAAAATACTTTAAAATTGGCTAAGAAAAAAATATACATTAAATACCCACAGTAGGAAATTTTGTTTTTGATGTTTACGAGTATGTTGCAGTTTTAAATAACATTAAGCCCTATCAACAGAATTTTATCAAAAATTAACTATTAAATACTACTTCATTATCCCATAGAACAAGAAAAAAAAGTATCGCCAAGATTAAATGCCAATAATAGATGATTATAAACTTCACTTTCATTTGACAATAAACACGAAATAAGTCTGATACATTTGTAACAAATCGTTATAAGAAATACTAATGTTTGACGCCAAAAATCATAATGGAATTGATTACAAGCTGAAGGTTTATTTTTCTACAAAATTTAGCATCAAGATTATTCCCGATTTAACAGTTACATGTTTGCAACTGCAGGGCTGCCACAGGCGACTATTTTTTAACTCTAACTGGCACCACTTTCTTTAAACAGAAATCCTTAACATACACTTTGACAACATTTGCAAGTAAAATTTATTTTGAAATTTATATTAGAAAAATAGTGGTGCGAACGGAATATAAAAATAGTCGCCTATGGCAGCCCTGCAACTGGTTTAAAAAAAATGAAGAAGCAGTGAAACTGATGTAATTTTAATTTTACCCAAATAATTCAGCTTTAAAACACACCTTTTATGCTTCATTGTTCTAATAAATATATAAGTTAAACACTTTTTTATATTTTTTTGCTATGTACTTTTCTGGAACAGACCAAGGTAGATAGAAAACTGTAGTAGAGTTGCCAGAAGAGGGCAGTTATTAAAAAATGTAATGCAACATGCAATAAGATTGTATTTAGGCTACCAGATCTGCACATAGTGCAAGTTGATTCGGGAGTTTAAGAACTAACAAATGATAATAGGCTATTTGAAAATTAATAGAGTTTGATAATCATTGCAATGCTTTCTAACAAAATAATATGATGAATAGAGAACATTTTGATTCCTGCTGTCACAACGGTCTCATTTTCATATCAAACTCTACTATAAATGATCATATAAGAGAGATGGTACTTAATTACCCAAATTTTGTGCAAGGCATACAATAGTGCAATATCGCAATGACATTGGCACTAACAATGTTTTCAGCATTGCGGAAGGACATTCCAGGTGATGGTCTACACTGCTTTAAAAAAGAAATTTCAAATCACCATTCTGTTTGAGTCAAGATTTGTTTGGAAACATGGACCAGTGCAGCGGGCATAGCCTGCTAGTATATATATATATATCATTATATCTCATTAAAAAATAAACATTTCAATTAGATGATAATACACAAGAATAAAAATTTGCAGTTCAAATTTAATATCAGCATCATTTTCAAATTTTTATTCCTAATTCTATAAAGATTTGGGGAAAAATGTACAAGCCATAATTTTTTCCAGATTAATATAATAAATTGCTGGTTAAAATAGCATAAGTTATCACATTTCTTCACCCACTTCGAAATCCATAGATACTACGATTTATTTACTAATTGAATAATTATGCTAAAGTTTATCTAACATGATTATGCATGTAGCGTTTGCTGCAGTTTCAAAAATAACCTTAAATTTATTCTGTTCAACTGATTCCAATATCAGACCCGATACTATGATCAATAACAATTAGTTGGATGAATTAGTCCTTTAGAATTGTTCGGGATGATTCAGTCGATAGAACATTAGCAGCTCTAGTCCAGATATCTCTACTTTGAATCCTAGCTCGGACTTTTTTACCCATTTGCAAATTTATATACTTTACAGGGGTGATTCTGGATGAATTTTTTTTTTTTCGGAAATTCGCATCGCATTTTCGGAAATCGGCGGAGTGGGGGGGGGGGGGGGAGTCCCGCCCCCTCCAGCGATTTTCGGACAGAATCGGCGTTTTCCCGCTATCTTCAGACGAAAGCAGCAATATTTTAGCAAAATAGGCGGTTTATTGCAATCTTTTGCCGAAATCGGCGGTTTTTCTGCGATCTTTTGACGAATTCGGCATTTTCCCATGTTTTTTTAAGTGAAATCGCCGTTTTTTCCGACGATCTTTAAACAAAATTTACATTTTTACACGATTTTTTCTCAAAAACAGCATTTTAATCCTGCAATCTTCTGACAAAATTGGCGTTTTTTCCGTGATCTTTTGATGAAATCTGCGTATTTTTTCAAATATTCTTTTGACAAAATATTTTAAAGTGATCTTTAATCAAAAACGGCGTTTTTTCCCGCGACCCTTTAACGAAATCAGCGTTAAATCCACAATCTTTAGACGAAATCGGCGTTTTCCCGCGGTCTTCAGAATAAATCAACGTTTCATCTGCGATATTTGGTGAAATTGCCGTTTTTTCCACGATCCGCACAGGAAATTCGCGTTTTTTATCGATCTTTTGACAAAGTTCGTTTACATCAGGGTTGGAAAAAAATCATGATTTTAAAAAAAAAAAAAATAAAAAAAATCGGATTTATTTGATTTAAATCAGATTTTTTTGATTTAAATCAGATTTATTTGATTTTTTTAGAATCCTATATTTAATTACTATGTTTTTACAATACAGAAGCTGTTTTTTATAACAAATAACTAAAAAAGTATAAATAATATTTATAATTAAAAAAAATATATATATATAAAATAATTATATAGATAAGAAAATATTATATTCTAGTTACTGATTGATACTAAAAATTAAACATCTAGGCTTTAATCTAAAGCCATTCTATTATTTTGTAATTGAATTGTGCACACTATATAAGAAATACATTTAAATATGTTGTAAATGAATAGTAAATGATAAAATTTAAAAAACAAGTTAAATATAGTAGACTCCCTCAAATCTGCAACTCTCTAAAATCTGCGCATAATTTACAGATGTAAACAATGAAGCTTTCAGGTCAAGTATCAGAACAAAATTGGACTTTTTTATTTTTATAGCAATTCTATATATATTTTAATCTGTAACTTTCATAAATATTACTAAATCCATGCTTTTTCATGAAGGAAGAATAAATTTATTTCTGAAAAAAATTCAAGGTATTGCTAATATCAGTGCTGATCACAATCTTTTTGCAAAATGCATTTATACATTCATCAAGCTTATTTTATTATTGAGTATGGTTAAACCTGAAATAAAACTTCTTTATTTTATGATTTTGATGTGAATTAGTAGTGCATCTTTATGGGGCAAGTTTCATTGAATAATTTAGAAAAAAATGTATCTCATCTTTATAATAAATATTTAGTTATTCATTATTGATTATTTACTTCATCTTTGCTGCTTTCAATATTTTAATCATTTTTAATTATCTAAATTTTTATTATTTTAGTTTATTACCTTACATAATTATTTTAATATTTTACTATATTATAAGCATTCATTATAATTTCAATTGCATTTTACAATCAAATTACTGTTTAAAAAATGTAAACAAACCCATGACCAGAAATCTGCAAAATTCTAAAATCCACACAACTTCTGGTCTCAAGCTGTGTGGATTTGAGAGAGAGTACTATATTCATTTAATGCAAGCTATTTATTAAGGGATAAAAATCACAATTGATTCAATATTTTTTAAGCAAATAGGGAAAAATCAGGGATTTAATTGTTTGAAGTTTGAACACTAATTTAGAAGCTTTGTCTACTCCTAATTTATTATGAATGCTTAAATGAACTAGTCCAAAAGAAGAAAATTGTCTTTCTAATCCAGCAGATGAAGCCACGGCTGTGTTATTTGGTAAATAAATTCAATTTCAATTTCGCTGATTTTTTCTTTACCTCCTATTACATAAAAGGACTTCCACCAATCATAATCTGTCATAATATCAAAAACTTTTTTCTCAAGCAATGATAATTTTTGGAATGGGCCATTTTTTGCTTGAAATTGTGCTACAGTGGTGAGAAGATTTAGACAATCTTCTTTAATGAATGTCAAACCTTCATTATTTTCCCCTAAACTAAGTGAAATTTCATTTCGATTTAAAACAAAGGGACTTAATAAAACTGCAGCAAAATGACAGCCATTAATAGCTTGTCCATATCTTGCTTTAAATTTTGTAATTCTATCATTATCTAATTCATTTTTTAACTTTTTACCCAAAATTTTTCCTTGATATCATGTGATATTGCAAAAAATTGATTTAAATCAAATGATTTTTTAAAAAAAATCAGTTGATTTAAATCTAGATTTAAATCTTGATTTAAATCAGTTGATTTAAATCATGCCAACCCTGGTTTACATAAACATTCATGAAATCGTCGTTTTTCCACGAAATATTGATGAAATGTATGCTATTTCGGCGATCCTTTCACGAAATTTGCATTTCTACGTAGCTGTTTTTTCCGTGCGCAAAACCGTACAAGTTAGCAACTATGTGGAACTGATAACCCAATTTCAAATTTTCGGAAATTTCGGACGAGAATCACACCTGATACTTTATATCACATTCTCTAGCCATAACTATACATTGTACGCATAAGTAGCGTAATTTTAAGAATCATAAGATTATACAGTACAACTGGTCTTGTAACAATAGAACAGAAAAATTTTCTTTTAAATATGTTTCTAACTTAGTATACATACAGTCTATTTTAATTGTACTCTATTCTTTTCTCAGAGATCATGAAAAATTGCCATTCAAGGTAAGAATTCTAACATACAGTTTCTCTTTTTACAAACTTTACTGTGTATCTTTATTCTTTGAAGTTATTAAAATCCAATTTTTTACAAACAAAAATTTAACAAAAATGAAATAAATATACTTACTTTTGACATTTGAGGCTGTATTGGATCTATCTCTTAATCTAGTTAAACTATCAGATGGAGCAGTTGGCAAACGAGGTCGTCTAAAAAATAAAAATATTGACACTAAAGTACCTGTATATTGTTTTTCTAAAAATATTAATAGCATATTTTTAAAAATCTAAATATAAGATTAAAAAAAAAAAAAAAAGAATCCTGAAGGAGAAATAACATTTTTAATGATTCTTAAAAACATTGGATGGGAACATATGTATTTTCATTTAAGTTTGACATTTGCATAAGATATAACTCATCAACAAAGCACACAGAGTTTTTAGAGATGGACAATATTAAATTTAATAAAAGTTTTCTACAACAGTGGTTCTAAATTTTTATGCATCACATACTTGTTAAAGAATTACATATAAATGATGGACTCTTTATTTTAATTTTATTTTTACTTGCAAAAATCATTAATAGAAAAATTTAAACATTGATTGAATACAATAAAAATAAGTATAAGTTGTTTTATGCTTAGAGTAAAAAATTCTAACAGATGCCCAAATAGCAGACACCTCTATGTAACTAATAAAATGCCTAGCTCCAAAAGGTACACATTTCTATATAGGAAAGCGTGGGGATATTTGAGCATAGGTGATACTTGAGCCACCCCTGTTATCTTTACAGTTGGTTATTTTTTCTTTCCAAAACAGGCAACATGGTAACATATTTATAGTTCTGAACATGTAAAAAATAAATCACACACCTTGGTACCATTTTGAAAGTATAGTGATTAATAGTTATTTTTTCCCTATCTGAAGTAAATATTCAGGAGCATGTTTTTTTTATTTTTTGTAATCAAAGTTTTGTTTAAAGTTGCAACTATATACATAAATTTAATAAGTATAATTTCAATTGCATTTTGAATCTAAAATAGTTCTAATAGTTGCATGCTGTATTTAGTAAAACTCTGATAAACAAAAATAGTGGTAGTGGGGATACTTGAGTCAGTGAAATTGGGGATACTTGAGCCATGGCTCAACAATCCCCACTAGGAAATTAGACATGGTACAACAAACAAAATGTACAGCCAAAAAATAAATAAATAAATAAATAAAATTACATCCTTATATTCACTAATAGATTTTTTTTCTGGATAAAAGGGAAAATAATTTTTCATTTTATTATTTTTCTTAAAAAAATAACGACCTAAAAATGTTTAAAAATGTATATTTTTTTAATGAAAATATCCATTTTATTTTTTGTTTTGACTAATAAAATAGCCTGTCTAGATAAATGTAAACATAGTTTTCAATTTAACTTTTATTAAATTAAAATAACTTTTTAAAACTGTTTTACAGGTTATAATCTCTAATACTTTAATTAGTTAGGTCCAACGTATTAAAATATTTATTTTTTAATATAATATATCAAGATTAATATTTTAAATTGAAATTGTAACCTCTGTTGCTATAACTTTTTTTTAAAACTAAGAAAATTGAAGAATTGGTAAAAAGAGCACACAAAAAAGAAAAGCAACAAAAATCACAGTTCAAAATTACCTGCATGGAGCCAAAATCTTTTCCTGAGAAATCAAAAGAGTGTTTGAAATAGTAGATTGATACGTCTGGCTTAGATTCCGACAGGTACTCAATTAAAAGCATGAGTTCGACAATATCATTAGAGGAAAATTCTGTCAACCTTTTATTGATGATTGGTTACTAATAAAATATGCTGGAAAGAAAACTGTAAAAAGATTTGTTGGACAAGTGCTTAATATTTTGAAAATAAAATTTGCCCAAAGAATTGCAGATTCCAAATTTAAATGGCTCTGAACTGAGGATGTTTCTACCATCGACATAACTCAAGTTGAAATGATCTTTTGACCACCAGTTCTAACGACAAAAAATTATCATATTACTAGCTTTGTTTTCTCAATTGGTTTTGGAGGTCTTTATGTATCATAATTTATCATTCTGCAAAATGTTTGTGCAAAAGCAGAAAAATTACTTTTGTAGGTATTTTTCCGTACTGGCTCAAGTATCCCTTCATCATGACTCAAGTATCCCCCTCATGAGGATACTTGAGCCACGATGTAAAACAAAAAGTAAAAATTTATTAGACATAGAAAAATAGTTCAAAATTAATTGAAAGTGGTTTTCAGTTGAAGAAAAAATATCAAATGTTCATTTTCAATATTTTATTATATTCTAAGAAATTATAAAAAAATTAAAATTCAAAAAATGGCTCAAGTATCCCCGTCTTCTCCTAGTCACTTCTATGCACCAGACAGAAATTTTGACTAAATATACAAAATTCATGTAAATTTGCAAAAAAGATATATGCAATGTTATAAAAAAAAATAAGATTATTGATAATGCAACCTCTTATTCGAAAAAATTTAAAATTAAAACACATGAAATTTATCTACTAAAAGCTTTAAAAAGATGCTATTGCATATGCACAAGAACTACAAAAGTTTAATAAGAATGCAGGTGATTCCAAGGGACTAACATTAGGATCGCACCTATAAAGTTGTAGTTTGTGCACCTACAATATGTGGACGAACAAGCTTCGAGGAGACAAAGAAACAATGGATTGTTTAATTTTCTTTAATTAAAAAAAGTATGAAAATTAAGTTTTACATTTAAAATAAGGATTTTCATTAAACATTATAGTAATAAAAACAGAATAATTACAATATGCAGGAGTTTTCATTTTACATAGTATGTAACTTAGTACTTTTTGTTTCTTTTGTAATTGTGTGAAACTTGGAATAGTGGGCACTTTGGTACTTAATTATGGTCCAGATGTGAGAGATTATTCAGAGGTTTTACTGTATAAAAAATATATATATATATTTTTTTTAATTTAAAATTAAAATTCTTAAGCTTTTCCCCCCCTCCCCAACTTTAAATCTTATCTTTAAAACCCATTCACCTTTTATAACTTTGTTTCCCAGCCAAACATTTATTACTTTCAGGTTTCAACTTCTGACTATCTTTAAGATAAAGATTGTCAGAGTTTGTGTTTTTTGCAAACATATGTTAATTGCTCACAGGTTTTGACTAAACAGTATTGTCATTACAAAGCCTCAGATATTTAGTACCTAGCGAATTAAATTAACTAATAAAGGGAAATCCCCGTCTTACATAAACATCTTCAATTTTTACTGGAAAATATTTCAAATACTTAACAAAACTTTTGTGTTCACACCATCCAAAATTCAGTTTTGGTACCAGAGAGGTCTGAAGCCTGTTTACTATGACCATGTAGGTGCCAAATTTAATGTAAATGGCACACTGGACCTCCAAAATCAAACTTGCAAAGATTCATGTATAAAGGAACAGGTAAATAAATGATTTTATTCCTAAAAAGAGGTTCTAGAGTTAAATTATTTATCTCCATTTCACCAGACTCATCAATTTCTTACATAAATGCAATAAAAACCTTACAAGATCAAATTTTATAGAGTGATGTGTGCATTTATTTACCTTTAAAATTTTGTAGAATTTAATTTGGTGAAGTTGAATCACAGTTAATCTTTAATAAGTAAAACCTTTTTGTATTTTATTTTCAAAATTAAGGAAATAAACAAAGTTTAAGGTGGGAAGAATAGAAACCAAGAACAAATTTTCGTAGACAATAACATTCCACCTTTCCCAAAGTTCACTCTATGTCTATGGATTCACCATGACTAGAAAATGTTTGTGTTAAAATACTCAATCATGTAATAAATAAAATGGTCTAAACAAAAACAACAGAACAAAATTTTGATTATCATCTTAGTTTTTGACCATATAAATATAGGAAAATTGCCTTCAGATATATATTTTCCCCCCAAATGACTTCAATCATTGTTCTCAAAATAAAAATTCTGAAAACACTCATGATTCCACTGTCCAGTTCACACCTGTTTTGAAACCCATAAATATCAACTGAAGCTCCTCATTTTGTTGCTAGCATGCTAATTACTGGGCTGAGTGGGCTCCCCAAACAAAACAAGATGTTCTTAACAAATGAAAAAAATAAAAAAATAAATAAATAAATAAATAAAATTAAGATTGTATAAGTCACTTTTATTTGATTAATTTAATTTACCAGATCCATTTTAAACATGACAGTGATGCAGTTCCTTGTTTTCTATACATCACAGAGCTTTTTAAGCCCAGTTCAGTTTTGTTTGCACCACACTTTAAACAAATTTCAAAATTCAATTATAAGTTTAAAAATGAATAAAAAAAATAAAAAATAATAACTTATGCTATTGAATACTATTTATTAACTATAATAAGTGCATAACATTATTGCAGAGGTGCATCATTATATGCAATAAACTAAACTAATACCATTGAAAAACAATTGTATTTATATTGATAAAATATTTAAATTAATGATTGACAACTAATGTTAATATATACTGATAAACTTTTTAAGTTCAATAAACTTTTTTGCACTTATTTCTGTTCCACATCTAAAAATTTAACCATTTCCGAATCTATTACTTGTAGTTTTATTTATCTGAAGACAAATTATTTATGTTTTGTAACTCCTAACATACATAACAATCTCATAACATACTATATAAAATTTTGAAATCCTATACATATGAGGACCCCAGAAATCAAGGGGTATAAGTGACAAAAGTAAACTAAGTGCGCAAACAGCCTGGAAATAAGCTTTTCTTTTCAGGTGAAAATAATAATAATAATAGCGATTTTCTAATTATATGCTGTGTTCTAGAGATAAACCACTTTTGCAGAATAACGGTCAATACTATTTAAAGAAAATTTTACTTTACTTTTTTTACAGTTATTGAAATAAGAGTTCAAAGACTACAATGAAATAAGCTGCAATTCCCTATTTCAATTCAGTTAATTATTATCAATGTTCAAATTTAACATCAATTATCTTTGAACTCAATTTACTCAAAAATTAAATTTTTGTCACTTGTACTCCTTAAACTTGGCTTCTGAGGTTGTCATATATAAACGCTAACTTATTTTTAGTGTAAAAAATAGTTGATTAATGTTAAAAAACTATAATTTGATTTTATGTTTAAAAACTAAATAAATAAACATATGCATTCTCATAATTTTAGAAAGGTTAAAAAATGGAATTTACCATTTCATTAAACTTGAAAAATTGATATTCTGACTAAAATTATATTTGAAAGAAGAAGGAAAAAAAAAAAAAACCAATAAGATAGAAATATATTTTTTTATTGAATACTTACGAACTATCATTGTTCAAGTCTCCAAGATGTCGCATGCAATATTTTATAGTTGAAAGCCAGGCCTTCATATCTCCAGAATCATGAGCTTCAATAATATATTCCATGTGATTTTCGGTCTATGCAAAAATCAAAGAAATAAAATTATTGAGTCAAACTTACATGTAGTTAAATATTTCTAGAAGAATTAATATTATACTCATAGGCAAGTATCACAAATTAAAGTGAAAAAAAAAGGAGAAAAAACAATATGGATTTTTTTTTTTTTTTTAAATAAGGTTAATTTATGCCAAAATAGGCCTAAAGTGAAATAATCTACAAAATAGCTGCAAGAATTCATGTTATCTTATAATTTAATATCGAATGGAAACACAAACATATACAGTAAAGAGTCAATTATGTTTATATTCCAATTGAAATATCAGATTCACAAACATTTATCATGTGTATGTTTTCTTTTTTATTCTTCTGGGAAAAATTAATTGAGTATATCTTACCAAATCCTAAGATGACAAAAGAAATGATGATTGACGAATTATTTATCAAAACATATAGCTTTATATGGGATGATACACATTTCACATATTCCACCAATTGAAGTAGATATGTTTACCTTATTTCATGACCAATAATGCTCATAAAATAAGAATCAAATAATTTTTATGGAATTACAATGGTTTCTTCCTTAGAGTTCTTGAGAATGTTGCATGAAAATCATAAAAATTTTCAAAAGTGGCTGTCATAACTGCTACATGAGGATAGGATAAATGCTGATTTTTCTGTTTTCTTATTAAAATAATACTATTCTTTGAATTTTATATGAATCCTTTTTTAAGAATAATTCAATTGGATATTCAATAAGATTAACTTCATGTTGTGGCAGATTGCAGCCTCATGTCGGCTTGAGAAGGAGACAAGTTTTTTCCTACATCAGTTTAAAAAAGCAGAAAACACTTCTATTGGCTGGTTCCAATCAATACCACAAAGAGTAATAAATGTTTAAAACAAAGGGGTTATTCTCTGCAATACTGCAAATTTGGCCAAACAGTACGACTTGAATGTTACATGGGTAAATGTTCATAAAAATAGGATAAATTGCAAGTAATTGGTCAATTGTTGAAGATTTTAATGGCAGAAGAAATCGTTATAAAATTTTAACAAAAGTTCATATTCCCCATTCACTTTATCATTACTTCATAACAATAAATGTGAGGGAATGATGAAATAAGACATTTTTACTAATTGTCATGAAAGATGCAAAATTTTTGAAAAGACCAAACTGATTCCTTAAAGAACACTTAATATATAATATATGATAAAATTAAAAATTTTGAAAATTACTAAAAATTTAGCATTCTGTGTGAGGGAATGACTGCTAATAAGAATACTCCCCAATTTTCTGATTGAAAAAAAAAATTCTAGAAAATTAACAAAAACTTACATCACCAATTTATGTTGCTGGACTGACAAGTAGTCAAATTAGCTTCCTCTCTGTGAAGGATACTAGACTGCTGCTCTTCTTTAGTGATAGGATATTTGAGATAATAGTAATGTGTGAGGGAATGATGGTCTAACATGGGGAAACTACATATAATTGAGTAGATTGTCTAATTAATAGTAAAAAATATTATTTTTATTATTTTTGTGAAGTACCAAATAGGAACTTTATTTAAAAACACTCTAAGCAAAATATTTTTATTTTTGGAAACAGGCAGTAAAGTATAGTAGTATGGGTTGGGGAAAGGTGAGGGAATGATATTTTCATGATATACCTTATATTTTTAAATATTAAATTTGTTTATATTTAAATTTTACTTCCTGCCCCTAATAAATAGACTTTAGATCTTCTAATAAAAGTAAAAATAAATAAAAATAAAATATAATTTAAAGCATTTATATGGCTGGGAAACACTTTTTGCACTATTGCAGAGAATAACCCAAAGATCATTAGAAGATAATTTTGATTTTATTTTTCTAAATTAGGATAAAAAATATTATATTTTTTAAAAAGTACTAAAATTAAGATTTTTATTTTATTTTATTTATTTTTTTAACGATTTCCTCTGAATAAAAAATTAAAATTGTTTTTAAGTAAAATTTAACTAATAACATTTTTTCATAAATTTTAGGAAAATTTATAAATATTTTAAGTGAGAATTTTAAGTTTTAAAATGGAAAAATGCTTATCGAAAGCGATAAGCGCTAAGCGAAAAATGCTTATAAATGATTAAATTTATTTTAAAATATTTGTATTGGAAAAAGTATTACAATGTAACAAATCACTTTCTGGTAACCTTTATTCACATTTTTAAATCTTAGATTATTATACATATATCTTTATAAAATAACAGTTAATGTATCAAATGTGGAACAAAATTTAATATTTATACAATTTAATGCTTACACTGAGAAATAATTTTTTAAAAAGGATACATAAGACATACAGTCAAAGATCGATAATCCGCGATTTTCTATAATTCATGTTACTTTACAAATATAAACAGCGAAATAAACAATTTAGAAAATTTACAAATTTGTGATGCAAAAATGATTTTTTAAAACAAATAAAAAAAATGAAAGAAAATCATAATAAAGGATTCATTTTTAAAGTACAACTCATTTTATTAACAGTAAATAATCGATTGTACCATTACGGAACTTACGCATATATTTAAATCAGGGTTGGCAAGTTTTTGACAGTGTGCGGTTTTATCCAGTTTAAACCATCATGTCAAAGACCTCTTGTCAAAAACTTCATCAGAAACCTCAAATACTACACTGATCTGTAAAATTTCACTTTAAATATCTGTCACACACATACAATATTAGATGTAATATTAAAAATTCACTATTACTGTATTGTATATTAATAATTAGTATATAGTAAAGTATTACTTTTAAATACAATTTTTTAACCTGGTAATATTTTTATTTCAATTTTGTTTAGCAAAATTGTGATTTTTAAAAAGAAAACATAAGTTTTGAAAATGCTCACACGAGCTGCAAATTTTTTCCCTTTTACTCTGTCTTTTTAATTTTTCTATTACTTTTGTGAACTTACAGCATTACCTAGGATTTAGAAAAAAACTTCAAGAAGTGCAGATTGGTTTCTTTGTTGTTGTTTTAATACAACAGTACAAGGTATGTCAGTTCTTTTACTCTGGTCTCATGGGTGATTTTAAGCCGAATTTTCCAAAAAATTAAAACAATCATTTCCGGAGGGAAAAAAAAAATCTATCATAAATCGGGAAATTTGGACACAAAATATACTGCAAACTTCAACAAATGATCGGCGAAAAAAATTAATTTTGTCAATCATTCGAAGAAAAAACGCTAATTTTGTAAAGGATCGTAAGAATAATGTGAATTTTGTTAGAGGATCACGAAAAAAAAGCAGATTTTGTCAAAAAATTGTAAACAAATGGCAAATTTCGTAAAAAAAAAAAAAAAAAAAAATTTCATCAAACAGATTGCGAAACAATGGTAAATTTTGTCAACAGATAGCAAATCACATCTTTCAAGATCGTCACAGATCCTTCTTATTTCAGTACTATAGGAAGGACAGTTAATCTCTTTACTTGGTGGAAAGGAATCATGCAATAGCTTTTCGGCTGAACCTGCCTCCAAACTTGCTCAACTAGCAATGCTTCTGCTATCAAGTCGTGCTAGCTCAGCATCAATTGAGAGAGTATTTTCTAACTTTCACTTCATAAACTCTAAACTCAGAAATCTTTTGGGAGTAAAAAAATGTGATTAATTGGTTATGTGCTATAGGATGCTATGGGGTAAAATTGATAATTAATCCATATTATTAACTGTACAAAATCATTTTCTTTTGTTTGAACATTCTAAAAAACAGAAAAAGTTTCATTTCAATTAAAATAATTAAATTTTTTTGAAATTATTAAATTACAATAATTAATGTTAAGTGAAAAATTACTTAAATTAGGCATGCACAACCTGTGGCCCGCGGGCCAAAAGTGGCCCGCGACGGGTTAACATGTGGCCCGTGAGCTCTGTCAATTTTCAACTGGAAAAAATTGCACTTTTTGTGCATATGTGATAGGGAAAAATCGTAAATTTCGTAAATTTTTTGCGGGAAAATATAAATTTTCGTCACTTAAGAATCGCCAATTTCATTGATCGGTACCAAAAAATCGCGAATTTCATTAAAGGAATTTCATTGAAAAAAGGGAATTTTGTCGATGATGCTTGTAAAAATCGCAAGTTTCACTCATCAGATATTGAAAAATCGGGATTTTTGTCCATGAAGTTAGGAAAAAATAGCAAAGTTCCCCGACCAGGCACAGAAAAATCGTGAGTTTTGTCGATCAGGCATAGAAGAATCATGAATTTTGTCGGTTTTACGCAACGCACATTTCGTTGATCAGGCAAGAAAAAAATCGTCAATTTTGTAGATGATGCTCGAAAAAAATTGCAAATTAAATTCATCGGTTGCAAAAAAAAAAATTGCATGTTTTCTCGGTTTATCGCATGGGGAAAAAACAAAAACAAAAATGTGAATATCGTTGATCCGGCACGGACGAAAAAATTGCAAATTTCGTTGATAAAGCACAGAAAAATCACGAATTTATCGATGACGCGAGGAAAAAATGAAAATTTAGTTAATAGGCTGCGAAACAATCGTGAATTTCATCAATTTGTCCAGAGAAATAAAATCGTGAGTTTCATCTTACCGCGTAAAAAAGTGCGGATTTCGTCAGTTAGTACAAAAATCGTAAATTTCGTTTGATCTGGCGCGAAAAATGCGTATTTCTTGAATTAAGGGGGGAAAAATGCACATTTCATCGATCAGACACGGAAAAATCGCGAGTGTCACAGATCGGATTCCGAAAAATCGCAAATTTCGTTGATCGGAGACGGGAAAATTGCGAATTTTGTTTATCTGTCGCGTAAAAATTGCTAATTACGTCGATTAGGCTCTAATAAAATCTCAAATTTCCTCCATCGGGAGAAATAAAATCGCTAATTTCCTCGATCGGCTGTGGAAAATCGCGAAATTTGTCGAACAAGCTAGAAAAATTGCTTATTTCGTTGAATAGCTTTGTAAAAATTATGAATTTCGTCATTCAGGCGAGAATTTCGTAATTTTCGAAATTCGTAAAAATTGCAAATTTCGTTGGTCAGGCGCCGGACATTAACGAATTTTGTTGATTAGGCTCGAAAAAAATGTGAATTTTATTGATCATGCGAGGAAAAATCACGAATTTCCTAAATCAGCTTTGAAAAATCGCGAATATCGTTGATCAACTTTGTAAAAAAACAAATTTTGTTGATCAGACAAGGAAAAATCGTGAATTTCATCGATCAGTTTCGTAAAAGTTTCGAATTTTGTTGATCAGGAGCGGAAAGATCCTGAATTTTTTCGATCGGCTTCGTAAAAATTGCATATTTTGTCGATCAGGCACGAAAAAATTTCAAATTTTGCCGATTATGCGAAGAAAGGTTGCCTATTTCGTCAATCCTGCGAAGGAAAATCGCAAATTTCGTCGATCATTCAAAGTAAAATAGCGAATTTCATCAATCGGTTTCGTAAAAATCGCGAATTTCGTCGATCAGGCGCAGAAAAATAGCTAATTTCGTCAAACGGCTTCAGAAAAATCGTGTTTTTGTCAACGAGGTTAGGAAAAATTACGAATTTCGTCGATCAGGTTCGGAAAAATCGCGAATTTCGTCGATCAGGTTCGGAAAAATTGCGAATTTCGTCGATCAGGTTCGGAAAAATTGTGAATCTCGTCGATCATGTGCAGAAAAAAATTGCGAATTTCGTCGATCATGTGAGGAAAAATCACTAATTTTGCCAATCAGCTTTGTAAAAATAGTGAATTTTGTTGATCAGGTGTGGAAATGAAGCAAATTTTCTCGATCGGCTTCATAAAAATTGCAAATTTTGTCGATTGGTTTTGTAAAAAGTGCAAATTTGGTCGATCAGGCGTGCAAGAATTACAAATTTTATTGATTGGGCACAGAAAATCGGGAATTTTGTTGTTCAGGCACGAAAGTTCTCGTTGATCGGCTCCTTCTCTCTCTTTCGTTCATAAAGTTAAAATTTTTTTCGGTACCAGCAATTTGTGCTTGTTTTTTAGCACTTTTTATAAAACAAAATTTACTCTCCTGAAAAAAGTCAAATGCATCTTGAAAATAAAACTTGCTACAATTGTTATATATAAACTAAAATCTGCTGATATATCTTTAGCACGTGAATTGGATATTTTGACTGGGTAAGCAAACTTAAAGGGGTAACATCCCCATCCCCCGCCACTTCCCTCTAAAATCATATTTTTTATCCGATTATAGACCATAGATCACCTCCTTTAAATCGAATTATCTACTTATTATTGATGTGGCCCTTGACCACCCAGACATATTTCTAAGTGGCCCTTCACTTGAAAAGGTTGTGCACCCCTAACTTAAATCATTATGACTTATTCAATATTTCCCTCTTGTTCTTAAAATGTTAAGTGCATTACATGTTTTTGACGGTTTAAGCCAGTTTTTGATGGTTTAAACCAGTTTTTGACACTTGTCTTGTCAAAAACCAGTTTCTGACGTCAGAAATCCAACCCTGACTTAAATGCACATGGGTCATTCCACACAAATTCGACCAATGGGTGTTGCACCATAGTCACAGATTTTTTTTTTTTTTTTTTTTTAATTTTTATCACATAGTAGTTAAACCCTCAAATCTGAAATTTAAAAGTAATTTTCGCAATATTGGCTGAAATATAGCCATTTGAAAACTGACCATTTTTACTAAATGGCAGCTATCTTTTAATTTTAGCAAATGTCTGCCATAAATTGACAACTAAAGGCTCAAATTTTATATAACTGGTACCAATTTGAAGCTTATTTGTATAAAAAATGCATATTTAACATCAAAACAATAGTAAACTTTCATTTTTTTTTTTTTTTTTTTTTTTTTTTTTACTTTTTATTATGTGCAAACTAAAAATTTCACTCAAAAAAGACTGATTTTAATGGACCATAAAAAAAATTAATGAGTTTTTCTGAAACTTGATAAAAACACTGCTCCATTTGTGTGCTTTAAAATAAATGATTTTTTACACATAAAGGTATCATTAACCAAATAATGATTATTTTAGAATCTGTAAGTATTCATAATTTAAGAAATAATGGTTAAAAAAAAAAAATTAACATCTAAATGTATTCTGTGTATATTATATAATTAAATAAAGAAATATCATTTTGCAACTATTTATACTAAATATTCATGTATAGTAGAAAAATCTGCATGTAATTTACAAATATAAACAATGAAACATTCAGTTTAGATATAGGGATCAAATTTCACATTTTTAGCTTTATATCAATTCCATACATGTTTCTATTTGCAATATTTGTTAATAGTACTGAATTCATGATTTTTCTTGTAGGAAAAATAAATTTATTTCTGAAAAATTTCAAGATATTGCTGATATTACTTATAATCATAATCTTCTTGTCAAATATATTTATGTATTAATCAAACTTTTTTGGTTATTAAGTCTGGCTAAACCTGAAATAAAACTTCCTTATTTTATAATTTTTGTGTAAATTAGTAATGTACTTGTATGAGGCAAGTTTCATTGAATAATTATTGTAAGCTTTCATTATAGTTTCAATTGCATTAATTACATCCAAATTAAAGTTTTTAAAAAAGTGTAAATAAAACAATGACCACAAATCTGCAAAATTCTAAAATCTGCACAAACCTCTGGTCCCAAGTAGTACAGATTTGAAAGAGGCTATTGTATTGTATTAAAATACAAGTAAATTTTCATTTCTACAATACTTTTTATTTCATTTAAAATATGATAATATAATTCTCAAAACATATTTACATAAATATTAGATATCTTACTATAATGGACTACATTTTAAAAAAGCCACATATTTCCCCCTGAAATAATGGAAAAATACTAGCTTAAATCTCAGTTGAATTCATTCAATTGTGTAATTTAAATAAAATTAAAAAATATATAAATTATATGATAGTTCAATTATATATATTTGGCCATATAAATTTAATTTTTTTAAGTGGAAAAAATGTCTTAAATAGGTTCTATGTATAGGGGAGAGTGGGTAGGAATGGGACTTTAAACACTTTCTAATGTTCTTGAATTATAATAGAAACAATTGGATAATTAAAGAAATTGTAAATCTCAAACTTTGTCCCATACCTCCCCACTAACAGACCAGGAATGAGACAACTATAAAAAAAAATGTATTATAAGAAACAAATTGTCTAGTGTCAGCTATATTTACAATCTAACAAAGATTGTAGGTTGATAATGTCTGTGCTGAAACCTCAAATTCCAGTACTCCTTCCAATCACTGAAAGGATAATTCAGGATTGTTAGAGATGATTACCACTCGTTCAATTTATTTATATTTTGAAGTAAATGAATATATTTTCAATATTATAATTAATATACTACCATGTAAAAATATTTGCATATTAGCAATTTATGTTCATCTTATTAAAAAGTAAGAATTAAGACTTGTTCCCTCCCCCCCTTTGCTGGCATGACCTATTGCTCTCTCTACCTTCTTTTCTGTTACAGAAGTGGTGCTTTTAGGCATAATTTAAATTATGGTTGTTAATAGGGATGCACCGAATATTCGGTATTCAGCCATGTTACCGAATATTTGGTTAGGCCGAATATTAAACTATTCGGTTGAGCCAAATATGAAACTATTCGGCTTGCCAAATATTCGGTATGGCCAAATATCAAAGTATTCGGCCGAATTCAATACTTAATAAAAACTTTTCACTATTTCTACTTTTAACTGTCAATTTTTTAATTTATATTTAAAACAATTAGAAACAAAATCATTTTTAAATAAAATAGAATGTTTTTACATTATTTATTTGCTGTTTGTAAAGTATAACTTAAGAAAATTAAACATGAGAAGGATTAAAATGGTGATTTATTAGGATTCTCCTTAGGAATAAATTATGTGCAGATACAAGTTTCTAAATTTTGTTTAGTAAATAATCTGTTTCTTGCTTTCCCCCAAATAAAAGTCCTTTAAAAGAAAAAAACAACTTTTGAGATTAGTAATAGCTATCAAGGCAGACATTTTTTGTTCATGAAACCATAATCATAATCAACTTATTGAGTCATAAGTACATTGTATTTCATCTCACTCTAGGTCAAAACTTGTGTGTTCGTTTATTACATTAACAATAAATGAGATAACATATTTTCAACTCACATGCTTTGATTTCTGTAAAATATGATATGATGGGAAAGGTGGAAAATACCACCATTCATAAGAAAAGAACTATGAGCCAAACATGCCTTTATTCAAAATTAAGTTGAAAGTATTTGTACTTTATATTGAAAAAAAATTGCCTCGAGTTATTTAAAAAGGACAATTATCACACTGTAAAATTTTTCTTCAGCCATTTTTTCATTATTTGATTTTAAAATGTTTGTTTTGATTCATAGAAAATTTTATTAATTAAAGTTTCATAATTGCGCTTCTTAAATAACTTAAGGCAGATTTTTTTCAATACTAAATGTTCTTATGAAAAACTCATGTTTATCAAAATGCAAGTTTCTTTTATTAAATATTATGTAAAACTGTTTTAAAAAGTAACATTTTAATACCTTTAAATTTTAAAATACAAAAAAAAATTTGGAAAGCCGAATATTTGGTATTCAGCCCAACAATTACTATTCGGCTAGCCGAATATTCGGTATTCGATTCACCTGTCGGCCGAATATTCGGCCATTCGGCCAAAATCACAATTTGGTGCATCCCTAGTTGTTAATATACAGTATAATGTTCCATAAATAGGGAAACTATTACATCTATGCATAAACAAATCATTAATATACAAAAAGCATAAAGATTATATGAAGTAAATTTACTTTTGATTCTATAAATAATCTTTTTCTTTATACAATTGCAAGCTTACATAAATCAGCGACTTTTTTCAATTGAAGATTGGGGTACCATTGCTTCATCTTATGTGATTGATGAATTATTTAGAATGATACATTAAAAGAAAAACCTACTGTCCCAATCCACCCCACTCTCCCCTGTATGTAAAGTAAATCCTTATTTATATGTATTGCATTTATAGGTATTTTATAATTATGCATTATATTCCATAATTATTTACTTATCATTTTCAGTGGGGTTTTTTTTTTTTGGGGGGGGGGGGGGGAGGGGGCTGGGGGAGAATTCCTACAAAATTAGTGCAAAAGAAATTTTGAATATATATTTACATTATTTTAGACTTCAGAAAATTTTATTCTAACCATTATTTCTTAAATTATTAATACTTACATATTCTAAAAGGATTATTATTTGGTTAGTGACACCTTATGTGTAAAAAATCATTTATTTTAAAACAACAGATTTTGCCTCACCAATTTTTTTTTTTAATTTAAAGCACACAGATAGGGCAATGTTTTTATCAAGTTTCAAAAAAATTCATGCTGATTAATTTTTTTTTTTTTTTTTTTTTTTTTTTTTTTTTTTTAAATGGGCCATTACAGACAGCCCTTTTTTTGAGTGAAATTTTCAGTTTGCGCACAGTAAAAAGTACAAAAATGAAAGTTTACTATTGTTTTGATGTTAAACATGCGTTCTTTGTACAAATAGCTTTAAATTAGTACCAGAAACATAAAATTTGAGCCATTAGTTTTCAAGTTATGGCCATTTAACAACATAGATAAAATTCCAAGATGGCTGCCATTTGGTAAAAATGAACAGTTTTCAAATGCCTATATCTCAGCAAATATTGTGAAAATTATTTTTTAATTTCAGATTTGAGGGTTTTACTACTATGTCTGTCTATGATAAAAATTAAAAAAAAAAAAAATCTGACCATGATGCAACAAGTTTTGTTTAAATTGGTTGATTTTACATGGAATGACCCACATATGTAAATTTTTTAATAAAATAACTTTAAAAAGGCATTTTTTTTGCAATAGATATTAAATTAATTATTTGATTTCATATTTATCTTTTCATATTATACTGATTAAAGATTTAAAATGTTGCCTAGGAATAATAAAATGATGTGTAGTTTATAATATTCTACAATCCACAATATTCCATAATCCACACAACCTTTGGACACGTGTGCAGATTATAGAACTGTGACTGTATGAGACTGAAAAAAATTTAAGCCTCCCCATTTCAGTTTTGAAGCATTTTATAATATTTTGCATAGAATCTCACTTAAGACTGAATAATAACAAGGGGATTAAAATAAAGAAGTACCAAAAATTTTAATATGCAAATAATAAAAACAGATATATATATTTTTTTATTTAAAACATAAATGCGGAGGATGGAAAAGGAAAGACTTTATTAATGCAGTAAAAAGCTGGTTTAGGAAAATGAAAACTTCATTTATAAAAGTTTAACCCAGTGTGTAAACAAGTCTATGATTTTCATATTTATGAGAAATCTAAAGTTTATATTAAGCTGTTACCTTTAATACAAAAGTATTTTCATGATCTGGCATTTCTAAAGCTGTAGTTTCACGAGCCTCCGTAATCAGAAAACAGAATAGGCCACTTCTGGGTTTGACTGACTGTAAGAAAAATATACATACAATACAATATAAATTAATATCTTGCTTACAAAATATCACACTCTGTCATAAATACATAACAGACATCTGTTCCTAAAGTGATACAATTCAAAAAGCATGTTTTTTTAAAATTTTAATGAGTAAATCACATACAGTCCCATCTGCCATTATAACAACATTAAATATTTAACATAGGGGTGCACAACCTTTTCAAGAGAAGGGCCACTTGCAAATATGTCTTGGTGGTCGAGGGCCACATCAATAACATGGAGATAATTCGATTTCGGGGGGGGGGGGGGGATATCACTGTAGGTTTGCTTAACCAGTCAAAATATCCAATTCAGTTGGTAAGGATATATTAGCAGTTTTTACATTTGTATATATAAAAAATACAGCAAGAATTATTCTTAAGAAGTAATAATGTTTGTTGGCTTTATTCAGGTAAGTAAATTTTGTTTTATTAAAAGTGCTAAAAAGCAAAGATAAGTAGTTAGTGTAAAAAAAAAAAAAAAAAAAAAGTGAACTTTATGAACGAAGGAGAGGGATGGAGCTGATCAATAAGGTTTTTTCCATGTCTCATCACTGAAATTCCTGATTTTTCAATGCCTGATCAACAAAATTTACAGCTTTCCATGCCTGATCGACCAAATTTGGGCTTTTTACGAATGTGATCGACAAAATTCGCAGATTTTACGAAACTGATCAAGAAAATTCGATTTTTTCGTGCCTGATCAACAAAACTTGCCATTCTTACGAAACCGATCGAGAAAATTTGCGATTTTAACTAAACCGATCAATGAGATTCGTGATTTACAGGAAACCGATCGACGAAATTTGCAATTTTTACGAAGCCGATCCGCGAAATTTGCAATTTTTACAAAGCTAATCAGCGAAATTCGTGATTTTTCTTCGCATGATTGATAAAATTTGCGATTTTTCTGCGGCTGATCGACAAAATTACCGCTTTTTACGATGCCAATCGACAAAATTATCAGTTCCCAGAAAGCCAATCGATGAAATTCCCGATTTTTACAAAGTCAATCAAATCGACGAAATTTGCAACCAGGTCAATAAAACTCACGATTTTTCTTCGTCCGATCGACGAAATTTGAGCTTTTTCCAGCTTTTAACTGTACGAAATTTGCATTCTTCCGTGCCCAGTGAACAAATTTACGCTTTTTAACTAATTTTGATGAAATCTGCATTTTTTTGCGCGGCAAGATGGAAATTGCAATTTATTTTTCTCTTGATAAATTTACAAAACTCATGATTCTTTCGCAGCCAATCAATGAAATTTTAAATTTTTATGCGCATCATCATAAAATTTGCGATTTTTTTCGTGCCCGGTCAACGAAATTCACTTTTTTTCACGTGATATCCGCAGTGGATGAGTTTAATTTGCAATTTTTTTGTTCATCATCAACAAATCTGGCGATTTTTTCTTGCCTGATCAACAAAACGTACGATTTTTTTGCATCCGACCGACAAAATGTGCGATTTTTCCATTCTTGATAGACAAAACTCACGATTTTTCTGTGTCTGATCGGCTAAATTTGCTATTTTTCTGAGCCTCATGGACAAAATTCCCAATTTTTCATACCTGATGAAAGAAATGTGCGATTTTACTGCATTTGATCAATGAAATTCATGATTTCTTTATACCTGATCTACGAAATTTGCGATTCATAAGGGATTGACGAAATTTTATATTTTCTAGCGGTAAATTGACGAAATTTTTAAAGACTTTTGCACAAAAATTACATTTTTTCCCAGTTTTAAATTGACGAAGTTCACGGGCCACACGTTAAGCCATTGTGGGCCACAGGTTGTGCATCCCTAATTTAACATATTAAATTAGAGCAATTTTACCACTTTTGCTATATAGCTCTTGTCAACAAATATTTGATAATTGGGTTATAATGTCTCAGGTTTAAATAAACTTTTGATATTAGTTTAAAATTTTTAGATTGTTTTTGATTAAATAAACTATTTTTACATTTGGAATGTTTTTTGTACCTATTATGAAAAACTTTTTTTGAGTCATGTCTCTTTACAAATAAATAAGCAAAATAAATTCCCGTTATGGTATTAGCAGAGTTTCCCCCAGAAGGTTTCAGGAGGGTGCTCCGCCCCTCCTGCCCTTTAGTTTCAAAAATAGCGCCCCTCTTGCCCCTCATCCAAAAACTAGCACCCCTCTAGTCATTCATTCAAAAAAATAGTGCCCTTCTTGCCCCACATTTGAAAAAACGCAGCCCTCCAGCGATGATCCGAACGCGCTATAATGCGTAAATTATGCAAAAAATAGCCCCATACGCGTCCTTTGGGATGGATAATTTCGTGAAAAAAATTGTTAAAACCGGCAAATTTCGTTAAAAATCGCGAAATAACGATTAATTTCCGGCAAGATTCGCAAATTTCGTCACAAAACGGCAGATTTTCTCAAAAGATCGTGGGAAAACGACAAATTTCTTCCAAAAATCTCGATAAAATGGGAAAGATTTCGTCAAAAGATTTGTGAAAAAAAAAAAAAAAAATAAATAAATAAATAAAAATGGAAATAAAACGGAAAATTCTGTGAAAAACTGCTGTATTTGCAATCTTTTAATAAAATTTGACGTTTTTTCGTGATTTTTTTTAGCAAACTATGCTGTTATTTACGATCTTTTAAAATCTGCTGTTTTTTTGCGATCTTTTAGCAAAATTGACTGTTTTTTCATGATATTTTAACAATATTTGCCATTTTTTCGCTATCTTTTAACAAAATTTACCTTTTTTTCAATTTTTTCATGAAATTTCTATTTTTTCGAGACTTTTTGAACAGCTAGATTCTAGATTAAACTCTATAAAAGTGCCCTGAAAAATGTAAAAAGTGCCCTTTTCAGAACAGTAGCGCCCTGCACTTTTTTAAACCTGGGGGAAACTCAGGTATTAGGTTAGTATCATTTATTTTAAGAGGAATTATACTAGAATGGCATTTTTATTTTTAAATTACATGAAAGACAATAAAACTTCCATTTAATAAAGTCTCATATTTATACTTAAAAACTTTGTTATGAAGAATATTTATTAAACAGAAATCAACCTTAATTCGTGAAATCTGTTTAATAAAATACACATTTAAAATGGATATATTGGAAAAATGAATTTTAATTTGGGCAAGGATTTTTCCTTTTTATTTAAATGCAATATAACATGAGAAAAGTTTGATAAAAAAATAAAACTAATAACAAAAAAACTGAGGTGTAGCTTTTCTCTTAATATTGCAAATCTTTAACTTTAAAAAAAGTCTAATATTGCAGTGTGCAGTTTTCTTATAAAAAAATACACCACTGTCCATTAAAATTTTCTCATATCCTTATCTGTAACATTTTTTGTGAAACTGGAATTCCCTTCTTACTGTATTGAAGGTTTCCTCCCCACTATCAACGATTAAATGATAGCAATGGTTTATCTTAGTGTGAAAAAAATTGTTTTGTTAAACAAACACACAAAAAAGAAGAAATGATTAAATAAATAATTTCACTTTCATACAAACCACTAAAATAAATCCATACATCTATCACAACAGCAACCTCTGCATTTGATGTTATACAGGCACGAAATTTGAATAAACTTTGTTATATAGAATATATTTTTTGTAATATGGAGATTAATTTATATATGAATAGTGTTCAAAGTTAAGGTTAAACAGAAAACTTCCCTGTAATGACATAGTTTTCTTATATTTTTAATATATTTTCATTTATTTAAATTTGTTTCTAATCAATCATGTACAATACAGGGCTCGAAAAATAGCGTTGTCGGGATCCCGGGGAACCCAGAAATCCTTTCCAGGAACGCAATCTCATCATTAAGATTTCCGGCCCGGGAACCTAACCTTTCGCCGTGTCCGCTAGCAATGCCGTGGACGCATTTTAATGTGCAAATTGAGCAAAAAATCAGCAAAAAAAAGCTCTTAAGCGGCCTGGGAGAAGCGTAATTTTGCCGAAATATTACAGGAAAAGCCTGAATTTCATCAAAAGAATCGCAGAAAAAAATGCAAATTTCATTAAAAGATCGCAAAAAAGGCAAATTTCGTCAAAAAGTCGCGAAAAAATGGCAAATTTTGTTAAAAAATCATGAAAAAGTGGCACATTTCGTTAAAAAATCATGGAAAACAACAAATTTTGTCAAAATATCGTGAAAAAATGGCAAATTTCATCGATAAATATCTAAAAGACAACAGATTTCGTTGAAAAATCGCATGAAACAACGCAAATTTAGTTTAAAAAAAAAAAATCGCAAAAAAGACAAATTTTGTAAAGATTCTTATGAAAAGCGACAGGCTTCTTTAAAACATTGCAATAAAACAGCAGATTTCGTCAAAAAATTCTGAAAAAAAAAAAAACAGCAAATTTCATTAAGAAATCGCAAAAGGGTCATTCCACGTGAAATCAACCAATTTAAGGAAAACTTGTTGCATCATAGTCACAGATTTTTTTTTAATTTTTATCATAGACAGACATAGTACTGAAACCCTCAAATCTGAAATTTAAAAGTAATTTTCACAATATTGGCCGAGATATGGCCATTTGAAAACTGGCCATTTTTACAAAATGGCGGCCATCTTGGAATTGTATCACTGTCTAAATATGGCCATAACTTGACAACTAATGGCTCAAAGTTTATATATCTGGTACCAATTTGAAGCTATTTGTACAAAGAATGCATATTGCACATCAAAACAATAATACATTTTTATTTCTTTACTTTTTATTGTGTGCAAAGTGAAAATTTCACCCCAAAAAAGGGCAGATTGTAATGGCTCATAAAAAAAATGAATCATCATGAATTTTTCTGAAACTTGGTAAAAACATTGCTCCATCTGTGTGCTTTAAATAAAATAAAAATTGGAAAGGTAAAATTTGTTGTTTTAAAACAAATGGTTTTTTACACATAAGGTGTCATTAACCAAATAATTATCATTTTAGAATCTGTAAGCATTCCTGATTAAAAAAATAATGGTTAAAATAAAATTTTCTAACATCTAAATTAATGTAAAAGTATATTCAAAACCTCATTTGTACTAATTTTGTAAGAATCTGCCCCCAGCCCCCCCCCCCCAAAAAAAAAAAAATTGACAATTGAAAAAATTTTACACTGAAAAAGATAAGAAAATAATTAAAGAATATAATGTTTAATTATAAAATACCTATAAATGCAATGCATACATATGGTGATTTACTTCACATATAGGGGCGAGTGGGGTGGAATGGAACAATAGGTTTTTCTCTTTATGTATCATTCTAAATATTTCATCAATCACATATTAGATAAAGTAATGGTACTGCAATCTTCAGTTGAAAAAAGTAGCTAATTTACATAAGCTTGCAATTATATGAAGAAAAAGATTATTTCAAGTCTTCAGCGTCCATGTAAAGATGGTGTATTAAATGCATTTGATCTCCATAATTTTGCAAAAGAATCTGTTAAAAGAATTGAAAGTTTTTTTATAACAAAATTTGAAATTGAAACTGCAAACAGTCAATTAGCAGATAGATATGCAAAAGCAGATACAATCATAGAAACAAGACTGAGTCACTGCTTTGTACCAATCAATGATTGCCAAATGCTGGTTTCCAGGGTTTCAGACATTTCATCAACAAAATTTATTGCTTCTTTGGGAATCAATGAAATTGTCAGACCATTGATATTTAAAAGTGAACAATGTTACATGTGTATATGGGATAAATTGGTGGATTGGGAAAATTTTAGATTACTGTGAAGAACTTACCGACTATAAAATTATGTTCATGTATCCTCATGGCGCTAATTCTTCATATTCATGGCCAAAATCCTCAGATGTTTGTTTGATTCTGTAAGAACAAATAATAAAAGAAGTGTCTATTCCTGTAACTGCTACAGGAAGAACATATACTGTTGCACCAGAGGAAACTCGAACAATTCAAGCATTATTTTTAAATTTTAAAACTGATTAAATCCTTTTTAGCTTAAATCTGAAGAAAAAAACTATTATATTATAAAGTTATATGCATGTAAGTAAATATTTTGTCTAGATTTGTTCCATGTGTACGTTTAAACTTTGACTTATTTCTCATGATATTCAATGTTTTGCCCTGGATTTGTATTATATTATTGTTATTATTTATTATTATTTTTTTTTTTTTTTTGTCTCATCGTATCTAGATTTTTGTTCATATAAATTTTAACTCAGTGTGAACAAAAAATAACAAATGTCAACTCAATTAACTCATTTATATATATTTATTTTATTTAAATTACACAATTGAATAATTCAACTCTGTAATTTACAGCTAGTATTTCTTCAACATTTCTGGAGAAAATATTATGTGCCTTTTTTTTTTTCATGTATTCTATAGTAAGGTATTTAAAATATTTATGTAAATATGTTTTGTGAATTATATTATCATATTTTGAATGAAATGAAATAAAAAGTACTGTAAAAATGAATATTTAGTGTAAATAACTGCAAATTGATATTTCTTTATTGAATTATATAATATACACACAATACTTTAATTAGATGCTAGAAAATTTCATTTTAACCAATATTTCTTAAATTAAGAATACTTACAGATTTTAAAATAATCATTATTTGGTCAATGACACCTTATGTGTAGAGAACCATTTATTTTAAAACAACAAATTTTACCTCTCTAATTTTACAGTATAATGTTCCATATATAGAGAAACTGTTATATCTATGCATAATCAAACCATTATACAGAAAGCGTAGAAAGTATATGAACTAAATTTACTTTTGATTTTTGAAATAATCTTTTTCTTTATATAAATGCAAGCTTATGTAAATCAGCTACTTTTTTAAACTGAAGATTGGGGTACCATTACTTCACCTAATGTGTGATTGATGAAATATTTAAAATGATACATAAAGAGAAAAACCTACTGTCCCATTCCACCCCACTCGCCCCTATATGTGAAGTAAATTTTCATATATATATGCATTGCATTTATAGTTATTTTATAACTATACATTATAGTCCTGAATTATTTTCTTATCTTTTTCAGTGTAAAATTTTTTCAATTGTCTAAAGTTTTTTTTGGGGGGGGGAGGGGAGCTGGGGGCAGATTCCTACAAAATTAGTACAAATGAGGTTTTGAATATACTTTTACATTAATTTAGATGTTAGAAAATTTTATTTTAACCATTATTTTTTGAATAAGGAATGCTTACAGATTCTAAAATGATCATTATTTGGTTAATGACACCTTATGTGTAAAAAACCATTTATTTTAAAACAACAAATTTTACCTTTCCAATTTTTATTTTATTTAAAGCACAAAGATGGAGCAATGTTTTTACCAAGTTTCAGAAAAATTCATGATGATTCATTTTTTTTATGAGCCATTACAATCTGCCCTTTTTTGGGGTGAAATTTTCACTTTGCACACAATAAAAAGTAAAGAAATAAAAATGTATTATTGTTTTGATGTGCAATATGCATTCTTTGTACAAATAGCTTCAAATTGGTACCAGATATATAAAATTTGAGCCATTAGTTGTCAAGTTATGACCATATTTAGACAGTGATACAATTCCAAGATGGCCGCCATTTCGTAAAAATGGCCAGTTTTCAAATGGCCATATCTCGGCCAATATTGTGAAAATTACTTTTAAATTTCAGATTTGAGGGTTTCACTACTATGTCTATCTATGATAAAATTAAAAAAAAAATCTGTGACTATGATGCAACACCCATTGGTTAAATTCATGTGGAATGACCCAAAAATCAGCAACTTTTGTTAAAAAAATCATGGAAAACAACAAATTTCGTAAAAAAAATTGCGAAAAAATGACAAAATTTGTCCAAAAATAGCGAAAAGACATTTCGTCAAAAGATCGTGAAAATGCTCCAAAATTCGTCAAACAATCGTGCGAAGTAGCGCAAATTTCATTAAAAAATCCCAAAAACAGCAAATCTCGGAAAAAAAAAAAAAAAAAAAGTGAAAAAATGCAGATTGTTAAAACATTGCGGTAAAATGGCATATTTCATCAAAGAATCTGGCAAATTTCTTTTAAAAAATCATGATAAAACGGAAAATTTCGTTAAAATACTCTTACATAAATTTTTTCAGGAACTTATACTTTTCATCAGGGAACCTATACTTTTCATGTAGGTTCCCAGCTGGGAACCTTAAAATTTTTAGAATTTTCAAGCCCTGCAATATGAGATTCACAGCTTTTATGTTATCCAGGCATCACTGATAAATTTGCCAAATCTTGTTTCAATTGACATAATTTCATATTTACAACCTTTTCCAATATTCACCTTTGTTGAATTCTAATAATTGACACTTTTTATTTTAGTGAGATTCAAACATAATGATGATAAATTTGAGATTTATTTAACATCAGACAAACAAGCCATACTTTTTTTGGTACTACTTCGTTATTAAGTCGACCAATTTCGCCAAACTATGAAATCACCAAATTAATAGCCAAATTTACAGATTGACATAAATTTTATTTTAAATAATGAAAAAATAAAAGAATTAGTAGAAGTTTAATAAAAATACAAATAAAAAGTCAAAATAAAAATCACTTAATGACGTTTTAAACACATGTATCGCCCTTTATATCATTCTATTGTGATATTCAGGATCATCCATAATTGGCAATTAATCTTATAATCTGGCGATAGTTTTATGGTTGACAGGATAGCCAAGTGTAGTCAAGGATTGATAATCCACAATTTTCTATAATCCATGTTACTTTACCAATACGGAACATATGTAATTATTTTTATTTAAATGCACATACATCAATTTTTTTAATAAAAAAACTTTCAAATTAAATTATTTGAGATAGCATATCAAATTAAATATTAGATTTCATATTATACTAATTTAAAAATTAGAATGCGGTCTAGGAGTAATCAAATGATGTATAATCCATAATACTCTACAATCCACAATATTCCATAATCCACACAGCCTCTGGCCCTAATTTGTGCGGATTATAGAACTTTGACTGTAGTACCTTTTTTTTTTCCAATTAAAAAGATATTTTGTTTAGATATGTATTTTGCACAAAATGGCATAAAATGAATATTGTATTTTAGCAATAGCATTGAAGGAGATACAAGTTTATACTTTGTCACACTAAAGAGAGCACTCAGCAAAGAATATGGTTTGAATTATCTTGAGTCCCTTAAGTTATGTGGGATTTATTTATGGTTGAATTAGAGCCCGATTAAGGTTGTCTAAGGTTCCAGGAACATTATTTTTATAGTTCCTCTCTCCAAACCATCTTTTAAACCAAAATATCAGGAAGATTTTTTTTTTTTTTTTTTTTTTTTAGATTTTCTATATTTTTGCATATTTTTTGTATTTGAAGATTTTCTTACATTTAATAAAAATGTTTTTGAGGCTTAACTTAAATTTTCTTTTAGTGCATAATGCTACACCTAAATTATAATATCATCTAAAACATCTTTATTCACATATCATAACGCAACCGAATGTTGGTTACGTTTTTATTTTATTAAAATATGTAATTTTTTAAAAGAAATTTAAGATTTCACTTATTTGAACACAATATATTAATACATGTACTTACTACTATTGCTTAGTATATTTTGCATCTCTGATTTATTGCATTATGAGGATTGATAGGTTGATACATCTTGTTTTAAAACAAGAAATGTTTATAATTTCTGTAGATTTAGCAATATTCTTAATTTACTGCAACAAAGAAATCAGACCAACAATGTTTTTTTTTCAATTAAAGAATTTTTTATGATGAAGTTAACAGTTTCTCAGTAATTAAGATGAGTATATTAAGCTATCATCATAATGCATTGTACTTCTGTTCTCCGATTGTTAATTTAAGATAAATAAAAGAAATTAAATGTGCATTTATATGTAAAATATCAATTCTTGCCTTTTTTTCCTGGCGAAAACTTATTTTTATCAGGACAGTTTTTTCCACCAGCGTCAAAAACTTGCCAACCCTGGCAGTAACACAGTTTGAAAAAACAAATTATATATATGTATATATAAAAGAAGAAAAAAAATAGTACAAGAGACTAAATCCAGCACAAATATAAAAATGTATTAATCCTACCTCAAATTTGGCACCCTATTTTCATCTATCCAGGCGTTTGCCTGGTCAAAATACTGCCTCCAATCTCATATTCTGGATTGCATATTTTTGAAATACCATAATATGGCTGCCTTTTTTTAAATACTTTGGCAGCATTCTATGCCATACAAGAAATAAAAGTAATATTATAGTAGAAGTATTTAATAAATAGAAGTACATTTTTAATGGCACAAAAGTTCTTAGAGATAAATAATCAATAAATAGGAGGTTGTAAAAGATAATTAAAAACAATCTCTCAACTAAGATAGCACCAAATAAAATAGTAGTAGGTAGTACTATTCAATTCACAGTATATGCTACTTCTGAACATTCATACACTATAAACATTTCTTACCTTAGGTGGTGAATAAAATTCTAGCATATAGCCGCCAGTAGTTTTCACTAATAAAAGTCTACATTTTTCCCATTTCTGACGACCATCTAAATAATCTCCTGTCAGGTAGCTAACAATCCCTTCTCTTACACATTCTACTATGATTTTGGTTACCTTCGTTTTCTCGTGTTTATCGGATCGATTGCGTCGATCGTGGTGGTGGGAAAGTTCAACTTCGTCAGAATGCTGTTTGTGAAAAAGGCCTTTACCACGTTTAAGACCTTTAAATGATAAACGCCTAAAGAAGTGTCTGTGGTGTGTTTTCGGGGATTCACCTTCGGGATCTGAAAGATCACTGTAATCCTCATGATTAGTTACCAAACCACGTATGTTTTCTTGGGATGTTTCTTGAGTTTTGGGCCTGCTTCGAGCAGAATCTGCAGTAGCAGCAGGGGGTTCTTGAGAACTAACACCATTATTCGATACAGAGTTTTCTCCTACTTTCTTTTTAATTTCAGTATCAAAATGCTCTAAAAAGACATCAATAAATTTTTTACTTATTTCTTGGTTACTGACGGTTTTTCCCAAGTTAGGGTGGTCATTTATAAGCAAGCGATAATTTTGGACGAAATCAACAGCAGCAATTTTAGCGTTTTTCTCACAAAACTCAAGCCACAGATTTTTCTCATCTGTATCACCATTAGATGTAGTAACTGCGGCCATATCTTAAGTTAATTAAAAAGGGAAAATCCATTCCTTAATAAGGATCAAAGAGCAGTATAAGTATTTCACATCCTGAATCCGCCTGATTTAAATACCATCACATCAAACACCATCACACAGGCATCCTCAGCTTTGACAAAAACAGCGACTGCGCAGCGAGAAGAAGTTCAAGTAGAGGTGTTTGTTGACATACAAGCATTTACGTCAGTCAGCAAAGTACGATTCAATAGTTTTATTCATTCGGGAAGAAATAATTTTTAGTGAAATTATTCACTTTAATACATATTTATTTTTAAATTCAATCATATATTTCTATTTTCAGGATGATTAACTTGTCTGCTCCTATGAGCGACATTGAATGAATCATTCCTATATTGATGCATTCAATTCATAAGATTCCCTAGCATTGTTTATGTGAGCGTGAGCCTTTTCAAAACTTGTATTTTGGTGTACGGTGAATCAATAATTTTGTAATTTTTTTTACTATCTTCAAAAGAGAAAAGCAAAAATGTTGAGATCACAAACAAATACTTTATTATATTTTTGTTATAGAAGCCTCAGACAAAAACACCGGGCATTATTTAAGCAAGTTAGATGTTCGAGTTCTTTACTATTATTGCATCAGAAAAATAAATTAATTCGACTGACGATTGATGGAGCTTTTAATTCTTGGCCACAAAAATTTGGTTATTTAGCACTTGCTTCTGCACTATGTTACAAAAATGATCCAGGTAACATAATTATTTTATTAAATGTTATAAATATTCATCTTATTTTTAAAAAATCAGTTTGTAGACAGCTCAAAGCAGAAATCGCTTTAAAACTGTAATTTAAAAAATCTATCAAGAGAATGAGGATTTTCTACAGATAAAATAAACTTATTACTTATAATGGATTGTTATTATGTTGTAACTAGGATAGATGTGCCAGTAATGGCATCCCTCAATATTGTTTTATAACTCAAAACTAGGACTGGGTGATGTAGAGATTTCTTAAATCGATTTATCATCCATCTAACATCGCGATTTATTACTAATTTTACCCTCTATAATACGAAACCTATCATTATATTTTCAGTAACAAAATATGGGCTTTATGCACCCCCCCCCCCCCGCTTGTATTAATTTAGCATTTAATTGTTCAAATAACTAAAAAATATGTATTTTACACACACACACACACAAAAAAAAAACTGAATGCCCTTTTTTTAATTAGTGATCTATTTTAATATTTTTTAAAATTCATTCTTAAAGAAATAAAATAAAAAAGGAATTTTTTCATTGTGTCTGACTTGTTTTGGATGCTACAATCTAAATTACTTGAGTAGGGGCGGGCAGCTTCCCATAACACGCTCAAATAGCCCTTCATTGCTAATAACATACATGTACTTGTTTTTACAGACACTGAGTTAAAAACTTATTGAAGTAAGACAGAAGCAGATTCACTGATAAATTTAGCTGTTCATTTACCATCAGAAGAAAGAATAGTAATGTAAAAAAAGAGGGGGAGGGAAGAAAGAAATTTGAGAAAAAGGGTGCAATTTTTTTTTTTTTTTTTTTTTTTTTTTAAACTTTTAGATTATAATAAAATGTGTTTGATATAAATGTTGACATTCATATAGTGAATGGAGAAAGATTGAAAGGCCACATTACCAAAGTTGCTGTTTTTTTTAGATTGTTGGCCCCTGTAAGATTAGTAATAAAACATAATCTTAATTGCACATTTTGACCATTAAAAACACAAAATTTCTGAGGGAGAGACCCCCTTAATAAATGTGTTAGTAATACACTACACATATCACATGCAGTTGACATCTATGCTAGCAGTAGCGTATCTAGACCTATCATTTCAGAGGGAGCTGAGATGCAGCATATATTTCTGAGAGAGTCATAGGCGTAACTAGCGGGGGGGCCGGGTGGGCCGGGCCCACCCCAGACAACCCACGGCCCCCCCTAGAATTTTAAACTCTTGTGGTAATCTTTGAACGCAAAAATTTTATTTTTTCGAGAGATTACACATGTCTCAGAATGGAACGCTAAACTGTCTATTTTTTGCATTTGTCTTAAGTCTATATTTTTCAGACTTAGTCTCTTTTCTCACTTTTTGACAATTATTTCTTACTTATCGATCACCCCCAACAGCGCATGGTAACAGTATCAGCTTTTAACGAAAGCCGGTCACTCCTTTTGAAAGAGGACTGCATTCATTTGTACGATTGGAAATCAACCGAAGGCTAAAAGAAATGGTCATTTCCTGTCACTGTCTCAGGTTTTTCAATACTGCAACATTGGGGGGTCTTAATTAGGTACATCTGTTTCTTGCTCTTTTTTTTGGAAACGGGGCTGAACTCTCAAATTCCAGGAAAAACACAAAAACACATGCTCGCATGCTTCTGTTGTTAGTTGGCTGTAGTGCTAAGGTGTTTTTTTTCTTTTATTGTGCGTTTCGCTATGACTAATATTAAATCCTCTTCAGAGAAGAAAATTATGAAAAAGATGGATGTATGAGATCATTTTTTTAAATCTTCGAATTCCTTCAAACATTCACTAAATCCAGGTATGTTTGAAAAGTATATAATTCATTTATATTTAAGTTTCTCGAAAGATATTTACTTAAACGTTACAGTTTTCGTACATTATCCTTTTATTAAGTTTGTTCTCAAATCCAAAGGGACTATTTTCAAAGAATTTTTAGATGCGTTCGTAATTATGTAAATACAAAGCACCTATAGTTGTCGTTCAGTCTGTTTGTCCGTCTGTCCATCCGTCCGCATATAACAATGCAAAAACTACCCAACCGAATCGTTCGAAATTTAAAATGCACAATTATTAAAATCCGATGCATAGATCAAATGATAAACGGAAAAAAAGTAACCGGAAAAAAAGTTATTGGAAAAAAGTGACATAAACTACAAAAGCGGGAAAAAAGTGACACGGAAAAAAGTTACCGGAAAAAAAGTGACAAGGAATTGATTTTGGGGATTTATTATTGATTTTGGGGATTCATTCGTTAAGTATGAAAGGAGGATCGGGGGGGGGGGGCACAAAATTTAGGTAAATGGGTTTTTCATGCTGAATTAATTGTTTTGGTTCAATTTTTGGATATACGTTCATCCTGAAAAGACGCTTGCCTGATTAGTTTTGGGAAGGGACGATTACCCCCTTCCCCCATCCGTCCTCAATTAGATGAATGGGTTTTTACGCAGAATTATCCAACGTGTGTCAAATTTGCATATAGGATCTTTTCAATAAGGCTTATGTGTAGTATAAAATGCCTGAAGAGATTCTAGGAGTTTAAGGGTTAAGTATCGAGGGGGAACGAGGGATAATCTTTCTTAAATTAAATTAATGGCTTTTTACGCATAATTATCCGATTTGCTTAAAATTTTGGACACAAGTTCATTATGATTAGACGTATCTTAGATTAGTTATGGGTTCTTCTGCTTACTATAAAGGGGGGGAAAGAGCAATTATCTCCTCCTCAAACTAGATAAATAGGTTTTTATGCAGAATTATCCCATGTATTTCAATTTTAAATATAGATTCTTTCTGGTAAGGTGAATTCCGGAATAGTTTTAAGGATTTAATGGCTAAGTATAAAGGGAAGATGGGGGAAATCCCTCTTAAATTCAATAAATGGCTTTTTATGCAGAAATATACGATTTGCTTCGAATTTTGGACATGGGTTCATTATGATAAGACGTATTTCTGATTAGTTATGGGGTTCTATTGGTAATTAAAAAGGAGGGCGGGTGATTACCTTAAATTAGATTTTAAAAAAATTATGCACACTTATCCGATGTATTTCAAATTTTGGATATAGGATCTTTCTCATAAAGCGAATTCCTGAATAGTTTTAAGGGTTTAATGGCTATGTATAGAGGGGGAACGGGGGATGAACCCCCTTAAATTAAATAAATGTCTTTTTACGCAGATTCATCCGATTTGCTTCAAATTTTGGATGTATATTCATTATAAGAAGGCGTATCTCTGATTAATTATGGGGTTCTTTTGCTAATTAAATAGGGGAAGCGGGCGATTAATCCTCCACTCTTTAAATAAAATAAATTGTTTTTTTTTCTTTCACAACTATCCAACGTATTTCAAATTTTGGATATAGGTTCTTCCTGATAAAGTGAATCCCTGAATAGTTTTAAGGGTTTAATGGCTAAGTATAGTGCAATGAACGGGGGATAACCCACAATTAATCATGGCTTCGCCTTATCATAATGAACGCACAATCAAAATTGAATCAAATCAGATAATTCTGCGTAAAAAGCCATTTATTAATTTAAGGGGGTATCGTCCGTTTCCCCACTGTTTACTTAGCAATTAAACCTTTAAAATTATTCAGGGATTCACTTTATGAGAAAGAACATATATCCAAAATATGGAATATATCGGATAAGTGAGCATAAAAAAACAATTTATCTAATTTAAGGGGGGGGGGGGGTAATCACCCGCCTCAATTTTTAATTGGCAAAATAACCCCATATGTAATCAGGGATACGCCTTATCATAATGAATCTATAATCCAAAGTTTGAATCAAATCCGATAATTCTGCGTAAAAAGTAATTTAATTTAAGGTGGGTTATATTCTATTCCCCTTCTATACTTAGATATTAAATCCTTAAAACTATTCAGAGATCCACCTTATCAGAAAGAACCTACATTTAAAATTTAAAATACATGGGATAAGTCTGCGTAAAAACCTATTTATCTAGTTTAAGGGGGAGATAATTGCTCGCCCCCCCTTTATAATAAGCAGAAGAATCCCATAACTAACACTGATAAACAAATTTTAACGAATTTTCTATTTCTCTACATACGTTGGGTGTTTCTGATATATATCAAGCTGCTGAAAAAGAATATGTTTGTAAAAATTTTCTATCATCCTCCAATTTTGTGAAATTTCATTTATACGTTTTGGAGTATGTAGGCATCGTATAGGCATTATAATTACACTACATTATTCTATTTCATGTATTTGATTCCCACAAACATTCCTTTTTTTTATTACAACGATATAAGATACAGAAAGAGAGTAGAAACAGATGTCCCCTAAATAAATTTTATGTTAGCGACCTACAACAGACAGCTCTAGCCACCCCCTCAGTATTTGACTTTAACGCAAATCAATGACAGTTGAAACTTTCGGGGAGGGTATACTACTATTTCTTTGTTCTGTAAGACTTTTTAATTAAATTTTGATTATAATTATCCTATTTTCCTCTACGATATGTAAAACATGTTTAGAGGATGCGTTAATGAACCCGATTCTTTTTGCTATGCGTGCGGGGAGCTAACGTTGATAAAGCATCGATGCGCTTTCACGCCATTAATAAAGACTGCCTATCATATGTACTTTGGATATAAAATAGGTGAACAAGATAAGAAATGGGCACCTCATTCTTGTTGTAAATGATGTGCTACAAACCTCCAGGCGTGGATGAAAGGTACAAAAAAAGTATATGTCCTTTGCTATACCCATGATATGGCGCATGCCGAAGGATCATAAACTGACTGCTACTAATGTATTACAAAAATTAAAGTATTAGTAAACATAAAATTAAGTGCCCAAACTTAGATTCAGCAATGTGACCAGCATTACATAATGGTGATTTACAAATGCCAAAACCTCCAGAGAATTTTATATATGACGATGCAGCATCAGAAATGGAAATAGATGAAACTGAAAATTCTTCTACATATGTTATGAACTATTCTCCTGGCATAAATGAAGAACCACACCTAATTACTCAAAAAGAATTAAATGATTTTGTGAGAGACTTAAATTTATCAAAGAAAAACTCAGAATTACTTGGATAAAGATTGAAAGGTTGGAATCTCCTGAAAAACAATACAAAGATATCTATTTATCGAGATTGACGTAAGAAATATTCGACATTTTTTTCAAGAAAAGATGATTTATGCTATTGTGATGATATAAGTGGCTTAATGTCTACTTTAAATTGTCAATATAACTCGGAACAATGACCTATAAGAGAGCAGCCACAGATAACACATTTACTGCTACATAAAGTATGAAATTTCTTATTAATATCATTTCTTTTCACAAAAATTCTTCTATATTTTTCTGAAACTTTATAAACAATGCATACTTTCAGTGTTTTAAATATTAATTTTAAGCTTTATAAGTGCTTATTTAAAAGTTTGTCATTACTAAAATACCAAATGATAAATTTCATAAGGTATATGTGTTGAATAAATACTACAAAATTCAGATTTTCAAGATTTTGAATTTTTAAAAAATCTGTGGGTGATGGAAACTTTTTAATGGCATATTCTTTCACAACACCACCTAAAATATAAAAGTCACCACACACTTAGTTAGAAACAGAAACCTTGTTTATCAGTGTAATCAGAGATACGTCTTATCATAATGAATCTATGTTCAAAATTCTAAGGAAATCGGATAATTATGCTTAAAAAGTTATTAATTTAATTTAAGAAAGGTTATCCCCCGTTCCCCCTCTATACTTAACCATTAGAACTCCTAAATCTCTTCAGGCATTATGTACTAGATATAAGCCTTATCGAAAATAACCTATATGCAAATTTGATACACGTTGGACAATTCTGCATAAAAACCCATTTATCTAATTGAGGACGGATGGGGGAGGGATAATCGTCCCTTCCCAAAACTAATCAGGCAAGCGTCTTTTCAGGATGAACGTATATCCAAAAATTGAACCAAAACAGTTAATTCAGCATGAAAAACCCATTTACCTAAACTATGAGACCCCCCTCCCAACCCCCCTTTCATACTGAACCAATGAATCCCCAAAATCAATAATCTCCAAAATCAATAATAAATCCCCAAAATCAATTCTTTGTCACTTTTTTTCCGGTAACTTTTTTTTCCTTGTCACTTTTTCTCCGATAACTTTTTCCGGTCACTTTTTTCCTAGATTCAGATCAAATACAGGGACAATCAAAAGTATTCCATTACATTACGGTCACTGAGGAAAGAAGTTTCAAATGCATTTTAATCGTTTGAAATTTAAAATATATAATTATTATATAATTTTGTCGAGCCATTTCAAATTTTATGAAAATCGGATGGATAGATTAATTACAGGTACAATCAAAAGTATTCTGTTATATTACGGTCAATGGGGAAAAGTTTCTAATGCATTTTAATGATGTTACACTCATTCGAACACAATAAAATTGATATGCATCTAATGAGTACATATTATAATATACATTTTGCATAATCTGTGGTGCAAAGAACATTTGATATTGATTTACAAGGCCAGACAAAAGTATTCCATTACATAATGGTATAGGGAGAACATTGCTTGGTGAACATTTTAATTGTAATAAACTATTTAAAATTTTATGAGATTGATATTAGTTGCTGAAGACTGTTACAAGTTATTTTCTGTATAAAAGAAAGCAGATAGTATTTACAGGGTCACACAAAAGATTTTGGCTAATATACAGTATCCGAAATACTGTGTTGGCGTGTTTTAATTATATTCATCTATTTCACTTTTATGAATATGGTATACGTTGCTGAGGTTTAATAAATGTTGTATGCCCATGTATATTTACAAAAGCACAAAAAAAAAAAAATGATTTTGACCACTATACTATATCCGAAGTACTGTCTACTGTAAGAGCAAGATCTGAATATTTTTAAAACTTCGTTATCGTACGAACGCACCTCATTTGCTAGGCTTCATGTGCAATTTCCAACTTGTTTTATTAATTCTTCTTTTAAAAAACGCACGAAATAAGCAAGTGGGAAAACGGAAAAAAGTGACCGGAAAAAAGTAACATAAACTACAAAAGCGGAAAAAAAATGACTCGGAAAAAAAAAAAATTACCGGAAAAAAGTGACAAGGAATTTATTTTGGGGATTCATTAGTTAAGTATATAGAGGGGATGGGGGGGGGGAGGCTAATAATTTAGGTAAATGTGTTTTTCATGCTGAATTAACTGCTTTGGTTCAATTTTTGGACATATGATTACCACCCCTCACCCCATCCGACCTAAATTATACAAACGGATTTTTAAGCAGAATTATACAATGTGTCTTTTTTTTTTGGATATAGGTTCTTTCTGATAAGTATTATACACAGTATACTATATTGCCTGAATAATTTTGGGAGTTTAATTGTTAAGAAAAAAAGAGACGGGGGAAGCCTCTTTTAAATTAAATTGATAGTTTTTTACGCAGAATTATCCGATTTGCTTAGAATTTTGGACATAGGTTCATTATGATAAGATGTATCTCTGATTAGTTATGGCGTTCTTTTGCTTATTATAAAGGGGGGAAGGGTAATTACCCCTTTCTCAAATTAGATAAATCGGTTTTTATCCAGAACTGTTGGAAGTATTTCAAATTTTAAATATACGTTCTTTCTTATAAGGTAAATTCCTGAATAGTTTTAAGGGTTTAATGGCTAAGTATAAAGAGGGAGGGACGGGGGGTAATCCCACTTAGTTAAATAAATGCCTTTTTACGCAGAATCATCCGATTTACCTCGAATTTTAGTCATAGATTTATTATGATAAGACGTATTTCTGATTAGTTATGGGGGCTCTTATGCTTATTAAAATGAGGAGGGGACAAGCAATTATTTCTTCCTCAAATTCGATAAGTCGGTTTTTATTCAGAATTATCCGATATATTTAAAATTTTAAATATAGATTCTTTCTGATAAGGTGAATCTCTGAATAGTTTCAAGGATTTAATAGCTAAGTATAGAGGGAGAAACAGAGGATAATCCCCCTTAAATAAAAAAAATGGCTTTTTACGCAGAATTATCAGATTTGCTTCAAATTTTGGATGTCCGTACATATTGCGGGCGGCTAGTGTCTTAGGAAATTTAACGATCAGGGAATTTCTCGGTAAAGGTTTGCCGCAAAAATGCCCAAGTAAATTCAAAAGCGAGTTGAATGCAACCGAACGCAAATAACAAATAAAAAGAATTTTTTTTATTTTTTAATTTAGTGATTGAAAACAATTACGCCAGAAAATATAACACATTTTACCTTTTTCCTTATAATTAGTACAATTCATTTTGCATTTAAAACTGGTTTATTTATTTATTTATTTATTTTTTACTTGCGAAAAAAGTAATATTGCAAATCATTTATTGTAATTGTCATTTTAATTTACGCCGAATATTTATCATTTAAAACTGGATTTTTACTAATAAATGTCCCATATTACACATCACAAAGTATAATATTAAACATTTAAAAATATATATGTTAGAAAATTTTAATGTATAAACTATGTTATGTGTCACGAACGAATGAACTAGTGAATTCATTAATTTGTAGTAGTAATAATAATAATAATAGTTTTTTATTAATAGCTTATGTTAGTAATTAGAAAATTAATTGTTTAGAAACCTGTAGTTCTTGATAGATCTTCAGTGTTTGAACGCTTAAAAAATTAAAAAACAAATTTAAATTAAAAAAAAATTATTTTAATGAAAAGAGGATATTTTTTTTCTTTGTTAGGATATTTATAGAATACTGAAAAATGCTATGCAGAAACATAAACCATAGTTTTAAATGCAAACAGCTGTTGAGGATATGTAAACAAACCCTTAAAACTACTCAGGGATTTTATTTTATTAGAAAGAACCTATATCTAGAATTTGAAATATATCTGATAATTGTGCATAAAAACAATTTATCAAATTTAAGGGGGGAATAATCGCCCGTCCTTCCACTTTTTAATTAGCAAAAGAACCCCATAACTATTCAGGGATACCCCTTATCATAATGGACCTACATTCAAATTTTTAAGCAAATCAAATAATTCTGCGTAAAAAGCCATTTATTTAATTTAAGAGAGGTTATCCCTCGTTCCTCTTTTATACTTTACCATTAAATTCCCAAAATTCTTCGAGCATTATATACTGCGACGACGTACTGACAACTTTAATCTGGGCAGAAGATAGATAGCGAAATCCCATTGTGAAAAGGATGAAAGTATCTTCATTCTAAAACTGAGAAGAATAGCTGCAATTGACCTCAAGGAACTAGAAAATGATTTCACTGGTCTAGTGGCAATGAGCTGAGGGGTGGGATTGTTGAGCGTAGAGAGGGAAGGAAGTAGTTGGAAGAGAGACATGTGCTGTTAATTTACTAGAGAGTACATAGATGTAATGTGGCTTAGATGTGCTAAGCGAAATGTAATATTGGAGTGTGGCTCCTATGTAGTTGTAATGTCGTTTTATTTATTTTTTTATTAAATGATCTGTAGTTCTAATAAAGAACTTGAACTAAAAATGTGTTATTGATAAACTTAACAAATAAACCAACTGAATAAAGAGAAACTGAGCACACGACACCACAATACTATATATAAGCCTTGTCAGAAAGAACCTATATCCAAAATTTGACACACGTTGAATAATTCTGCTTAAAAACCCATTCATCTTATTTAGAACGGAGGGAGGGGGGGGCCATTCCCAATCGTCCATTCCCAAAACTAATCAAACAAGCGTCTTTTCAGTATGAACGTAAATCCAAAAATTTAAACCAAAAAAAGTTAATTTAGCATGAAAAACCCATTTACCTAAATTAAGAGCCTCCCCCCACCTCTCTTTCATACTTAAACAATAAATCCCCAAAATCAATTCCTTGTCACTCTTTTTTTCCGGTAACTTTTTTTCCTTGTCCCTTTTTTCCAGTAACATTTTTCCTGTGTCACTTTTTTTCGCTTTTTTAGTTTATGTCATTTTTTCTTCTAACTTTTTTCCTAGATTCAGGATTAAAAAGCTATGTAAGTGAGAAATGTTGTTTATTCTTTCAGAAGACGATTCTCACAGTGGATGATTTTAAACGAATTTGCGACATGGTAGCGACAAAAAGGAGGAAAAATGGTTGTCATGCGATCAAAATTGCTTATAACTCATTAACTAATTTATATATTTCTTTAAAACAAATTGCGACTGTGTTGTTTATAAGCAACTTTATCTCCCCCAACCACTATCTTGAATCAAAAACTTGATGAATAAAGCCACTATTAGATTCACCAACATTTCGAAAGATTTTTAAGCCAACACTTGATTTCTTCCAACTTTTCGCGAAATATCCTCACAACACCCAGTGTGATAGCAAACAGCAATGTCCCCCAACTTTTTTCTGCAGTTCCAAAAAAATCTCTGCTAGCCGAGACTTTTCATTGTACATCGAGCATTTCAACGGATCAGATGTAAACGATTGATACGAATTGGCGATAAATATTAATGGCTGGTACTAGTAGCATTGGTTTTCTTGCTATTCCTCCAACTTTGTGGAAATAATTATAATCTTTTTCTCTCTTTGAAAGGGAAAAAAGTTGGAGTTAAAATCGGTTGAAAAGTTTGTTGCTCGTAAATTTTTTGAATCTGATAGCAACTAAAGACAGAAGAAAGTTTCATCCAATTAGTTTCTTTGATAGATTATGCGTTTTCAGGAATGTATTAACAAGTGAGCTTTCCTTCGAGTATTATCAGTTCTAACAAAACTATTTTTACTTTTTTTTTTATCTTTACGGAAGGAAATATTGGATTCGTGAAAATTTTCGAATTCCGGTTTTTGGTGGATTTACCCGTTTTAAGGATCAGAGATTCCTAGTTTTTAGTAAGAACAAGTTTTTACAAAATGTCTGTTTGTGTATATGTGAATCTGACTCTGTCTATGTGTGACATAAATTTTGTGGACGCTCTATCTCAAGAACTAATGAACGGAATGTAACAAAAATTTATATTCAGGTAGTCCCTAATACAAATTCATACTGATTAGTTTTTGTTGCAAATCACTCAACAGATGGCGCTTCTACGCTGCTTTTTTTTACGATTAACGCAACAGCTATATCTGAAGAACTAACGCACGGATATCAACCAAACTTCAGATTCAGTCAGTACTTAACATGAACTGATATTGTATTGGTTTCTGTATAAATCGCTCAACAGAAGGAGCTGGTATGCTAAATTTTTCACGATTTTTGCATTAGCTTTATCTCAAGAACTATCGCACGGAATTTAATTAAAAATTATAATCAGGTAGTTCTTGATATAGATTGATACTGATTAGTTTTTGGAGCAAATCGCTCGACAGGTGCGCTGCTATGGTGGATTTTTTACGATTTTCGCAACAGCTATATATCCATAACTAATACACGGATTTCCTTTAAATTTCAGATTCAGTTAGTTCTCAACATGAATCGATGTTGTTTGCATTATGGTGTAAATTGCTCTACAGGTGGCACTGCTATGTTGCATTTTTCACGATTTGCGCAATAGCTCTATCTCAGGTTCTCAGGTGCACGAATTTTTATCAAACTTTAGATTCAGTAAATCCATGAAATGAACTAGTTTTGTTCATGTTTTGTTGTCAATCTCCTATTATGTGGCACTGCAATGCTGAATTTTTCTCAATTCCTGCAATAGCTCTATTTTAAGAACTAATCAGTGAACTTCACCAAACTTCACATTCAGGTATAGCTTGATAAATATTGTTGGTGTTTATGTTTTGGTATGAATCGCCCAACAGGTGGCGCTTTTATATTGCATTTTTTCCCATTTCCGCAATAGTCTTGTTTTAAGAACTAATGCAAGGAATTTCATGTCTTTAAAATCTTTACAATGATCATAAATTGCCATTTAATTTTGGCACTGAGGTAGTAAACTTTGACGCATTAAGGGTGTATTCGAAAAAATGTTTTTTCTCTCTCAGCAGCTCAAAATTTTCCTATACATTTTCAGATTCATTTGTAAAAGTAAAAACATGAACCTTGCTGAGATAATTTTTGAAGATATGGTATAAGATGCCGAATGCCTTCATTTTTCTCTGAATTCATTAGAATTTGATTTATCGACAATTATTATCTCAGCATGCCCTTTTTTTCGTTCCCAGATCTCCCGCTTTGGAAAATTCGGTTCAAAAGGCGGACTTTGACAGCAGTTTTTGTAATATTTTCTGCATTTATCAAAAAATCGCAGTCATGGGATCTAATATAGTTTCTAAATAAGAGAATTTCCCAGTTTAGTGCGTTTGAGAGCAAAAGTGAATCTTAAAATAAATCAGAAAAAGAAAGTTTTGAAATTGCCACATCAGACTAGTTACTAATACTATTATTGTTTGGAAATTATCAAACAGTTTACTATAAAACAATATTGTCACACTATTGTTGTTTTCCAAACAATAATAGTTTTTACAATTATTGTTTTAAAATTATCAAATAGCTGGGGCCGTGGCCCCCCCTAGAAAAATTCTCTAGTTACGCCTATGGCCATGCAAAAGGACAGAAGGGGGAGGGGGGAAGGGAGTGGTCGCCCCGGCGCGGGAATTTAGGAGCCGCCAAATTTATACTACCAACGTAATACAGTTGGCATCTATACTGTGAGTGTATTTCACATCGTTAAACAGTATTATCTTGGGGAAAAAAATAATCCAAGAGCTGAGCATGCAACAGAAGTTGAAAATTGAAGGTGTACTGAAATGTTCTTGAAATCCATTTGCATCCAGTGTGAAAAAAGGAATAAGTTATTTGAAATGCATTTGGAATCAAAGCTGATGAATATATTTTCCAGAATAAAGCTATATTTCTTGAAAAAACAATCAAACTGAATATACTAAAAGGGTCATTCCATGCCAAATCAACCAAAAAAATTCAATATTCAACCTGACCATTTCCGATTTCAATGAAACTGCTAAGGATCATTCTCTATGATGATATAAATAAGAGCATATTTTTATTTTGTGTTTATCGCTTTAAATTTTTATACAATTAATTATTTAAATTTTAAAAAATCAGCATTTTTGACTTGCATAAATATTTTCAATTTTGAATTTCTCAAGTTCTATCAAACATAGAAAATTTTATGACCACTCATTTCAAAGAGGAGTTTATAAGGTTTAATTTGATATGCAAGTCGACTATGTATAATTAAAAAAAAAAAAAATTAAATTTTTTTGAAATTTTAAATTTGAAAATTTTTTAGATAGTCATTTTTAAAAATTTTGAAAAAATTGTATGTTTGTTGTAATATTATAAGCTTTAAATTCTGAAATTTTTAGAGTGGGATCTCAATGGGATCAGGAGTTATTAAATAAAAGCTAAAAATTACCATACAAATCATAAATAAATAACAAAATAGACAGAATTAAATTGCTATTTTAATGGTAATTTTTGCTTTTATTTAATAACTCCTGATCCCATTGAGATCCCACTCTAAAAATTTCAGAATTTAAAGCTTATAATATTACAACAAACATACAATTTTTTCAAAATTTTTAAAAATGACTATCTAAAAATTTTTCAAATTTTAAATTTAAAAAAAATTAAAATTTTATTTATTTTAACTATACATAGTCGACTTGCATATCAAATTAAACCTTATAAACTCCTCTTTGAAATGAGTGGTCATAAAATTTTCTATGTTTGATAGAACTTGATAAATTCAAAATTGAAAATATTTATGCAAGTCAAAAAATGATGATTTTTCAAAATTTAAATAATTAATTGTATAAAAATTTAAAGTGATAAACAAAAAATAAAAATATGTTCTAATTTATATCATCATAGAGAATGATTCCTAGCAGTTTTATTGAAATCGAAAAGGGTCAGGTTGAGTCACTGGTTGATTTGGCATGGAATGACCCAAAAGCACATGGCAAAAAAACCCCGCAATATTGAAAATACAAAAACGTCATCGAAATCTGCTTGCATCCAATAGAAAAAAGAATTAACCAGTTCTCTAATCAGACGTAATCAATGTAGATATGCATATTTTGATGAAAAAAACTGTATTTCACTTGGCGATCAATAATTATTATTTTAAGTCGTCACTTGGCGAGTGATGACTAGAGTGGCAATCGATGACCAATAAATTATTTGAAATACATATGGAATCAAATCTGATGAATATATTTTCCAAAATAAAACTGTATTTCTTGAAAAAAACATCCAACTGAAATAGATAAAAGAATGCGGCCACTTGGCGAGTGACGACTAGGATGCTGATCGATAGCCAACAAATTACTTGAAATGCGTGTGGAATCAATGCTGATGAATACATTTTTGCAAAATGAAACTGCATTTCTCAAAAAGATAATCAAACTGAACAATAAAAGAACTCTGCAAAAAACCAAAATATTGAAAATACAGCTATGTCATTAAAATCTGTTTGCATCCCATAGGAAAAAGAAGAAAACACTTTTCTAATTAGATGTAATCAATGTAGAGATGCATACTTCTATGAAAAAAACTGCATTTCACTGGGCAACCGAAAATAGATTTTTTTTACCGCCACTTGGTGAATTACGACAAGGGTGGCTAACAAAGGAAATTTTTTAATTGGCACTTTTACATTTTTAATAACCACATGGCAAGTGATCGCTGCTAATTTTAAATCAAATCCTACTAAATCAATTTAACACCAGCTTGCAATGTTTTTCTTAAATAGTCTTTTTCTTAAATCGCCTTTTTCTTAAATCGCCTTCTTCTTAAATCGAAAACACTGAGGTTTGTAGTGTGTGTTTAAATCGGATCCTCTAAATCGATTTAACACCAACTTGCTCTGTTTTCCCTAAATTTACTTTTTCTTACATCACCTTTTTCCTAAATCGGAAAACATTGAGGCTTGCAAAGTTTGCTTAAATTGCTAAATCGATTTAACACTAGTTTGGCATGCAAGCAGGATATACACAAAGTAGATAACTCAATTTTCTGATGTTAGCTCTGAATCATTATTTGAAATTGATTTAAAACCAATGGCTAAATCACGATTTAAGCCTTACTAAATCACGGTGTAAGGCAATGGCTAAATTGTGATGTATGGCAATGGCTAAATCGCGATTTCCGATGTAGTGATTTAAGAAACTGACTAAATCGCGATTTCTGATGTAAGCTTTAAATCGATTTAAGGCCCAGGCCTACTCGCAACTAAATGAAAAATAAAATTTTAGCTTTTTTTACTTACCCATCATACGTAGTATAGGGTAAGTCTTGCAATCATTTTGAAAATCAAAAAGAAATTTTGACGGATTTACACGTTTTAGACACTGGAGATTTCGAAAAACATATTTTTAGAAAAAAAAATTTGCCGTCCGTCAGTCTGTCTGTAAACGCTCTATCTCACAAACAAATTGAGATAGAGACTTGAAATTTTGTATGTACTTAGTATGTACGAATGGGACGAAGCCTATTGATTATCAGCAACCTCGATTATCCGGAACTATTTTTTCCGGATTCTTGAAAAATTCGTTCTGATGAAAGGTATATAAAAATTTTCGAATTTTTTTATTTTAAGGAATGCATGTAAAAGGCAATACAAAAACACAAATTTTGCATAAAGAACGAAGTCGATCGGATTATTAGTTGTCGAGATATTTGTAATCCTGTTTTCCACATTCTTAGATTTTTCATGACCCTGTATTTCATTCAAATTTCAATTCAGAGGTATATTTTAATTGAAAATGAGACGCTTATTCCGACGCAGTTAACTGTTAGTTAATATGATTATTATTTTTGGAGTTATAAGGATGTTTCTTTTACGCAGTTTGGTACTTCTTGAGTAGTTTGGCGTTTTATATAATTTGTTGAAATTGGTGCATCAGCAATTCATTAATAGAGTATTACTATGTGTATTAACAATATTTAAATTTAGCTTTGGAATTGAAATACATTGTATAAATAGTTTTCACATGTTTTATTTTCATATGCATATAAATGATGGGTAAGTATTATGGTGGCCTCCAACGACTAGTTGTATTAATTTTTCTTTGTGGCCGCACCTGTCGCACGCCCCTAAGGACGGCTCTAGAGAAAAGGAAAATATTTTGGTTGAATCAGATGAAAAGTTTTTAGTATCATTTTAGTGTTTAAATGTCATGTAGATTTTAAACGTTTTGTATTGTTCCCATTCTAGAATATTTTAGCAATTGTATATATATCCTGAGCTTTGCTCATTATTCATATAGTAATTACAGCGTAAAATCCACTCTTAAATATTAATAAAATTTATATTCATATTGGGAAATGAGATTATGAGACTGGCCAGATATTGTTGATAGATTATTATAATATTGAAAAAACTGCAACATAATGATTATTATTAATTAAAAAACTTTTTTAATAAAATTCTTTAAAGATGTCCACCACTGGCATATCTACCCTATAAATTAAGTTTTACTGAATAACATTACTTTTTATTTTCCCATAAAAATTAAAATCCAGCAGCTTTTATTTATCTTTTTTCTTCAGGTACTTCTTTGTTAGAGGCTGCTAAGGAAGGAAATGTTAAAGAGATTCAAAGGTAACTATAATTGTTTCACTATTAAAAATAAAATATCTGATTGATTTTTTTTTTTTTTTTTTTTTTAATATTTATCTTATGTAGAAAATGGAGATACCCTATTTGGGAAATGTCCCATATCCTGTTCCTGTGCCAATTAATTTATGCAATAAAAGCTTAGTTGAGGCTGTTGTGATTTTTGCTGTATTGGTAAATTTATAAATAAAATAATAAATATGTAATATTGTATTGTATTAACTATACTATATAAATACAAATAATTTTTAATTAAAATAAAAAAAAAATCGCTAAAATGTCTTTTTGTTGTCATTTTGGATTTTTTTTTTTCACCAGACAGAACAAGATATGGAACCCTTCTCCATTATAGTTTGTTGGATATGGATGAAACAGGGGGTAGTATCTACATATTATCCCCTGGAATCACAAAACTGGCACATACGCATCTACCATGCTCTCGCACTCTGAGAAGGTTACTTCTGGTGTTTTCGTATCGTATCAATTTTATTTTAACCTCTTCAGTCCCTGAGTACCTAAATGGGTACATCGGTTTTGTCCCATTTTATTAATGATACTCAAATATAAATGAAATTTCGATATAAGAATAATATGTTTCGAATTCTAAGATTCGAGCTAATGAAAATAAGACAAAAATCTTGCTCTGAAGTCGAACGAGAGAAGAAATAATTCAGTAATAATTAAAAATACTGTAATAATCGCCAGTAGCGAAGAGGTTAAGCAACAACATTTCTGAAAGCGTGATGCGTATGGTGTCTGTCTGGAAACCGGAGAAATGAGGTTCGAACCCTAAAAAGCGGCACTGTAAAATTTGAAAATAGAATAAAGTTAAATTTTTGAATGTTAAAGTTATAAAAATATTTTTCAAAGTTTAATTATTAATAATTCAGAGTTCATTCTAGGCGTTTTTCACAGGGCGCGCCGCCCCGCCCGCCCTTCTCTATAAAATTTACCGCCCTGGTGGCCTCATCGTCCGAAAACCCCGCCCCGTCAGCCCTTTCACTCGGAAAATCGACCAGGAGAAAAAAAAGCGCCCTTTTAAGTTAATTTCATTGCTTATTTCAAGCCAACTCTAAACTATTTGTAAACATTATGTAACCCGATAGCTCCATTCCTAATCTGTCCCTTTTCACACCTGCCCCCCCCCCCCCCCCCCCCCACTAACCAAACCCCAACCTCTTTATATACAAACACCAATTACTTTCAGTAAAACTCTAGCACCCATACTGTCATAAATTTTTCTTTGTCTGTTCTGTACAGTGTCTCGACTACCGTGAAAATTCGCCGAAATAAGAAAAGAAAAAGGAAAGATCGCCAGCATCTCGTGGAGAATCCCCAGAAGTGGATGACCCGGGGGTCGTGAGTTGACACTTCAGAAAATGACCGTAAACACATGCACTTTGATTTATAGAGTGAAAGAGATGCACACACAGTACAGTGAGAAATTCACAGGAATGAATAATTTCTTTCCTCAGTTTTTAATATTACAGCCTGGTATCGACTGTTAGAATCAAAGCCCAAAACTCCCAAAAGATTAGTCATCTATATATTTTTTCGCACTGAAGCCAAAGAAAACTTCAAAGAAAAATGCAAAGAGAAATATTAAAATATTATCTGTCATATCAATGAAAGAAGTAAAAACTGGCCGTTTTGTCATAAACGTAAATGATTTTCTATTAATTTTAAAAGTATTTTCTCGATCTCTGATGCCTCAAACAGTCAACCATGAATTATGAATAAACAAGGGCAGTACGCAAACCTGGCCTTCTTGAATTGATCTGAATGAAAAAAATAATTTAGTATCTCACTTTTTTTTTTTTTTTTTTTTTTTTTTTTGAGGGGGAGGGGTTAAATAAAAATAGTTTATTCTGCTACATTGGAGTCTTTCTATACTGCGAAAACTAGGTGCTAACCTTTCTCTTCATACTAATATTTTTTTCTTTCCTTTATTGGGAAAAAGCTAGTTTCGTTTGAAGATATTCTTCAATCAATTTGGTTTTATCCAATAGCGTAGCTATGTTTTTTGGCGCCCGGGGCCAGCAAGAAATTTTGTGCCTCCACCCCAATAGATATATAACAATCTCTCGATTTGGCGCCCCTAGGCCTCGGCGCCCGGGGCGGACGCCCCCTTTGCCTCCCCCCCCCCTTAGCTACGCCACAGGTTTTAGCATTGTATTTGCCGCGTCACACTTCCGCTTTATTGCCCCTACCGATCGTATGGTACACTAACTTTATGAATCTACTCTATTTTCTTACATTTCCAACTTTAATTCATCGAAAATTCATTCATTTTTTCTTGCTTCACTATAAAAGGTTTATTTTTACTATAAGAAATAATTGCCCCTCATTTCATTTCAGATAATGACTCACAATACCGAATATTCTTTAAGAGTCTTAGTTGATGGTTGTATAATGTAAACACATCGCGAAAGAAACTCAAAATATCAAGTACACTGAAAGATAAATGTTTTCTATTTTCATCCTTTATCTTCTTGCTTAGTAAAAGTCTGTGTCCCGAATCAAATTAGCTGGACTAAATATTTTATTCAAAATAAGTTTCGTTTTCAGCTTATTAATTTTGTTTCAATTTAAAATTCATATTCTTTTTATTCCATAAGTCAAGCAGCAAAATGATCGTACGATCTGCTCTTGCGGCTTGCCGTAATGATTCTATACTATATTATTATTATTTTTTCCTCTTTTTTTTTTTTTTTTTTTTTTTTTTTTTTTGCAAGAGCAATTTTGCTATTGGAAGTCTCTTCTTTCAAATATAAAAATGATCCTACGAATGTATCAACCAATTTGCGTTGCTAAGTGCAGAAAAAAACTACTGAGTTGTCAAAAAAGAAAAAAAAAAAGAAAGAAAAACCAAAATTTTTTTCCCATCATTGTTAGCAAGGAAAAAAAAAAAAAAAAAAATCCATATCTCCTACGTAAATTGACCAATTTCTTTCAAATTTTCAGCAAGTTGAAATGATAGTAAGTTAGGCAGTGTAATAAATGTTTGTTAAAATCTAACCAGTTTTTAGAAAATTACAATGCCTGCCAAAAATTTCCACTATACAGAAACTGCGAAGAAAGAGTAGTTTATTACCCTCGCTAAATGAAATCGGAAATCTACTGTTGTTTACTCAATCAGATCATCAAAACTTTGGATGGATCATGTTTTGCTGTGCAGAAAAGAACCATGACGAGATTATTTATTTTTTTTTCTCTTTTTCATTAAGAGGTGATTTTAAGGGACAATTTTGAGTAAAAAAAAATATTTTCTGAAATTTACATCAATTTTTCTGAAAGGTTGCAAGAGAGTCTGGGGGGTGGGGGCATCCACTCTCGGTACAATGGATATTTTCTTTTTCTTTTTCTGGCGATTCTTTGACAAAATTTAGAGTTTTTAAAGCGATTTTTGATAAAATTTGCCGTTTTTTCGACGTAATCTGAAGAAATTAGTATTTGTTTCGTGAACTATGGATGAAATTTGCGATTTTTCACGATAGTTTGATCCCATTTTTTCCGCGATTCTTTGACGATATTAGCATTTTTTTTTCTTTTGAACGATTGACTATTTATCGAATATCGCGATGGATTTTATATTCAAATTTTCAGAATTAAAACCATTTTTTTTTTTTTTAATTTTCGGATAATTATCGCCTTATTTTTTCAAAAAAAAATGGAACAGAATCACTCCTTAATCAAAGATACTTTTATGAAAACTTATATTTAGCTTTTAGAGAAAAAATCATCTCAAATTTACTTCCTTTTACTTCAAATAGCTTCCTTTTTTACTTTTTTTTTCGATTAAAATATTTGTTTTAATATTAAAGTTTTTAATGAAAATGCATTCTTGACATAAATCATGCCCCCCCCCTTTTTTTTTTTTTTCCTCCTTGCAAAAAGGGGGCAGTAGATTTTTTTTTCTTTTAATTAACAGAAAATGATCTGAAATTCGGAATCGCCGAGGTCCGGAGGGTTCCAGATTTCGGATTTTGTACTTATTAGCAAGTCAGTCGAGTTCTGTTAAAACCTAAAATTCTACTCAAGTTTTTTTTTTTTTTTTATGGTCTTTATCGAAAAATGGAAAACATTATTTGATTTTACAGTTTTATAGTTAGAGCATCACTGCACTTATAAGTAAAAAACAAAAAAAGTTATTTGAAAGTAGTTAGTTTGAATTTGAGAACAGTTTTAAAAAAAATGCCAGCACGGCAAAGTGAAAACAGATTTTCAAACGGAACCGTTAAAAAAAAAAAAAAAAAGGATCTGGGGCCAGATGGTAAAGAAAAAAAAATCCACATTAGTAATTTTATTTAATAACTTCGTTTGAAAATAATAAAATTGAGATTTTTCTGTGTATCAGCTGTTTTTATGTAATTTTTTGAAAACAAGGACCAAAATTAAGTGTCTGAAAGATTTTACGGATGCAAAGTAAGCAAAATAAGTGTAAACTACGCTGTCCTGATTTTATTGCTATTCGAAGAGAAATCATAGGAAAGGTACTGCAAAATAGCAGGACACTCCCTTGTTCTTCCCCACTGTGAGGGTTTTTCTGAATAACAGAGAAAAGACTACTAAATGGAAGAAAAAGAAGAGAGAAACATGTCAAAAACTTTCTGCAATGACGCATTATCGTCCGTTTATCTGCGAGATTTACGACCAATTTGAGGCAACAGAAAAGGTGGAAATGTGCTTGTTTTCGGTCTTTTTTGGAATATTTAAAGGGTGAAGGAATTGCTTCCCCTTGTTTTTAGGGGAGGAGACGTTCACTTTTCATTGGAGAAAAGGCGATTGGTGAAAATTTCCACCAGTTTCAGTAAAGACCACAATTCCAGTATCAGAATCGTACAGTTCGTGCCAAGTTAGTTGAGTGTGTTAAATTGTATAAGATTTTTAAGTTCTTATTCAGCGTTAATGTCTTCAGAGAAAAATGGTGGACATTAATATTATATAGTTTGGAAAGAAAAAATAAAGTCATAGTTCTAATGTATTCCATTCGCCCAGGAAAATATAGGTAAGTATTTATTTATTTTTTTTTTAATTTGCAGCATTATCAATGTAATAATATTATATATGTACCCATTTTAAATCTAAAAAAATCGTCAAAAGTTTCATAATTTTTTTTATATATTGTATAAAGGAGAAAAATTATACTGGGCTAGGCTAGAACACTGAAATGGCCTTCTGTTGTTACTTAATGCTAAAAAATCGCCGCAAAACATAATAAAAACGTTAAATTTCGCATTAAAAAAAATGACGCAAAATTCCAAAAATCACATCCCCTCCCCCCTCATAGAAAAGGAAGAAAAAAATCATCTGCTTTCCGTTTGTCAGCTCATAAAGTTTAAAACTTTTAAAAGTTTTTTTTTTTTTTTTAATAATTCTGTTGTATTCAATTTGTTACTCTACTATATCAATAAAAAATCATAAAAAAATTTCTGCCACACTAACCCGAAATTAACGTTTCTCCTTTCCCACCTCCTTATTAAGTACACAAAATATAAACCATTTAAAACTCCTTATTTTCTTTTATTTAAAATCTTTAATAAGATAAATAAATAACAAGTGATTCAATAGTTCCTTAAAGGGGAAAAAACTTTCTTTTGATTCCTACCTCATTAAATCAAAAATCTTTCAAAGTCTTTTTTTTTCTTCTTTAACTGTTGCTTCATTTTGCTATAACAATGAAAAATCGATCATGTAATTCCACCCCCCCCCCCCCCATCCAAGATTGAATATTCCTCTCCTACTCTACCTAACATACAAAATTTGAAACTTTTAAAACTCTTATTATTATTATTATTGTCTTATTTGTAAATCTTTAGTATAGTAATTTATCAATCATCTAATAAACTCCCTCCCCAAACCCTTCTCAAGAAAATATACTATTTTTCCTCTCGATTTCTACTAATGTGTAAAAAATCATGTTATTTACAAAATAAACAACTATTAGTTTTTTTTTTTTTTTTCAATAAATAAATAACAATACAGTAGAAAAAATGTAAGCTTGGCTTGTAGAAGGAAAAGGAAAGGAAGGTGAGACTGGGGGAAATATAAAATTCTAGAAAGGGAAATATACGATTATTTTATATTGTCGCTGCAAAGTGTGAGAGTGGGGGGAGGGGTGATTCTCGTTCGAAAATTCCGAAAATTTAAGGCATTCTCTTCCGAAAGTTTGAAATTGGGTTATCAGTTCCGCATAGTTGGCAACTTGTACGGTTTTGCGCGCGGAAAAAACAATCGCGGAGAAATGCAAATTTCGTGAAAGGATCACCGAAAAAGCACACATTTCGTCAATATTTCATGGCAAAACGACAATTTTGTCCATGTTTTTGTCAATGAACTTTATCAAGAGATCGCTGAAAAACGCGAATTTCCTGTGCGGATGGCGGAAAAAAAAACGGCAATTTCACCAAATATCGCAGATAAAACGCTAATTTCGTCTGAAGACCGCAGAAAAACGTCGATTTCGTCTAAAGCTTGCGAACTTATGGACAATTTCTTTAAAAGATAGAGAAAAAAAACGTCGTTTTCGATAAAAGATCGCTTAAAAATATTTTATCAAAAGATCATTGAAAAAAAAGCCGATTTCATCAAAAGATGACGGAAAAAAACGCCGATTTCGTCAAAAGATCGTGGGGATAAAACGCCGTTTTCGAGAAAAGATAGGGTAAAAATGAAAATTTTGTCTAAAAATCGTAAAAAAACGCTGATTTCATAAAAAAAAACCCACGAGAAAACGCCGATTTCGCCAAAAGATCGCGGGAAAATTGACGATTCCGACAAAAGATCGCAATAAATCGCCACTTTTGTTAAAATATCGCAGATAAATCGCTGATTTCGTCTGAAGATTGCGGGAAACGGTGATTTCGAAGATAGCTGTTAGGGGGGGGGGGGGTAACTCGCGGAATTCCCCCCTCTCCCGATTTCCGAAAATGCGATGTGAATTTCCGAAAAATTTTTTCACCCTGAATAACCCCTGGGGGGTAAAGGAGGAGATGAAAATACTTTTTTAGGAATGGGGGAAGTTCGATTAGTTGATTATTTATAATTACATTAATGTGCCCCTTTTTTTTCAATGTGCCCTTTTATGGCAAAGTGCGCCCTGCCTGCCCTTGATCCTAGAATGAACTCTGAATAATTAATTATCAAATAATTATTGCATAATTAATTACCATATAATTATTAATAATTAATCATCAATTAATTAAATATATAAATATATTAGGAAATTAATTATATCATATAATCATTAATTATATAAATATATTACATAATTAAGTATTATATAATATATTTACAAATATAATAATAATTATTAGGGACACACCGGATATCGGATACCGGATATCCGGTATCCGATTTGCCTGCCGGATATCCGGTACTAAATATGTTTTTAGTTGTGGTGAATGTTTATTTCTTTATACAATGCCACCTCAAATAATAAATTGCAAATATTTTTACACACCATTATAACATTTTAAATGTATTGCAATATATTTTACAAAAACTATATATCTTTGACAGGGTTGGCAAGTTTTTGACAGTTTAAACCGTCATGTAAAAATCCTCCTTGTCAAAAATGTCAAAAACCTATATTTATATGTAAATAAAAATATTTATTTACATATATACATATATCTACCTATATTTATATTTAATAAATAAAATTTATTTACTTTTAATAAAGAAAATGTTTTTTAATATGTTGTAGTAAAAAAAAATTAAATTTTTGAAGAAAAATATTTTGAATATTAAACAAAACCTTAGATTTTGGAAAACTTGTCTTTTGTAGTATTATTTATTAAATTTTAAAGAGTTTTTCAAAATATACAGGTATATTATGTTATGAAAAAATTAATTCATAACCAAATTTAGTGTATAGTTTAAAATAATGGTAAAGATTGGACATGTTCCGTGGGAGGAACAGAGATTTGATTAGGAACAGAAAGATGTTCAAAACTGGTTATGTGCTACATGGGGCAAATGAATTGGATTATTGAACTAAATTTTCACTTTGATAATTTTCATTTAGATTGATTTTGATTGCGTAATCAGATTAATTGGAAGCATTTAATGAATGTTTTATTTTTAAAAATTATGTATTTAATTAGTAATAAAAAAACTACATAATATTTTGTGTTTTAGAAGTATTTCATAGATCAGTGTAATATTTTTTTCTGTTTGGACTTTTACAATTGTTATTTGGTTTGAATTTTAAATCGTCAGTCATTTTTTGAATTTATAACTAATATACAGATAATAAAAAAATTAACTCCTTTCTATAAATATCTGAGTATATGTTTACAATATTCAGCCTATTTATTTACTATGCTGAAAAATTAGCTTATACAAATGCTTATGATTTTTTCTTTTCTTTTTTCTTCTTCTCCTCACTGATTACCATAAAATTTTGTTAGATATCTTAAGTATTCAATTGTTGAATAATTACTTCTTGTCTTACCTTTCTATCAAAGTAAACATTATTTGTATTTTTAATACTATTAGTGTGTGTGCTGTGGGGTGGGGGAGTTAGGTATAAAAATGGTTTATAATGATGTGTAATAATCATATAGTAAATAATATGCATTATATTTAAATTCAAATTAACCTGCTGTATATTATGTATATAATGTGTATAGCATAAAAAGAAAGAAAATTATTAAACACATGCATCAAATTCCACACTTTGAAAATCCTGCATTTACAACACTTAACTCATTAACAGTTATAAATATTAGTTATGTCAAGTGCATACTAAATAATGTTATGCATACTAAATAGCTTTATATTTTTAAAAAAATATTAAAATAATAATAATAAATAAACAATATATTTAAACATAATTTTTGTGCAAATATTTCTTCATATCCTTTCGAGATAAATTTCTGAGATTTGAAATCTCTCATTTTTATCTTAATTTTTATTAATTAAAAATATTTAAAGACCTGCTAATTACCGATAATATAATTAAATTTCAACATAATATATGGCAACTGTTGCTAGTTTTAAAATTTAACAACAAACTCTGGTGCACTGCAGTAGATTGTGATTCTATGGGTTTTGGGTCGTGTCAAAAACCCCTTTTTGACATCAAAAACCCAACCCTGATCTTTGACTATCAGGGCTTAAAATTCAGGTTTTCCCAGGAGGAGTTTCCCTCATAACATTTGTAAATGCAAAGAAGTTATACCATATTAGAGGGAAAAAAATATTTTTTTAAACCCTATTATTTTTTACATGCCACTTAAATATTTACAATTTATACCAACATGACAAAATTCCATTGAAATAATTTAAGTCAACAACTCAAGATAATTATCCAAAATGTTTATTTTAATTAAAACAAAAGAAAATAATCAAGTCTTATATATATCATATCTATTTTCCGATTTTCACTCAATGTATGGGCAATTAATAAATGAGTTGCTAAATGAATTCTTTAATTTAGATTTTATTCAATTTTGTGGTTTAAAATCTTTTATAGGTTACATTTTTGACAAACAGAACAGAGTAACTGTACTAACACATTAAATTATTGAAATACTTGGTTATGCTTTTTTCATCTTATTTTTTTCTTAATTTTATAAAATCTGATGTGCATTCATTTTTAGTTTGTTTGCAAGAATAATGGATGTAGGTGATTGTATTGTCAATATTTTTTGGTGATTGTATATCACTTAGTGGAATAATCGTCAATATTCCCTGGCATTGTAGCTAATTGAATTATGTTCTACTATGCATTGGAATTTTAAACCCATATGAAATTCTGAAAATGATTTAGTCAGTAGATTTCTTCGATTACATGAGAAATGGTTTATTTAAAAAAGTCATGTCCTAATTTCTGTAAAGTATGCACATTTTTTATTTATTGTTTCTAAATGTGCTTCTTGAAGTTCATTTATTTTTTTTTTCTTTTAATCATTTGGAAAACGGTTGTTGTTATCGGTTGAGAATGGACCTTGTGATGTCCTCATTTCATTTTGTTTATGATTTGTCCAGGAATATTAATGTTTAATCCATGGCGTACGTAATATATGACTTATTGCATAAATCATATTTTGATCATCATAAAAATGATGTTTTGACTGATTTTCCATAACTCAATCGGAACTATTTAAACATCTTGCTTTGGGTAATGGATGTCCGCATTTTATTTATTTATTTTACGACATTCTTTAAATTTAGAAGAATTTTTATTTGAATAAGAAATCAAAATGTCATTGTTAATAATGAAGAGAGTAGAAAAGTTACAAAATGGGCAGGTGCAAATTATCAGATATAAAAAAACAAATCCAAACAGAAACATCGTATGAGAGATCGTTTTTTTAAATAAAAAAAAGAGGTATGATTATTGAGCCCATTGATGAGAAAATGTGCGATGATTTTGAAAAAAGAAAAAATCTAATGTTGAACCACTGATTGTAAAAAAACATGTTTTCTTATTGTTATTTGTTTTCCAATGTTCAACACGAGATTTAATATCATTTTTAGTGCTAATATTCTAGACTCATGTGATAGAGCTCAGACTCTAGTGACTATTACTGCCCTTTTAGTTATTTCTTCCTTCGGCACAGGAAAAAAAGTCACAAAATATTTAAAGCGGTCATAGAAAAAATATCATTGATTTTGTCAATCATGGCAAAAATAAATTTTTTTAAATTGTCGAGCGGTCTGAAAAACTTTGAAATTTGAACTTTTGCAGTGGGAAAATATAGCGAAATTCATCAATCAATTACAAGAAAATATCATGAAATTCGTCAGCCAATAACAAAGACAAAACACAAATTTTTCAGCTGGACACAGGAAAATAATTGTTAATTTAATCAGTATGTCACAAAAACAAAAAGGGAAGTTTGCCAATCAGTCACAGAATAAAATAGCTAAATTTGTCAATCAGTTGAGAGAAATAAATTGTAAAATTTGCCAGTTGGTCTCCAAGGGAAAAAAAAACTGCAAAATTTTGTAAGACTGTATGACTTTGTATTCTGCTATACATCAGCTGTTTGCGAATAGCCATTTTTAGCAAGATATGAAATTCCCATTGCGGTACTAACTGCCAATTCACTGTATAAAAGCACTAGTATTAAAAAATGCTCTGACGAGCACCAAAAAAGGTTAATGTGTTTTAAAGTATGAAAAAGTGTTTGACAAGAGCTTTCTAATTGAAAATGAGAAAGAACAAGGGGTCCCTTCTTGGCTGCAATTCACTGTGAATGCCAAATTTGAAAAAATCATATTTGCACTTTTTCCATATAAAAGAAATTTGTGTAAAACTTTCTATCTTTACTTTTTAGTAAAACGTTCAATGGTGCTTTACAGGTTAACTGCATTGTTGACTCTGCACTGCAACTGCACTACAAATCAGTTTTCTGTGCTGTTTTACACTGCGACAGTTTATGGTGGGACTGCGTGAATGTGATATGCTGCAGGCAGTGTTGAATGCAGGAAGTGGGCCGGGGGGACATTCCCTCCTGAAGGTATCAAATGCCCCCCCACCCCTTCAATAAAATTTAGATTTTGTGTTTTTAATGGTAAAAAAGTATAATCTCCTTAGAACTCTATTGTTCCCCGAAACCACAAAAGACCATCCCAGAGAAAAGTTCTGAATTCAACACTGGCTGCGGGAACTATGGTTTTTGGCCCTATTTTGCTTTACATTCATGTTTAATCACATGGTGTCTTTTCTAATTATGCCTTTACACTACACAATTTTATCGTAACAGTGACTGATTTCTTTTATATAGAAAAAGCGCAAATATGATTTTTTCAAATTTGGCATTGACAGTGAATTGCAGCCAAGAAGGGACCTCTTGTCCTTTCTCATTTTCAATTAGAAGCTCTTGTCAAACACTTTTTCATACTTTAAAACATATTAACCTTTTTTGGTGCTCGTCAGAGCATTTTTTAATACTAGTCATTTAAATTTTTTGATAATTATATATTGAATATAAGAAAACCTCAGTTGCTTTTAAATATTCCCAGTACTTTTTCTTATTTTGCTCAATATTGAACTATTTAATCAATGGACAAAAAACGTGAAAAAAACGAAATTAATTTTAATTTATTCGTACAGAAATTGACAGATTCAATTAATTTTAGATAATACATATTTTGTAGAAAAATAATGCGAATAGAAATTTTTATTCTTTTCGCATAGGATTCAAGGCATTCTTATCTACTTGTTTTTAAAATCAGATGTTATAAATATGAAATATTTCCGCCATTAGCATGATTTTTGTGATCTAGGCACCCATAGGTCGCTAAACATAATTTTGTAGTCAATGCACATAAAAACGAATTTTCCCATTTAAATTAAAAAAAAAACTAAGTGAAATATTTTTATTTCTCCTTCCTGATATCTATTGGAATAGCTTATTCCAATTATTGAATAATATTCTAGAACATTTTCAGGAAAATTATTGGTTAAATTATCTTCCTTGGAAAAAGTCGCTTGAAATACATCCTTAATAGATTTGCACCAAACCAAGGATGAAAATATACTGAAAATTCATTTCTAGTATTATTTGTAAAATTGACATTGAAATCACCAGCTGTAATTAAATTTTTATATAATATACAGTGGAACCTCAGTTCACGATCATAATCCATTCTTGTATCTGACTTTCTGTATGTGATATAAATTTTTTGGGCACTCTATCCAAGAACTAATGCATGGGATTAAAAAAAATTATAGTCAGGTAATCCCTGATATAAATTGATGCTGTTTGCTGTTTACATTTTGATTTAAATCGTTCAACAGATGTCTTAACCATGTTGCATTTTTCATTATTTTCGCAATAGTTCTATCTTGAGAATTAACGCACGGATTTTCATCAAGCTTCAAATTCAGTTAATCTTTATATGAATTGGCTTTGTTTATGTTTTGGTTTCAATAACCAAACACATGGTGCTGCTATGCTGAAGTGTTCCGATTACCACTATAATCTCTATCGCAGGAATTAATGTACAAATTTTCATAAAACTTGAGATGTAGGCACACTTTGATTTATATTATTGCTCATTGCGTGTTTTGGGTAAATCTCTCAACCAGTGTCGCATATATGCTGCATTTTTCCCGATATCCGCAACAGTCCTATTTCAAATTTCAAAAACTAATGTTCGGAATTTCATGCCTTTACAATCCTCACGATGAGTATATGATTGTCATTTGATTTTGGCACTGTAATATTGAATTTTGATTCATTAAATGCAAGAGATAGAAAATAGTTTTGGGGTTGCCACATCCGACTAGTTCTTTATAATCAGAGTAATCAATGGTTCATCTACACCGTATTGTTTAGCTATTTTGATTACACTATCATCGTTCTTAAGTTTTGTTACTACTTCTTTTCATAATTGATCAGTAATTCGCTTAAGCTTCTTACTACTGCTATCACTAAATGCTTTTTCATTCTTAAAAGTCATAATAAAGTCTAAAATTTTGCAAAACTGATTAAAATTAAAACAATAAGTTAATTTTTTTACTGTACTGATGAAGGCCACAAAGCACTCTGATATGCGCACTTTCCTCCAAACTTGACTTATAACAAGAGTTATGTGAGGGTTGCCAACTGAACTATTCAACTGCTTTGGTCGCAAATCGAGTTATCCTACGCCGAAAGAGTAAAATTTTGATCACTGAAGTTGGTCATAAACCGAACTTGTCAAAAACAGAGGCGGTCGTAAACCAAGGTTCCACTGTTTTTTCAAAAATTCATCAATTCGGAGCAAATTGAATAATTCTTCATAAAAACCCATTTATATAATTTAAGAGGAGTTATCCTCCTTCTTTATACTTAACCATTAAACTTCCAAAAACTATTCAGAGGTTCGCCTTATCAGAAAAAATGTACGTACAAAATTTAAAGCAAATCGAATAATTCTGCATAAAAACTCATTTATCAAATTTAAGGGGGTGGGGGTAATTACCCGTATCCCTTTTATGTTTAACAAAAGAGCCCCACAGCTAATTAGGGGAGCATCTTTTCACTATGAACCTGTATCCAAATGTTGAAACAAATCGGTTAATTCTACAAGAAAAATCATTTACCTAAATTAAGGAAGGGTAGTCTCACCGATCCCCCCATGGGTGATTCTCGTCTGAAATTTCCGAAAGTTTAAGGCATCCTCTTCCAAAAATTTGAAATTGGGTTATCAGTTCCACATAGTTGCCAACTTGTACGGTTTTGCGCGTGGAAACAACAATTGCGTAGAAATGCAAATTTCGTGAAAGGATCGCCGAAATAGCATACATTTCGCCAATATTTCGTGGAAAAATGACGATTTCGTCAATGTTTTTGTAAAAGATCGATGAAAAACGCGAATTTCCTGTGCGGATCGCGGAAAAAACGGCAATTTCACCAAATATCGCAGATAAAAGGCTGATTTTTTTCTGAAGACGGCGGGAAAACGCCGATTTCGTCTAAAGATTGTAGATATAACGCCGATTTTGTTAAAAAATCGTGGGAAAAAACGCCGTTTACGATAAAAGATTGCTTTAAAATATTTTGTCAAAAGAATATGTGAAAAAATGCGCCGATTTCATCAAAAGATCGCGGAAAAAACGCCGATTTCGTCAAAAGATCGCGGGAATAAAATGCCGTTTTCGAGAAAAAATCGCTTAAAAAGCGAATTTTGTCTAAAGATCGTCGAAAAAACTCCGATTTCATTTAAAAAAACATGGGAAAACGCCGATTTCGTCAAAAGATCGTGGAAAAACTGCTGATTTTGGCAATAGATTGCAATAAATCGCCGATTTTGCTAAAATATTGCTGATTTCGTCTGAAGATAGCGGGAAAACGTCGATTTTGTCCGAAGATCGCTGGAGGGGGGAGGGAGGAACTCACAGCCCCCCCCCCAAAAAAAAACTCGAAAACGCCGTTTTCGAGAAAAAATCGCTTTAAAAAGAGAATTTTGTCTGAAAATCGTCGAAAAAACGCTGATTTCATTAAAAAAATTATGGGAAAACGCCGATTTCGTCAAAAGATCGTGGAAAAACCTAAGATTTTGGCAATAGATTGCAATAAATCGCCTATTTTTCTAAAATATTGCTGATTTCGTCTGAAGGTAGCTGGAAAATGCCGATTTTGTCCGAAGATCGCTGGAAAGGGGTGGGGAGGAACTCACGACCCCCCCCCCCCTTCTCCCCCTGCCGATTTCCGAAAATGCGATGCGAATTTCCAAAAAAATTTTTATCCAGAATCAACCCTGGATCCCCCATTTATATTTATCAAATGAACTCCCAAAACAAATCAGGAAAGTGCCTGATCAGAATGAACCTATATCCAAATTTTAAAGCAAATCGTTAAATTCTGCATGAAAAACCCATTAAACTGAATTAAGGTATTTTTTTTTTAACTTTAATCTTCTATTTATTAATTTTTCTTTATTCAGTGATGTCACTGGACTTGAAAAATCCTGAGTCCCCGGGTCTCAAGACTTTTAAAATTCTGTGTCCTTTTTTTATAAAGCGAGTCCCCACTAATAATAAGTCATATTTTATACACAAAAATTTAACTTGTACATTTGAAAAAATAAAATAAATAAAAGCTTGAATTATTGTTTTAATAATAATTAATGAATAATTAAAACCAATATTATTATTTTTTAAACTAGTAAGAGAAATTTTCATTACTTTAAAAAAAATAAATAAATAGAAGATAACAAGTATCTCTATACTTTGCTTTTCTTTTAAAAAGGGGCAAAACTGATTTATTGGAAAAGACATTTTTGCTAAAAAAAAAGAATACTTTCATTTTTTAATTTTTCATTTTGAAAAACAGTTCAAACTCTATTCTTTTACGTATAAAAAGGACTCTGAGGATGTTTTAATGAGTTTCGTTGTTTGAAAGCAAAAATAAATTATTGAGCTGTTAGCAAACAGGAAAAAGAATTAAAAACAAAACTGGTTTTTTGCTTGCTGTTAAAAAAAGAAATATTGATTGTAAGTTGACCAATTACAATAAAATTTTTAGCAAGTTGCAATAATGGTAAATTAGGCAATGTAAAAAATTTTTATTAAAATTTAATATATTATGACTATTAGAGCACACCACAAAGGTACAAACTGTACTGTAACTGCAAAATAAGACAAGAGGACTATCGGTGGTTTGTAGGGATGCACCGGATACTGATTTTGCCGGATATCCAATATCGAATTTGCCTGCTGGATTCGGATATCCGGTACTAAATATATTTTTAGTTATGGTGAATGTTTGTTTATTTCTATATCCAATGCCATCTCAAATAATAAATTGCAAACATGTTCCACACACAATTATAACATTTTAAACATATTGCAATATATTTTACAAAAATTATATATCTTTCAATATCAGGGCTTGAAAATCAGGTTTTCCCAGGAGGAGAGAGTTTCCCTCATAACATTTGTAAATGCAAGGGAGTTAAACTATATAAGAGGGAAAAAAATATTTTTTTAACCCTATTATTTTTTACTTGCCACTTAAATATTTACAATTTATACCGACATGACAAATTTCCATTGAAATAATTTAAATCAACAACTCAAGATAATTATCCAAATTGTTTCTTTTAATTAAAACAAAGGAAAAGAATCAAGCTTTATATATATCATATCTGTTTTTCAATTTTTACTCAGTGTTATGGACAATTAATAACTGTGTTGCTAAATGAATTTTTTAATTTAGATTTTGTTCGATTTTGTGTGGTTTAGAATCTTTTATAGGTTACACAATACATTAAATTATTCGAAATACTTGTTTTTGATTTTTTCTTCTTATTTCTTTTTCTTAATTTTGTAAAATCTGGTGTACATTCATTTTTAATTTACTTGCGAGAATAATGCATATAGGTGATTGTATCGTCAATATCCTTCTGTGATTGTACATCACTTAGTGGAAGTATCGTCAATACCATAATCCCTGGCATTTTAGCTAATTGAATTATGTTCAACTATGCATTGGAATTTTAAACCCATAAGGAATTCCGAAAATTACATAGTCAGTAGATTTCTTCTATTACATGAGAAATGGTTTATTTAAAAAAGTCATGTCCTAATTTCTGTGAACTACGCACATCAACTATCTAAATGGTTTCCTTGAAGTTTATCATTTTTTAAAAATCATTTGGAAAACGGTTGTTGTTATCGCTCGAGAATGGACCTTGTGGTGTCCGCATTTTATTTTGTTTATGATTCGTCCAAGGATATTAATGTTTAATGCATGACATATGTAATATATGACTCTTATTACATAAATCATGTTTTGATCATAAAAATGATGCTTTTAATGATTTTCAATAACTCATTGGGAAACATTTAAACATCTTGCTTTGGGCAATGGATGTCCATATTTTATTTATTTATTTTACGTACTTCTTTGAATTTAGAAAAACTTTTATTTGAACAGGAAATCAAAATTTCATTGTTAATAAAGAAGAGAGTAGAAAAGTTACAAAATGTGCTGGTGCAAATTATAAGATATGGAAAAAAACAAATACAAACAGAAACATCGTATGAAAGATCGTCTTTTAAATAAAAAAAGAGGTATGATTATTGAGACCACTGATGAGGAAATGTGCGATGATTTTGAAAAATGAAACATCTAATGTTGAACCATTGATTGTAAAAAGACATGTTTTCTTTTTTTCCAATGGGCAACACAAGATTTAATCTCATTTTTTTTAGTGCTAATTCCAGAAACTCAGATTCTAGTGACCATTACTGTCCTTTTAGTTATTTCTTGCTTCGCCACTGGAAAAAATCGCAAAATATGTAAATCGGTCATAGAAAAAATATTGCTCATTTTGTCCACCATGGCAAAAGTAAATTTTTAAAAATTGTTGACCTGTCTGAAAAAATTTGAACTTAGAGGGAACTTGAACAGTGGAAAATATAGCGGAATTCATCAATCAATCACAGTAAAATATCGTGAAATTTGTTAATCTGTCACAAGGAAATATCATGAAATTCGTCAGCCAATAACAAAGACAAAACACAAATTTTTCAGCTGAACACAGGAAAATAATTGTTAATTTCATCAGAATGTCACAAAAACAAACTAGTCGTTGGGGACCACCGTAATACTTACCCATCATGGATATGTATATGAAAATAAAACATGTGAAAACTATTTATACAATGCATTGCAATTCATAAACAAAATTTAAATATTGTTAATATACATAGTAATGCTATATTAAAGAACTGCCGATGTACAAATTTCGACAAATTATATAAAACGCCAAACTACTCAAGTAGTACCGAACTGCGTAAAAGAAACATCCTTATAACTCCAAAAATAATAATTCTAATAACTAACAATTAACTGCGTCGGATTAAGCGTCTTATTTCCAATTAAAATATACTTCTGAATTGAAATTTGAATGAAATACAGGGTCATGAAAAATCTAAGAATGTGGAAAACAAGATTACAAATATCTCAGCAACTAATAATCCGATCGACTTCATTCTATATGCAAAATGTGTGTTATTTTATTGCCTTTTACATCCATTCCTTAGAACAAAAAAATTCGAAAATTTTTATATACCTTTCATCAGAACGAATTTTTCGAGAGTCCGAAAAAAATAGTTCCGGATAATCGAGGTTGCTGATATTAAATAGGGTTCATCTCATTCTTACATACTAACTACATACAAAATTTCAAGTCTCTATCTCAATTTGTTCGGGAGATAGAGCATTTACAGACAGACGGACGGCAAAATTTTTTTTAAAATATGTTTTTCGGAATCTCCACTATCTAAAACATGTAAATCCGTCAAAAAATTTTTTTCGATTTACAAAACGATTGCAAGACTTACCCTATACTACGTATGATGGGTAAGTAAAAAGGGAAATTTGTCAATCTGTTGAGAGAAATAAATTCTGAAATTTGCCAGTTAATCTCCAGAAAAAATTTAAAAAATGCAAAATTTTGTGTGACAAGCAAACAAGAAAAATTTGTGAGAAAAATTACAGTCAGACGCAGAAAAAAAAAATTTGTATAATTGTCGTAAGAGCAAACTGTGAGATTTGCCAATCGATAGTGGAAAATATCACGAAAATAGTCAGTCCTGAGACTTGATCACCTCTTCACAAAGAAAAAAAATTCAAAAAGTAATTTTTTTTTTAGAAACAATGTCTTGCCCACAAGATTTTTAGGGCATGAATCCTGCCATTCCGTCCTGAAATTCAAACATTTAAATACTCTGCCTATTTGTCAATGAACTGCTGATAATTGCTAATAATTTGTACAATGAAATGCTGATAATTTTTAGAACAAATTTTACATGTTTATTAATATGTCTATAATTGTAAAGTATTTTCATAAAGAAATACATAGCACCTTTTTATAATGCAAACATAAAATGTCTTACTAATATACCAATGGTTGAAGAGTTATCTCCAAACATAGGTTTAATTTTTTTCATGTTTTAATTATTTAATACTGTTTACCTTAAGCTACATTTAATTTTATTTTAAGTTAAATAAGTTTAAAATTTATAAGCAAAAAAAAATTTAAATATTTATAATGAAGTTACGAAAATAATTAGTTGGATGCACCAATCCCAAAACTCTCTTCTATTTCGTAGATCTCAATGTTTCAAAAAATATTACAAAATATTAATACTACTTCAATGTTATACCAACTTTTATTTTAATCTAGAATTTTTGCTGCAGTCACTTAATTAGATAAAGAATGAGTTAATCTCGATCATGGTATTTATTAAAATATATTACTGTTATTCTGTTATACATCAGCTGTTTGCGAATAGCCAGTTTTAGCAAGATAGGAAGTTCCTATTGCTGCACGAACCGTTTATTCATTGTATAAAATGATTATGAAAAAAAATTACAATAAAAAGAATATTGCCCTCTTAAACTGATGACATTGAGCTCACAGGCTACGCATACTAATTGTATTACAATACAACCTCATATTTTCAAGGGTTAATGCTGTTCGAAAAACAAATTAAGAGGGGGGATAGCTCCCGCCCATTTCCCCTTTTTATACTTAATCATTGGATTCCCTAAACTAATCAGAGATATGCTTTATCACATAAAAAAAACCTATATCCAAATTCATAGCAAATTGAATAATTCTTCATAAAACCCATTTATATAATTTAAGGAGTTATCCTTCTTTATACTTAACCATTAAACTTCCAAAACTATTCTGGGATTCGCCTCATCAGAAAGAATGTACATCCAAAATTTAAAGCAAATCGGATAATTTTGCATAAAAACTCATTTACCAAATTTAAGTGGGTTTGAGGTAGTCGCCTGTATCCCTTTTATGCTTAACAAGAACTTCACAGCTAATTAGGGAAGCATATTATCCCTATGAACCTGTATTCAAAAATTAAAGCAAATCTGTTAATTTTGCAAGAAAAATCATTTACTTAAATTAAGAGGGGTAGTGCCACCAATCCCCCATTTATACATATCCAATGAACTCTGAAAAAAAATGAAGGAAGTGCCTTATCACGATGAATCTATATCGAAATTTTGAAGCAAATCTGTAAATTCTGCATGAAAAACCAATTAAACTAAATTAAAGTTCACCTCCCATTTCCCCCCTCTTAGACTTATCCAATAAACTCGCAAAACTGATCATGGAGGTGTCCTCATCAGAATGATCCTATATCTAAAATTTGAATGAAATCTGATAAATCTGTATGAAAAAACCCATTTATCGAAATTAAGATTGGAGAATTAGCTCCCAGTTACGTCTCTTTATATTTATCCAACGAACTCCCAAAACTAATCAAGGTGGTGCCCTCATCAGAAAAATCCTATGTCTAAAATTTGAATAAAATCTGAAAATCTGCATAAAAGGCCCATTTATCGAAATAAGGGGTAAGGAATTAGCTCCCTGTTTCATCTCTTTATACTTATCAAATGAGTACCTAATACTAATCACAGAGGCACCTCATCAGAATGATCCTATGCTTAAATTTTGAATGAAAATTGATAATTCTGGATGTAAAACCCATTGATATAAATTAAAGGGAAGAGTATTAGCCCCCGTTCCCCCACTTATACTTGTCGGATGAATTCCCAAAATTAATTAGGGAAACACCTTATCAGAATATACCTATATTTAAAATTTCAAGTGAATCGGATATTTTTATCATGAGTTACTGCATTACGCATTTACATACATACATACAGAATGGGCGAGCACATAAACTGACAGGTTTTGATAGCCTCTGAGCTAAAAATTATTATTACAGTACCATCTTTCGGCGAAATATTTTCTAATTGAAAGAAGACCTTGACAGCCTTTCCCAGAAACGTATTCAAAGAAATTTGGTTCATTTCTATGTTTAACTTCATACAGTGTTTGTTGGTAGAATAATGAAAATGGTGCAAAAATTGTGATTACAGCACTGCCTTACAGCGAAATGTTTCCATAATGAATATGGACGTGCTGGCTACAGCCAAAAACATGCACAAAATATTTGGTTCATTCTATGTATAACTTCATACACATTTTGATGGTATGATCGTATGATGGCGACACTGGGACAAACAGGGGTTTTGAATAAACATGTTTTTGGGATATCGGATCTCTAAAACATGTAAATTTGTCGTAAAAAATTGATAACATTACTTTCTCCTATTAAGGATGGAAGAAGGTAAAAATAGGTCTGTTTAGTTGTTTAACTTAAAAACCAATTAACCCATTGTTTAAATTAAAAGAAAGAAAGAAAATTAATAAAATCATACTTTAATAAACAACTTCAAATTTTATAAAGACTAAAGACAGAAAACCAATATTTAGAAATGCATAAATAATGCATGTAAAGGTAACAAACAGCCATTTTGAATCTATCATTCGCTCCCGTAATTTGGCCTGCGCTTCTCTATCGCTTTGTTCAACTTAGCTTTTTCTAGCATGCTGAGTTTTGTCCTGATGAAGAATCTCAATAGTAGATTCAAAATGGCTGTTTGCTACCTTTTCATGCATTATTTGTGCATTTCTAAATGTTGGTTTTCTATCTTTATACATTTTTGCAAAACAGGTTTATTTCCTATTTTGACTTCAAATTTTTTTTTACAATATGAAAGTAAAGATACAATTTTCTAAAAGATATAAACATAAATTCTTGAATTTATTACAGCATTTAAATATAAATCGTAGGAAAGCTGGCAATTCTTTAAACTTTTGAGAATTACCTTTTACTCATTGATAGGGAATTTATTATAACATTTCATCTTTTGCATTGCAAACAAAAGCTTTTAGGCATTGTTTGGGCTCAAACGATTACTGTTATTCATCTATATTTGCTTTGCTGCATTCTACCGGATATCCAATAGAGAAGTCGGATATCCGGTGATTGTGATTCGGATATCCGATGATATTTCGGATACTAAAAAATCAGCCGGATATGCCGGATATCAAATATTGGCCGGATATCTGGTGCATCCCTAGTGGTTTGTATTGATTATTCAACTCTGTGAAGTCAGAATTAGGAGTCTAACATTATCATAATCAGACAATCAGCTTTGGATGACTAGTACAGGGTTCGCACAGACTCCTTGGACTCCTTAGAAACTACTTAGAAATGAAAATGTTCCCAAGTAGTACTTAGAACTACTTAGATAAACAAAATACTCCTTAGAAACTCCTTAAATTGTATTGCGGTTTTGCACACGAGCAATATTGCTCCCGGGGAAAAAAAAAAAAAAAAATCAGATTGTAAAATTTTGCACACGGAAAAACAATCGTGGAGAAATGCAAATTTTGTGAAAGGAACTCCAAAAACACACACATTTCGTCAATATTTCGTGGAAAAACGATGATTTCATCAATGTTTTTGTCAACGAACTTTGTCAAAAGATCGCTGAAAAACGCTAATTTCTTGTGCGAATACCGGTTAAAACGGCAATTTCACCAAATATCTCAGATAAAATGCTAATTTCGTCTGAAAACCACGGGAAAACGTCGATTTCGTCTAAAGATTGTGGATATAATGCCAATTTCATTAAAAGATTGCAGAAAAAACACCGTTTTTGATAAAAGATAGCCTACAAATATTTTGTCTAAAGATCATTGAAAAAAAATGCCGATTTCATCAAAAGATCACGGAAAAAACGTCAATTTCGTCAAAAGATTGTGGCGATAAAACGCCGTTTTTTAGAAAAAATCATATAAAAATGCAAATTTTGTCTAAAAATCGTCGAAAAAACGTCGATTTCATAAAAAAGAAACACGGAAAAACGCTGATTTCGTCAAAAGATCGCAAAAAAAAACTGCCGATTTCCAAAAAAGATTGCAATAAATCACTGATTTTTCTAAAATATAGCAGATAAATCGCTGATTTTGTCTGAAGATCGCGGGAAAGCGCCGATTTCATCTGAAGATCGCGTATAACCCCCCCCCCTCCCTTTCGCGGGGGATAACTCGCGGAATCCCTGCAGAATTGGGGCTGTGCCACATAATATTGCCACATAAATAACAACAAAAGTGGCAAGTTATTAAAATTTTTTGGACTCCTTGGATTTTTTATGTACTCCTTGGTTTTTTTCTTCCCAACTCTGTATGAACCCTGCTAGTATGTTCCGTTATGCAGAAAGTAATCATTTTTTAAATTATTATATTTTTTAAAAATTGCATGTTTTCCTACAAAGAAAAAAAAAAAAAAAAAAAAAAAAAAAAACAAAAGATGTAGTTTTTGTGTATTTATTAACTCTCAAAAAAATTTCAGTGTCAAAAGGTTACTCATTTTAACCCAAAATTTTAGATAGAGGGGCTTTCAAATGGAGTTTGTCTTTAATACAAAATTTGTTTAAAATACTAAATAGGAAGGTTATAATTGTCTGGGGAGTATTTTCAGAATTTTACATTAAATTTAAAGTTTGTCTTTTTTAAATGAGGAATTTTACTTGAATATGTAATATTATTGCATGTTTAAAAACAGAAATATGCGATATTTTTATTCACTTTTATTTTTACAGATTGGTAAAAAAAGGTGCTGATGTCAATCAACGTCACTTTTATGGCTGGACTGCTTTACAAGTTGCTGCAATAAATGGCCATACAGAGTATGTTCTTTAAAACATGTAATTTGAAATTTGTTCAGCGTTTATAAAATGTTTTAAAATGCTATATTATATAAGCATCTATATAATATATGTAACAAAGAACTGTCCAGATTTTTTGATAGGCCTTTGTGTTTGAAAAATTTTAAACCTTGTATTTTGAAGCAGTATGAACTAGGAATGGGACAAATAGTGATTTGGCCGAATAGCTGAATCTCGAATATTCGGCAGCCGAATACCTACTTTTTTTCCAATAAAGAAGATAAATTTTGATTATATATAATTTAACAAATAAGAGCTCATTAATAATTATTACTCTTAATTGTGCTTTTAAATGTATTTTTAAATTAAAAAAAATTATTTTAAAAAATTATGAAATTGCATTATATTCTTTTATCCTAATGTACATCAAATTGATTTTCAGTAAGTCAGGATGGGAAGATATTTCCATTAAAATATGAAGAATGTGCTTCACTTTTACTATCAAATGATACTTTTACCCTTTCTTGCATCCAAAATCAATAATATTCTTAATCTCTCACTCTCAGAACTCACCAGAAGATATTTCTAAAATAACCTTTAATAAAGTAAATTTGATCATTTAGAATTTGCGTCCTTAATGATAAGCAAATTCGTAAGAACGAGACTGTTCTGAAATCAGTTGCCAAGCTTTAAATTACAAATTATGTTAAAGCAAAAAGTTATGCTTAAAGTAGAATGCATATGTTAACAAAATCTTTGACATTTGAATTGGCGCATACAATATTCCACTTATTATACAAGCATTAAAGGTATAAACAGAAATTGATAACAACATGAATGAATGAAGATGTAAATTAAAAATATATACATACAGGGTTCGTACAGACTCCTTGGACTCCTTAGAAACTACTTAGAAATGAAAACGTTCCCAAGTAGTACTTAGAACTACTTAGATAAACAAAATACTCCTTAGAAACTCCTTAAATAGTATTGTGGTTTTGCACGCAAGCGATATTGCTCCCGGAAAAAAAAATATCGTGATTGTAAAATGCACAGTAAACCCTTTATGCACATCACTCATCAGAAGCACAGCAGTGATTGGTTGGGATCATACTAATAGCCACCAAAGTGATTTACTTTTCACGACCATAAGGGAAAGAAAAGTGAAAAGAATAATCCAGACACATCTCTCTCTAAGCTTCTAATTTCAAAAAGTGATTACACTGTTTAATTCCTTCACAGCTAGATGTATAACTTTGATTTCTTCTTCATAATACTATTCATCATGCTCAATTTTGCTGATAACGCTGGATTCGGGGGTGATTCTCATCCGAAAATTTGAAATCGGGTTATTAGTTCCGCACAGTTGCCAACTTGTACCGTTTTGAGTGCGGAAAAATGCAAATTTCGTGAAAGGATCGCCAAAAAAGTATATATTTCGTCAATATTTTGTGGAAAAGCTATGATTCGTCAATGTTTTTGTCAACAAACTTTGTCAAAAGATCGCTGAAAAATGGGAATTTTATGTGCAGATTGCAGTTAAAACGTTAATTTCGTCTAAAGACCGCGGGAAAACGTCGATTTCGTCTAAATATAGCAGATATAACGCCGATTTTGTTAAAAGATTGCGGGGAAAAACACCATTTTCCAATAAAAGATCGCTTACAAATATTTTGTCAAAAGATCATTGAAAAAAAACTCACCGATTTCATCAAAAGATCACGGGGAAAATGCCGAATTCGTCAAAAGATCGCGGGGATAAAACGCCATTTTCGAGAAAAGATCTGGTAAAAATGCAAATTTTGTCAAAAATCATCAAAAAAACGTAGTTTTCATTAAAAAAAATAAATAAAACATGGAAAAACGCCGATTTTGTTAAAAGATCGCAGAAAAAACATCGAATTCGACAAAAGATTGCAATAAATTGCTGATTTTGCTAAAATATCGCAGATAAATCGCTGATTTCGTATGAAGATCACAGGAAAGCGTCGATTTCGTCCAAAGATCGCGAATAACCCACCCCCTCTCGCAGGGGGTAACTCGCGGAATCCCTACCGAATTAGGGCTGTGCAAGTACATGCCACATAAATAACAACAAAAGTGGCAAGTCCTTAAAATTTTTTGGACTCCTTGGATTTTTTATGTACTCCTTGGATTTTTTCTTCCCAACTCTGTATGAACCCTGACATAATAATGTTACAATTTAAGTCAGTAATTATGCAAATAATGATTTAAAAGTGAAAACTATAGAATAAAAAAATTATTTTGTTCAGTATTTAGAATTTATGTTTACATATTTATAAAATTTTCTCCATAAAGCAAGTTGTGTCATCTAATGTGTATCTAGTTTGACACCAGTTCTGTTTTCATATGTACCGTTGTATTTGGAATAGTGATATTTGATATTTAATTTTGAAAATGAATCTTCTTTAATACACCTAGTGAATGAATCTTTTCATTCTTACTTTATAGAAAATAAGTTATGAATTTCATAAGAGCCTTTTTTATATGTGCATGGAATTTGCAGACATTAATAAATATTCGAGTGTTTTAGAATAAGGCAGTGTTTTTCTTTTCTTTTTTTTTTTTTTCTATAAGTATTTTTATATCTTGAATTGTAATATATCATTCTCTAATGAAGACGTTTCTCATACAATTCAATCTCCAACATAGGCAGCAATTTCTAAAATATCACTAACTTTTGTAGGAAATACAGAAAGGCTGTACCATATTTTTTAGTACATAGATAACTGTATATTTTGTAAGTAAGAATGAGAAGGATTTCATGAATAAAGTAGCAAATTAAGATTAGAGAAAAAAAAATTGTAAGAAATGAAATTCTTTAAATCCCAAATTTATTTGGCAAGATATCTTTCACTGTTTGACGAGATTTTAGCAATATTCGGCAAGATATCTCTAAATATTTGGCTACAGGTATTTGGCCGAAGTATTCAGTCAACAAGCCTTCAATATTCGGCAAAAGGGCCAAATACCAAATAGTGGCCAAATATTCGTCCCATCCCTAGTATGAACCTTTACCTGCAATGTTCTTTTATTTAACTGAAAGCTATCTGCTATTATATTTTCTAATGCGTATGACAAAATTTGAGCTATTAAGGATGAACTCTTTTAGTTGATTATTTAAAGTAAGATTCACTGGAGGAAATGAAGCTATCTCATTACTGAAATGGAGAGCACTATAAATTATTGTAAAGATTGTTGCACCTAAATAATGTTTAAGTTATTCATTCTCATTTTTTAGTTCTTTAACACCAGGTATGTTATAAATGAAATATTTTGTATTCCATTATATTTCATAATACATGGAATTTCATCATACTTCTGGTTGGTCTATGACAGTTTTTTATCTTTGTATTACAACAGAATAAATGCTGTCAAAAAGTAATTGAAGTAAATTAGACTATGGTCACAGAAGATATTGAGTAGCAGCAATTATTTATATACAAAGTAAAGGTGAAAATTTAGAAGCAACATCACAGAACTTTATGATTTCCAAACAGGGTTGCCGGCTTTTAGCCAGGCCAAAAAAGCCGGACGGCTTTTTTTGGTTTTATCCACTTGAAAAAAAAAGGCTTTTATTTTTAAAGTGTTAATTTGTATAAAATCCATATTAAATTTGGATTGATTTATTTTTAATTATTTACTACTAAAAAAGTTATAAATTTCTCTTTAAAATTTCAAATAAATAAGTCTTTATAACTGCTAGAAGTCAACTGTGAAGTCATTATGTCTGAAAAAATATATAAATCTTGGAAAAAAGAAAATATACTAAAGAAATGTGTTTTAACCCTTAACCGCTAGAATTAAGAATTGCTAAATTGTTCCAGATTACTGGAATCTTTTTCCCTTCTTCAACACTTCTAGTAAATTCTAAGCACCACCTGCCGCACTTTGCGACGTAATGACATTACATTGATGTGCTGAAGTGTTGATGCACGCATTTATCTTTGTATGTTAAGAATTGCTAAATTGTTCCACATTACTGGAATCTTTTTCCCTTCTTCAACACTTCTAGTAAATTCTAAGCACCACCTGCTGCACTTTGTGACGTAATGACATTACATTGATGTGCTGAAGTGTTGACGCACGCATTTCGAAATTAAACTTTTTTTTTTCATTGTCTGGTCAAAATGGACTCACGATTCCAGTTAAGGGTTAAACTTCTATATTTCATAGTTCTACTTATATTACACATTCTTAAAAATTATATTTAATTAAATTATGACAAAATGTAACACATCAAAGCATTCATGGAAACATTCTTACAGGTCAATATGTAATGATTAAGTCATAGAATGAACAATGTTGAAAGAGAAATTAGGGAGGATTCAGTATTTGAGGAGAGTTTAATGCATAATTATATAAAATTAAACAACTAAAAATGTTTTATTAAAATTTGTTGAATTAAAATTTATAATAGCTCTTTGTTATTTAAAAGTGCATATATATGCCCTCTTGCATGAATATATTCATGCATATGCTAATTGAGAAGAGAATGCTGAAATATATTATGAAATATGTGTCAGATATATTAGGACCTTTTTCTTATCACCCTTGCACTAATTTATAATATTTCTCAAATTAAATATCTTTAATTCATTTATTAAGTACCTATATTAATTATTTCCATATGTTAATTGCTTCTATTTAACTTACCATAGCTGTCATAATCTTTTAAAGATACAAGTCGTTTCAATAGTTTATTTAAAATAACTTTATTAAAGTAACTAAATAAATTTAACTTACCTTTTTCCAAACATAGTCATTTTCTCATAAAGTATAATTCTATAGTCAATAAATTTAAAAGAAACTTGTTTCTAAAAACACCTGTCTGTTCTTTATAAACACCGGCAACATATTAAACTTCCGTACGTAATTCCTGATCTAATCCCAGTTGTTTAATTGAGTAATTCATAGAAGCAATAACAGATGGCGTCTAGATCGTATTGTAATCCACGTCATTTTAGTTTTGCATATGACGTTCTGGAAACTGGTAGAAGGATGAGCTGTCATGCGTAGAGTTTCGTTTTAGGCTGCCGGTAAGATATAAATAGAATAGCGGGCAGGTTCTTAGCAGTTCATTCACGCTTTCTATCAGCCGCTGTTTGTTTGGCCGTTTTAATGTTTTGAGTAAAGTTTATCAGCTGTCTGGTCAGTATAGAAAATATTTAAAGATGATATAGTTCAGTTGAGTTCCTGCTTTTAAGTTCGTCTCCTTTGTTAAAGGACTTTTAGTGTGAGTCATCTTGGTGTAATAAAGAGCTCTGGCTGTTATCTCCTGATGTGAATCGACGAACCATGTTGTTTGATTTTTAAATGCCTTTGAGGTGATTTAAAGAGTTTATCGGGAAGAGTGAAAGTCGTAGTTTGTGTAAACCTCTTTCCCTGCTTGAACTGGTAATTGTCATATTCTCAAGTAGAGACTTGCTGTTATGTAATTACCATAGAGGCTGAAGTATGCCGATGATAAGGACAGGTGTATTTTTCTTGTGTCAGGCCATTTCCTAGGTAAAGCACTTCCATTAATGAAGTAGTAGGATCTTCCTTGGAATGGATTAAATATCTGCATCAATGTCCTGGATTGTTGGTTGTTAGTATGCATAAAAAGCAATCATGTCGTGAGTCTGATTTTTTCTTTTTTAAAAATTCTCCTCTATAAATAAATTAATCTTATGGGTAAATGTTATGTGATTTAAAGATTTTAATGGATTTAATTGTTTTATTATGATATAGATTAAATATGTTTCTGTTGAATATATATTGAAATTTAATAAATAGATATTTATTTTTAAATATGTTATCTTTATTTTTGCTTAAAGTATTTACATTTAATTTAAATATTAATTTAAATTAATAATATCTTTATTTATCATAGTTAACATTATTTAATTTTTAAGGGGTTTGATAAAAACAGCAATAACGCTTTCAACTGTACTTTAGCACTCTGCTATATATGTTTTAAACCCCAATACATTACGTCTTCGTAATGTTAAACTAACAGGTTATGGGCTTTTAGTATAAATTTAATTAAAACTAAAAATATAAAGTTTCTTTAAGACTTAAAAAGTGGAGTTAGCGTTTGCAGTGGTTTAACTTAAAATAAATGAATCTATTGAATTGATAATTAAAACTTGTTATATTTTAATTTTGATATAAGAAATTGATTTAAGTTATATTTTTTTATGATTGTTTAATACCAGTTTTAGTTAGTTAATAAGAAGGAATTTATTCCGGCCCTTCACAGGTATTAACGATAATTTTAGTTGGGGGGGCCGCGATATTTTGATGATTAATCTAGGTATAAGTTAATCTGTTTGAATTGTATTAATTAGATATTTAAGTAAATTTTTAAAAGCAAATAGTTTAATATATATAGTGTTAGAAATATTTAAATTTGATAGAATTTTTTTTGATAGTTAAAGAAATTAAAAGTTTGTTAATATTTGATAATTTTTTTTTCAATATATATATAAATCTTTTAAGTGAAATATAGTGTAAGATAAGGGGATAATTTAATGTTCGGCTCACGCCATGATTGCAATTATTTCATTTTTAAAAAGATGACTCAACTACTGATTGATCATCATTTTGAAGATGGCCTTGGAAGTGAAAGTGTTGGACTATGAATCCTGAATAGTTTTGTTCGAGGCTTTGGAACTTAAAGATGGCTATGGAGATAGAGGTTTTCGACTGAGAATCATCTGGAGTTGATTGTTCAAGGTTTTTGGTGAACGTGGAGTTCTGTACTTCGTTTGATCGTCTTTCATCTAGTAAATTGAAGAATTCATCGCTGCAACGATACGAGATTTTGAGCCGCTATGTGATTAAAGTTTACGTTAACGTCAGTACGTTCCCGAAGTGGAGCGTGCTGGCGCCAAGTCATCGATGTGCTGTTGTTGATTTACTTAGAATAGCGGAGTGTTTTGTGATGGATTCAACTTTTTGGAAATTGAACTTGGACTTTTTGGATATATGGAGTTCCAGATGTGTTTTAGTGGACTAATCTTGCCATTTTTTGACCTCGACTTAAACGAACTGATGCTGAATGTTTTGTTTGACCGGGAGCAGACTGGACTTTATTTTTTTTTAGCGGTGAATGAACTTTTTTTTTGCAAGCTGGGGCGAAGCGGCAGATGGTGATCTGTGATCAAGATTTTCATTTTTTTTAAATGTGTTGTAATTTTTAACGGTATTCATCTGTTGTTCTAGAAAATTTTTGAGATATAGTGAGAAATGATGTATTTATACCCCATCATTTAATGAAGACTGTTATTATTTTTGCATGTATTTATGTTAAGTTTTAAAAGTTTAAATTTTTTTTGAACTAGTGGCGCCTCCGACCTTTTGCCTTGATATTTAAATGAAGGAAGCTAAGTAGAGCAAAGATGAGAAGTTTTTGTTTTCAGGACAGAGTAATGATTAGATTTGATTAATTTAAAAGTTAAATTTTTTTAAGTTTAAAAGTTAATATTGAAGTTAAATATATAAATGGCTTATTTTTAATTGAAATTATTTTTTCAGTTAATATATTGATTAAAATTTTTTTTTTATTTTCCAGTTAATAAATTGAATAAAAATGAAGTTTAATACTTAAAGACATTTTTTTACTCTCCCTCTTTTAAAGTCTCATATATAATAGTAAAGTATTTCAATTGATAAATTAAAATAAGGATAAGTTACTTTGTTTATAATTTGAGATTTAAAATTTTAATATTCCTAATTTACAGGTTTAAGGCTTAAATTTTTTTGTGTTCATCATTTGGGGGATTCTTCATATTAAATGTTAGATTTTTAGAGAAGATCCATACCATGATATGATGAATACATGTGAGGATTTGAGTTTTGTTCTTAAAATATTAAAGTTAAAAGTTCTAAAAATATTGATGTTAAGTTATTTTTAAAAAGTTTAAAGAGGAGAGTTATCTGTTAAATTTTTAAGGATGAGTCAATTGTGGGGGACCGATGTTAGAAGTTCAATTTTGTGTTAATGATAGAAATCTGGGAAAGTAACAGATTAAGATGTCAAGGGTTATAATGACCATTTGGTTGAACTTTATTTGGTTCCTAATTCTTGGCTCATCTAAATGAATTTTATTAATAAATTGGTAATTTGATTTGCTTCTGTTCCTGAAAATTTAAGTTAGAGTATTTATAGTAAAGATGTGTGAAAATTTAGTAATCTTGTGTGAATATTAAATGTGTAAGAGAGAGGGCTTCTCAATTTTCTTGATTAGAGTTAAAGTTTATATTCAAATACAAGTGTAATTATATGCAAGAGCCATACTAAATATAAGCCTTGATTATGCCATGAAGTTTTGTATTGATTTATTTGTCAGTTTAATATATTTTTGCTTTTTTTTCTTAGTTGAAAAAATAAAAGTGTAAATTTTTCATTATAAAGGTTGAAAGTTTTTATTGAATTTTTTTTTCATTATTCAAGAAGTTTCTTTAATGGAATCTTTAAGTAATCAAGTATCTTAAATGGCATGTAATTAGCCTTGTGAAAGATTTTTACTTGATGTGATATGAAAAGGATATCCTTATTGAAGTAAATTCCTATTGAGAAATTCTTGAAAGTAAATGTTAACTTTTTATGTAATTGCTCATGAATCTTGGAACTTTAAAGATAATTTGATTAAGGAATTGCAGATTAATTTTTAAGTTAAAGTAATTTTCAAATAAGGTAATTTTCAAATAAAGTAATTTTTAAGTATAGTAATTTACAAGTAAAAATAATCTTTAAGTAATTTTCAATTAAAAGTAATTTTTAAAGTAATTTCAGTTTAAAGCATTTATTAAGTAATTGCAGTTTTTAACATTTCTGTTCGGCAGTGGGGATTGCAGTTCAGATGTTCTCTTTCACTCACTGTCGGACAGAATGTTTTTAAGTAAATTTTTTCTATCAGGAAATAGTGTTTGTGTCACCTTGATCGATAGTATTGGAACAGCAAAGTGGTCTCTTTGGTAGTGGTTATACCATCACATTTTTCCTCTTTGTTTTCCTTATCCTTTTTAGTTACATCTCATTTTTGACAGTATATGCTTTCTGCCGAAAAATATTTGAGGTTTGGGTAGTTAGGTGAAATCTGGTTTTGAGTTTTATTTATTTTTAAATCTGAATTTATAAAGGGTTGTTTATAGGAGAATATAATGGGGTGAAGAGTGCGAGGAGTTAAATTTTTTAGAGGAGATCAGGTTCCTAATGTGGTCATCCATGAAATATGGGTCTACATGTACTTATTAATTGAGGCGACGGGATAGATGTTATAAATATATTAAGTAATTCTGGCATTTTCTTTCTATTTTTGACATAGATGATTCATGGGTAAAGAATTTGAATTTTTTTGATAATTTGAAATTGTTCTAAATTAAGTATAAATTTTCTTAAGGATAGCATATGGCTTTAGTGTGGCATTAAATTCGTCTTGCTGAGAAGAGGTTGGAGGTAGTTAATAGGGAGGGCTCTGCAGTTCATAAATTAAGTTGAATGGTTCCTGATTGGTAAGAATTGAATTCGTAATATGGAGGAACTCTTGTGAAGCTGAAAGAAGGGACGGCTAGATGTGATTTACAATTGGATTTAGTTAGCTGCTGGACTAGCTTAGTTTTAATTGATCTAGATTTTATTGGATTTTAAAGATTTTAGTGAGCTGGTCTCTTCTTGTTTGTTTAAGGATAGAGGATTTTTTTTAGAAAAATTTGAGAAATTAAAATCTGAGAAATGGAATTCCGGTTGGTTTGTAGTGATTAGAAAAATTGAATTTTTTTTGTAGTAATTTTTAAAGAAAATAGTTTAAAGTTAAATTTGGGTTTATGAAGGATAATGCTGATGAAGGATAGCTGGTAAAGTGTTTTCAATATGAAAGAACAAAAGGGATTTTTTTTGTCTAATTGTTTTTGAATTTAGGGATTGTCAGGCCTTGAGGATGTGCTTGAAGCTAGAATCCTTGCCAGTTTTTTAGTCCCGACAAGCAACAGCAACTTTCCTGGAAAACATTTTTGTTAGAGGTTGTGTTGTGTGTTAAGTAGCCGGATAAGTACATGAGTTGTCTGTCAGAATTTTTTTTTCTGGACTGTTTTTGGGTATGACTTGAAGTAGTCATTGAGTATTTAATTAAGAGAATTCTTTGGAATTGCAGTTTTGGTCTCCTGTACAGCCTATGTCTACGTCCATTTTTGTGAGTGCTTGGTGTGAAGTCTTCAGGCCTGAAGCAATGTAGATGAATACGTGCGTGCATTTGCATTAGTGCTGTTAGGGAATACTGGAACCTTTGGGCCAATTCTGGGTCAAATTTACCTAGGGTCTCGGGATTGACCTTTTGGATTCAATATGGTGAGTGTTATGTACCACTCCATTTGTAATATTTTTTGGTTGTCCTAGATGTGGGACATTAGGTTTAGTTTTGTGCTGTCCAGTGTGTAAGGATTCTTAGACATGGGAAATGTTAGGATGACAGTATGGAAAATTTTTTTAATTAAAAACTTTTTATAAGGGGGCTTGCGGTCTAGGTCGACATGGATTCGTGAGTCTCTTCTTTTATAAACAATAGTTTTTCATGTATGGTGCAGACAACGTGTTGAGTACTTAGGCTAGATGGAAAAGTACATTTTGAGTGTTATCCGTAATTCAGCATTTATCCTGGATAAATATTTAATGTGTAATAAATAAGTAAATATGAGAAATTTTTTGAGGGTTTTCATTTTGATGGTCTTCTGTTCATTTTTTTTATGGGTGTATTGATATAAATATATTTGTTAAGATGTCACATGTGAAGATCTTTAGGTATGGTGTTAAATTGAGTGGATTTGACAAGAATTTTGTAAGTTAATTGTAAAAGTATAATGGACATTATGAGAACTTCTGTTAAACAGACTTTAATTTTATGTGACATAATACTCTAGCATTAAGTTGCATTGTTTTGTATTGGATTTGAACTGTGATGAATACCTTATCTGTGATATTTTTAGTTTTAATTGTTTTTAAATGTGTGTGTTTGTTTTATGTGATAAATAGAGGAGAATCTTACATGTAATTTTTCTTGTTTTCAGCATTCTAGGACTTGATGCATGGGTTTTTGGATTTAAGGAATATAGATTTTTTTTTCTTTTGGGGGGCTGAATATAATTTTTATTTGGAAGCTTTTGGGAGGCTGTTTCTTTATGCAGGTGTTTGAGAAATTACTGGCCATTGGATGAATCATGAAGTCTTAACTTTTTAGGCCGACGTTTGGTTTCTGTAATTTTTTTTATAGTGCTCGGGTTGATAAGAGGGGGGGCATTTGTCAGATATATTAGGACCTTTTTCTTATCACCCTTGCACTAATTTATAATATTTCTCAAATTAAATATCTTTAATTCATTTATTAAGCATCTATATTAATTATTTCCATATGTTAATTGCTTCTATTTAACTTACCATAGCTGTCATAATCTTTTAAAGATACAAGTCGTTTCAATAGTTTATTTAAAATAACTTTATTAAAGTAACTAAATAAATTTAACTTACCTTTTTCCAAACATAGTCATTTTCTCATAAAGTATAATTCTATAGTCAATAAATTTAAAAGAAACTTGTTTCTAAAAACACCTGTCTGTTCTTTATAAACACCGGCAACATATTAAACTTCCGTACGTAATTCCTGATCTAATCCCAGTTGTTTAATTGAGTAATTCATAGAAGCAATAACAGATGGCGTCTAGATCGTATTGTAATCCACGTCATTTTAGTTTTGCATATGACGTTCTGGAAACTGGTAGAAGGATGAGCTGTCATGCGTAGAGTTTCGTTTTAGGCTGCCGGTAAGATATAAATAGAATAGCGGGCAGGTTCTTAGCAGTTCATTCACGCTTTCTATCAGCCGCTGTTTGTTTGGCCGTTTTAATGTTTTGAGTAAAGTTTATCAGCTGTCTGGTCAGTATAGAAAATATTTAAAGATGATATAGTTCAGTTGAGTTCCTGCTTTTAAGTTCGTCTCCTTTGTTAAAGGACTTTTAGTGTGAGTCATCTTGGTGTAATAAAGAGCTCTGGCTGTTATCTCCTGATGTGAATCGACGAACCATGTTGTTTGATTTTTAAATGCCTTTGAGGTGATTTAAAGAGTTTATCGGAAAGAGTGAAAGTCGTAGTTCGTGTAAACCTCTTTCCCTGCTTGAACTGGTAATCGTCATATTCTCAAGTAGAGACTTGCTGTTATGTAATTACCATAGAGGCTGAAGTATGCCGATGATAAGGACAGGTGTATTTTTCTTGTGTCAGGCCATTTCCTAGATAAAGCACTTCCATTAATGAAGTAGTAGGATCTTCCTTGGAATGGATTAAATATCTGCATCAATGTCCTGGATTGTTGGTTGTTAGTATGCATAAAAAGCAATCATGTCGTGAGTCTGATTTTTTCTTTTTTAAAAATTCTCCTCTATAAATAAATTAATCTTATGGGTAAATGTTATGTGATTTAAAGATTTTAATGGATTTAATTGTTTTATTATGATATAGATTAAATATGTTTCTGTTGAATATATATTGAAATTTAATAAATAGATATTTATTTTTAAATATGTTATCTTTATTTTTGTTTAAAGTATTTACATTTAATTTAAATATTAATTTAAATTAATAATATCTTTATTTATCATAGTTAACATAATTTAATTTTTGGGGGGTTTGATAAAAACAGCAATAACGCTTTCAACTGTACTTTAGCACTCTGCTATTATATGTTTTAAACCCCAATACATTACGTCTTCGTAATGTTAAACTAACAATATGCATAGTACTATTTTCAGTAGTGAGAAATGATGTTTTTTTATATGTATGATTTTAAATGTTTACAGGGAAAAAAACATGACATTTTAATAACTCTTAAAATTAGTTAAGTAATAAAACATTTAACTAAGTAAACATTGTTCTTTTTAATTTGATAAAGCAGTAAAAATGGAAAAACAAGTCTGGGATTAAAGATCAATTTAAATAATAATAATAATAATAATAATAATAATAATAATAATAAAGGCACTTGTATGGTCCTTTTATAATTTAGCTGACATATTTGAAATTCTGACTATGAACCACTAGCAACTCTATCAATATGTTATTATTATATCAATGTGTTATTATTATATAAATATCAGTGTGTATTAATGTCTTCATTATTGAAAAAATTGGGTTGTAACCTAATTTCTTATTATGAATCAATTAAAATCCCAATTTTTCATTTTAATAAATAAATTTATTTAACTCTAAGTAAATTAAACATCATTAAAACTAGTTAAAAGACACTTGAAAATGTGTAGCTTATAATTAAAATGCTTCACTGTATAAAAGCCAATTATGGCCAAAAAAAAGCCAATTTTGGCCAAAAAAAGCTGGATAAAACCAATAAAAGCCACCGGCCTGGCTTTTTTAAATTTTAATCAGCTGTTTTGCAACCCTGTTTCCAAATAATTTTAATATCTGCTGTCATCATCAGTTAAGTAAAATATCTTATACTATAATGCGAGCAAAAATTGTGTGTGTGGGTGTGTCTGTGTGTGTAAATTTTATCTCAAAAACGGCTCTAACGATTTTCACAAAAATTTGGATTTTACCATTTTCGGGCACGAGAAGCAGTAGCGTAGCTAAGGGGGGGGCGTCCACCCCGGGCGCCGAGGCCTAGGGGCGCCAAATTGAGAGAAATTGTTATATATCTATATTGGGGTGGGGGCACAAAATTTCTTGCTGGTCCCGGGCACCAAAAAACATAGCTACGCCACTGACGAGAAGATCATTGTGCTAGGTCACATGTTCGAGAAAATTCGATTATTGGGTCATTCTGGGTCATAATGGGTCAGGATCAAGCTATTTATATCTAGAGAACGGCTGGATCGATTTTAAGGAAATTTTGTATCCAATCGTTTTTTGGCACGAGAAAACAATTGAGCTGGGTTACATGTTCGAAAAATTTTGATTAGTGGGTCATTTTTGGGTCATTGTGGATCAAGCCATTTTTATTTAAAAAACGGCTCTAACGATTTCGACCAAATTTTATATTTTATCATTTTGGATTACAAGAAGACCATTGGGTTAGGTAACATGTTCGAGAAAATTAGGTTAGTGGGTCATTTTTGGAGTCATTGTGGGTCATGCTATTTTTATCTAGAGATTTTCTCACGCAATTTTGACTAAAAATTGCATTCTATGGTTTTCGGGCATGAGAAAAACATTGGGCTGGGTTACATATTCGAAAAAAAATTTAATGGGACATTAAGGGTCTGGGTCAAGCTATTTATATTTAAAGAACCGCAGAATCATTTTCATCGAAATTTTGCCTGTAATAGTTTTTTGACACGAGAAAGCTAATGGGCTAAGTCACACGATCGAGAGATTTCGATTATAAGACTCATTTGTGGTCATGATGGGTCATAATGGGTCATGGTCAAGCTATAGCTAAAGAACAGGTGGATCGATTTTAACGAAATTTTGTATACAACATTTTTTTGGCATGGGAAAACTATTGGGCTAGGTCTCAGTTTGAGAAATTGCGATTACTGGGTCATTTTGGGTCATAAAAGGTCTGGGTCAAACTATTTATATCTAAAGTACGACAGTATCAAATTTAATGAAATTTTGTATGCAAGTTTTTTGACACGAGAAAATTAATGGGCTATCTCACATGTTTGAGAGATTTCGATTATAAGAGTCATTTATGGGTCATGATGGGTCATAACGGGTTATGTCAAGCTATATCTAAAAAACATGTGGATCAGTTTTAACGAAATTTTGTATGCAACATTTCTTGGCACGAGAAAATCATTGGGCTAGGTCACATGATCGAGAAATTTCGATTAATGGGTCATTTTGGGTCATAAATGGTCTGGGTCAAGTTATTTATATTTAAAGAACGGCAGGATCGAGTTTAACGAAATTTTGAGTGTAACAATATTTATACACGAGAAAACTAATGGGCTATGTCACATGTTCGAGAAATTTCGATCAGTGGGTCACTTTTGGGTTATTCTAGACAATGTCTCGTGCAAATTTGACTAAATTTTATATTCTATTGTTTTCGGACACAAGAAAATCATTGGGTTAGGTCAGATGTTTAAGAAAACTCAATTAATGAGTCATTTTAAGTCATAATGGGTCAAGGTCAAACTATTTATACCTAAAAATTGGCTCAATCGATTTTATCTAAATTTTGTATTTAACTTTTTTCATCACGCAAAAATTAATGAACTAAGTCACATTTTCGAGAGATTTCGATATAAGGGTCATTTGTGGGTCATGCTAATTTTATTTAGAAAATTGTTCTCACCATTTTGAGTATATTTTCTATTATATTGTTTTCGGGCAAAAGAAAACCATTGAGATAGGACACATGCACGTAACAATTCAATTAGTGGGTCGTTTTAGGTCTTAATGGGTTCGGGTCTTTCTAATATATATAACAACGACTCAGTCAATTTTACCTAAATTTTGCAACGGAACGTCTTTTGTCACGAGAAGACTATTGAGCTGAGTTAACAAAATTAAACAAAATTATTAAGTTATTAAACAAAATTATATTAGTGGGTCATATCGCTTCATTGCTGAATGCTGTCAAGCTAATTTTACTTAAGAAATGGCTTAAACGATTTTGATTCATTTTATACTCTACTGTTTTTGATTACCTGAAGACCATTGAGCTAAGTCACATGTTTGATCACATGTGATTAGTGGATCATTTAGGTAATAATGGTCAGGATCACGAGACTATGGCAAAAACCAATAAATTGGCGATATTTGACAAAATGCTGGCGAAATTTGGCCGAAAAATCGACTATTAAGGTTACGAAACCAAAACACATATTTGGCGCCAAATGAAAGAATGTGTCCAAATTTGATTATATCTGGCAAAAAAATATTCTTTCAGAATGTGAAGAAATTTCTTATACATTCTTAATAGTCTTCGAGATGCATAGTTAAACTAATCAGAGTCGAGCAAAAAAAAGTGATTTGGATTGATGTCCTTTCGTTGTAAATTTTAAAATAAAGTAAAATTTATGAACATATGTATACCTTATTGATTGTTTTTGTAAATAATACTATTAATAACATGTTTTACAGTAATAATACTATATCGAGTTGAACACAAAGTTAATTTTGACCGAGTTGAGCTCGGTCACCCCTGCTAGTACTTTAATTCATTACAATTCATAGCGATTTTTTCAATAATGATACTTTTTTAAACATTAACAATGGAAGGAATGTTTATCATTTCCACAGTTGAAATTTCATTCGTCTTTGGTTGAAGCAAGATTATGTTATTAGGCTTAAATTAATGTCACGAAAAATTGAAGTGATCAGATGTAAAAAAAATTCTGTTTTTACCAACTTTTGGGATCAGGATTATTCTATTAAGCTATAAAAGGTGCAGATCAGCCAAGTGGTTTTCTTGTAATTTTGAGATAACTTTCTTAGTATTTACATTCAGGTTCCAATATAGTTGGATGAATTTTATTTTATTTATTTATTTATTTTGCCATTTTTAAGATTTTTTTTTCTTGAATGAGGCTGTTAAATGATCATCAAGAATTGTATGTGTTCAAAACAGTTAAGCATCATATTAGGTGATATTAAAGCACATAAAATATGTAATTAGTAATTTTAAAAATAATACAATTACAAATACATATTTTCAATAATTTGTAGCATTAATATAAAATATCACAAGAAAAGAATGATCTTTATACTTGCATTACATATTTTTAAAATTAAACTAAACATTTTTGTTATATATATAAAACTTTGTGTTGCCTCTTTCATTATTTTATTTATTTTTATTTTTGTTATTATTATTTTTTTTTTTTTCAAAAACATTACATTTAAATAATTTTATTTTTTGTCATTATCAGAAAATTTTAGTTGATTTTTATTAGTTGATTTTTGTTGCAAATAGTTATGATATTTATTCTATATTTTACAGAGCAGTAAAAGAATTGTTATCTCTTGGGGCTGATCCAGATTTAGGAGACCACTTTTCAACTGTTTATCAGATAGCTCATAAAAAGGGTATTCATACATTAGAAGGTAAAAATTTTCTCTTTCATTTTGTTATAGAAATATAATTTACACTTTAATGTGCATTATTTTTAATGCATTTTTCATGATTCAAATTTTTAAAAAATGAAATAAAAATTTCATAATTTTGCCATTTATGATGGCTCAAAACTCATTAAAAACTCCATTTATTAACTTTTAATTTTAAAAAATGGCTTAGTTTTCTTAAATAATCATAGAATAAAGAGAAAGAATAGAAATGAAGTGTGGTGGCTGGGGATGACCCCAAAAATGTAATTCCAAAATCTGCAAAGCTTGGTCCAAATACAACCATGTGCTAGTATGAAAAAAGAAGAAAACTTTTAGTAATTCAGTGAAATGCTACATTAGAATGCTTAAAGCATAAGCAGATCATTTTCATTGAGAGAAAAAATGCATGTGTGATCAAAAAATTCGGTCTTTGTTTCACCCAAATTATTGTCCATGTAATTTATTTTTGGTGTGTGGGAATTAAAAAAGTCATTGGGTGCCAAATCAGAGAATACAACAGATGACCCATCAATTCAATGTTTTGGCCTTGCAGAAATTCGTTTGTTTGAACTTATGTGTGAGAGCTTGCATTGTCATGATGAAGAATTATTCGGCTTCTTATCTTCTTTTTTCAATTTTTCTGACGACTTTTAGCATATAAATGGTCATGTATAATTCAGAATTGACTGTCCTGCATTGCTTAAATGCCTCTGTCGCCTGTGACCAGTAATGCCAAAGAAACAGGCAACCATTCTCTTTGATATGCTTCTTCCTTGAACAACTTTTGTTGGATTTGGCTCGTCTTGGAAGACCTATGCAGTCAATTTCTGTTTTGTTTCTGGCTTATGTGCGTAGATCCATGATTCGTCACATTTGTAGATGTTATACACAGTCTTTGATGAACCTTGAATATACTTTTCCAACATTTCCTTGCACCAATCGACACAAGCTTCTTTTGAGCATTTGTTATATTATGCGGGATTCAGCGCAAATAATTTTTTTTTACTCCCAAATGTTCTTGTAATATCTTATTATTGATGCTTGCCATACTAATTTCCAGAAATCCTTCAATCTCATGGTACATCACATGATGATCTTGTTTTATCAGTTCATGCACAGCATCGATATTTTCTGGCACTTATTTTGGAGATTTTCGTGGAGTGCATCTGTGAGCAAATATCAACCATGATTGAATTTTTTATACCAGTTTTTTACAGTACTATAGGCTTTTATAGTACCATTTATAAAGAATTGAGTTTATGGAAGCACTCTTGTCGTGACAATCCACACCGAAAGTTATGAAAAATAATCACACAAAAATGTTCTCAAGTCAATTACATTTTTTTTGCACAAGATGGATTTTTCAATTTACTGTAAATAACATAAATCAAGCTAAAATTGTAAATCGCTCTGAAGAATTTATGATTAAAAATATAAAACTTTCAATTGAAATCGTCTGTGATTGCTTAGTAACACTTCCTGTTGCCAAGGCCAGAAATATAAATAGCTATCCTTGTATTATTATACATACATTAGTATATATATTTTGTATTGAAACATTTTTTTAAAAAGATGTATGCATTTTCTTTTACAATTCTTTTAGTGTGGGCTATCAGAGAAGAACAGTTCAGTGAGAGGTTAAACATGAGAGCTACATTTTCAAATTGCACGGCTTTGCATTATGCAGTTTTATCAGGAAATTCTGAAATTGTTGCAATTCTTTTGGAGCATGGTATGTATGAACATTTTTATGTGTTTAAAATAATTTTTAAACAGTAATAGTTAAATAGATTATGTGTTTAGTATGCAAATTTGTTATACTGAAAAAGTTAAATTAATGGGTTTTATAGTGTGAACTTTCTCTGTATGTTTTATTGAGATCTTGGAAGATGGTTTTATTGAAATAAAAGGATAGACAAAAGGTGGATAGCTAACATATAGAAAAACATATTCAAGGTGTAGATGTACATTAATTTACTATATAGAATAATGGGTAAAAGTATAAAATTGTGTGTATGTGTAAAAAATTCACAAAAATTTACATATGTTCATAAAAATGATTTATGTATTTTTAAATTAAATTGTACTAAATTGATATAAGTTTTGGGGGGAAATAGGTGAGAGAGCTCATCTTGCTTGTTAATATATATTATAATTGAATATTTTTTCTCCTCGTTCTTTTAACGAGAATCTCATATTGTCTTTTATATCTATAAAGCACATGGATATTAAAAATAGTTCATCTTATAAACATTTAAATATATATATATATAGCCTTCATTTTTTGTGCTTTCTCCAAGTTCATTGCACAATTATGTATTCATATTATTTGTCTTTCACCATTTAGAATATAAGTGTGATGTTCGTGTAAGATGAAGACAGACTTTTGATTATCTTTAATTTTGCATAGTTTACTAAATTAAATAAAACTAACATGCAATATGGCAGGTATAAGCTCTGAAGAGACCAAATGAGGACATGTCAGAGGAGACTAGCACGATCCAGTGTTGAGTTGCCATAATACTTGCTGCTAGCCAAGGAAGAGAACCGCCCAGCATGCATAACTTTCCTGGCATTCCAAACACCATTGGAAGTCATAGTCAAAGTAAAAGCAAAACCGATATACTCGGATATTAAGTTACTTAGTTTGGAGATAACTCCTATGAGACTCCCAGGAGCTTTGGATATATCTGACACTCAAAGAAAAGTTGGGTTCCCCAGATGTGTTATTTCTTTACCAAAAGTATTTGGATGTGAAAATCTACAGGGCCATTCCATGTCACATATAGGATAGCTTTTCTATATATTTCTGATGTTTTAGCAATTTTTTTATCAGGGGTGTAGTGGAGGATATATACTGTATACATACATATTCATAACTCAAGCATATATCCTCTTCATTTAGCCTATACCTTCTGAAATTTTTACGACTACAATACTGGTTATTATATTCTCAAATTAAAAATAACCATGCTAATATGAAAATCTGTATGTAATCTAAATCTATATCCATCTTTAATGCATACTTTCTTGTTATTTTAAATGTATAGTTATGTTTTAACAACTTATAACTACATAGATATAAGTATTTATGTGAGGATTACACACAGGATTTTTGGGATTTAAATTGTAGAGATTTTAATCATCTGTTATTTTTATCATTTAGATATTATTAAAAACAGGTAGCTTACTATGGTCTAGGGTTTAAAATGTAGAGATTTTTAAATCTCTTAAAGGGCCATTCCATATTACATGTAGAACAGCTTCTCTACATATTACTGCTGTTTTAACAATGTTATCATATCCTAAAATTAAAACAACTATGCTAATATGAAAATATAGTTTCTTTTGTTAATTTTAATATATAGTTTATAGTTTAACAACTTATAAGTTAATAGATATAGGTATTTATATAAACAGCACATGCAAAACATTTTGTCCATTTTGCATGGAATGTCCCTACAGAGATAACCACTAGCTGGGACTTTTGCTATCACTAAACTAAATTAGATAAAAAATCTTGACTTCCATATGAAAAAAAAAAAAAAAAAAAATTCATATATTATATTTTTTAAAAGTATATTCAGCTACCTTTTCACAGAAATGATTCCAATATAGGTGTGGCACTCAAGTGGCAGCAAAATTATGTTATGTGTTCTGTCTCATGAAGACACTAGGCATAACAAGCCACAAAAGCTCTGGAAAAACATATTGTAGGTGTGGATCATAATCATAAATCTGGTGTAAATTCTTCATCAGAGTCATTTTTATATATAGCAGCCTTTCCTTTTTAGGGTTTCCCTTCTTCTCTGTTTGTCTGTCCCTCCATCCATCACATTCTCATATTCCGAAACTATTTAAAATATAAACTTTTTCCTTTTTTGTACATAGAGCTGGATACTCTCTGTCTTATCCAAAATCATAAAAGTTTTAAAAAGTTTTATGCTATTAGAGTTTTTATGAATTCGACTATTTCTGTGACTTTACATAACCTTAATTTTAGTCAATGAATTTATAGAAGTTATAGCCCAGTTGGTAAGGTCAATGGGTTCTTATGCAAAAAGTTTTGAATACTGCCGATTTAAGTTAAAAATTTTCAAACTTATTTTTTTTTTTTTTTTTTTTTTTGCAAAAAAAAATTTTTAAGTAAATTTTTACAGTATTATATGTTTTCCCCTTTTAACTCCCTCCCCACAAAAAAGAGAAAGAAAATAAATAAACATTTAAAAAATGAATTGCATATGATTTTTTTTTTTTTTTACTTAAATTTGCAACTGTCTTACCCACATTCCTTTTTAAAAATAAATTTTCAAAGTATTGTGTGTTGCCCTCTTCCCCTTCCCCTCCCTCACAGGAAAAAAAGAGGAAAAAAAACTTTAAATAAAAAATAAAAAAAAGCTAATTAATGTCAGAGGAATAAATATTGGATTCATCTGTTTTTTTTTTTTTTTTTTTTTTTTTTTTTTTTTTTGTGCTGCCATCTACTGGCAACATTTTAATACAACAAAATAGTACACTTCTTATGGACATTTTTTTCAAATTATTTATATACACTAGGACTTCCCTCAGAGGGATTAGTCTGAGCGATATTGCTTAAAACAGAGTTTTAATAATAGTATGCTAAAAGTAAAAAAAAAAAAAAAAAAAAAAAGGATGCTATTTTTAATTGATTATATACTGTCACAAATCGAAATGACAAAAAATTGCAAAGTGAATGGTACAATTGCAAAATATTACATAAAAAATCCTATACGCGGTTGAAAAAATGGGAAATCAAACAATACAAAACAGCCATGCACGGGTATAAAATTCGAAATATGCAATACATTAAAAGTAATATAGATAATAAAGCATTAAAATATCTTATATCGGAATTCGAACTCTTTGAAATAACGTCAAGAATATACATACCAATTTTAGTACCTAAAAGTGGCACAAATCATGATGGTTGAGTAGAATGAGGAAATGTTTTATATGGTGTGTGGTGCCTTTAAATAATTAGAACAAAATAGTTAAAATATAAAATAATATAATGTCTACATCTGTTTTCTATGCATGCGATGAAGTTTTCGATAAAAACTTAGGGTATTCTCTCTTAAAAGAATACAATGTGGTCTTTCGAGTGTGTTTCAGATATGATCAATCTGGTTTAAATAGGTTGTGCATGCTGGTCACTACATACGCTGTTTTATTTTCTTTTCAAACTCATTCTCATGAAATTGAGCTGTATTTCGCTTTAGCATGCATAAAACAAAATGAATTGGCAATCATGAATGTGGTAGAGAGTTTACAGAGGTATACACCATATACTTTTTGGATTTTTTAAGAATCGTCCTCTTTCTCAAAAAGCTTCAGTATATACATTCTTGGGTATATTCTTTAACTTGAGCATGTACTCTCTGATTAGAGCATATATTCTGTTTTTTTTTTTTTTTTTTTTTACGACTATGCCACTGTTGGAAATGTCTATAGTATAAGGTACTAACTGTTGGAATGTTATTCCATAAGGCGTGAGCAAGTAAGTTCCTCAATAATAAAAGGAGTTAAAAACTTTACCTTTTAGTTGACACACATTTATTTGAAGAAATAAAGTAGAATAATGATGAACAAATACTTGAAATATTTCACAACACAAAAGAACAGATGCACAGTCTTCACAATATTTACAGAACACAAAAATAAAGAAAAAATAACTTTGAAACATATATTAGCTTCAGTTTGAAGCAGTTCTTGATAAATAGTAATTATTCCTTTGGAATCATAATGTGTAATAATGGATTCTTAATAATTGACAGCATTTTGCTGCCTAAGCCAACTGAGTCACTACATCAACTAACTGTTCTAAAGTTCTCTTCCAGTGAAAACAGAATAATGTCTGGTGCTGCCATCTGGCGGTAGATTTTAGTACAAAAAGAAGCAATTGTCTAACATCTCTCCCGTTTTGTGATAGAATCTGACACCAGATGGATAAGGTTTCTGCAATGTTCAAATTTGGTCTTTGGCAATGGCTTTGTCATTATATCTGCTATCATTTCATTTGTTGACAGGTATTTGACATCTATTATATTTTTCATTTTCTCGTATGTAGTGATACTTTGTATCAATGTGTTTAGTTCGCGACTTGAACTTTTCACTTTCAACCAATTTAATAGTTGATTGATTATCTTCAAAAATTTTAATTGGATAATGTTGATGTAATTTGAGATCTTTACATAGTTTTAAAATCCACAACACTTCTTGAGTTCCTTGTGAGAGTGCCACATATTCCGACTCGGCTGACGATAATGTAACACATGTTTGTTTTCTTGAGAACCAAGAAATGCAACTATTGCCCAAGAAGATTACATTTCCTGAGGTAGATTTTCTATCTGTAGTATCTTGACCCCAGTCAGCATCTGAGTATGCAACTATATTAGGATAATCTTCTGAGGAAATATGAAGTGCAAGATCTTTTGTGGTTTTTAGGTACCTTATTACCCTCTTAACAGCATTCCAGGCCTTTTGTCTTGGATTATTGCATCTTCGACTTAGTATATGCGTAGGAGCTGTAATGTCAGGTCTTGTGCATGAAGAAATATATAATAGACTTCTGATAGCTTGTCTATAGTTATCATTTGATGATAAAAGATTTTCTTCTTTTTCTAAACTATAATAGTTTGTTTCCATTGGGGTATAAGTTGGTTTGGCTTCTTCAAGCTGAAAATCTTTAACTAATTGATTTATTTTATTTGTTTGTGACAGCAGATAACTTCCATCTTCTTTTCTATGAATCTCTATACCTAAGAAGTATTTTGCTTCTCCTAATGATGTTATAGGATAAGACTTCTTTAAATAGTTTATTACTTCATTGACTTTATCTTCATCTTCTGAGCTTATCAACATATCATCTACTACATATAGTATGAGATGAATTGTCTTCTTTGATTTTTCTTTCGTAAACAAACATGGATCTGCTTCACTTTGTTTAAATCCATTTGCCTTTAGAGTATTTTCTATTTCTTCATTCCAGCACTTGGCGGCTTGCTTGAGACCATATATAGCCTTTTTTAATTTATAGACTTTGTCTTTGTTTTCTTGATCTTGAAAGCCTTCTGGTTGAAGCATGTATAATTCTTCATTATCTAATTTACCATGTAGAAAGGCTGTTTTAACATCTACTTGGAATACTTTGGCTTTACGATAAGCTGCACAGGTCAGAAAAGCTCTAATAGTTGTATGTTTGACGACAGGAGAGAAGGTTTCATCATAATCAGTGCCTAGTTGTTGAGTGAAACCCTTGGCAACTAGTCGTGCTTTGCATTTTATTTCTTCTCCATTTTCATCGCATTTTGTCTTATAAACCCATTTACAGCCAATTGCGCGCTTACCTTTTGGTAAAGTAACAAGCTCAAATACTTCATTTTCCTTTAAAGAGTTAAATTCTTCTTTCATAGCCTGTAACCATTTCAGTTGATCTTTTAGTGGTAATTTTAGAATATCTTTAAAAGTTTCAGGATCTTGATTTTTCGAATAACTGTCTTCAGTTTTGTAAGAAAACCTTTCTGGTGGAATTCCTTTTGTTTCTCTGTTAGAAATTCTTCTCTGTGAATTTTCTTCACTTTTTTCTGTGGTTGGGATATCTACTGATTTGCCATCAGTTTCTATTTCTTCTGCAACATTTTCTATTGGAATAGATTCACAATCATTTTCAAGATTTTCTTCTGAAAAATTGAAATGAATTAAATCAGAAGTTCGCTCTTCTACATTTTCTGGGAAAAAATTTTCACCGTTCATATTTTCAAAAAACTTTACTGTTCTGCTTATCACAATTTTTCTTCCGCCTGTATAAATTCGATATCCCTTGCTTCTTAAATCATAACCAACAAAGATTCCTTCAGTGGCTTTTTCATCAAATTTTTGCCTCTTCTGTTTATGAACATACACATATGCTTTGCATCCAAATACTTTAAGGTGACTCATATTCGGCTTATGCCCATTCCACAGTTCATATGGTGTCTTTTCTGTTGATTTTGTGGGTAATCGATTTTGCAAATAAGCTGCTGTAGCTACGGCTTCTGCCCAGAATGTTTTTGGTAATTTAGCATTTATAAGCATGGCTTTACACATTTCAATTAGAGAGCGATTCTTTCTTTCCGCGACTCCATTTTGAGACGGCGAATATGGCGTTGTTGTTTCATGATGTATTCCTAAGTTCTTTAGGTAGTTACTAACATATTCGTTGCAATATTCTGCTCCATTGTCAGTACGCAAGGATTTAATGTTCAATCTAAATTTATTTGTTGTTGATGCAACATACTCCTTTAATTTATCAAATACTTCATCTTTAGAGGAAATAAAATATACCTGTGTATAACGAGAATAATCATCGATAAACGTAACAAAATATCTTTTTGATCCCATACTATTTGTTTCAGCAGGACCGCAAACGTCACTATATATCAGATCAAGTGGTTTTCTACTTCTGTATTGCGTTTCTTTTGGAAATGATTTTTCTGTTAGCTTAGCTTTTATACAACTTGAACATTCAATATTATGAGAACAATTATTCAGAGTAATACCTAAAGCTAAATCATTCTTTTGAATTTTCTTGATGGATTCCAAATTTCTATGACCCAGTCTTTGGTGCCATTTTAGAATGCAATTGACATTAGAACATACAGGTAATATTTCTGAAGCGCTGTATACTTTTTCATTTGTGGGTTTTATTTTTAATCTGTATAACCCCTCATCAGCTTTTGCATCTGCAACTAATATGTTACCCTTTTTAATTAAACACATATCATCTTTAAATGTTACAACAAAACCTTTCTCAGTGCAAGACTGTACAGACAACAAATTACTGTCTAACTCGGGAACATAAAGCACATGATCTAGTGTAACTTTATTTGTTTGACCATTAACTGTTTCAATATTAAAAGTACATTTACCCTTTCCTTTTGCAGTTAATTTAGTTCCATTAGCAATTGTAATTGTATCTTTATTTGAATTCTTTAATTCTGAGAATAGTTCTAAAGAATTAGCTAAATGAACAGATGCGCCTGAATCAATAACAAAAGTTAACTTTTTGTTTTGATTTCCATTTTGTTGAGATTTCATAACAAAACCTGAAGAATTTGATTCTTTCATTAATTCATGATAGTTTTGAGAATTTGGTGGATTTTCATTTTGACTAGCAGTAGAAGCAGAGAAATTATTTTGTTTTTTAAACTGTTGACGTGATCTATCTTGAGTAAAATTTGGTTTTGTTTTGTTATTGTTGTTATTCTTTAAGTGAAAACAATCTTCACGGTTGTGATTGGTTCTTTTACAATGAGAACAAAATTTTTGTTTATTCAAATGTTTTGGTTTATCCCTATTACCCTTTAAAGCAATAGATTCAAATTTTGTTGAAATTTGTTTAGTTTCAACTCTTCTAAGATATTCATCAATTAACTTGTTTTGAACATATTTTAATGATAAATCTGTGTCATATTTGCTTTCAATAGCAGTTATAAAGGTACTATAAGAATTTGGTAAAGAACAAAGCAAAATAGCTATTAAATTATCATCTTGTATTACTTCACCTATACTTCTTAATTTTTCTGCCAATTCTAAGACAGAATTTATATGTTCCTGCATTTTAATACTTTCATTATATTTAATGGAATACAACTTCCTAAGAAGATAAAGTTTATTTGTAAGATTTACCCTTTCATGAACAGATTTCAATTGATCATATGTTTCTTTAGCACTTTTAGCATGTCTGACATGAACAATTTGAGAATCTGAGATATTTAAACAAATTAATGCTCTAGCATTTCTATCATTTTTCACCCAATTGTCATCATTTTCTTTTTTAGGTTCAAATACAACATCATATAAACCTTCTTTGATTAACAATTGTTCAATTTTAAACTTCCATACTGAATAATTATCATCAGTTAACTTATCAATATAATGAGATTCTTTAAGACTAGACATCATTATATAATAATATTTGCTTATTTCACACAAAATAAAATAGTGTTTATCTTATTAATTTACAACAATAAAATATTATAAACTCATATATAATGCTAATGATGAAATAAGAACATAATAGAATTCTTGAGAACAACTTTAAAGTTACTTCTGGTTTCAGAAAATCTTCCTAAATATTCAAAATTCTTTATTTAAAACATGTATTTGTATTTTCAACTAATAAATAATAAATTTCAATAAGAAACAAGCAAAATAATTTCTTTTCATATCAACAAATAATAGTTTTGGTTTCAAAACAAGAACAATTCTTTGAATTTTCTTTTATATCATTCACTTCTAAAAAATACAATATTCAGAAAATAATTATTTCTTTTGAATTTAAATATTATATTTTCTGTTTTGATATTATTATATTTAAATTTTGAGACTCATTTCTCAGTCTCATAATCAATAATGTTGGAATGTTATTCCATAAGGCGTGAGCAAGTAAGTTCCTCAATAATAAAAGGAGTTAAAAACTTTACCTTTTAGTTGACACACATTTATTTGAAGAAATAAAGTAGAATAATGATGAACAAATACTTGAAATATTTCACAACACAAAAGAACAGATGCACAGTCTTCACAATATTTACAGAACACAAAAATAAAGAAAAAATAACTTTGAAACATATATTAGCTTCAGTTTGAAGCAATTCTTGATAAATAGTAATTATTCCTTTGGAATCATAATGTGTAATAATGGATTCTTAATAATTGACAGCATTTTGCTGCCTAAGCCAACTGAGTCACTACATCAACTAACTGTTCTAAAGTTCTCTTCCAGTGAAAACAGAATAATGTCTGGTGCTGCCATCTGGCGGTAGATTTTAGTACAAAAAGAAGCAATTGTCTAACACTAACGAGATCTGAATACCTCGAATACTTTGAAGTGTCAAGTATCATCATAAGTGATTTACAAATTTGAACATATTTTTTCAGTATAACATGCTGGCTCAAATACAGCAATGTGAACTCGATTGTACAGTTTTACCCAAAAAAGTTATTACTTAAAAGAACTGCTAGCGAAATTGAGAAAATAACTAGAATAGTAAATCTGAAAAGTTAATATCAACCCCTCCCCATACTAATTTGTAATGGAATTCTTTTTTGGTGACGTGTAAATTAAAATAAATATTTTTTGCGCGGCATGTTCTACAAAATATATATTCTAGTGCTCTTGATAAATGGATATCAATTTCATTATGTTTCTAACATCATTAAAAAATAATTGGAACTCTTTCATCCCATCGGCCGTAATGTAACAAAATACTTTTGACTGTCCCTATATTCGAAATATTTATCCAATTTTATTAAAATTTGCAATGACTCAACAAAATTCGGCAACAAATAGATATTTAAAATTTCAAATGATTTGGTAGGATAGTTCTTATGCTGTTATATGCGGACAGACAGACGGACGGATCAGACGATGACTATAGGAACTAAATATTTATATTAATTGAAACACCTAAAAAATAGAAAATTTAAAAGCGCATGCAGAAATTGAAAACGTATTTCCAGAAATTATTGCTCAAAGACAGTATTGTAACCGATTTCTTTTGTGTTTCTCTGTAATTGGATTAAAAATGCTATGAATATCCTCTTAAAACGTAATCATAATGAAATTCAGTGATTTATATAAGTTTCACACATTTGCAATATCGTAATTTCATTAAAATACTCTTCAAAGGATTTCCCCCAATAGACCATAATTTAATGAAATTCTTTTGGGTGTCCCAGTAGATAAAGTATTAATCCCACATACTTCATCTACAATACCAAACATGCCTAAGGGACCTTAAATATGGTTTACCTTGCATTCACATCAATTCATTTAATGCCAAAAAGAAAAAGAAGCTGGCCAAAAAATTTAGAACAGGATATGGTACACTTTTTTTATATAATTGGTGCCAAAATATCGCTATTTACATTACATGGTAAGCCGGCTGTTGTTTTTTTATTAAAAAATTGTTTATTTATTTTTTTCTGTATTAATTTAATCTAGATTTAATCGAGTTTTTTAATTGTTACTTTCTTTTTAAAATAATAGAAATTAATTTAAAAATAATTTTTGCCAAATTTGCACCAAACCCGATGTGTATATGATATCTCTGCCCTAAATTCATGGTACTATTCCAATATCTTCACCTTGGCGTTTTTATAAATCATGGTCTAGTTTGGGCTTGAGAAATTGAGATTTCAAACCTGATGATTGTTTATGTTTATTTTTACTCATAAATATAGCACAGATGTCATATTTATGTGTAAAAATATAAGCTCACGTTAGCGTGACTTTTTCTCTGCCAAATTGACATGAAAATGTTGTTTTTGAATATTGCTATAAGTATTTGACGATTTACGATTTATTGTGATATTTATATTTTTTATTATATTTATTACTATGTTTATTAGTTATAACTGTTTATTCATCGCTTCAACTACTGTTTCTTTTTCCTCTCTTTCTTTCTTTTATTTATTTATTTTTCATATTACTTGATTATTTTGTCGACTGAAAAAGTATCGCCAAACAATAAGATAAAATGCCAATAATGAATGATTGTGAATGTCGCATTCAATCGCATTAAATACAATACATGTGTTTATGAGCCTGAATCTCGCATTCAATTGCATTCAATATGATACATGTGTTTAAAACATCATCAAATGATTTTTTATCCCACTTTTTCTATGTATTTTTATCAATATTTATTTCTTCTTTCTTATGTTATTATCTAATTTATTTCTTCTTTCGTTACTTAAAATAAAAAATATGTCAATATGTATAATTTGGCGAAATTGATCAACGAGCTAACCAAGTAGTACCAGTATTTTATTTAAACGTGCATTTTATTTAAACATGGCAGAATTGTTTCCAATTCACATGTGCGAAACATAAAAGATGCTAATGGCGGTTATAAAGTGCTATTATAAAGAATATCATTAATTCTCAAGTACTAGGTTACTAAGAATTAAGGCTTTTTTCTTTAGAATTAACAACAAAAACCAAATTATTTTCCAGTTTGTTTCTTAAATTTAAATATAATTTATTGTACTTAAAAATTGTTTGCGTATTTTCCTTGCTCCATGTGCTTAAATTTGGGAGTTTAACGAAAACATCCAGCCAGTGAAAAGTGATACACATCAAATTCCTGTGACGTATGCAAATAAATTATGCTTTTTTATCAGTTTTTTAAATATAATTTTTAAACTATTTGGAACTAATTTTTGAAAGTAGGTGCATTCACGAGGTTACCTTCATAGGAACCTTATGGTACAAACATAATCGAAATCTGACAAGTATTTTTTGAGATTTGCTTGATGAAAGAATTTTTTTACTTATAATATCGTTACGTACTATGAGTATAAGACTTCGCTATGCTCAGACAATTATTGGAGAATTAAAAGTTATTTTTTCTTTTGAACTTTAATACATCTTGCATTCTTTTTAGGGCCATCTAGTGAGTTTTTGAAAAGTGAAAGAATTAATATGGATTTTTACTGAATTATTTCAGCATTTTAAATATATTTTGAACAATTTTTTGTTTTTAAAAATGTTATTTTTTATTTATATCTCAACTAATTTCTTTAAATTGATAAATTTAAGAATATTCTGATTTTTTAATTATGCTTGAATATTTTTAATTAGATTATATTTTTAAAATTAAATTTAATGGTGCTGCTATTTATATAAGATTTTGATAACTATAAATTAACAATTTTAATTTATTAATTTAAGGATAAAGTGCTTTAAAAAACATCAAACGAAGCTTTCTGTGCAATTCCTGATTGCACATATCCACTTGATTTTCTTATGATTAACATATTGTGGTAAAAACTTCACCATAAGGTGTGTTATGTTATATTATATGTATTGTTATGTTATGTTATAAGATGTTTTCTGAAATCCAAATTTACTGCTGATATTTAAAATGATAAATTGGTATCAAATGATAAATTATTTCTAATAGATATAACTAAAGAAACATTTTTCAAATCTGTTAATTTTCTTTTGCAGCGATTTACAGACTTCTTATTCAGAAAAAAAATCTATAAATAGTTAATGATTGTTCCTCCTCCTAATCAAATAAATAAAAGACAAATATGTTTTAAAATGAAAAATCTTTATTAAAATGTTTATGAGTTTTAATTTTTATTAGTTAAATATTTTCTTTATTAATTAATATAAATTAAAATGTTGCTGCATCTAATTTGAATTTTATGTTTCAAGATTTATTTTGTTGAATAAATTTCTTTTTTTATCTAGCTCTATGTTATTTAAAAAGTGTATCTGGATCAGCCTGTTTAAAGTACTTTATAATTTAATAACAATTACTTTTTTAAAAATTTGTAACAATGTAAGTTTGGTTTAATGTGATATCCTTAACAGGATAATTTATGTTGGCAAAAGCCTATTCTAATGAAACGGCTTTACTATACATTATTAAAATTTTTAAAATAATTCATTTGACGAAAATGTCAAAAACTAACAATGTACATTCAAGCCTAATAGAAATAAGATTTACGAAAATAAATTATTTGTTGTAAAGTAAAGTATTAGTCTTTAATAATAGTTTCATACTTTAAAAGTAATTCAAGATGCAAAAAAGTTTGTCAAAATAAAAAATAAAAATATTTATTGATGACTGACCATGACCATGACCATGTACATCATGACCATATATATATATTTTTTAAGTCATAAATTTGTTCATTTTTCTATTTTTCCAATTTTGAAAAAAAATCAAAAAGATTTTATTTATCAACTTGTGTGATAAGTGGAGTTCTTGCTGCCACTTGCCATTGTGCCAAATCATGGCAAAATGCTTCATTTGGCGAGTAAATGAACAGTGCAATTATTTCGCCAAAATACAAGTATTCAAATTCTGCTCTGGTGTGCCAATACAGTTGATATTCTCTTCTACGTTACTGAACGATTGATGCTGCTTTGCGTTTTCAATTTCACAATGCCACTTGCTTTACATATAAAGTGACTCTACAACAATCCAGTTTAACAAAAGACAAAGGAACAGAAAAGACTATGCAATAGGTATTTCTCTATTGTCAGTTATGAACCAGAGCCGCACCAGTAAAAACACAAACAGTATTACATGCATCAAGCCCTAAGTAGATGAAACTTTTGCTGGAATGCTGTGTTGAAATTAGCCGCCCTTTTTTTTAGCTTTATGCAAATTAGTATTGGTCATCAATTTTTTGTGGAACTATTAATAGTTGAAGTTTTATAGCAATTTTTTAGTGTATATTTTCACTATGGTAAATCAAAGATAGCTATTTTTAATTTTTATTTAGATTACTAAAAGAATGTCTGAAGCATTTACCCATGTAGATGTAGAAGATATTTAAAATATGCTTATTTTAAATACTTTTAAAAGCAGTTACAAAAAATAGGTTATTTAAGAACACAATAAAAAAAATTGATACTAACTACAAGGGGTTAGATTTTTGAAGGTTTCATGATAAATCTATTTTCCTAAAATTTCTTTTCATTTGGCTAATGTTTTCATTTCTTATTTGCCAAACTGCTAATATTGGTCAAAATCCAACAAAAACCTTAATTGAGTTAACTTTTTTTTTTTTTTTTATCATGAGTTAGAAATTTATTATTATAAGTTATACCATTTATTTTATATGAATGATATCATAAATTTATGTAGGTGCTAATCCTTTTATCCTCAATGATGCTGGTCATAGTCCTCTTGATTATGCTGAAACACCAAAATTAAGAAAGCTCTTGGAGAATTACATGGAAAAAGTAAGCTGTCTTTCTCTTATGTTAATGAAAATTATTATGTATGTTATTGGAAATAAACTGTAAATCTATTTAAGGAAGTTTAAATTATCCAGATTGTTAAATTAATGTATTAATGTAAAACTAAAAAATGTTAACTTAGGAAATTTAGCACAAAGTTACTTTGAGATAGCTATTTAAATAAATATAAACCTTTTTTCTAGTTTATTATTAGATCAGAACTTAATAAATATTTGATGTCTTAAGAAATATTGAGTTGTACCAGAAAAGCTCGCAGCATACATATAACAATTTATGTAATAAACTTTGCACTCATAATAATGATCCTAATGCATGAGAAAAATATCATAAATACCCCTGTTAGGATAATGGGGCTCCAAAATGGTCTGCTTTTTGTAAACCAGTATTTTCTTTAAAATATTTTTTTTTTTTAAGATTTTTCTTGCAAATTTTTCAGAAACACCTTTGGAGGTTATTTCTAGCACAAATGTTGTTGAAGCCTGCCATGAATTTTCTGTTAAAAAATATTGGTATTGAGATGGCTGACCATTAAGGGAGAGGGGCCCTGTGATAATGAGCTTAATAAACAGAAAAGTCATAAATGTCACTGATCACAAGCAATAGAGCTGGAATCATTCATTTAAATTTTCGTTATAATTTAACTACAGTTTTAAAATGTTTACATTTGTTTTTATGGATTTAAACTTTATTAATTTACTTTATAATTTTTAACTTTGAACAAATTAAATCCACAATAGTAGAATACCTCAATCGTATTTTTCATGATCAAATACTTTTTTTTTTTTATTGTATGCGTGTGAAAAAAAAAAAAATTGTAAAACTCATGGATACATGTCAGACATGTATAATCATGGGGAAAAAAAATTACGAACTCTTACCTCAAATCACTATATAAAAATGATACTTATACCTATTGATTTGTTATAATGTCTATGTCTATTAACCATTCATACCAATAATGCTATCCTTAAATTTTGCTTCAGAGGTCATCTACATACTATAGTTGTAACAAAATTTAAATTTTCCAACACTAACACATAATTTTGACATCATATTAATATCCTTCAATAAGTTTTACCTTTGAATACCAAATGGATACTACTTACTAGTTTATGAATTATGCAAGTTTAAATTTTGAGACTCCTATTGTTAAATTCAAAGTTTCATTCATAATATATATATAATGTAGAATAAACAACTTAGGAAAATAGTGAATGTCAGGTGACATTCACCATGGAAACATGGAGGATCGTTTAAAAATTCAGCACTTTGTCACAGAAGGGAGCAAAAAAATGGATTATAATCTGTTTGGACCTTGAGTTGAAATTTTGTACAGTGGATCCTCTAGTCATAGATATAAAGTACAGAGGTTTCTTTTCTGTTAGACCCTGTCTCAAAGAGGCATGGGAGAAGCATCAAATCCTACCCGAAGACTCCAAAATCCAAAGAATAAAAGATAAATTGTTGAGGAAAATTCAAATCATAGAAGGAGAAAAGACTCTTTCTTACTATTTTATAACAGTAATCTTTATCAACACACTTTTCTGTTAGGTTTTTCCAATTTTTCAAAAATTAAAAATATATATTTATTTTTAACAGTACTTTATTTTGCATCTTCAGAAAATACATGGACTTCAAGTTTTATTTTTATTTGTTTATTTAATTTAATTTAATTTATTTATTTTATGAAAAATAATTGTGTATCATATTGTATCCTAGTACCAGGAAATCAAAGCTGCCAAAGCAGCTGAAGAAAGAAGAAAATTCCCCCTAGAACAAAGGTTGAAACAACATATTGTTGGACAGGAAGGTGCTATTAATAATGTTGCAGCAGGTAAATGTATTCCTCAAAAAAAAAAAAAAAAAAAAAAAAAAAAAAAAAAAAAAAAAAACTTTTTTAATTCATAGCCAAGAAATGATATAACAATTGGCATGATTCAAAATCATTGGATATAAATACAATCAAACCTCAATATTTTGCATCTTTGAGATATATATATATTCTCATATTCAATATATTCTTTTCTATTAAATTCAAATGGCTAATATTTGTTTACTATTAATGATGTTATATATATATATACATATATTTAAAGGGGAAGAAAGATGAAAACTGCTACTTTGAATCTGTATTTATAAAGTTAAAATACTGCTAACAATATAATTGTATAACACTTATATGCCTGTAATTGAGTTTAAATAGGTCTTTAACTGAGATTACACTTTAGTTAAAATCGCTGTACTTTTCTAGAATTCAAAAATGGTATCGATTTTCATGGATGTGTACTTAAAACATCACAGCTATCAAATGAACTTTTATATATTACATAAAACTATTGTGATTTCTATATTACAAAAATAATTATCAATTAAGACATTACACATGCTTTAAAAAACAGAGACTTTTAAATTTTATGTATTGAATATGTTATTTGTTAGCTTTATTATGTTATAACATGCATAATTTGTTAAATTTATATTTTTTTGTTATTTTGATTTTTATCCATGTGATTTTATGTGTTACAGTTATAATTATTAATATCTCTACATGATTTCATCTTAAACATTTAACATTACTGTTATTATTCTGATTTACTTTTTGAAAAATTTTGATTAAAAGAAAAGTGATAGTTTTTATCATGGAGAAATACATTTTTTAGATTTGTGATATGAACTAAAGAAAAGCTGCCATTACCAAAAATTTTTTGTTTAAAATTTAATGTTTCAAAATTAAATATGAATTTTCATTTTAAAAACATGTTCCATCCTTTTTTCACATGAGGGATGGGACATTTTTCTTGTTAATTTAATTCATTTATTAATCTAAATTTTAGGTATTATCAAATTTATAGTTTTTAAAATACATTAAAATGATTCAATATATTATTTTGAACATTTCCATTTCATACTAGCAAATGATAATTAGTAAAAAATATATATTTTTTTAATTGTCCATCCTTCCCTCCTTTATAGGTTACAATTCATATTTTTTTTTTTTTTTTCAAAAATTTACTTGGAAAATACATATTTTTTAAAATTTTTTTTTGAAAAAAAAAAATTACATAGATTGTAGTCTATATTTTTTTTCAATAGAATTTGTTTTCTTGTAGTTTTTAATTAAACTTAAAAATCTATTTACATTGCAATCTGTTTTGCAATGAATATAAATGAATTTTAATTAAACCAGCTTCAAATCTCCAGAATTCCTAAATTATTTGACTGAATTACTTCCTATTTGATATCCAAAGGTACCATTTACTATTTACTAAAAAAAAAAAAAAAAAAAAAAAAAAAAAATTCCAAATATGATGTAAAATTAGATGTTTATATTGAAAATTTCAAATTTTAACTCAATTTCACTTTAAAAGTACCAAATAAGTTTATTTTATAAGCATAAATTGTCAAAAGATATATTTAAAAAAAATTATTATTTTTAATCCCCCCCCCCCTTTTTGACATTTTAAATATTAAAATGTGTGGGATGTTATTTTTTAGTTGACTGTACATTAATCTATAAATTATTCAATTATATTTTTCAGCCATTCGGAGAAAAGAAAATGGATGGTATGATGAAGATCACCCCCTTGTATTCCTTTTCATGGGATCTTCCGGAATTGGTAATTTTTGTACTTTTTCAAATGAAATTTCCTTGAAATGTAAAAAATATATACATTAAAAAAGTCTTTATCTAATAGTAATTTGCGAGCTATTGATTGGTGATCATAGTTTTAAAAAAAATTCAAATAAAAACATTTAATTTATCATATCAATATTATAAAACCTGATGCATTTTGTTAAATAACTTTAATAATTCCTCACATCAACAAAAGAATATATTAGAATTTAATCTATACTAATATTATAAAGAGGAAAGATTTGATTGTTTGTTTGAATTGAATAGACTCCGAAACTACTTGATGGATTTGAAAAATTCTTTCACCGTTGAAAATCTACACTATTTCTGGTGAACATAGGCTATATTATATTTTCAAAAAAATTAGGGATCTTTACAAAAATGCCAATAATGTAACCCAAGGTGTAGAAAAATGACCTTAAAAAATCCTTACATCGCGTGTGCTGCAAATAATATTGATTATCTATACTAATATTATAAAGAGGAAAGGTTTGATTGTTTGTTTGTTTGAATTGAATAGGCGCCGAAACTATTTGACGGATTTGAAAAATTCTTTCACTGTTGGAAAGCTACACTATAGCTGGTGAACATAGGCTATATTATATTACAAAATAAAATAAAATAAAATAAAATTAGGGATCCTTACTAAAATGCCAATAATGTAACACAAGGTGTAGAAAAATGACGTTAAAAAATCCTTACATCGTGTGCGCTGCCAATTCTATTGATTATCTGTACTAATATTATAAAGAGGAAAGATTTGATTGTTTGTTTGTTTGAATTGAATAGGCTCCGAAACTACTTGACGGATTTGAAAAAAAATTTCACCTTTGGAAAGTTACACTATTTCCGGTGAACATAGAATATATTATATTAAAAAAAAAGAAAAAAAAATAGGGATCCTTACTAAAAGGCCAATAATGTAACCCAAGGTGTAGAAAAATGACATTAAAAAATCCTTACATCGTGTGCGCTGCGAATAGTATTGATTATAATCTATATACATAAAACAAAATCTGGTTCTTTGCACTATTTATAACTTAAGAACGGATGGATCGATTTTTATGAAATTTTGTATGAAGGTATCTAACACCTTAGATTAACATATAGGCTACTTTTTACCTGACTACCTAAAAGGAGGGTAATGTTTTTAGTAGTTGAATTTAATGGGATGAAGTTGTAGTAATAGTTTGTGGTGTCAATAGTGACACAGGACTCAGCAACTTGCTCTAGACCGAAGCAAAGCGAGGGCGGGCTGCTAGTATAAGATAAACAGTGTTCCTGCCATTAGATATAGATAAGAAGGAGAGAAATACAATACTTTTTTGTTCAGTGATGTCTGTAATTGATTGTTAAATGCACCTCTCTTGTCTAATTCTTATAAAGATTTTTTCACTTCTTTTTAGGAAAGACTGAATTGGCGAAACAAGTTGCAAAATATTTGCATAAAAGTAAGAAAAAAGTAAGAATATGTATACTTTTTTATAAACTTTTACATTAAACAGTTTATATATTTTTTAAAAATATGATCATATTATTAAATATAGCTCAATCAATCAACTATTTTGTGCTTCAAAGATGTCCATATATATATATATATATATATATATATATATATATGTATATGTATATAATTTATTCAAAAATGCATTTATCATGTTTAATAAACTAATTAATGAAGATTTAGATATTCTAATCAGCAGTGTACTTTTTGTGGTCTTTCATTAAACTCAATTTTTTTCTGTTATATTACTGTGCCAAAAAGTTTTTGTTTATCCTGTAATGGGGGAAAAGAAAAAACATATAACAAAATGGTTGTACAAAATTTAAATTAGGCACTGTGCTTAGTGTATTTGTAAAGGAAATTGCAAAGTTACAGGGCTGCCTTGGTCTGTGCAACTGTTTTCTAGATATGTTTTTAATCAGTATTTCAGCTAATTTACAACTTTTTTATTATTATTATTAACAAAAATCCTTAGATGATTCTGTATTAATAAATACCTTGAGCACCCTTCAACTCCTCTATTATGTGTCTGCAAAATAAAGTGTGTGTGTAATGGAAAAATGTAATTTTCTTATAAACTATGTGACCAAGGATAATCACCACCATAGTTTTCCTGTAGATGTTTAAATAAATTCCTACTACTCCTAATTTTTAAAAATATTTTAGTTTCAGTAAATTTGGAAAAAGGGGAGTATGCTTTGCAGAACAATTTTCACAATATCTTTGAAAATTTAATACCTACTATAATTAATATAATTAAAACAAATATATTTTTAAGTTTGGTGTTATAAGGTTTTTCGAACAATACATCATTCAATAAACAAATATATATATATATTTTTTTTTAACTTTAAATAACAAAATTAACCCTCTAAATTTTTCCTTTAAAATATTTGTGAATTGCTTATAATCTATAAAAGCTGGGTCAATAGCCTTTGTAACTTTGGCAAGTTTGAACTTTCCACTTTCTATAGTTTTAGACAAAAACAGATGTGACAGACAAACATGTGAGTGATTTTATAATGATTCTGTTTTTACTTTTTAAGTACAGAACCCTAAAAAATATATATTAACTGTCGTGTGACATATCCAAATTCCTTAATCAACCGTATCTATCCTTTTAAATATTAACTTTGTCTATGTCTCCATTTCTTTAATAGCGCTTGTTTTTCAGGCTATCGTGCGTTCGTGCGCACTTCTCTTTCCCTTGGCGCATTATTTGGCGTGAGTTCGACGCTACCTTATGGTTGACAGGAAATTTGTCACACCCTGTTCTTGCCACTTTCCGGCCATATCTCCATTTCTATAGTCAATCTATCTTTATTTACACTAACCTAATTACATTCATCCTATTTTAAAGTTTATTCATTTATTATAACTTTTACAGTCTATTATTTACCTTTTTATTAAAATATCATTTTTACCTTCAACAAGTTTCCTTTTATTTAATCTGGTTAACTTTATTAATCTTTCTTTATTAAAGTTATCATTCATATAAACAATAGTTATTTAACTTACCTTATATTTATTTCCAACACTTTTTACCTTTTAAAACTCCCGGCTTGTTATTGTTTTCCCGTCGTACTTCGTATGTAATCGGAAGCTGTAATGACGTGTTTCTTGACCGTCACAAGGTGACGTCATTTGTCTACCGCCCATTTCCGGTATGATGTTTCGTCATGATGGTTTCCCATTTGACCATCGCTTCACCTGCCCTTTTGCATGCGTAATGAGTTTCTTTTAGTTTCCCTTCTAGTATAAATACTTTGACAATAGCTTAGATCCTTGTCTTAATGTTTCAGTATGAAGTGTTTACGTTCGTCTTGTTCAGTTTCATAATTATGATTTAACTTTGAGTTTCGTTTCATTTACGTGGTTGTCAAAGTGCCGTTCTTTAGTTTTGTTAAATGTTTGTCACTAACTTATTCAAGAGACCGTCTTTGCAGTATTTCGTCACCTTCCTCTCTTGATGTTCAAGATAGCTGACAGCTGTTAGGAAGTGGTTTTCAATGCTGGACTTAAGTCAGCCACCTGCTTCATTTCTGTTTGTTTTTGAGACCGGCTATCGTTTTCGAGGAATGAATTGTGACGATAGTGATGTTTATTTTAAATGAAGTTTCTCCAGGAATGCCCTTACCATGTTTGTGAATAGATAAGCTAAAATATACTTCGGATCGTCAGCTCATTACTTCACAGTGTTTTGCCATGAAGTCTGTTTATATTTTGTTTTCCGTTTTAATTGTTTAATAGATATAAATGCTTTAGTTAATTATATTGCTTTTATCTTTATTTTCTTTTAAATAAAAGTTAGTTTGTTTTTAACTTATTTGTATTTATTTCATCAACATACAGTATTTTAGTTATTTAATTTTCTAGACTTTAACTTTTTACAGGTTTAGTGACTAAAAGCTAAAGCTTCCATTGTGCTAATTAATTTTAATCTCTGCTAATCTTTAATATTCAAAATTTAAATCCGTCAATGGTAACCTGTTTTCCCGAGTGCTTCGAATCTCTCTCCCGTTTCTCTTCAGTAAGCAGTGAACAGTCGGACCGATAAGTGTTTTTAGTGTAAAGCTCTGAGTCCCGCGTTGGGGGCTGAGGCCTCTCTTGCAGCGCCGGTAATGGCCTCTCGAGCAGCGCCCGATATAGCCTTCCAAACAACGCTTTAGATTTCCTCTTCCTTTAACAGTCTCACCCAGTCTTACATTAAATAATTCAGCAGACAAATCGCCATACTCCGGATGTCCATAATGCCTATGTAGATTCCTACTGCCATTACCTCCACGATAGTATTCAGGTACAGAACTTAGCCATTTTTCGGGTTCCACACAGAAGTCTGCTCTGAAAGAGATCATCAGAAAGAAAGCCATAGAATCCTGCCTGTCCTAGAATTTCGAATAAAGTGTTTGTTAAGTCAAGCTCTGTTATTTTCTGTCCTTTTCTCACAGCACAGAGGTAATGTCTTGTTTTTATTCTATTAGTGAAGGATTACTCCTCACCTGGCCGTTATTGTTTTTCACGACGTAGCCACAACAGTCAGCAATACTACAGGACAATTGTGTTCATCTTGAACTATTTTTATGATTCATTATATAACTTTAATTAGTCAATACGATCACTTATTTATAAAGAACCGAACATTTCATCTTAACAAATGGCGCTACGTGACCAGCGCACATTTTAGTGCGGTCATTTATATGTCTGGAGTAATCAAAGATAAACTGTCTATGTGTATAAAATAAACATTTTTGAAGATTCATTTCTGCATACTCATGCAACTTTCACAAAGTTTTAATTTTTTTCTATTTTACATCAACAGATGTATTATGATTAAATTTTGATGAATTTCTGTACGCAAACCACGTGATTCAAACATGTTTTTTTTTTATATATATTTATGCAAGAAAACTGCCAGTATTGATTATATGTTTTAATAATGTTGTAATACGTTTTTTATTTTTTATGAAAATATAATATTTGTGAATATTGTGAGATGAAAATTTCAGAGTGCACGTGTTGCAATATTTTTTTGCCAAAGTTTGATTTTTTTCTTTATTATGTCATTTTTCTGAAAATAACCACCTGCATTATTAAATATAATGCCTTTCAACATATTTCCTTAATAATCATCAAAAAATAACATTATTTTAAGGCAGATATTATACGGCAAATAGATTTTAAAATGAAATCGTATCGATATTTTTAAGCACATGTGTATAATTTTTATCTTATGCAATCTGTAAAAGGTATTTACATCTCATGGAGATCTTTTTATGATATAGGAAAACAAAATAGAATTATGTGTATAAATTTTTTTAAGATATTAATATTTGGTCAAGTTTGACAGTATTTTTAATTATGTGCTTCAATTTTTTTCTCTCTCTCAAAAAAAAAAAAAAAAAAAAAAAAAAAATACTAATGAATTGAGGAATGCTTTGAAGAGCATTTAAAGAAAATGTCAAAGTTTAATATTGTGCATTAAATTTTTTTTCAATAGTAACCAGTGGTCCATTTTTTATGGATAAATTTGTTATTCACCTCTTGCATGATTGGGGTACATGCAATGTGATTTTATATTTTTTACACTGAAATAGGGATAGGTGTAAAAATATTTCAACATTTTTTTTTTGAAATCTTGCTTGTCAAGAATTGTGTGTTGTCTGTACAACCACTCCATTAATGCCAATGAGTCCTTTGACATTATTCTTCTTTTATGAAGAAGAACCTCTTTTCAACAATAGTTTAAAAAAAAATACAAACAAATAAATATGAAATAGGTTATTTTAAATGAAGCACTATCAACAATTTTTTCTCTATATCACATGTGCTAATCTACTTTGTTACCGTTTTGTACAAAATTTGTACTGAGTGTTTATGTACAATAATTTGTCTTTTTCTCACTGCAATAGTAATAAGTATGAACATCTCATCTCAGTGGTTATATTCTATTCACATTGTTTTTTTTCTCATCTATGTGTATGCCAAATATAGTAAACTCATGTATAAAAATTTAATGAAAATCATTTTTGTAACAAATTTTTTTTACCTTCATCTGGTGAACTCATACACCATAGTATAATGAATGAGCAAAAATCTTAGAATCCTTGTTACCTAAAATCAATGCAGCCTCAAGTGTTAAAAATTTTCTTTTATAATATTTATTTTATTCCTATATGTAGTTTTTTTTCAGCTCTTCAGATATAACACAACATCTGTAACCAGTTTTTTTTTTTTTTTTTTTTGATTTTTTTGCATGTCATATAATGCAAAATAGTGTCTTAAACTTTGAAATTTCTTTTCAATTTGCAAAATAGTTATTTTAGTTTTGCCTTATGTATGCAGAATGCAAAGTTAGTTTATACTTTCAGTTCTAGTGGTGACCTAACTTGTGTCACATTTATATATTTCATGCATTTCTGTGGGATATTGCAAAGCATTTTAAAAATAATCTATTTTTTCTTAGTGTGAATTTTTATCACATTTAGTTACTTTTTATTTAATTTTTTTTTCATAAAATTCAATAGGTGACATTTAAACTTTTCTTTAATGCATTTTATGTGTTTAAGTGTATTTTTGTTTGGTATTTCAAAATTTTATTTATTTATGTAACAATCAATAGATATTCTCTTCATTTGATTGTTCCCTGGCTAGGAGGAATCATGTGAAAAGATTTATCATTCATTCTTGGTTTTCCGGTGCTAAGTAATGAGTGTTATGCTAAATAATAGGTGTTATTTATTTCATTATTTGTTTCATTTTATATGTACTTTCAGTTAAACAATTTAAATATTCCTAAAATTTGAAATGCCCAATTTTTTTCATGTTGTTCTATTAGCTGAATGAAACTTTTACTTTTAAGCAAATGTGCTTACAATACTGCAAATTTCAATGTGTAATTTTTGCACAGTCAGTTTTTTTTCTTTTTGCAATTTCATTTAATTTCAAGTTTTTATAAAAAAATCAGTTTTTTTTTCTTTTACGTTTTACATAATTTTTTGGTCAGTCTTGTTAAGTTTTTGGTTAATATTGCATAGTCAATCTTTTAATTGCTAAATGCAATTGTTTCAAATATTTGCAAATAAGATATAGGCAGCTTTTTTTCTCTCATATTCAATTTTTTTTCTTCTGTTTTCATAGTTGTTTGTAAACATTCTTTAGGATTGCATGATCTTTCAATCACATTAACTTTTTATTTTCGTGTGTTGTAAATATGTATATAGGTCTTAATTTTGTCATTGTGATTCGCCCGAATGCATTGGGATAACGTACCACACCCTGTGTATTCGTTTTTTCTTCACAATAACAGTTTTTTTATTTTCTTTTGAATGGTATCAGCCCGCACTGTGATAGGTTTTTTAGGGACTTGGCCTTCACATTGTGCCTTTTTTTTTTGTGCCATTCATTCCTTATGTGTACTCAGTTGGTGTGATTTCTTCATGCACATCTTTCACAATTTCAATAGGTTTCCATTTTTTTTCTTTTATTGTACCTTCATTAAACAAAAATACTTTACTTACCTCTTTCAGTTAATTTCATTCCATTTCATGGTGTTTGATACATCATTTTGTCATTTAGATTTGACTTGAGTTTTCAGGAGCACTCTTGTCAGGCGACAGATGACATTTAATGTTGTTGAAGTCAGCTCGCTGATTATATCTTTTTACTTACCTAGTAATTCTTTCAATTTAGTGTTTTGAAAATTTATAGTAACTTTGTTTACTGTTTTAACGGGAACAAAATAGAAGATTGATGCAGCTGGTCTGTATCATGTTTCAAGTTCTTGTGTTAGTGCATTTTAAAATGTGAAGATACTAGGATTCCATTCTTTTAGTCCACTTATAATAGTTAAAAAAAAAAAAAATTTTTTAGCTGCTTCTTTGTTTGTACTACTTTTGAACTGTGCTCTATACCGTACTATATTTTTACTACGTTGAATAATAACTTTACTCGCAGTTGTTACTTTGTACTTGGTAAAATTTCTTTAAATCATTCTTTTTATTTCTTGAATTATATATGCAAAACAAACAAAATTCTTGACATTAGGTCTGTGTTATATTGTATATCTCATTTCAGTTTCTTTATAAATTCTAGGGGTGACTTTATGTCGCATTTAAAATACTTGACTGCAACGATAACTTTTAAGTTTTGGTATCATGTTTTTTTTAAAAAAGGGGATCCTAGCAAAATTCTAGTGATGACTCAGTGTCATATTTAATAGTCATAAATAGATTTGTATAACTTTATGAAACATGTTTTAGTCTTGTTTCATTTTTTTTTTTTTTCCATTTATGCAAAAAAAATGTATACAGATATCTGGCATCAAACTATATTCAACCATTCTTTTCATGACTTTGTCATATTTTTGCTTATCATATTAATGATGCATATTGGTATAAAAGATGGCTTAGAATACGAGTAACTAATATTTTGAAAATTTTAGTGCCATGATTTGTCTGTCAGAAATATTTTTACTTTTTATAAATACAAAAAGAGAAAGTGAATTTTTTTCAAAATAATTCTAAACATTTTTTTTCATAACTACTTGAGTTTCTCTTAAATTTTATGTTTTGAAAATACTTGGAAAATTCATATACTTGTGTATTTGAAAATAATGTACTTATTTGGCAATCACTTATGATACAATAGTAATATATTGGCAAAATCTCTAAAAAAAAATTTTTTTTGAAATAAATACTTGAATTTTATTGTGTAAACATGTTTATTGGAAATGTAATGCATTCAATCATTTTTGCCATGGTTAACCAAATATTTTGTACGTACAATTTATTTTGAGCTCATGTTAACCTTTGATGTTAACACAGTAATGATCACTGTTTAGTGACAATTTTTTAGTAATTGCAATTTATTTTAGTGTTTTATGTGTGTAATTTTTTTGACTGGAATGTTAAGTGTTTATGAAATTTTGGGAACAATTTTATGTGATTAGTACTATATGTATATTGTTATAATCTTTTCTGTTTGTGGTACCACACACTCCTTTTTCCTCTTTTGTTTACTCTTTTAATAATATTATTTCAGTAATAGGTCTTTATAGACATCTGTAATTAATTCTTAAACATTTAACATATATACATGTACTAATTGTATTTTTTAAAGCTACCCATCTGTAGGGTATCGTCTGTTTCCCATGTACTCCTGGCTACATCTGATGATCTCTGGTAACTTGTTTTAGGCTTCTATATAATTTTATAATAGTTGTTTACCTCGTTTTCGGTAAGTTTTTTTTAAAGTTTTTTTTCGGACAATTTTTTAGCTTATGCAGTTGTTGACTAAATTCTTTTCAAAATTAATTTTTACTGCTATTTTTTTTCTTGTTTAGGCCTACTTTTAAGTTTTCTTCGTATTGCTGCAGGAGAATATGTCGTGTGACATATCCAAATTCCTTAATCAACCGTATCTATCCTTTTAAATATTAACTTTGTCTATGTCTCCATTTCTTTAATAGTGCTTGTTTTTCAGGCTATCGTGCGTTCGCGCGCACTTCTCTTTCCCTTGGCGCATTATTTGGCGTGAGTTCGACGCTACCTTATGGTAACCCGTTTTCCCGCGCGCTTCGAATCTCTCTCCCGTTTCTCTTCAGTACGCAGTGAACAGTCGGACCGATAAGTGTTTTTAGCGTAAAGCTCCGAGTCCCGCATTGGGGGCTTGTTCTCGGACCTGGGTCTGGTCTAAAATTAAATTAAATTGAACAGAGTGTGCAAGTTAAGTATGTGCCGGTTTGGGTGACGTAAGTGTAGAAAAATAAAAAAAATAAAGATGCATAAAATTTTGGTTTTCCTTAAAAAAACTAACGTTTATTGTAACTAAAACATAAATAAATAAATCAAATAAATAACTAATGTAATTTCATGTAAATAACTAATGTAAATGCAAATTCAATAATAGCAATAACATATGAGCAATGTATGAACAATGTATGAACAATGTATGAACAATGGCCAGTCACAGGCATACACAATACTAATATTCTCAAAAAAAGCATTTAAGTCAGCTATATAGCAGTACTCACATACTTGGAGAGCATCAACAACATGAACAACCATCATTCCTTAAAAAAGTTCCTTTGCATAAAACCACAACATCATGGAATCCAGTCAAAGAGTATTTATAATTATCAGGAAGACTATTGTAAACTATCAAAAAAACATAGTTCTTTGTTAAAGAAGTTGTATTGAAATGTCATATTACTTTAATAAAAAACATCAGAGCTCAACTGGAGCTCTGGCACTTTAAAAGAAACAAAACATCGTTTCAAAAAAACCGCCCTTCGGATCGATGGAACGTCCTTTAAATAGATCGTGACCTTGGCACGTGAAGGCCTGAGACGCTGAGTTGAGAGGTATACCTCCTGCCTCACAGCAAAAATGAAAATCGCGATCCACGGAGAAGCGAACTGCGATGGCGTACTGGATTACGTCCGATCGCGTCGCGTACGAACGTAACCTTGAAAACGATGACCTTGAAAAACGATCGTGACGACATATGACCTTGAAAAACGAAAAATCGATAGAAACGTGAAACGAATCAAAACATACAACATGTGAACTGGAAATGAACTAAAAATATGGATGCTCCTCAAGTATTGAAAAATGAACGAAATAAATAACCAGAAAAATGAAGTAAAAAGGGAGACAATGGAAGGCAAATGAATTAATGGTGAGTAACAGCTTAATCTGTATAAGTATCAAGGAAAATGGGTATGGCAATCCCCCCCCCCCCCTTGACACTTATACTCAAAAATTTCTAGGAAATTCAATAATATACAATACATAACAATAAAAATATATGATATGTTAATTCAACACACGAATATTGTAATATTCATTAAACTTTAAAATACATAACAATTTTTTTCAACATTTGCTACACAAATTTACTTAACCATTTAATGTAACAATACAAAAAAAAACACAAAAACCTCGTAACTTTGAGGAACACAAACACTGGTCATGCATCATAACACTTTGATTTACATAATCAATATTCAAAAAGTTTTAGTTTTCTTTCAATTACAAAAAAAGTCCCTTTTTTTCCAAAAAAGTTCATTTTGTAGAAAGAGTTCATTTTGGTAGGAAAAGTCCATTTACATGGTTACCTCATCACGATAAACGTGACTACTTTACCAATACCTCATCACGTAAAGACGTGACTACGTTACCTATAGTCGTTCCTGAAAATTTAAACAATGTACCTTTATGACATTTGAAAAACACTTGAAAATAGTTTTGCATATGGAAAAAATTCAGAGAAACTTAAACACTATAAACATTTTCACAATAAAAATACATTTGTACTTATATTTGATTGGAAACAATTTAAATACACATATATATATATATGTTTAACATTAAAAAATTAATGAGAAATACATTTGTACCTATACTTAGTTGAAAACACCTTAAATACACACATATATATACTTAATATTTAAAATTAGTGAGCTCACTATTCTATAAATGTATAAACACGGTACTTTAATCATAAAAACAGGTGTATAAACATATTCATATTCTGAAAAACATTTTTACGAAACTTAGTTTCAACATTAAAAAAAAAATGTTAAACTAACAGTTTAACCATCAAAAATTCAAGTAAGCATTTCAATACTTATTTACAAAATTTATACAAATATGTGAATAATACTTGGCTTAAATTCAAAGGAGGGTTTATTTTATTTTTATTTTTAATTTAAAAATGATGTGACAAAAAAATTTAAGATTGAAAAACTACTTCAATGAATTTATTCAAATCATGTTTAGTCATAGGTTTGGTAAAGATGTCTGAAAGGTTAGATTTACTAGCAACATGTTTTACTTGAAATATTTCCTGATTTAAAAGATTGCGGACAAAGAATAATTTGACGTCAATATGTTTCGTACGATAATTTTCTATTGGGGATTTAATGAAGTCAATTGCGGCCATATTGTCTACCAAAAGAGTGGGTTTAACGGGTTGATTAGTAAAAATATGTTTGTCATGGCATTCTGTTATAATTCTGTTAAACCATATAAGCTCTTTAGTGGCTTCAGTTAACGCAACAAATTCGGACTCCATTGTAGACAGGCTGATAGATTTCTGTTTAAAGGTTCTCCACATGATAGGAGCTCTATCCAGCATTAGCAATTGGCCGCCCATTGACGTCCTGTCGTCTCGGTTGGCAGCAAAATCTGCGTCGGTGTATGTGATTAAATTAATTCTTTGACAGGGTAATCGGAGTTTATAGTGTTAGGTGTATTGGACGTAACCCAGCAGTTTTAAAAGGCCCGTCCAGTGGATAATACCGGGATTGCTCTGAAACTGACTAAAAATATTGGTTGCGTATGCAATATCGGGACACGTCCTGCTGGCAAGAAAAGAAAGACAGCCCAACACACGTCTATAAGGATACCCAAGCATTTCTTGAATTTCGGGATCGGTTTGGGGACACTGTAATTTAGAGTATACTATGCCTTTACTTATTGGGAGTGAGGAAATTGGGATGTTGAAATCTTTAAAACGTGCACATATCTCATCGATGTATGTCATCTGATGGATTGAAACAACCCCCTCTGTGTCCTCCTCGAACTCAACCCCAAGTAATTTACGGGTCCTTCCCAAAACCTTTATATCAAAATGTTGGCCAAATAAACTTAAAACTTTGTTAATATTTGCTTGCCGATTACTTAAAATTACGAAATCATCAACATACAACAGTAAAATAATGTGATCATTTAAGGTGTAAACACAATTACACCAGTCTAATTTTTTGAAACCGAGAGATATTAAAATTCTATGGAGTTCGTAGAACCAAACCCGGCCGCTTTGATGCAGCCCATATAATGCCCTCTTAAGCTTACAAACAAGGTGTTCTTTGCCCTTAACTTCGAACCCTGGAGGTTGTTTCATATAAATATTATCTGTAAGAGGTGCATATAAATATGCCCCCTTAACGTCACACTGTGTGTGAACCCAGCCTTGACAAGTTACCAGAGCTGCGAAGAAAAACCTGATTAGGCTAAAATTAACAACTGGCGAGAAGGTCTCGTCGTAGGTTTCCCCTCTAATCTGCTTGTAACCCTGGGCTACTAATCATGCTTTATACCTCGCAACCTGGCCCTTGTCATTACGCTTAAGGGTAAAGACCCACCTACACCCCAATGGTTCTATATTAGGTGGTAAGGAAGTTAATTCCCACACATTTCTGTCTTTAATAACATCTAATTCCTCCTTCATGGCTTGTTTCCAAAAATTCCAGTGAGGTGACTTGAGGGCCTGTTTGTAGGTGTTTGGAACCGAGTCTAGTCATATTTCTGTGTTGTCAGCTTTAAATTCAGGAGATTCAGATTGTGGTTCGAACATGGAGGATATTGAGGCGTATGGTGGTGTTTGGCTTGGACTGTAATTTAAATGTACTAACCCTTCATACGTGTCTTTACCTCTAAAACTGAACCACTTTGGATTATATTTAATTCCATGTTTCTGACAATATTCACGGACTTCTCGTTGAGATCTTAACCTTTCAGATGCCCCTACTTCATAGTAATAGATATCATTGCGTGATTTGTCACTTCTTGGTACGACTTTTCTGAACCATGCCGCATCTCTTAAATTACGTGTAAGTTCCTCACCCATTTCATCACTATCATCCTGGGATGTGCGATTTGAGGCGGGATCTTTAAAGTGAGATGTGCTGGGTTTAGAAATGGAAGTAGGCGGTCTGTCTGGTTGGATTTCTGTAAAGGGATCGATTTCGGGAAGTTGTGATCCTATAATATACGTGGGTCCCAGATCGCTTCTGTTGCGCTGATCTTCGACTTCAAAAGGGTTCGTTCCTATTGTATAGGTTGGGCCTTGTTCACTGTAAGTTTGTTTGTCCCCGGAAAAAGTGGTCTCGTTACTGAACCTGACATTGATTGTTTCTATAATTTTGTTCCCTTCAGGGAGCCATACTCTATAACCCTTCGTGGACATAGCATAACCTACTAAAATTCCCTTTTTGGCTTTCGGCTCAAATTTAGAATGTCTAAGTTGCCTGGGTGTACCCACATATACTTTTGAACCAAAAGGACGCATGTGACGAATTGAGGGCTTATGACCACAATAATATTCAAATGGGGTTTTAGTTTGAGATTTGTGACACACACGGTTCAACGTGTAGGCGTAGTAAAGAATAGCTTCGGGCCAAAACTTAAGATCCATCTTACTTTCATTCAGAATAGATCTGGCTCCGTCTACTAAAGTTTGATTTAGTCTTTCTGAAACGCCATTTTGTTCAGGGGAATATATATTTGTGAACTCATGGTGTATTCCATTTGATTCAAAATAATTTTTAAAGGCCTCATTTGAAAACTCACTCCCATTGTCACTGCGGACACTTTTGAGTTTGGTATTTAAAAATCGCTCTGCTCTTTTAACATGGTTTGTAAAAACTTTAAAAACTTGTGTTTTACTGCATAATGGATAAACATTAACTTTTCTTGAAAAATCGTCTGTAATGGTCAAAAAATATTTTTCACCGTTCCTTCCAGTAATTTTAGTTGGTCCCCACAGATCTGTGTGTAAAAGCTCAAGTGGTTTCTTTGATCTAATTTGATCTAAAGGCTTAAAAGTAGTACGTCTGTGTTTGTTTAGCTTACAGACTTCACAATCAAAATCCCGACTTTTAATATGTGGAAGGCCTCTAACTCCTTTACATTTGACAGTATGTTCAATTAGGGAAGGACTGATATGTCCCAAACGTTTATGCCATAATTTAAGATTATCCTTTTGTATTGTGGATGCCTCAAAACGAACATGTTTAGATTTATTTTTCCTTTTGAATTTTGAGGTATGGTTAAAGTTAGATTCAGGGTAAATATAATATATTCCGTTTTTCAAAAAAGCACGGAAAAGAGTATTATCATCGCGATAAGCTTTTATTCTACCCTCTCCTCCTTTGAATTTTGTACCTCTTGAGTCAAGACGAGATCCAGAGATCAAATTACGTCTAAGTTTAGGACAATACATTACGTTTCTGAAACGTACTAGTTTCCCATTTAACATTAAATCTACAGTTCCAGTTCCTTGAATTGGAAAGGTTGCCCCATCCACGGCTACAGCCAACTCTTGGTTATGCAGCGGTTTAAAATCTACGTACAAATTACGATCTTTACAAAAGTGATGTGACGTGCCCGTGTCAAAGACCCAGGCGTCGCCATCATCCTTTATGTTGCAAAGATTAGATTGAACCAAGAAATTTACCTGGTTGTCCGGAGTACGCTTAGAAGTAGACCTGGAAGTGGCTCTACTGACTCTGCTCCGTGGGCGATCAGGATTACCTCTTTCGAAGGGCTCTCTGGATATTGACGAATCACGGGAACTGGCTGATGAATCATGGGAACTGGGAACGGCATCTCTCCTCTTTGAGTGGAAAGTCTCTCTAGGACACGACGAATCACGGGAACTGGCTCCGACTGATGATCCAGGACCAGAAGTGTCAGTATCATAGTAGCTACAGTTCCGCTTGATGTGACCCGGGCGGCCGCATCTGTGACATTTGCCTTTAAATTTTTGTCTATAGCTGGATTTACGAGGAGGTTTTACTCTGGAAAAACTTGCTTGGGCAGTCTCACCTCGGTCCTCCGCTCGAAGCTTTAGTCGAGACTCCTCAGCTATCAATTCAGTAAGTATACCTTGGAATTTAAAATTGTCATCTGACCAACGCAGAATGTTTTGCACCAAGTTGTCATACTTTCTCGGAAGCCATCTCAACATTTGAAAAGAAAGGTAAGTCTCTTTAATAGGTTCATTCATTCCGGCTAACTGGTCTGCAATTCTTTGAAGATGTGCAGCATACATATCAATAGGTTCATCAGGACCAATTCGGCAAGCTAACAGTTCAGAAAATAGCATCATCATATGTCGAGAACGGTTATCTGGCTGGAAATGACTTTTAAGCTTTTGCTGGGTCATCAATGTTCTCGATGATCCTCCTGAAGTCTGGTTCCACATTAAGGTAAATTATCGAAAGGGCTGATCTTACACGTGATTGATAGTCCTTGGTTCGGGCTACGTCAGTGGTTTCCGGCGCTTCCTCTTTTCCGGTGATAATACTCCAGGCGTTTTTGTCAAGCAGTAAATATTTGACATCGGCGGCCCAGTTGCCGTAGTTATGAGAATTTAGTTTAGTGATGCTGACCTGGATACTCGCCATTGTCATACAGTAAAATTAAGACTAGATAAGAGATTTTTTTTTATGTTTTTTTTTATTATTATGTTTGTCAAAAGCTCATTATAAATTTTCATTTATCAAAAAAAATTCCTCAAAAACAAACTTTCAAAAAATTTTGAAGTTTTTTTTTTTCTAATTTCCTTTAATAAGTTTTTGTCTAAGTTTTATATATAAAAAAAATTTCAAGAGATAGAATTAATACTATAGAGAATAGAAAATGCGCCCCCCCCCCCCCCACTAAAATTCACTAGGAGGTCATATGGCCGCTATTTAATAACACTCGTCACCTACTATTAAAGGGTTAACAAAGACCCTGGGGCCCTTAACCGCTCTGGGCCCATAACCGTGTTCTCGGACCTGGGTCCGGTCTAAAATTAAATTAAATTGAACAGAGTGTGGAAGTTAAGTATGTGCCGGTTTGGGTGACGTAAGTGTAGAAAAATAAAAAAAATAAAGATGCATAAAATTTTGGTTTTCCTTAAAAAAAACTAACGTTTATTGTAACTAAAACATAAATAAATGAATCAAATAAATAACTAATGTAATTTCATGTAAATAACTAATGTAAATGCAAATTCAATAATAGCAATAACATATGAGCAATGTATGAACAATGTATGAACAATGGCCAGTCACAGGCATACACAATACTAATATTCTCAAAAAAAACATTTAAGTCAGCTATATAGCAGTACTCACATACTTGGAGAGCATCAACAACATGAACAACCATCATTCCTTAAAAAAGTTCCTTTGCATAAAACCACAACATCATGGAATCCAGTCAAAGTGTATTTATAATTATCAAGAAGACTATCAAAACTAACAAAAAAACTATCAAAAAAACATAGTTCTTTGTTAAAGAAGTTGTATTGAAATGTCATATTACTTTAATAAAAAACATCAGAGCTCAACTGGAGCTCTGGCACTTTAAAAAAAACAAAACATCGTTTCAAAAAAACCGCCCTTCGGATCGATCGAACGTCCTTTAAATAGATCGTGACCTTGACATGTGAAGGCCTGAGATGCTGAGTTGAGAGGTATACCTCCTGCCTCACGGCAAAAATGAAAATCGCGATCCACAGAGAAGCGAACTGCGATGGCGTACTGGATTACGTCCGATCGCGTCGCGTACAAACGTAACCTTGAAAATGATGACCTTGAAAAACGATCGTGACGACATATGACCTTGAAAAACGAAAAATCGATAGAAATGTGAAACGAATCAAAACATACAACATGTGAACTGGAAATGAACTAAAAATATGGATGCTCCTCAAGTATTCAAAAATGAACGAAATAAATAACCAGAAAAACGAAGTAAAAAGGGAGACAATGGAAGGCAAATGAATTAATGGTGAGTAACAGCTTAATCTGTATAAGTATCAAGGAAAATGGGTATGACAGGGCTGAGGCCTCTCGTGCAGCGCCGGTAATGGCCTCTCGAGCAGCGCCCGATATAGCCTTCCAAACAACGCTTTAGATTTCCTCTTCCTTTAACAGTCTCACCCAGTCTTACATTAAATAATTCAGCAGACAAATCGCCATACTCTGGATGTCCATAATGCCTATGTAGATTCCTACTGCCATTACCTCCACGATAGTATTCAGGTACAGAACTTAGCCATTTTTCGGGTTCCACACAGAAGTCTGCTCTGAAAGAGATCATCAGAAAGAAAGCCATAGAATCCTGCCTGTCCTAGAATTTCGAATAAAGTGTTTGTTAAGTCAAGCTCTGTTATTTTCTGTCCTTTTCTCACAGCACAGAGGTAATGTCTTGTTTTTATTCTATTAGTGAAGGATTACTCCTCACCTGGCCGTTATTGTTTTTCACGACGTAGCCACAACAGTCAGCAATACTACAGGACAATTGTGTTCATCTTGAACTATTTTTATGATTCATTATATAACTTTAATTAGTCAATACGATCACTTATTTATAAAGAACCGAACATTTCATCTTAACATTAACAATCATGTTTAAACTTTGCATTGCTAAAGTATAGATTAATTATTAAGCTATTGTTCAGATAAATAAAAATATCTATTAATAGATTCAAAATAATTTTTTTTTAATTTCTTGATGAAGTACAAGAATAGTAGATTGATACAGCTATTCACATTTAGTTTCTTTGTAAATTATTTATTTCTATTACTTATGTTTATTTGCTTAATAAATTCAAATACAATTGAATAGTATATATAAATAGTTGCAGTATATATATAGATACATATTAATATTGATAGAGGTTAGTTACAGAGTGTTTGTTTTCATTTTGATTGGTCTAAATAATTTCCTATTCCTATTAGTCTAATCTTAATCTTAGAGCTTTTGATTAGCTTGGAGTAACAAATTAAAGTGAAAATTTTACCAAAGATTTTACAATTCTTAATTAGATTAAAAACAATCTGTGAAATAATAATCAGCTTTGGACTGTTTTTTTCTTTAAGAAAAATTGTTCCAATGAACTTTAATATTTATATTTCACGATGAACTATAGATTTAAGTTTATTCTGCCGGCTTATCCTGGAGAGATACATCTTTTTTTTTTTTCCACTAAAAAAATTTTTTTAGCTGGGTTTTATTACAAAAAGTAAGCAGCTGTCTACTGCTGATATCTGAAGAAAAACAATACAAAAAAATTTCCATACATTTTCGCCAATCTCGACCCCCTGACCTCTAAACTACCTTCCTTTAAATGCTGATGTATATGTGTGAAATTATGGTGAATAGTAAATTTTGAATATTCAAATATGGGGGAAATCATTAAAAAACTTTTTGAATAAAAAAAAAAAAAAAAAAAAAGAATAAGAATAAGAATAAAACTTTTGCAGAAGACTTGTAGGTCGTAATGCATGCATTGTAAATTAAGAAAGAAATGTGCAGAATTTCTTCTACTTTCATCTTAATAAATCTGGAACTGGGCTTAACTCTATCAAACACAGATATGATAACTCTCAATTTATAATAGGATAAAAGCGCCAACACAAATTTATCATTTGTATAAATTATTATATCTGAATATCAAATTGTGATCATTAGTATTAAGACTTCAAAAATATGAATCAAAAGTATACAGTTCACATTACTAGCACATTCACTTTAAATACAAGTAAGAGGAAAAGATATAAAATACATTATATTAAAAGCAATTTTACTTTAAATTTGATGATATATCTGCTAATTACTGTGTAATTTCTCCCAAATTACAGCATTTTTATTTTGAACAAAATTTTTGTGAATTAAGATTATTCAAATATAGTTGAGTGTAGTACATGATGAAATACATTACATGGTGTTTCTGGAGTGAAGCTTTCTGCATTGATTAAAGGATTAAAGAACTTTTTTTACTCAAAACATTAAATACTGTATGAATTTCATAAAAATTTACAAAAAGGCTTTGAACTTTTGATGCTTAAATCATTAAATACTTTATAAAATCCTTAGAAAACTTGAATTTTCTTAATATTTATTGTTAGATTTATTATTATTATTTATTTATTTTTTCTATTTTTCAAATAGAAATTTTGTAGTATATTTCTGTTGCAGAAAAAATATATAATAATCAAATAATGCAATTAAAATGTAATTAGAAATTATATGTATTCTTATTCTTTAATAAATACCTACAAAAAATAATAATATTTATTTATAAAATTTATGTGTATTTCTTAATATTTTTCTTAAAATTTTAGTGTTTCATTCGTCTAGACATGTCAGAATATCAAGAAAAGCATGAAGTAAGTCATTACAATTTGCATTTATTCTAATTTTTCACAATTTTACGTTTAATTAATTAAGGCAGTGGTTCCCAACTTATGAGCCGTAAACCACTGGTGTGTCACGACACACAGTGTAAGATTTGCGAATCTTGTTGGAAAAAAGCCTAAAAATTGACTTGCATTAACCCTCTAAGCGTTTGTCCCATAATATTCCGTAAACTAAGCTCCAGGTTTCACTGCAATATAAGCAATGTTTAAGATATTATAATTCTATAAATTTAATGAATTTTCAAAGCATTGAAGAATGATTAAGACTCTCAAGGATTACATTTATATTCCTAAATAAGATTTTTTTTATGTAATATTGAAATAATCATATTTTATTAGCATTCAAAACAAAATGCAGAGAAAACAACATTACAATTTTACCCATTTGCAAGACGCTTGGAGGGTTAATTTCACTTTTAGAAATTTCAAATAACATCTAACACATTGAAAGAAAAAAAAAAAGGTAAAGTGATTGTCACATTGAAAATGTAACATTTTTATTGCTTTTGTGACTTTGACATTTACACATGGTTATATCTCCTTGTATTAAACTTAATTTTAACTATTTTTGTAATTTCCCATTAATATTTATTAATTTCATTGTTCCCATTGTTCAGCATTTTTAAATACATTTAATTTAATGTATCACTTTCATTCCTAATTTAATCTGTTCATATTTTGATCACCCATTAGAATGAGCCCAAGTTTTAATTATTTTCTCAGTCTTTCTTGCTATTTTGAACTAGCACTATTATTCGCTTGTTCCCAGGAGAATGTTTGTTTTCCTGCGCTACGTCATTTTTGCTGCACACTGTAATAGTGTTCTTTTATCACTCTTTTGCCATTAATTGCCCGCTATCTTTTTATCCACATACGCATCAGACTTGACAATTCCGTGCACACTGATTGGCCACGGTCACAGGTCGACTCACTAAAGTACCATGCATCTGTTTTTTCGGAAGTCACAGAGTAGAATCAAGTCAGTCAGAGTTGTGCCTAGAATTTGTAGGTAGCTAGTAGTGTTCAGAGAGATCCCCTGGCTTGTGGGGATACTGTAATAGCTCCCTCCAATGCCATGCACCCTCACTTTTCATAAAACTTTAATTTATCTGCCACTTTTTTTTTTTTTTTTTTTTTTTTTTTTGTATGAAAAATTTTATATTATTTGATAGGTGTAACAAAAAATTAAAAAAAACTGACATATTTCGATTCCAGTATTTGATTTTGATTTTATGTGTTTATATAAAAGGTGAAGTTCTTAAAATCTTGTAATTTAAAAATCTAATGGATTTAATAACTTTTTTTTATCTGCAACTTTTTCAAAAATATGCTATTAAATTTTAAAGTGAGGCAAACCCAATCCAGTTTCCCCTTGATGCCGCAGATGGGAATAAACTTGCATGTTTTTCAAAAAGAATCTGTGTTTGAAGTCCTTCATTCATGAAAAATCTCACTTTTCTATAATAGCAACAGATACTGTCAGGCAATGACTTATGGTGAGTTCGTTCTGGTTTATTTGATCCAAGCTTTTGAATTTATTGATTTGACAACAATGAGTTTGCAACTTGTGTTTAGCAGACACAGCAAAGCTACCACATGCTAAAATTTAGGGCTGACCTTTCACATGATCATCGGCTATCAATGAAATGTACTTCCAATACTATGTGATAATAACAGTCTAACTCTACAACACCACCATCACAAATCAGTTCAAAATTTAAACTTTCTGTTATCCTTTTCAGAATGATAATTGCTGTAGATGTAATTGCCATTGATGTTTATGATTGAAAATATACTGATTTTATAAATATTTTTATATGATAGTATGGAACTATTACAAAATGTCGATACTTTGTATTTTACAATTGGGTCATTCCATGTCAAGTGTCCTAAATTTTGGCATGGTCCCCGCTCGACCCCCTTCGATTTTTATGAAATTGATACAGAATATACATGGAGGTATATGATGAACATTTGGAAACTGTTTAGTGCAAAAAGTTGTATAGTTAGAGAACCAGGGGTCCATTTGCACCAATCACTATTTCATGCTTGTAGTAGAAACGGCCAAATCATGAAGTTTGGCATCATATTGCTCATGATATATGAAACCTTACTTATTGAAAATAGGTGATCTAATACAACTTTTTGTGCTAAAAAATGTAATTGCAGTATTAAAAATCACAAATCAAAACTATCGTAAATACTAGGCCTCAAAGTAGGCCGTACGGCCAATCTGGTTGAATTTTACCCTTACTTTAACATTCTGTAACTACTGCAAAAATTATTTTAAAAATTTGTCGCTTTACAAACTAATTACTTATGGATATATCGTAAAGTCGCTGTAGTTGTTTTTTGATTGCTTAAATATTCATTAAATTATTGATGTTCAAAATCTAATAAAAAATTAAAATCGTCGATTTTGCCCCATATTCAGAAGCGTATATCTCAAAAGGGACACTTTGGATTTGGTTACAATTAGTATCACTGGAAAGAGCATATCTTAATTTATAAAAAAAACTTTATTTCATTTTGGGCCTCTTTGATACAGAAGTAAAATAATAAAATTCAAAAACCTGTTGTACGAGATAATCCAGATACATACAAGAAAGGTATATATTACGACAGAGTCTTTCAACATATTTTGAACCATTCTTTTTTATTACAACGACTAATGCATATAATAATTATCAATTTTTCTGGTCACAGTTACTTCCCCTTTACCATTATGAGTGATTTGTAACCGCATTGCCAATGAGGTTTATCCAATAATCAGGCAAGACTACCTCCTGGTTGGGTATTGCATGTTTAACAAGATTTATACAAAAATATTCCTTTTCTCTTTCAGTTTATGCTTTTAATTACTGTTAAAACATTCTGTATCAGGATTTTAGCTCTATGGATTCTCATGATTATGATCAGAGTCAATGCAGCTTTGGCTGTGATGATAATTCTCAGTGCCATTTGACGACTTATTATGCACATAAAAGTTTTAAGCTTTTTAAAGAATTTTCCTCTGAAGAACAGGAGTTAATTAATCGCCGAAGTTTATTGCATCTTGAAGAAAATTCTTAAATATGCTTTCATCACGAAACATTGCTTTTGCATAAATTTGAGTTTCTTCAGCGAACATGCTGTAATCCTTTCACTAAAGACAATCATTGCGTACGAAAATCTTTGCAGTCCATCAATTTAGAAAGTTCTAATCATTTGACAGACTAAGAAACTAAGAAAAATGTCAAACCAGACCAAAAAAAAAAAAAAAAAAAATGTAGATCATGCAGAAAAGAATTCGAAGAAACAAGAGCAACATGATCCTCTTCTTCAAGCGAATTGGAGCAAAATGAAATACATGTAACAGAACCGCTGAGCAAAAGTCTAACAGGTATTGATTTATCTCCTTTAAAATTTCAACGAACATAAACAAGCGATATTAAAAGCTATGTAAAGCGAAAGATAAGTGAAACTGAAGATCTGATTCCAAAGAAAATAGCTATTGTTGCTGGTATATCCATGTAAATTAAGACAACCTACTACATGCAACCAATGCCTAGACTGTTTAGATTACAAACAGCTAATTAAAGAATTGAAGGAGAAGTTACAGTTGTCAAAACGTCCAGAGCAAATACAAATATTAACAATGGCATCTCAAAGTTGGACAATAAAATAAGTTATGGAAGAGTTTGAAGTTTCAGAAAGAATGGTAAAAGCAGCGCGAAAATTAAAAGCAGGCATCGGGATATTGGCTTTACCTAGAGCAAGTTAGTTTGATAAGAAGTTGCCAGAAAACACAAAAGAAAGAGTTTCACCGTAATTTCGGGTGTATAAGCCGCAGATCAAACAATTCTTTTTCGACCCAAAATTTTTTAAGAAACAAATATAACTAGTTAGATCGCCGTAAATATTTGTCTTCAATCACTAAATACGATTTCTGGGTCCAAAAAGAATTGTTTGATGCGCGGCTTATACACCCGAAATTACGGTAAATTTTTTCAAGATGAAGAATTTAACCCTTTCCTGCGCAGACAAATTCTGTTCGTAAAATGGGAAATTGTTGACTGACACCGTAATTTACAAAAGACTTTTTTAGAAATTAAGAATTCCCTGATTTAAGCTGTCATTGTAAAGCTAAAATTTTACTAAAATGTTATTGGTGCCGTTTGTAAGTTTGGAATTAAAATTAGGCTTTGCCGGAGTGGCAACACTGCGCTTGAAAGGGTTAATTTAATATGTCCAGGAATAAAAGATTTCATTTCTGCTCGGATAGATGGAAGGAAAGTTCAGATGCAGAAGCATCTATTACTAAGAAATTTGAAAGAAATGTTTGCAGTCTATCGAAGTAGTAATGGACCGGAAATCGGATTCTCCAAATTTTGCGAGTTAAACCAAAATGGTGTGTGACTGTCGTTGTAGCAGATTCACTCTACCAATCTGTGTGTAAAATGCATCAAAATGTGAAGTTGATGCTAGCAAGCTGCCCAACTGATGTAGATTATAAATTCCTTATAAGTAAAACAGCTTCTGACTTGAATTCTAAAGATTGTCTTCATCTCTGCGAAGAATGTCCTGGAACAGATGATTTAAAAAAAATTTTGGAAAGTATTTTCGAAGATAGTGATCCAGAAAACGCCATTGAATTTAAACAATGGGTTCACACAGATCATGACACGTTAGAAACAAAGCAGATGACAATTGAAGATTTTATTGAAGAATTAATATTGAAAATCTCAGCAACTATGTCTTAATAAATTTTATGCACCCTCGTGGACCTTCGAAAACATTTTATTAGCCCACTAGACAAGACCTCTGTTGGATTCCGGAAGAGCATATAATTATTGTTCCATTTCCAATAAAAAGAAAAATTAGTCAGCAATAAAATTTACCGAAAGCTGTTTCAATCGCAATCAATAAGAAATTTGACAAACTGAACCAATGAGTAATGTTTTTATAGATTGGGGATCAGGAATCAACATAAAGGGAACTTTAAATAATCAAAACATTTAGTCTATAATAATCTATGGATCCCGCTAGGTACCCACATTCAAAATTTAAAATGTGCAATACCCCACCAGGAGCTAGTCTTGCCTGGTTATTGGATATAACTCATTGGCAATGCGGTTACAAATCATTCATAATGGTAAAGGGGAAGTAACTGTGACCATGAAAAGTGATAATTATTATATGCATTAATCGTTGTAATAAAAAAGAATGGTGCGAAATATGTTGAAAGACCCTGTCGTAATACATACCTTTCTTGTATGTATCTGGATTATCTCGTACAACAGGTTTTTGAATTTTATTATTTTACTTCTGTATCAAAGAGGCCCAAAATGAAATAAAGTTTTTTTTATAAATTAAGATATGTTCTTTCCAGTGGTACTAATTGTAACCAAATCAGAAGTGTCCCTTTTAAGATATACGCTTTTGAATATGGGACAAAATCGACGATTTTAATTTTTTATTAGATTTTAAACATCAATAATTTAATGAATATTTAAGCAATCAAAAAACAACTATAGCAGCTTTACGATACATCCATAGGTAATTAGTTTGTAAAGTGAAAAAATTTTTAAATAATATTTGCAGTAGTTACAACATGTTAAAGTAAGGATAAAATTCAACCAGATTGGCCGTACGGCCTACTTTGAGGCCTAGTAATCACGATAGTTTTGATTTGTGATTTTTAATATTGCAATTACATTTTTTAGCACAAAAAGTTGTACTAGATCACCTATTTTCAATAAGTAAGGTTTCATATATCAAGAGCAATATAATTCCAAACTTCATGATTTGGCCGTTTTTTCTACAACCATGAAATAGTGATTGGTACAAATGGACCCCTGGTGCTCCAATTATACAATTTTTTGCACTAAACAGTTTCCAAATGTTCATCATATACCCACATGTATAGTCTGTATGAATTTCATAAAAATCGAAGGGGGTCGAGTGGGAGCCTCTAGGCCAGTTGACATGGAATGACCCAATTATATAGTTTTTTAGAAATGTTATATTAAAGAAATAATTTTTCAGTCAATATAAAAATTATTTGAAAATTGCATACAATAAATTTTATTAATAAATCAATTTCAGCTCCAACTCTTCAATATCATTCATTTTTTTTTTTTTTTTTTTTAGGTACAAAAATGTAAAATTCAAAAGTTAATTATATGAGATATTGCAAAATTATTTTACTGGACATAAATCCTTCTCTATGAATTCTAAAAATATCCTTATAGACTATGTATTACACAAATATAATCTTCAACATTGCTCATCAGCTATGTAAGACCAGATTAAGTGGCTGATCCATTCATTTATAATTGAAAGTAATCAAAGATGCTGACTCTGGCATTGCTTAAAGAATGTTTTTGAAGTAAAATAAGAAATAATTAGATTTGAATATTAATAATAAATTTATTTACAGGGAAAAAATAATAATGGTTATAAAATTGATATAAAAAAATAGCAGTTCTGAAAACTTGATGAAAAATATTGTTAAAAGTAAAAACATAATTGAAAGATTTAGATATGAAAGATAATTGTTATTAAATCCCCTCAAACAAGGACGAGATAATATTAATGTAGGAAATTGAAAAAGGAGATTTTTTTAAAGATGTTTGTTGTGGTCGCTAGCATAACATGTGGATATTAGATTAATTATTCCTTCCAGCATTATTAATCCTAAAGTAAAAATTTTAATAAAATTATAGAGTGATTGAAATCCATCCTGCAGTTTAAAAATTTATGAGCTCAAAATATTTAAAAAATATATAATGTAAATCATTGTAAATTATATTAGAATACAGTAGAAGACCTTATTATCCAGAATCCACAAGACTGAAGACTTTCCGGATTTTGGAATTTTCTGGATTTCAGGTCCTTCTAAAATTCAGACCCCCCCCCCCCTCTCCTTCTACACACACCCATAAATCTCCTATTATACAGTCCCTGGCCAAATTATTAGACGCACTCATATTTTCTTGTGTCGAATCATATTACAAGTTTCATTGAGATATTACTATGCCAATAGTTACAATTGATTATATACATTATCAGTTGGATTATAATAAATAAAAAGCATGCCAATGACTTTAAAATTATTTATTTTTGTAAATTAAATTAACAATTGCTAAAATTGTAAAACTTAAAACATGAAATTCAAAAAAATGTCTATTTTTTGGAGGCCCCTTTGGCGACAATCAGTGCCTCTATTCTTCATGGCATGCTGTTAGTACAAAATTGAAATGTTTCTTGTATGTGTGAGTGATGTTTCCAGACAAGGATAAGTTTTTCTATGAGCTGTGTTTTGCTTGTTATGAGCTCTTTGTCCAGGATTTTCTTCATTAGCTCCCAAACATTTTCAATGGTATTCATGTCTGACGAATTACCGAGAGCAGTTCAACACAGGGATATTTTTATTGAAAGTAGACCTTAACGGATCGTGCTATGTAACAAAAAAGCTTTACCTTGCAAAAATACAAATGGTTCTTCATTTGGAAACCATCATTTTAGCTTTAGAATAAACCGTTTTTAAAAACCTCTTTATATTGGTCTGGAGAATTGACTAAGAAGTCATAACAAACAAAACCCAGCTCATAGAAAATATTATCCATTATCTGAAATCGTCACCCACGCAAACAAGAAACTCTTCGATTTTGTATTAACAGCATGCCGCGAAGAATAGAGGCACTGATAGCCGCCAAAAGAGACTCCAAAAAATATTGATATTTTTTTTAGCTTCAAGTTATAAATTTTGCAATTTCAGCCATTTTTCATTTAATTTGTAAAAAGAAAGAGTTTTAAAGTCGTAGGCATGTTTTTTATTTATTATAATCCTACAAATGATGTACATAATTAATTGCAGTTATTCACACAGTAATATTTCTATGAAGCTAGTAATATGATTCGACACAAGGAAAAGGGAGTGCATCTAATAATTTGGCCAGGGACTGTATGTGCATTCAAATAATACAATGGTGTCGCTATATATATATGTATATACATATAATATTTTTTCGGAGTGAGTGGAAGAGGGCAAAAGGCAAAATATCTTATGGTTTGAAAAAAGAAATCATAATAATTTTAACTAAAATTTCACAAAAAGGTGATTTTTTCCTAATTTAAGAGGGGGGGGGGGGGTTGATGTTCCCATTGCAACTGAAATAATGTATTTTAGTGGTTGCACATTAAAACAATGGAATTAAAAAAAATCTGTAAAACGTTTGAAAAATTTCAGATGTTACAGAACTTTAGTAAAATTGTACAAAATTTTTTAATATTTTTCTTTTTTTGGATTTCAGGAATTCTGGGTCTTCTATTGTACAAAAATACCATTTCTGTCTGTTTGAAAAAGACAACATGAATCTAACTGTTAAGTACAGGCATCCCTGACTTATTTACTGCATTCCTCAAATTTTACTTTAGTCAAATTTGTAAGTTTCTTAGGTAAAATTTTGTAAGAAACTACCATACATAACATATAAATATATACATATAAAAGTATGAAAAAATATAAAAACCAACTCAGAAAACAATATGATTAACAAACAATACAGATTAAGTTGTTTTGTTATAGATTTGATTATATATACCAACAAAAATATAACTCTATTTAATATGCGCTAATATGGTCACAAATGTAATTTTTGAGATTTATTACTTAACTGTGAATTTATACGTTAGTTACATCATATATTAGTTGAGGGATGTCTGTATTGTAGTAGTGATTTAGACATCGCTATAAGTGTGATGTAATTTGGGACTTTCTTTTTAAATACTTACTAGTTAAGGAGATAGTTGAAAGAAATTTCATTACAAATTTTTGTAAATTTTAAATGTAAATATAAATATTTTTAAAATAAGCTAATGTTTGCACATTAACAAACAAACAACTTTCAGTTTTAAAAAAGAATTATTAAAATTGGTTTATTAGAACGAAATCATTGGCCAAATGTTGAGTAAAATCAGCTTGTATTTTAAGTAAAATTATTTTTTATTATTTTTAAATCTTAATAAAAACTAATCCAACTGTTGTTGAGAGAGCACATGAAATTTCAACTGTTATATATATATATATATATATACATATTTTTTTTAATTTTAAGCACTTTTTAAAAATATTTAATATTTTTTTCCTACATGTTTCTTGTGATCCTACATGTCATCCACATTCTTTTTGTAATTTGTTTTCAATTTTGTTTTTGTATCAGTGCTGCTTTTATCTATTTTTTTTTCTATTCACTTAGGTAGCAAAATTAATAGGCTCTCCCCCAGGTTATATAGGACATGATGATGGAGGACAGCTAACAAAGCAGCTAAAAATTTGTCCAAATGCTGTTGTATTGTTTGATGAAATAGAAAAAGCTCATACAGATGTTTTGACAGTGTTGCTGCAGTTATTTGATGAGGTGATGCCATAGTTTATATTTTATCATAAATTGTAATACTTTTTTTAAAAAATTTTCCAACATAATTAAAGTATTTGTAAATTCTGTTTATCTATTAGTCCTACAACATATTTTTCTCATAAATTTACTCAAATTGCCATTTAATTATTTTTATGTTATTGAGGTTTCATGATGAATGTTTAATGTTAAAAATGAAGTGTGGCATTTATCGTTCATTTGTAGGTGGACATATATGAAAAAATTTTGCTACATTATGGTCTTTGAGGAAAAATCATTTAAGACACATTTTATTGATATTGCAATATTTCATGCACACTGACATTGATTAAATAATATTTATACTTTGTTTACAGAGATGCACAAAAGAACTCTATTAAAAAGGAACAATGAATTTCACTATGACATATTTTTTATAGATTATGAAGTGCATAACAATTATCGTTCATTTACAAAGATCAACAAAATAATTTGGCTGCAAGTTTGTCTATGATTCATCAAAGCTGGAAATGCATTTTTTTTACTTTGTGGTATGTATAAATTTATAGATCATACACAGGACTATGCAACAGAATTTGTACCAATTATCAGATATGGACAACAATTGCTGAGGACAGATTTTTGCTGAGTTATGTAATTTATAAATTGCTTATTTAGATATCTTATTTCACTGTATGAAAAAAAAAAAATCCTGATAATAATAAACATCTGTTATTGTTGGAAAGAGTTTCATAATTTTTGCCTGGTGTATGATTTTTCATTCATGTTTATAGGGTATGGTATGACTGAGTCTTATAAAAATGTGTTTTCTTCCCAAATGTTATAAGCATTCATAAAATTGAAATGGTCACCGATAAAAAAAATTTAATATTATATGTAGCCACATATTAAATATTTTATGTTACATCATTATGTGTGTATTAAACAGCATAAACATTGAACAAATTACTTGTATAAATTATGCATTAATAATTAATTCATAAAGATTATATCAATCTGTAGGAATTTTAAAATTTAAATAAAGCTTTCTAGAAATCTTTTTTGAATGTCTTATCTTTTTGAACAAAATTCAAGCTTTTTTTTTTTTCTCTCTCTCTTTGTTTTAATAAGGCCTCTATTAAAAAGGAGTACTTAAATTGATATGGGACTTTAAATTTGTTTATATTGAACAAGTTATTTTACATTTCAGGGGAGATTGACAGATGGTAAAGGCCAGACAATTGAATGCAAAGATGCCATCTTTATCATGACATCAAATTTGGCTAGTGACGAGATTGCTTCTCATGCTTTACAGCTGCGTTCTGAAGCTACAGAAATCGCTCAGCAGCGATACAATGACAATATTAGTCAGTATCATTCAAGTGATTAATATTTTTGAAACTTATGTGTTATCTAGGACAAAAGAATACTGGCAACAATAACCCTGATAATATTAATAAGAATATGTTTAACACTTACTAGTTAATTACTAGTGTTTTATGTATTGCATGTAATGTATATATGCAGTAAAATCTCTAAATAACAAACAACTAAGCAAACATGGAAATCATCCATTATCTAGTGGTGATGTACACTATTATGTACAGCTAAGGGATGTTCATTATCCATCATTTTATGAAATCAACTGTATTATATCTGTAAAATTACATTTCTCCTTTGTAACAACAACAACAAAAAAAAACAAAAAAAAAAAAAAAAACTGGTAGATTTTGAAGTGCTAATAAAAACTAAATTAAGATTAGAAATAAACCCAGTTTCTTCACTAAAAATGAGTACTAAAAATCAAAACCTTTTGTAAGAATTCTAATGAACATGTGTACCCACACACATGTATATGGAATAGATTTAAACATAGCAAAAAGAAATTCAAAGAACCTCAGAATGTTAAAATATGCCAATATTTCCGTAATCAGGGTTTTATCATGTTTCATTATGTTTTTTCAAACTCACATGACGATTTTTATTCACCTGATGACATCTATTATCTATACTAATAAAAGAACAAAACGCTCTGTCTGTCTGTGTGTCTGCGATGGCTAGCAAAATCTACAGCACGTACGAAGCTCAAATTTTTTTTTAGAGTAGCCCAATGTCTCTTCTGATGCACCTGAAGTTCAGAATTTCAAAATTCTATTTATTAACTGAGTAATTAATTAAATTCCAAAGCTCACTCTCATAAAAAATCGCCTTTTTTTTTTGCTTTTTTTCCCTTTCATTTTCTTATGGTTGATTGGTTGCATAAAATTTTCGCAGAAATAGGTAATTAAAAAAGCTGGGACAGACCTTTAAAATTCATAGACTGGCAAACTGTCAGTTTAAATGAGGATTTTTTTTTAATCACAGCTGCTGTACACCATGAAGAAAAAGATAGGTGGAGGCGAAGTAAACCGAAAAAAAAGGTTTGCAATGTTAAACCATTTATCGCTGAAATTTTAATGTCTCAAACAAAAGCACAAGGATGGAATTTTGTATTAATAAAATGAATTGAAAGAAATGAATTACAGCTGAAGCATATTTTAGAAAGAAATAGTAATTTTTTAAAATGTTTTTTTTCTATTATATTATTTAGGTTAAAGTTAGATTAAAGTTAAATTGCATTTATGTTATGGTTAGAATAAGAATATGTTACAATAAAGTGAAGGCTAGGTTACATTTCTGTTATATTTAATTTATGGTAGGGTACTGTTAAGTCGCTGTTAGGTTACAGACAGGTTCTGGTTATGGTACAAAAGTTTAAGGTTAGGAATTTATACACAAAATGAACATTACACAAGATTTGAATAAAAATAACACTTACTTTTGTTAAATAGCTCTGAAATTATAATACTATATACCAATCTTTTAGCTACCATCGTGTATCGATTTCATTCATGGTATAGTCGGATTTAAGAGTGATATAATTAGTTTGAAATTCAAAATATTTCACTTGGGATTTGTATGTGAAAAAAATAATTAGTTACGTGACTTAACAGTGATTTTTAGGGGTAAATATCAACTTTTTAACAAGAAAATCATGCAATCGTTGGATACATATTCCCTCCCGCATTTTTCATTGCTCATTTTGAGTATTTTTAGAGCTTAATATTAGCTGTTGTTTTTAAAACCGATTTTTCACACAGTCAGTGACTATACGTATTTCAGACAATGCATTTCTGCATGTAACGAGTTAATGATAAAATCATACAAATTTCAAGTTCGTTTAATATTGTTAATACGGACCCGGGCAACGCCGGGCGGGTCAGCTAGTATTTCAAATATAATATAATATTCACATTTTTCAAAATTTGTTAAACTATTTATTGCATTTTCAGTTTTCATGTGAAAATCTTGCTGTAGTAAAGCTATAGTGAAATGATATATTTTTTAATTCATTAAACTATTTATTTTATTTTATTTTTCACGTGGAAATCTTGCAATAGAAAAGTAATTATTGTGGTAAGAATTTTATTATTATTATTTTTTTTTTTTTTTTACTGTTGGTAACTGCTAAAATGAAAAATGCTTGTTTTCCTGTCTCTGTAAGAGCTGGTTTTATCAAAGCCGTTTTAAAGTGGCTTTAAAAAATATCAACCCTCCCCATTTCCACCTCCTTGGGCCTCTACCCATTTACAATGCCTGCTGAGATATTAATCACATCAATGTTTCTGATGAGTTTAAAGATGATCTGTGCATAATTTCAACTTTTAACATACAGACAGAATTTAGTATATATATATATATATATATATATAAACTTTTTAGGTAGAAATGTTAAAATATAGTTTGATGAATTTAAGAAAAATTGAATATTACGTCATAACTTTTCTATAGCTGATTTCCACATGAAAACGGGAAATAAAATAAATAGATTAATGGATTTTTAAAAAAGCAAACATTATGTCATATTGGAAATATAATGTACAAAAAGCAGGTGAATATATAATGTCATGTGAGTTGGGGGGGGGGGGGGGGCACATACCATCATCTGAGCTCTTCATTTATACAACTAAGTAAATAAAATAAAATAATTACAACTTTCAGTTTAAGAGATTATTGATGCAGGTATATATATATATATATACACATTAGCCTTGAAATGTTAAGAAACCGTAGATATATGGTTTTGATTGTACATGGCTCACCAAATATCTAACAAAATTCTCTGTGAATTATTTTTTAACTTCTAGGGTATTGTAAAGAACATGTTTGACTTCATATTTTTCAGTGAATATTTAGTTGTGGGGACAATTAATTGGCAAACAATAAATTTAATAATAATGTTTAAGATTGTGACTATGTGGATGCTATTTAAGGTCATACGCATTTGTGTAAGTGTAGCACACACATTCATGAAGATATAAATATTTCTATGAAAATTCTTAATGTTTTTTATCTATAACATACAGAGTTTTCAACTAAATTTAATACAACTTTCCAAAAGTAAGAAAAAGAACAGTAGAAACAGCATAATTACAATTTTTATTCAATATCTGATGAGATAAAGGCACTTATATGAAATAATTTTTAATTGCATTTGTGTAAAAGATTCTAAAATTTTTATTTCATGATTTGGTAGTCAACTATTTAGGGCAACTCATATAAAAAATTCAGTCAGATATTGTGAAAATTCAGAAAGATACACTAATTGACAAATTTGAGAAATTCCTTATAATAAAGCTACTTTTAGAAAGAAACTTACTATATTGCTCCCATATTTCTGAATTTTGGGGATATTTGACCAAACTTCTATGTATGTTGACTTAAATAGCTGTTTGCCTAGTTGTGAAATAAAAAACTAAATTTTTTTGAAATAAATTTTGAAATTTTCAGGTATACTCAGTTAGAAATTATTTCATACAAATGTTCATATCATATCAAACATTCAATTTATACTGCTGACCATTAAAATTGCAACACCAGGAAAGAATGACCTGACTAACATCAGAATCACATGAAAGGAAGAAGAGGTTGGAATATGCCAATTATTAGTATTTCAGCACATTTAAATGACGCTGGCGGGTGAAACGACATCTGAAGCATTGCATAAGAGAGAAGTTGTGTTGTGGATTTCTTATTTCGAAAACACTTTGTAAGATCAGCATTTGCTCAGAATATCATGTTATGCCTCAAATAATAAGTAGAAATTCTTTCCAGCAAGTTTCAGAATTCGATAGAGGCAGGATCATTGTCTATTGAGAATGTGATAGCGCCTGCTGTACTGGTCAAAATCCAAACACTGTCATGCAAATATAGAATCAAAGAGTTGCTTAGGGTCATACTGAACGGCATTCAGAATCTCAATGCCCTCCCATGACTAACATCCGAGAGTACAGGCATATTGAGATGTCAGCCCTGCCAAACTATGTGGCCATATAATGGACCATTACTCAGGAAATGGACACGTTTGTAGCGCACCCAGCATCTGCTCATATGGTGCGACAACGTTTTCAACAGCATGGACTGTCAGTACAGCAATCATTACTGCAGCTTTCCTTGACAATGCAACATAGAGAGAGATGGAAACTCTAGTGCACCAAATGCTAAAGATAGATACAGAAAATGGCACAATGTTGTCCTTTCAGATGAGTTCCAGTTCTGCATGCAGTATTCTGATACTCATATACGTATTTGGAGGCTCCAAAGAGAATGCTTATCGCCTGCTTGCATTTGATATCAGCATAGAGTCCCTGCACCTGGTATGATTATTTGGGCAGCCATTGGATATATGACATACACATTTCTAGTTCAAACTGATGGTATTTTAAATGAAAATTGGTACATTTTCGACATTTTATGTTGACATTTTGATTGTGCCATGTCTTCCAACAAGATAATGCAAAACTACATGTTGCATGTTGTATTCTGACTTTCCTCGATACACAGAGACTTCCTGTATACAATTGTTACCCTGGATTGTATGCTCTTTAGATCTGTCACTCATTGAAAATATCTGGTGATGGATTGCTGAGAAACTGGGCCACCATCTCTTTCCAATTAATATGGTTGATGAAGTGTGGCATTAACTTGAAGCAACATGGAATAAGTTGCTTATTTCTGTCATCTAAGCCCAGTTCGACTTCATTTCTAACCAGGTAAAGGCTGTTTTAGCAGTTAGGGGGCAACTGTTTCTACTAATTTCACACCTCTGTAAACTTAAACATCCAAATTGCTTACAAATTTAATCATTTTCTTTTCATGCCATACTGTATGCTTACAATAAATATCTTTTTAGTATTTTCTTTCTTTCATGGTGTTGCAATTTTAATAACCAGCAATGTATTCATGTTTTAATTGCAATACAGTTGAACCTCGTTAACATGAACTTCAAGGGGAATCAAAATTTAGTTCATGTTAACAGTAATTCATGTTATCAGTATAATATCCTTGTATATGTTTTTGTAGGGGACTGTGAAAACAATTTATGTTAAAAGTAGTTCATGTTAACGAGGTTTCACTATATATTGTTTTTACCGTTCTTTTTCCTATTTCCAAAATATTTGTTTGAAAATTCTGAATCCTATATATAAAAAAAATTTAAATAATGCATTTTTTACCAAAACATTAACACTTTCACAAATATGCGTGCTATGATTACACAATCACACGCAACCATTAAAGAGCACCCACAAAGTCATTTGTTACAGTGATAGGTCATTTTGAACATTTCTTGTTAAGTGGGTGATCACAGATATTATTTTACTATTAAATTTATTGTTGGCCTCTTAATTGTCCCCGCAACTAAATATTCACTAAAAACTATGAAGTCAAACATGTTTTTTACATCCTCGAAGTTCAAATTCATTACAAATTTTGGTAGCTATTTTAACATTCATGTACATTTGAAAACTTCCATTCAATTTTTGGAGACCAGTGTATATTTAATTTTATGCACTTAATCTCATTTTATTTCCTTAGGTGATCTGGAAATGATAGAAAAAGTTACTGTCTCTAAAGCTTTTAAAGAGAAAGTAGTTCAGCCCATTCTGAAGGTATGTTTTAAAATTATTATTTTATTAATAATACAGTGATTTCTTTTATATGTATAAATGTATAAAGCTAAAAAACAGTTTGGGAATCATGCGACTCTTATGCTGTACTTTAAAAGTAAATAACATTTAGTTTTATAAATTATCTTACATTTACGTTACTAAAATTTTATATTACATTAAGGTCTTTTTATGTGTTGCATGACTATTTCCCCCCTCTTTATGCATCATACAAATATCACTTTTCCATTCGCTTGAAATCCTTCTTCATTAAAATTCACAGTCTAAACATGCTTGCAAAGAAAAGGATATCTATGAAAAAGAAAAGAAAGTTGAAGAAAGAAATTACTAAAAATTACACAAAAAAGAATAAAGGGTAAAAAAAGGCACATAAAATTTCAAAACATAATAATAAGAAACTAAAATGCATAAAAGTAAAATAATTTTAATCATTTTGATCAATTCACTTCATGTTTGTAATATACTTTACTTGAATTTGAATTCGTCATTTTTTGCATTTTTGTTTCATAAAATTATTTGAAAATATATTTACATTTTTGGTACAGTTATGATAGCATTGATATATTTCATAATTGACTTTACTACCTCATTAACAACAGGAAAAATACTTTTAGGTAGCAAGTAATTTACATTAATAACTCAAAGATATTTGCTAGAAAAAAATTAGGGGAAGGGCTTTAATCCTCATTCTCACACTTATATTTATTCAATAAACTCTCAAAACTAAGCATGGAGGTGCCCTCATCAGAATGATCTTATGTCTAAAATTTGAATGAAATCTGATAAATTCTGCATGAAAAACACATTTATATAAATTAAGGGGAGGGGCATCAGCCGCCCATTCCCCCTCTTTATACTGATCTAGTTATCATCTATACTAATAAAATCCACGTGCCTCTGTGTGTCTGTCTGTCTGCTTGAAGTCGATTACAGTTCGCAACGCGGGCGAGTTGGAAGTCGTGAGAGGTGTCTTTCGATTCAAAAAATTCCAGGAAAGTCATTTCGGGCATTTTCGAGACCGTGGGACCAAAATGAAAAAAGTTATGAATTAAAAACCCCTCGGGAAACGGAACGCGAAACGTCTCATTTCCCAAAAAGAGCTCGCCTTACATTGCGCCACCTTGCGGTGAATGACTAGAACTTTTCCCCTTTGGCTAAGAGCGCAAAAAGAAGAACCAGCCGAAAACCTCTTTTTCTCCCCACGCTAAGACTGCTTTGTTCTGCATTACTTTTTTTGATTTGCCGTCAATTATTTACTGTAGTTTTCGCTAAAATATTGAACTTAGAAATAAAACAGGCCACCGCAGAGAAAATATATCGAAACTTTTTTTTCGTGTTTTTTCTTAAACCATCATGCAGACAGTTTTTAAAGTAGAAAAAAACTGATTACATATTCAGAATCTGCATAAAAGTCTGTTTCTGATAAACCAAAAAATACGAAAAAATGTCTTATGGGCACGTAACGGCAACCGTTCAAAACCAAATATTTTTAACGGGACGATGGGCACGAAGCGACCATGGCTCCGATCCACAATCCGTTTTTTCAAGTGCGCATAGCGCCCACTGTGCGAAATCACATATTTTTATGATAGCAAACACCAAAGATAGGTGTTACTATCGTATTTAATAAAAAGGTGTTTTCAGAGTTTCCACGCTAATGGAGCGAAAGCTGAATTAGATAGCCCTATAAAATTTATTTCAATTATGAAAAAGGTTTTTATATGAAAGTGTATTAATACAATAACTAAGCGAGTTTAAAACAAATAACAACTTTTATTGAGTAACATTAAAAGTAAACAGAAAAATTAACATTTAAAATCTATTTCTTAAACATGACATAAGTTCTCCACAATGTAAATTCAACAACCATTGTTTACTCTATATCAATGTTTAATGAACTAAAGCACCAAAAGGAAAAGCTATTTCAATTATAAAATATATGCAAATGTATTTTAACTTAATTAACTTTAAATCAAATTTAACTTGAAGTTTTAATTTTACTTTAAATATATGAAACGTTAATTTAACTTATCAAAAAGCAATATTTATTTAAAGTGAAAAACTGTTTAAACATGCAATCCTATCCATCTCAATGTACCACATTGACCAAACACATTTAAAACACGCTGACGTTAATATAACAACCAAAAAAAAAATTTAAATATTTTATTTAAATTTTTCACGTTAAATCTCTCCAAAAGACCTATCAAAAGACACTAGTCAAGCCAACTCCATTGTTACCAGGTCTCCTTGAAATACTAAACTGCCACTTTAGCATTTCCCTAATACAACACTCCCTGCCACTGAGCGAGTATTCCAAAACTCATGTTCTGCCACAACACTCGTTTGGAGGAAGGAGAAAAAGAAAAACTAAATGAACCTCCTGTCTAGAAGTTTATTTCCAATGAGTCACGCAGCGAGATCCGTCTTTCGGACTCAGGAAAGATAGTAAACAAAAGAATCTCTTGCGTCACCACCAATAAACAACTTCGGGTATCTAGCATGGTCGTCCATGTCTCAGATCCCAAACTACTATTGCCTATATCGATATCGTGACGCCAAGACGGAAAGAAAATATTTCCCGGTTCCTTTGGAACTGTCTAACAACTTTCATAGAAAGAGATTCATTTAAAAACTAGTTAAGTTGGCTAGATTTATTAAAAAGACATCAGATTAAAACTGGAATAAAAAGACCTTAAAGGAGAGAGATTAAAAAAACATTTGAAAAACTATTTAAAAGGTTTGAAAATATAAAAGGGCCTTTGTGAACCTGTACTGCCGGTGGCTGGCCTCCCCTGTTTACACATCCCTACGGAATCCTTCTTCACAGTCGAACATCTTGTCTGGAAATTTATCCATCTTACACAGGCAATAATTCCACATCAATAAACAGGATAAAGTTCATAGCATCTTTTCAACGGCCATATTAAAAGACTATTTAAATTAAAACTATTCTAAGCTTAGCTAAAAGCACTTATTTAAAAAGTAAACCACCTCTGTACTTAACATAACGTTGCTTCATGCACAATAAGATTCAAAAGAGGACATATTCTGTTTAATGACATTTCACTACTTGCTGGTACAAACCGCCGTCAAAGTTGAAAACGAAAGTTCCGCCGGGAATATAAATAGCCCATACTCCTGTCCTGGGCAACTCCCCCTCACGTGATTCCTACCTACCGGTCAGACGTCTCATCCGATCTCTAGAAGGATCGGAGAAAACGGACCAATGGTATTCTGTTGTGAAGGAGAAGCATGCATCGGAGACTGCAGACATGCTACACCATCTATCGATGCTCCCGGTAATCTGTCAGTATGAATTTCGGCAACATCGGAGTTTGTTGACAATGCAGGTTAAAGGAATAAGCTGAACTTTAATATCGTAAGTCGTTATGAAGTTGACAGCATGTAATAAGTAAGTAAGTAATGTAGTAAAGATTTATTTTATGTTAAGTTGATGTTTAAACATTAAAATAAAGAAAAAGAATGTTTAAACTGAAACTTTAATTTACTTAAACTTAGATATTTAATAAATGGAAAAATAAAATGGAATTTATTTTAAAAATGATTTTAAAACTTTAATGATAAAGGTTAAAAATAGAAATAGGATGAAAGCATGAGTGGTTGAATGGAGGAACAAGAACAGGAGGGAAATATACTCATATTTCCTATCAATTTTAACGGGATAATGGGCGCATAACAACCATAGCTCTTTAAATTACTTTTTTTTTGTGCTTGAGGATCCGAACACCAAGACTTGCTTATTAAATGAATTTTTTTTACTGATTATATACTGCTTAATATCGAGGTTTGTTTAGAAAAAGTGGCCCAGCTAGCAGGCGTAGCTCGCTAATTTAATACTAATCACAGAGGCGCCTCATCAGTATGTTACTATATCTAAATTTTGAAAGAAAACTAATAATTTTGCATGAAAAACCCATTTATATAAATTAAGGGGAGAGGCATTAGCCCCCATTCCTCCTCTTATATTTATCCAATAAACTCCCAAAACTAATCATGGCGGTGCCCCATCAAAATGATCCTATATCTAAAATTTTAATAAAATCCCCGTTCCCCCTCTTTATACTTATCCAGTGAACACCTAATATTAATTACGAAGACGCTTCATCAGAATGATCCTATTTCTAAAATTTTAATGAAATCTGATAAATTCTGCATGAAAAAAACATTTATAAAAATTAAGGGGAGGGATATTAGCCCCCCATTCCCCCTCTTTATACTTATCTAATCAACAGCTAATACTAATCACGGAGGAGCCTCATCAAAATGATCCTATATCTAAATTTTGAACGAAAACATAATTTTGCATGAAAAACCCATTTATATAAATTAAGGGGAAATATTTATTGAATTAATTCCGAAAACTAATCAGGGAAACACCTTATCAGAATACACTATTATCCAAAATTTCAAGTGAATCTTATATTTTTACCATGAATTATTGTGTTATGTATGCACATACATACACAAATACATGCAGAATGGGCAAGCACATAAGCTCTAAGCTCTCAGGCTTTGATAGCCTGTGAGCTAAAAACTGATGGGTCTTTAAGAATTTTTATTGCATTTTTCTTATTTTCCTATAAGCATTTATACCTTTTGTTGTATACTCCCTGTTAGGAGACTATTATGATTTCTTTGTTTTTTAATTCATGTTTTTTTAGAGACATTTCCGAAGAGATGAATTTTTGGGACGAATCAATGAAATCATCTACTTCTTACCATTTTCAAAATCTGAGCTTTTGATGTTAGTCCAGAAAGAATTAGAGCAGTGGGCTGAAAAGGTATGCTTAAAAATTTTACTATTGTAAAACATTCAGATCTATAGTTCATGCTTGATGGATTTTTTTTTTTAATATCAATTAAAAATAATTATATTAATAATTTCTCTTCAGTGAATAGTTTAGTTAATAGCTGCAGTTTGTTTTGTATAATACATGTAAAAAATAAGTTTAAATAAAATAGCACATAAAAAAATAGTAAACTTTTACTGTATTATGTTCATTTGCAAAAACTAAAAGTGCTTAAAAAAAAAAAAAAAAAAAAAAAAAAAAAAATACTATTTAGTATCATTATAGAGTGTACACTTATTTACACAAAATTAAAGACTAAAATAAAAGATCTTGATATCATTTAATTGCAATATTTTTTCCTATAGTTAAAACTAGGATTTCCCTCAGAGGGATTAGTCTGAGCGATATTGCTTAGAATAGAGTTTTAAAATAACATGTTAAAAGAAAAAAAAAAAAAAGATGCTATCTCTAATTGACCATATACTGCCACAAGTTCAAATGACGAAAATGACCAAACTGAACTATAGAATTACAAAATATTCTATATAAATTCGTATACACGGTTAAAAAAGAGGGAAGCAAACTATGCAAATCAGCCATGAGTGGGTATAAAATTGAACGTACGCAACATATTAAAAGTAATGCACTTAATAAAACACTAAAATATCTTGTATCGGAATTTGAACTCTTTGAAATTACGCCAAGAAGATAAACAGACACTCCACACCAATTTTAGTACGTAAAAATGGCACAAATCCTGATGGTTTAAAAGAAAGAGAGAATTTTTTATATGATGTGTGAATCCCTTAAATAGTTAATAAAAATAGTTAATATACATAACAGTATAATATCTACATCTAATTTCTATTGATGCGATGAGGTTCTCGATAAGAATTTAGGCACTCTTTAAAAGTGGTACATAAAAATCGCGAAAACGTCAACTAAGGAATGCGATACATCGTTTGAATGTGTTCCAGATATGATCAGTTGGATTTAAATAGGTAATGCATGCTGGCCACTACATACGCTGTTTTGTTTTCTTTCCAAAGCCATTCTCAAGGAGTTGAGCAACATTTCGCTTTAGCATACGTTAAATAAAAGGAATTGGCAATATTTGTAGTATAAGATACGACATGAGATTTGAATATCTCGTCTGCATATTCTTTGAGCTGTCAAAGTATCATCACAAGTGATTTAGAAATTTGAACACATTTTTTCAGCAAAACATGCAGGCTCAATACGCCAAAGTGAACTCTATTATGTAGTTTTACCTGAATAAATTACTATTTAAAAGGTTTTGTAATGTCAAACGAGAAAAAGATTCTATAATAAAAATCTGTTGTTTGGAAAAAAAATAATGCCCCTTCCCCCCACATAACATTATGCTTCGGAATTCTTTTATGGTACCTCTAAATGAATAATAAGTATTCTTTCTGCAACATATTCTACAAAATTTATATTCTAGTGCCCTTCATAAATGCATATCGATTTCTTTATGTTTCTACGGGTGTTATAAAAAAGCACTTGGAATTATTTCAACCCATCGGCCATAATGTAACGGAATACTTTTAAATGACTCAACAAAATTCGGCGCCAAATATATATTTAAAATTTCAAACGATTCGGTTGGGTAGTTTCTGTGCTGTTGTATGTGGACATACTGACGGATAAGTAAACAGACGGTCGGATCAGTCAACGACTGTAGATGCTACGTATTTATATAATTACGAACGTACCTGAAAATAGTTAAATTTAAAAGCACATGCCAAAATTGATAACTCATCTCAGCAATTGTTACTAAAAGACAGCATTGTAGCTGATTTCTTTTGTGTGTCCCGATAAATGGATTAAAAATGCTATGAATATCCTGTTCTAATGTAATCGTTGTGAAACTCGGTGATTTATATCATATTCAATCCATCTCAATAGGGTAATGTCATTAAAATACTCTGTAAACATTTCTTCCCATAGATCCTAGTGTAATCAAATTCTTTAGCGTGCTCCTCTAAAGGAATTTCAATCTAACATGCATCATATACAATATAAAACATGCTTAGGGGACGTTAATAAGGTTTACCAATTGCATTAAAATAAGCGTATATTTACGGGTATTAGAGCGAGGACAGACGGACAGACAAACCAAATGCATAAACAATTTTCAACTTTGTTGAAAGTATTGAAAATTGAAACCCAAAGCTGAACATTAAAATCACATCGATTCATTTAATGCCAAATAAATAATTTAAAATGCTCGTCAAGATGCTAGAAAAGTATATAGAACTTTTCCGCACATGGGCGTGCGAAGAGAAAACTGCGCCAAGAAACTGTTTCAATTTGGCACCCTCCCACATAACTTTTTCTTGTAACAGGCCAAAAATGACGTTGGTAGTACAAATTTCGCTCCCCATAAATTTCCGCGACCAGGTCGATTGCCCCCCTTCGCTCCCCACCTTTTGCACGGCGCTGCTTTCGCATGATTGGCGCCAAAATATCGTTATTTTGCATGGCCTAATAACCCGGCTATTATTTTTTATTTATTAATAAATTGTTTATTTTTTTTATCAAATTATATAAATAGTTTTTCTTTCTTTATTAATTAATTGTGTTTTTAATTATCACTATTTTATTTTTAAAATAATACAAAATAATTGAAAAATATATTTGTAACTCATATTCAAAAATGATTTTCGCCAAATTTGCCCCAAACCCGATCTGTATATGATATACCTACTCTAATTTCATGGTACTTTTCCAATATTACCATTACCTTGGCTTTTTTATAAACCTTCAGAAAGTGATATTTGTTGCAAATAGATATGAACATTTTCATAAATAAACCTAATGAACGTTTATGCTTATTTTTACGTATAAATATAGCACGGATGTCATATATGCACTACGTGGCGCGATTTCTTCTCCCGTAAATTGGCAGAAACTTTGTTTCGGTGAGTTTCTGAATATTTCTCTAATACAATTTTTTGTCATATTTATACTTTTTATTCTATTTATTATTATGTTTATTATTTATAAATGCATATTTATTGCTTCCACTATTGTATTTTTTAAATAAAGTGATGGAACAAAATAAACGGGTTACCATGTGAGACATGAAATCGCCATTTTGTTGCAATCGCATCAACTTTGTATATGTCTGACAACTGCGTCATGGATATGTTTTCATAAAATGTAGCCATAATAAAATGCGTGCAATAAAGCAATAATCGCCGGGGAACACAGGTTGCTTAGTGAGAAATAATATTAAGTAATCTATGTAAACAAAATAACAGAATATAATCTATGATTAAAAGTAATATCTAAAGCACTCATGTCGAACTCATATTTTATTTAAACACGAAAGAATTTGTTCCTAATTTGCACGCGTGAAATATATAAGATGCCAAGCAAAAGATGTGACTACAAAATGTTATTATAAAAATTATCGCAAAACCCCGAATACTAAGTCACTAAGTATTATGGCTTTTTTCTTTTAAATAAATAATATAATAATGATAATAAAACAGATTTCTTTTCCAATTTGTTTCTTAAATTTAAATATGTTTTATTGTATTTAAACAAAAATTGCTTGCGTATTTTCTTTGCTCCATGTGCTCAAATTCTGGAATGTAACAAAAACATTTAGCCAGTGAAAAGTGACGTAATCAAATATCTGAGATGTATGTAAATAAATCGTACTTTTTTATCAGTTTCTTTTATATAATTTGTAAACTATTTGGAACACATTTTTGAGAGTAGGTGGATTCAATAGGTTGCCCTCATAGGTACCTTCTGGTACAACCAAAATCAAAATCCGTCATGTATTTTTTCAGATTTGCTTAACTACTCATTACGTACTATGTGTATTAGCCTTCGCTTCGCTCGAACAATTACTACTTACTCCATACACTCTGATTCGGTTCTCTACAAAAATATTCAGCCAGTGAAAAATGACGCATACCAAATTTCTGACGTATGCAAATAAATTGTGCTTTTTTATCAGTTTTTTTAATATAACTTTTAAACTATTTGTAACTAATTTTTCGTAGGTGGTGCATTCACCAGATTACCTTCATACGTACCTATTGGTACAAACAGAATCAAAATCCGACAAGTACCTTTTGAGATTTGCTTGACGAAAGAATTTTTTTGACTTTTAATATCGTTACGTACTCTGAGTATAAGACTTCGCTTCGCTCAGACAAATATTTTTAAAGGTCATTTTTATGAGTAAAGTGTTTATGCTATTTTATATTTTCTTAGAGATAGGATACTTAAGGTGATAGTAATTATATTCTAAGTTAAAGTATAAAATGAAAAAAAAAAAAAAATTATGGACAAAATTTAAAATGTTGCAATACATATCAAGACAATCAGTTTATCTAGGAACAGGCAAATTTGTAAATTTAAGTAATTGTCCCATGCTGCCTTTTCATCTGTTTTGTTTATGAGAATAATTTTACTCTATTTTTGTGTCCTTGAAGAAATTATTATTGTGTGGTGTTTTTATTGTAAAATACTTTAAAAATAAGTTATTAAAGTTACTACAGCTAAATGAAAGGCAACTTATGCATTTGTTTAGAATACATACAAAACAAATTCAGATTTTTGAAGCAATCAAATTGAATTACAGTTCAAATCATATGTTTTGCAACATTATTGTCTATATAGGATCATGTAAAAGCAGTTTAATGATTCAATACAATTTTATTCATTTTTCTTACAAAAAGATTGCAAATTGTGCTATTTTTTAGATTATTATTCTACTGTGATTTTTGGAAATGGCTTGTAAAAAATAAATTTCTACAAAGCCTGCTAAATTGTAAAAATCATATTGATTTTAATAACATTTTCTGTTTGAATCTTCCCAGTTATTATCTTAACCTCTTCGCTCCAAGCATCCCCAAATGTAGATCTCTTTTCTATCCCATTTTATCAAAGGCACTTGAACATAATTACAATTTTAATATCAGAATAATATGTTTCAAAGTTTAAGATTTGAGCTAATGCAAAAAAAAAAAAAAAAAAAAAAAAATCTTGCTCTAAAATCAAATGGGGGAAGAAATAATTCAGTAATAATTAATAATATTGCCTTAATACTTAGTAGCAAAGAGGTTAAGAAATTGATAGGCATGTAGTAATTTTTATCAGACAAAAGCTTACATGTGTTTTCCAAAAGTCGAAATGCAGATCTTTAGACTTCTAATTCAATTCTATTGTAAGAAAACTTATGTACAGTAAACTCTCTCAAATCTGCACAACTTGGGACCAGAGGTCGTGCGTATTTTAGAATTTTGCAGATTTCTGGTCATTGCTTTGTTTACATTTTTTAAACATTTTAAATTTCAATGCAATTAATAGTGAAATTGGAACTATAATGAATGCTTACAATATAATAAAATATTAAAATAAATAATAAACTAAAATAATAAAAATTTAGATAATTTTTTAAATGATTAAAGTACTAATAGCAAAGGTCAAGTTAATAATCAATAGTGTATGATTAAATATTAATTATAAAGATTAAATGTGTTTTTCCAAAATTATTCAATGAAACTTGCCTGATAAAAGTACATTACTAATTCACATCAAAATCATAAAATAAGGATTTTTTTTCCAAGTTTAGCCAGGCTTCATAACCAAAAAATCTTGATTAATGTATAAATATATTTGGTAAGAAGATTGTGATTACCAGTGATATCAGAAATATCTTGAATTTTTTCCAAAAAAAATTATTCTTCCTCCATGAAAAAAAAAAAAAAAATTGAATAGAGTATTATTAAGAAAATTACAAATCGAAAATATATGAAATTGATACAAAACTAAAATAATCAAATTTTGTCCCAATATCTGAACTGAAGGTTTCATTGTTTACATCCATAAAATATGTGCGGATTTCTGGTTTGCGGATTTAAGGGAGTCTACTGTATATGTTTTTACTTAGTAAAGAGAGTTTTGTAAAGTGTTTTGTTCTTTTTAAAATAATAGGAGGCCTTGTTTAAACTTGTAATAAGAGAGATGGAAAAGAGTTAATAATAACAAGGAATGTACAGTCTTAATAGCATCACAAGATCTTCCAATTTATGCTAGGAGTCCTGATTTTCAGGGATTCTAAAATTTGGCCTGTAGAACAATTGCATAAGACATCAAAAGTACCGATTTTTTTCAGGATGCATAAGTTCATCATGCTATTCCTTATTTTGAATCAGATGAAACTTTATACTGTAGAGCAGTGGTTACCAACCTTTACCTTTAAATAAAAATAAAAAATTCACGACCCACCTAATATAAGAGTGTGTATCAGAATAGAAATGATTGTATAACTTCTATAAGCTTTCTGCTATCCTATCCAATGAAAAAGGCAAATTTTAATATAAAGAACACATTAGCAACAAAAATTGGTAATACCAATGTGTGTAAGTGGACTAGTAATTAAAACAACACACAAATTATTTAAAAATACATTTCATTATTATCAAAACATAACATTATAATCATGAGTTTTTTGGCTCTGGTGTTTACCAGACTTCGAGTCGATTACAGAGGACTGTAATCGATTAAGATTACGATTATTTTCAATTTCAAAAAACAGATTACGATTATGTCGCTATTTATGCAAGCCTGATTACGATTACATAATCGATTATCCATTTTTTTATTTCAAGATTACGATTACGTTTGGATTACGATTAATATTTTTTTGTTGGATTACGATTACCGAACTAGTTGATTACGATTACAGTTCGATTACAGTGATTCCGTAGTCTACATGTTACAAACTAGAGTTACAAATTTACAAAATATGAGTTTCCTTTTATTTATTTATTTTTAAAGGAAAAATAAATTATTTATATTTAAAGAGCTATTCTTTTCTATATAAATAATATGTTTTCCTTTTCAATATTTTAGAACTGATTTCATTATTATAAATTTATTTTGAAATTATGAGCATTTCTAAGGATGTTTGATTGATAGAATAGGTATATGTAACATACGAAACTCTGATTTGAAATTCACGAATACCAGTGTACGTAGAATGAGCCCCCCTCGCCTTACACACACACTAAAATTTGGGGGGGGGGGGGGGGAACCTGTGTTTCACAGTCTTTTTTTTAACCCAAAATTTAAACATGAAATGAGTTTAACTAAGATTATTTTTCCTTAGAACTTTCGTTGCAAGACATTTAAGGATAAAGGCAAAACAAAATTTAAAAAATGAAGAAAAATTAAATATTTAAAAATAAGCTTCTACCAAAATTTTCCAAATGGGAGAATTAAAACAATTCATTCTTTTTTCTTTCATTTGCATGCCTCTGTCCCCTTGAACCACATATTTAAAACAAAATTGAGGCACATGAACGTTAACAGGCAAATAATAATAATAATAGTAATATAAAATATTGTCTTTTGGTAGGAATGTATTAGGGGAGGGGAGGGGAGAGGGGGGGAACAAACCTTTCTGGGAAAAAAAAAAAACTACCTTTTTTATCCTATTATTTATTTATAACCTATTTAGAAAGTTTTTGGTAGTTTTTTTTAAAATAATCAGAGATAAAGAAAATTTGGTGGCTACATTTCCATAATTCAGGGGGTCGTCATTGAATTTGCCAGCGCATAAGCTAAAGAAATTTACTAACAACTAGGTATCATTAACATTGTCTTTCACCCTTAAAGAAATCTTACTGACTTACACCCGTATATTTATTGACAAACCTGTCTTACTTTCTGTGTTTTTTGAGGGGATTCTGATAAAATAAACGTATTTAAAATAAATAATAAAAATAAAAAACAATCTTTTATTATAAGAACTTTTGTAAGAAAACTGATCTACATGTTTAACTTATCCAGATATATTAAAATACAAATTTTGAATAAACAGACTTTATACTTATGATTAAAAACACTATATAGTTAATTTAATATAAAAATTTCATTTCACTACAATTTTAAAGAAAAGGACAAGATATAACTATGCAATATTTCTAAAATAAATCTATACAATATGTATATATCTATTAAAAAATTCCCTGCATGTGGGTGTTCAAATTGGACTTGGTTTTTAAAGGAGACCCTGACATTTGACGAGCACAATTTACATTTATATTTTTAAAATTTCACGCCTTTTTCATTTAAATCTGATACAGATTCCGCGAAATAATCTTCGATTTTTTTGTTATTTCTCTTAGCCATCTCTAACCTTGTAAACAACTACTTAGATATAACCAACCACTAAGAAATCCAAAATGGGAATGAGTTGTTAGATGAATTGTCACATGTAATTTAAGCATCTTTTTTTTTCTTTTTTTCCCCATTTTCTTTATTTTCCCATTCCCACATTTGAAAGAAGGTGGTGTCTGTCCAATTGCTAGTGCCCATAATAAAACCATAAGTAAAATATTTTTCTTTCTTTTTTTCTTTTCTATCCTTATCACTCCCACTCAAAAACCCGCGAAACAAGACCCCCTCGGATGACCAGAGTTTTTTCCCCAATTCCCATAGATTTTAACGAAGTCAGACCATTTCTATATTTTTATACTATATACCAGGGACGCAGGGACAGCCCTTTATAGCGTTGACTACATACAGTGTAGCCCCCCGAACGGCTCCCTGACCTATGACCTCTTCTCACTTTTAACTTTAGGGGCGATTTAACGAGCTCCACACGTCGACTATTCTTTTTTTGGTGCAATGTTTAACTCACCGACCGAATATTTTACGGATATGGCGAAACGAAGAACGGGGGAAAAAAAGGTGTAATCGAAGAAAGTAATCGTATTTTTGTGCTAGATTACGATTATATAGCTTTTTGATGCAGATTACATTGCGATTATCTGCATTGCGATTACGATTAGATTATGATTGTAATCAAAGTGAAATCTTTTGATTATGATTATATCGTGATTATTTCGAAATTAAAATTTACGATTACGATTACAATGCGATTATGCAGTTTTTGTAGTCGATTATAATCGATTACGATTACACGATTACGATTACTCGAAGTCTGGTGTTTACCGATGGGAGCATTTATACTAGGATTAAAAGTGGTTTATTTTAACCTTAAGTTACTGTCTATGCATGCAGTTTGTTTCTGTACTTGGTTTTCAAAAACAATAAAGTAGAAAAATATGTTCACTGAAGTATGTTGTGTTGAATCCCATCAAGAATATAAAACTGATTTAGATATTTCTGGATATCCTGATCATGCATTCATCTAGAAGGAAATTAAGGATTTTCTCCTGAAATATTATTTGAAATACTCTTAAGATTATCCTGAAATACTTTTGAAATTGATGAAATAAAAGATATATTTTTGATCGATTATAAATTTTGTTTGAAGAAACCCAGAACTCACCAAAACACCTGCCCCAATCCACTAGTGGGTCACGACCCATAAGTTGGGAACCACTAATGTAGAGAATATAACAAAACATGTTTGTAGCAGATTTTTCTCTTTATTTTTTCACTAATGTAAATTTCACAAAAAAGACATTAATTTTTAAAACATGGTGTACTTATTTCATCAAAAAAAACCTTAATGAACTTAGTTGATGCAGAGTGGTCTCAGAGACCACATTTTCCCTATTACAAATTAAAAATAATATACCCATAAAGAACTTTGTGTAACTATTATGCTTGTTTATGTTATTTTCATATTCCTAACAGGCAAAAGAACGACATGGAATAGAGCTGTCTTGGGATAAAAATGTTTTAAATGCCCTATCAGATGGTTATAACATCCACTATGGTGCTAGATCAATAAAACATGAAGTAAATATTGCCTTTTGTCTCCTTTTTAATTTTTTTTCTAATCATTTAATTATTAGATTTTTTAATTTTCATTTCTAAAAATTAATAAGCAGAGATTTCGAACTATAAATATTCTTTTAATATTAATAATAAAATAATTTCTAAATGTTTCAAAAATGTTTAGATAAATTGCTAGTTTGATTAATTTGTCAAAATAAATATGCTTATAAGTTAAGTTGCAGAGAGAAAAAGTTTAAACATTTTCTGAAAATTGATAAGATTTAAAACAAGTGAAAAATAGTTCATAAACAATAAGAAATAAGATTTGACCAAAAATTTAATAGATTAAAATAGTCAAATCGACAGGTTACTAATTGGTCAAATAGTAGTGATAGTGACTTTAAAATAAACAAAAAAAGGCATGCATCAAAAAAGCTTATAAAACATCTTCAAAATATTGCAATAAAATTTAACAGTTGAATAAAGTGGAAGAAATTATCTGAATAAACAATTTAAAAAATACATAACACATTTGTAAAATTTTTTAGTAATTGCTATCCATAGTCGGAAAGGTGGTTGAATTTTTTTTCTGCAGTTCTTTTATGAACTATACATTGTTGTTGCAGTTATGAATTTTTTTCTTTACAGTACAAATTTATCAATATATTTTTTAAATAATTGAAATTTTAATTAAAATCTCTTTAATTTTTGCTCTTTTAATAATATAAAAACCTTATCTTAATTTATTCCAATTCTGAAAGAATGTAATAATTTTTACTTTAATTCAAATATTTTCCTAATAAAATTAATAATAAAACTTAGTTCATACTCATCAGGGAATTGTGGGGTTCAGGAAAAAAAATCAAAAAATAAATTTTAGATATAAAAATGAAAGGAAATACAAAAACTACTGAATTCTGGCAAATCAATGGCTACTCTAGAAATTTGAGGGCAATTGCTGTTATCCGTGTGTTTTCCGATTTTACAATAAAATCAAACTAAGACATGCTTCTTACATTGTGAGGTATAAAATTGGAAACTAGCTACTATTCTTACAGATTAAATATTATATGCATTTAATTTTATACCTAAAAGAACAATAAGAGTTGTCTTTGTTATACAAGGCTCTTAATCAGAGATATTTTTAAGCACTGTCTTATAGACTGGAAGGCAGCAATCCTCCATGGAGATCCTGTATGTTTTCATAACTTTGTATGAATGAAAACACAATACTAAACCTACAAGTCAACTGCTAAACTTGGGTTTTCAGGTGTTTTCCCACCAAGATATGACTTGGCAAACCAATTGTGTTTTAATATGCAAATCAAGTTTTAACTAATTCTGGAACTTCAGCTGTGAACCTTATGAGTTGATTATTTTTGCTGCCATTTCCTAGTCTATTACTTTGCACAACACTTTTTGCATTGTTGTAATTTTTCAGATTCCTAGACTTTTCACAATGCTGAAATATAATGTGAAAACCATTATGCCTTTATCTCCTTAATAAGTTAAACAGTCAAAATTTCCTAGAAAATGCACTGAAACATTCAAGAGAATCTGCTTTTTATCTGTGATAGTGCACATGTATACTCAATACTCAAATGTAGTGTTGCTGGAACTGTACAACATGCAGTTCCATACAAGTATTTTTGTAATTTTTCATGAACACAATAGCTACTGGCATTAAGCTGAAGGCTTATTTAATGTAACTAGTATTAAGGATGATTTTTTTTGTTGTTGTTGTTTGAAGTTGCGTTATATTGAATATTATTTTGATAATATGGAATATAAGAGTGTGCTGTAATCCCTTATTGCCTCCCAACGAGCTGTCGTCACTGCTTGTAGTATTGTAACACATTACATTTGATAGTTTTTAACTTATTAAAAGTTTACCTTAAACTATTTTCAGTTTAACCCAGAGAAGTTAATACCATATTTATGCATGTATAAATGTTTTTAAAAATTTGCACTAATAAATAAAGTATTCATTCATAATTTCTTTGTTCTGTCTCATACAAAAACTTAGCTTAAAATTATTGATTCACTTTATTTTTTTTTATTAAATAGTTAAAAAAAAAAAATTCTTTGTCAGTATTGAGTTCACTCTTCAATTTGGTACTTCCTTTTGATATTCTGAATGTGCTAATCCTCAAATGCATAGTGTAACTCATGAGTTACATGACCTTTCTTTTTCATTAGATGCTTGCTAATTTGTCTTTCGGTGAAAGTTATATATGACGACATGCATTTGTGGTTGTTAAGTTTGATTTATATTATGTTATTTTTGAAGTCTGAAAAAAAAATATTTTTTTTTTACTGATTTTGTTATCACTGGGAGATTGATATGATTGATTGGTACTGCTTGCAATGTATTCGACTGACATTATTTATTCATAAGGTAATGATTATTAATTCTACAAGCATAATTCTTAAAAGCGAGATAGGAATTATTATAACATTCAATAGCTGTTATTGTGCAGTATAAACACTTTAAAATTTTTGTTATGTAACTCACACGTCTTATACTTAACTTATGTAAGTCACATTATGTTCAAAAGAAACAAAAATAAATATTTTCACTATTTTTCTAATAGATAATTAACAAAAATAGATTCAAATGCAATGAATAAAATAAAATATCATACATTAAAAGTGATGCTGTTCATTCCTATATCTTAAGAGATATTTCCTTTTTAGGTGCATTCGTAATTATGTAAATACGTAGCACCTATAGTAGTTGTTGTCCATCTGTCTGCATATAATAACACAAAAACAACCCAACAGAATCGTTTGAAATTTAAAATATATGATTATTATATAATTTTATCAAGTCATTTCAAATTTTATGAAAATCGAATGTATAGATCAATTACAGGGAGACAATCAAAAGTATTCCATTACATTACGGCCAATGGAGAAAAATGTTTCAAATGCATTTTAATGGTGTTAACGCTTTCAAGCATAATAAAATTGATATGCATCTATAAAGTACATATTATAATATACATTTTGCATAATCTGTGGTGCAAAGAAAATTTATTATTGATTTACAAAGCCACACAAAAGTATTTCATTACATAATGATACAAGAACATTGTTTGATGCACATTTTAATTGTAAATGACTATTTAAATTTTATGAGATTGATATATGAGAGTGATATTTTTAAAACTTTGTTATCGTACGAACGCACCTCATTTACTACGCATCAAGTGCAATTTCCAACTTTTTTTTTTTCAGTTTAATAAATTTAAATACATAGAGATTGTGCTTTAAATTTTAATATGCCTTGAAGCAAAAAGTAAAAGAGTGACATCAGTTAATTGTATTTTAATTATCTATTTGCATGTTGAAAAAGAGGTTAACTTTTTTTATTGTGAACAATACAATATTGAATACCTGATAAAATGCAAGAGGACAGGTAAATTTTGATTAAAGTGATGGCAAAGTGTTTGTCTTTGCTCCTAGAATGTCACAGGCTATAGTATATAGTCAATGCTTCCTGAAATAATCAAATATGTCTAAAATGTTTATAAATGGTTGTTCTATTGCAAAAGTACATGTCAAAGTTCTAAAAATGCAGTGGTTCTTCATCACCAATCATGAAAAAATATTAATAAAGAAACTTTAAAAATCTAAGAATAATTCTACATGAAATCACATGATTATATCTATTAAAATAATTTGGCGCTATAAAAAATCTTAGCTTTTTACTTTTATTCATAGTCTATACCCCCGCCTTTAATAAATTGCTATTTCTTAGTTTAAAAAAAAATTTTTTTTTTTTAGTTAAAATTGTATTTATATATTACTTTCTTCTATCTTCAATAGCAGAAAGTATTTTAAATAAAATTTTTTTCAACCCCCAGTTTTTGACGGATTTACATGTTTTAGGGGTCAAAGATTCCAAAAAACATGTTCTTACAAAATGTCTGGCTGTCCATGTGTGTCCGTATGTCACCATTCTACAATCAAAAAGTGTATGAAGATATGCATAGAATTGAACCAAATTTTTTTAAATGTTTTTCACTGTGGCAATTAGACCCTCCTTCAATTTTGAAATGTTCTGCCAGAAGGAGGTGATGCAATAGTGTTTTTTGTGCCATTTTCAATATTGTACCGACTAAAAATGTATGAAGTTATGCATAAAATTGAACCAAATTTTTTGTGTAAGTGTTTGGCTATAGCTATTTGATCCTCCCTGAATTTGAAAAAAATCTGCCAGAAGGGGGCTGCAATAGCGATTTTTGTGCCATTTTCAATATTGTACCACCTAAAAGTGTATTAAGTCATGCATAGAATCGAACCAAGTGTTTTGTGTAAGTGTTTGGCTATGAGCAGCAGACCCTCCCTGTTTTTGAAAGAAAAAAATCTGCCAGAAGGATATGCTATAATCTCGATGTCTGTGCCATTTTCATTATTTTACCATCAAAAAGTGTATGACGTTATGCAGAAGACTGAACTAAATTTTTTGTGTATGATTATTTTTTGGGGAATGGCAAGCAGGTCCTCCTTAAATTTGAAAAAAAAGTCTTCCAGAAGGGGGCTTTGTAAAAGTGATTTCCGTACTATTTTTATTGTTGTACCATCAAAAAATGTATAAGGTTATGTGCAGAATTGAACCAAATTTTTTGTGTTTAGTTTTGGAATGCCGACAGGTCTTCCTTGAATGTGGAAATATTCCTTGAAAAAGGAGCATTGTAATAGCATAGGACTTTTTGTATCATTTTCTTGATTTTCTGTTGTTTTATTGACCATCAACTCGCCTACAGATGAAACTCATGTCCTGGTAAGCTGGCTATTTGCAAGCAGCTAATTTATAACAGAATAAGAGAAAACTAGTGATTTTGTCCACATAACTCATTTTTACTCTGAATTATTGACTGAAGCAGAAATTTAATATGAAAATCAAAATTGGTATAGCATAAAATTAATGATATTAAAGTATTAACATGTGTAACTACTTTTTGAAATATTAAAATGTATGTATGAGATAGAAGGAAGTTTTGGGCCTATCCAACTAGTTTTAACAATTTTCTTTAGGATTTAGTTCCATAATAGTAAGACAATTTTAAGACAATAGTAAAACAATTTGAATGCCTCATATTATTGTATCAAAAAGGACTTATATTTCCAATTTTCAGTTTTAGGCCATATTATCTCAGAGTTATGAATTAATGAATAGCCTTTTAAAATAAGTATGTAATGTACTTCATAACTCTGTATTTTCAATAATTAATACTTTTTAACTTTTCAGGTAGAAAGGCGTGTGATTAATCAACTAGCTGCAGCACATGAGAAAGACCTTATTAAAAAAGGTTGTCTAGTTCATATTACTACAGAAGAAATTGATGATCCACTAAACTTGAAAAGAGAAGGGAATGGCAACATTGTTCAGACAATTAAATTACAAATGAAACAGAAGGGAACTAAAAAATTTAAGGATATTCCTCTCAATGTGCCTATTTCTAAAAGCATGTAAAACATTATATTTCTTTTTGTGTAAATATTTTTGTTGAGTAAATAAATTGTGTGCAATATCTGTTAATGTTTAGTCTTATTATGAAAATTCTCAAGAATTAAAATGTATTGTAAAAGAATTTGAATCTTTAAATGAGTAATAGAATGTTTTGCTTATTAAAAAATAAATCAATGGAACAAATAAATCTGTTGTATATCAGCCATTTTATTCAATAAATGAAATAAGTTGTGTACTACATAAGAATAAGTTAGATTTAATAAAGTATAATTTCTGGTGTAAAATTTGTTTACTGTATGGATTGTACGCCAGAAATTACAGTACTTCACTGAGTGTATTTTAATAAATTATCAAACCTTAAAAAAATACAGAATATCTTAAAAATGCTTAATAATTTTGTGACGAATGCCCTTTGCAAAATTTGTAATATTTTTTCACTGGTTTTTCAAAATAGGTAAATTTAGCCTTATTTAATCATCAAAATTATTTATTTAAGAAGCTGAAATTTTGAATTATGAACTACTAGTAGAAATAATCCTGAATTTTAGGATTTTGCATCACATATACATGACATCCATCACAAAAGACATAATTTTTGTTTTCTCCCAGACTTTGGTGTGAAAAATCAATAAAACTATGTAAAATACTTAATTTAATAACCAAATTTAACTAATTATTTATATTTTCCCATCCATATCATCAACTCTATATTGCATTGGATAGAGATTTTGCACATTTTAAGTTTTTCATAAATTATAGATCTGACCAGTGACTGTGCATTAGGGTAGAATCTGAGTATATGGTTAAAAAAAAACTTTAATTTTAACCCTTAAACGGTAACGTGTTTTTCGGCACCTTTAAACGGTAATCATGGGTCACTCGTGCTTAGCGCTGTAAAAAGTGGTTTAAAGTGCTTTAAAAATTCTAAAAAAACTCATGATATTACATCAACTACCCTTGAACAAGAATCAGTCACAATATTGCTAATTTATTAATTTGTTTAAACAATGTGTTTAAATAAACAAATAAAAATGTGAAAAATGCACATTTTCTTTAAAAAATCATAACTATGGATAGAATTGACATTTTTTGCTGTTTCAAACGGGAAATTGAAGATCAAGAACGGTACTTTCACAAAAAAATAAAAATAGCCGGTATAAATTAAAAAAATGCTTAAGTTTTGAGCATAAAAATGACATTTTTAAAAACTTATAAATAGGTACAATTTACAATAAAATAGAAATTTTATTAGTTTTTAATCAATTTTATTTATGAAAATGATGTTAATTATCAAACTTTATTTAATTAAACAAAAAATATAATGAAAAATTACAGCAACACTGATATCATCATTTATAAACAATCGAAACAGATTTGATGTCTGTGTTCCTCGCACACAGGTCTGTGACACTTGCTGCAGCAAATAAAGGTTGGGAAACCCAAGTGAGTGTAATGTATCGATTTTTTATGAAAAAACATCAATTCCTAACCAAACAAATTTTTTCTTACCTTACACTTTTCGTCAACGTAAATGGTAACCCTGGGTCACTCGTGCCTTTTCAAAATTTTGACTGGCTCTTCAGGGGTGATTCTCGTCCGAAAATTCCGAAATTTCCGAAAATTTAAGGCATCCAATTCCGAAAATTTGAAATTGGGTTATCAGTTCCGCATAGTTGCCAACTTATACGGTTTTGCGCGCGGAAAAAACAATTGCGGAGAAATGCAAATTTTGTGAAAGGATAGCCGAAAAAGCATACATTTCGTCAATATTTCGTGGAAAAACGACGATTTCGTCAATGTTTTTGTCAACGTACTTTGTCAAAAGGTTTCTGAAAATCGCGAATTTCCTGTGCGAATCGCGGAAAAAACAACAATTTCACCAAATATCGCAGATAAAACACTGATTTCGACTAAGACCGCGGGAAAACGTCGATTTCGTCTAAAGATTCCGGATATAACACCGATTTCGACAAAAGATCGCTTAAAAATATTTTGTCAAAGGAATATTGGGAAAAAAAAGCCGATTTCATCAAAAGATCACGGGAAGAAAAAACTCAGATTTCGTAAAAAAAGATCGTTTAAAAATATTTTGTCAAAAGAATATTGAAAAATAAAGGCCGATTTCATCAGAAGATCACGGAAAAAACACCAATTTCGTCAAAAGATCGCCTAAAAATTTTTGTCAAAAAAATATGGAAAAGATTGCGTAAAAATGCAAATTTTGTCTAAAGATAGTAAAAAAAAAAAACACCGATTTCATAATAAAAAAAACACGGAACAACGCCGATTTCGTCAAAAGATCACGGAAAAACCGCCGATTTCGACAAAAGATCGCAATAAATTGCCGATTTTGCTAAAATATCGTAGATAAATAGCTCATTTCGTCTGAAGATCGCGGATAATCGCTGTGGGGAGGAGGTAACTTACGGGTATAAAAACGCTGATTTCGTCTGAAGACCGCGGGAAAACGTCGATTTCGTCTAAAGATTGCGGATATAACGCCGATTTCGATAAAAGGTCCCGGAAAAAAAACGCCGTTTTCGATAAAAGATCGCTTAAAAATATTTTATCAAAAGAACATTGAAAAAAAAAGACCGATTTCATCAAAAGATGACGGAAAAAACGCCGATTTTGTCAGAAGATCGCGGGGATAAAACGCAGTTTTGAGAAAAGATCGCGTAAAAATGCAAATTTTGTCTAAAGATCGTCCCAAAACGCCGATTTCATTATAAAAAAACACAGAACAATGCCGATTTCGTTAAAAGATCGCAGAAAAACCGCCGATTTCGACAATATATCGCAATAAATTGCCGATTTTGCTAAAGTATCGCAGATAAATCGCTCACTTCGCCTGAAGATCGTGGGAAAACGCCGATTTTGTCTGCAGATCGCGGATAATCGCAGGGGGAGGGGAGGGAAGTAACTCGCGGAATTCATTCCCCCCCCCCCCCCGATTCCGATTTCCGAAAATGCGATGTGAATTTCCGAAATTTTTTTTTCACTTAGAATCACCCCTGTGGCTCTTATGTCGGCTGTGAACGCACTAAAACATCGGCGTTTCGGGAGCTAATAGCGTACTATTTTTTTCAGGGTAGTTTAGTCCCGCTCCACACTCTCTCCTCTAAGCTAGCAAGGAAAGAAAATTTGACCGAGGCACTAGTGACCCATGGTTACCGCTTAAGGGTTAATATATAATAATGATTTATTTTTTTTAGGTATCCAAACTTTCGGCTGGAAAGGTATTTTTAATTAATTTGTTTTCTGGTTCTTTAAGGATAGTTTTACAATATTATTAGGTAATTTAAAGTAAACAACATAACTATTAGCTCTTATCTGCTTATATTAAACAAATACTATGCAGAAATCACCATAAGGAAGTGACTATGTATCGACTTCAGCCCTCCTTCTCTCCCTTTGTTATATTAGCTATTCAACCTACAGGCTTGTAATCATTCTTAGTACCAAACTTTGACATTGCTTTGTGTGCTCCAACTTTACTAAGATAAAGCAGTCTCTTGCTTCATATTCAGACACAGTTGACAACTTCTTTTAGCAATGACAATTTTGGCACATTTTTTCCACTGTTTAAGTAAGGCCGAGAAAGTCTAAAAACCAGGTTCTTCCCCTATCTTTACTACTTTCAGCCGATAAGTCTGTCAAGACCATTAACTTACACAGATTCCAGTTAATTAAATCTGTGTATTCAGAAGCATGAAAGTTTACGAGAGAAATATTAAAACTTCTGACATATTTATTAGGCTTGGATTTATATGTTATTATCCTTCTGAATTCAAGATCTCTTATATATTTATGGGAATAAGTTAAAATTACCTAAAGCATATTTTCATTATTGCCAAACTACACATTTCTCTAAATTACTTGATTGATGATGTCTTTGTGCTGTTTTTCCGAGGTGCTTGAACTATTTAATCATTTCCCATAAATGAACATATCCATCTTTGCAAGAAACTTTCAATTTGATATTGAACTACATATGGCTATAAATTTAATTAGCATATTCATTGAGAAACTTTACATTTTCAAAGGCTTATAGGACAGATATGAATACAAAATTCTGTGAACTGTTGTTAACCATTGAGAATGATCAAGTTTTCTGGGGTATCTTTCTGTTAAATTTTGAAGAAATATTTTGCTTCATTTGAAGGTCTGTACTTAAGTCCCCAAAACTAACTTGTGTCAGCAGTAATTCATATTTTTTATACTCTAATTTTCAAGTGTTTGCATTTTCCCAGTTGATTTCACATTGATCCAGAAAATCTTTAAGAGCCTGTCATTTTTCTATCGAGATGTTAAAATAAGTGTCTAAAAGAAAATTCATTTACATTTAGTAAGCAAATTACACCGTGTAAAGTTTTATCAGTCTTGTTTTCAATGTTTTGATAACTCCAGATTTGTATCACCTCAGTCATGATATCTTTTGTATGAGACACTAAAACACTGTTTACATTAATTTAAATGCTTCTAGAATTGTCAAAATTTCTTCTAGATCTTTTTAATAAATGTGTGCATATCATAAGCATCGATATATAGAATGATACATCTTTTGAGATATTTTATAAAAATTTTAAACTGTTTTTTGTAGTCCCATATAATATTTGTTTTAGGACTGAGGAGGTTAACAGCAGTTCTGTTGCACCCAATAAGTTTCAAATTTAAAATGTCCATATTATTTTGAAAACACACCAAATTTTTATTGGCTATATTAATAATAAAGAAAGATGTCAGAGAAATATGATCAATATATTTTGATCCTGGTTGTTGAATAAAGCCATATATTCTTATTTAATGATTTTTATGTAATTTTTGCTTCAGTTACCTAGGTATTTTCCTTTCTGTCATCTTGAAATGCGACTTTCTTTTCTCTTTGTCTTATTAAAATCATTCTGTCAATTACCTTTTCTTAGTTATAATCAGAAATACCCATATCGTCTAAGGTGCCATTTGCAATAATACTTACTTTTCTGTCTAATACTACAGATCTTTCAAAAGATTTATTGTCAAATTGAGTGCGAACAGAGTTACAGATTGCATCTTCTGAACTAACAATCGGCAATTTATTCATCAAAACATCACTTTTTTTATAACTTACTTTTTTTTATATTTCTTTTTCCAGTTTAGCTACAATGCATGCAACTTTCTTTGTAGTTTTTATATTTATTGATCCTATTGCCTTCATCCTTTCTTCTCTTTGATTTTAAGTTATCTTTTTGTTCTAATGCACAACAATATTTAATGCAATTGCACAAAAAAAATTTTTGGGTGATCAGCTAAAATTTTGAAATTTTATAGTGGATGTAGAATTATTTTTTTTACTTTTTTTTTTTTCAAATTTTGATATTTATCATAATATTTCATTACCATTTTTATGATTTGCATATTAGAAATTGGTGGAATTGAGGCTCTCAGTCATATTTTAATTGTGTCAGCAAGAGCTTTAGATATTTCATAAAACAGTGTATTCCAAATTCCAGCTATCAAATTTTAAGTGAAATTGAAATCATAAATATTGTGTCATAACATCTTGATATGTTGGCAAAAGAAGGCACTGTAATGCTAATTGTTTTAAGAAACACAAGCAGAGCTGTAGCTAGAAGTGAATAATAGAGGGGGACTCATATTTTCTCTTTCTCTCTCCCTGACACAGAAAGATAAATTAGTGGATATTCACATTGTAGGTATTAGGTTTATTAAACTATTTTTAATAAATTCATTTTATGCTAAAACAAGAATATGATGCAGAATAAAAAGTTTGTGTATAACTAGTGCAAAATTTAACATTATGCTTCAAATGTGCAAATAGGATGTGCGAGTGTTAAAATATATATTGTAGTTACAATTTAGTATTTCTGCAAAACTGTGAAAGGGCTTCAAATTTAAATTAGATTTTTGATTTGGATTTTCGGAACAGAAATTCATTTAGTGACTTAGGAATCCTTTCCAGGGAAGGTTCAAAATGTTTGGGGGGAGGGGGACTGAATCTCCTGTAGCATCCCCTTAGCTATGGCCCTGAACACAAGAATTGGGCACATTAGCATACTTTGTCACTGTTGATACTGAGCGTTTATTTAAAAATAATCAATGCAAATTGCAAACACATAAACACCCTCTTTGCTAACTCAAACTAATAATCAAAGAATCGACAGCACAAAAACCTAAGGTATCAGACACAAAAAACTTTTTTTTTTTATGGAAGAGTAGAAATAGGGGAATCCAATAATCTATGTCTGCCAGAAAATGAAGTGATAGGATTGGCTTATAGCCAAAAATTAATATCACTAGTGATTGCCTCATAGGTTTATCATTGTGTTTTCTTGCTCCCAGTTTTCCAACCTTTGATTGTAGGACAAACACTATGATAAACCTACAAGGCAACTACTAATGGTATTTTAAAATAGCAAATAAAGCCTTTGTGCAAAAATGTTTAAAGATAAAAAAAAAAAAAAAAAGAAAAGAAAAACCAACGATTATAAATGCACAAATAAAGTAAGAAAAGGTAGCAAACAGCCGTTTCGAATCTACTATGGAGATTCTTCAGTTTTGCACTGATGAAGAATCTCCATAGTAGATTCGAAACGGCTGTTTGCTACCATTTCTTACTTTATTTGTGCATTTATAATCGTTGGTTTTTTTATCTTTAAATACTAATGATATTAATTATTTTTTGGCTTATGCACTACTTTACTTCCGGCAGACATGGATAATTAGATTCTCCTATTTCTACTCTTCCATAAAAAGTTTTGTGTGTGTTCAATACTTTAGGTTTTTATGCTGTCGGCTCTTAGGCTATAATATATTATGTCTTGCAGGCAAGTAACACAGAGAAAATGAAAGCCAAATGCCTACTATGCTGACTTGTATCAAAATCCAATAAATTGCGGCTCTCTTTTCCAAGGTATTCAAACTTTGGGCGCGACTGAGTTTTAACCCCCTTCTTGGCACGATTCCAAAATATCACCACATTGGCGCGCTTTTGCGTTTTGTCTCCCGCAGCGGGATTTAAGTCCAGGAGGCACTACGCAAAAGACATACCTTCTTTTAAAAACAAAACCAGCCTTTTTTTAACTAAAAAAAGAAATCAATAATAGGTTTTCTAAAGAAATATACTAAGCTTTGAAGTCAAATAATGTTTTTCTTTTATATATAATATGAAACTAAATAACATTAAGATTCAAAACATCTAAAGTACTAAAGAAAGGCCTAAAACACTTACTTTTAAATACAAAGCACGATCTCTGCATTCAAAAAACAATAGAAATGTAGAAAATACTTCCTTTTAAATACAAAACAAAGGTTTCTAATTTAAAAAAATCTCTCGTATATTGCCCCCAAAAAATTTACTCACTCGATGTTACACTCTTCGAAATCCAACGGCCTCTAATGAGACACAAGATATTTAATTAATTTCAAGGCGCAAGACTTCAAACTTTTAAATGTTTCTCCTCTCTCGTCCAATAAGAAAACTAGAAAAGAAAGAATGAACGGAGCATGCGCAAGCCGAGGAGCGGAATCTCTCTGAATCTCCAAGGGTTGCCAAGAAGAGCAGAACCTAAATGGAAAAGAAAGCAAGGCATGGTGCAGTCATCGCGTGTCCAAAAAAAAAAAAAAAAAAAAAAAAAAAAAAAAAAAAAAAAAAAAAAACGCTGCCAAGAAGTGGGTTAAAACTCAGTTTACCCAAATTTTGTTATTCTCTTTATTACAAGACTTCAATACTTCATTATTTTGATTTTGAAAAATATTAACCTATTTTTCAAATAAGCTTAAAATATTTTTAATGGAAATATTCAGATTTATTGGTTTTTCAGGGAAAATTAGAGGCTTTGAGGAACCAGAAAAAATTTAAAAGAAAAATATTTTCCTTATATGGAGTTAAAAAGGAATAAACAGTCAAGTGCGAGTAGCATTCACACTCAGAGGGCTCTGTGCAATAAACATATGAATAATCAACCCTTTGGGAACGAGCGACTTGTATGTGTTCCACTTAAAATTCTCAGAATTCTTCATTATTATGGCCAATTATTTTATATTGTAAAGTTCATCTTATTTAATTGGAGCGGTTTCGCGATTCAACTACAGAAAATAAAAACAAAGATTAAAATTTGAGCAAACTGCTCTCATCATGAAGAAATTAACTATATTATTAAAAGAAAATCATTGTTGAAAGAATAATAAGACTTTGTAAAAAACAATACAACATAGGATAGGTTATAGTTGTATATACTAGAAAAATATGAATGGGTATACCATAAAACTTCAAAGAGATATGAAGCCTTAATAATATAAAATATTGCTATTCTGTATAACATATTTTTTTAAATCCTTATCAATTTATAAGGAACTTAACTCAGTACTGACAAGGAAGGTCTCCATCTGGGCATACTCAGAATATTTTGAAAAAAAAAAAAAAAAAAAAAAAATACAAATTAAACTACTCATATATGTAATAAAGGATCAGTCAAAATTAGCGGCGGAATAGCAGTAGAAACTCTGTAAAAAAAAAAATAATAATAATTTTGATTATCTGGCGTGAAAAGATGAAAATGTCACGTGATTTGGTGAGCAACATTTTTCCTTGCCAAAAGCAAACAATTTTCATTGAAATGAAAATTTTTTGTTAATAAATTTTTAGAATGCATGTAAATGGTAATAAAGAATTTAAACTTAAACAATGAGAGAGTTTAATATATATTATATTGTAATCCATCAATTTGTTTGTTGTAGCAGTTACAGGGTTCATACAGTGCTTGAAAGTTCTTGAATTTTTAGGACAGAAAAAAGGCCATTGAAAGTACTTGAATTTGTTTAAATTTTGATGAAAGTGCTTAACTTTCGTAATTTTTTTTTTTAAATAGGTGCTTAGTTTTTCTTATTCATATCTTAAATTAAAATAAGAGTTCTAAATGTAAAAAAAAAAAAGTTAATTAATCAGGTGAAAATATTTGTTCTGAAATCGTTTTCCTTTCATGAGGTTAGAGTACAACCATTTGTACTTCACTTTGCTCTCTATATTGAGCTCAATCAGTAGATGCATGCACACATGCATCTAAAGTAGTCTTTGCAACTAACAGTTTTTCATGTGCATTTTGTAGATATATAATAGTAATTATTATTTGAGGTATGCTATAACGATATCTGAAAAGTATACTATCACTAAATTGTGGATAGAACAAGTAATATGCAGTCGTTAGTTAGAAAAGTGTCAAATAATGTGGAAAATGAACTAGAACAACACAGTGTTTGGCTGTCCTAATGCATTTTCCACATTTAAATCAATTTCAAAGCAAGCTATGCTGTGCTTCTCAGAAATTGGAAAATATGAATGAATCTGCATTAACAAGTCATTTGAGCAGTGTTTTCTATAACAATAAGTATGTAATTCTGATATTGTAAAGGCTAGGAGGATTAGAGGCGATACCATTGTTATTCATTGCTACTAGAAAAGGAGAGCAGGAAAAGTCATGACAATTGTTGAATTTAAAATTTTTTTTAATTAAAAAATTTAAGTTATTTGGATAGGGTTGGGTTTCTGAAGTCAGAAACTGGTTTTTGACATGACAAGTGTCAAAAACGGGTTTAAACCATTAAAAACTGCTTTAAACCATCAAAAACTAGCTTAAACCATCAAAAACATGTAATGCACTTTAAAAAATTTTAAGAACAAGAGGGTAACATATAAGTCTTAATGATTTAAGTCAAGTCAACACAAAGCTTACAGAGTACCTACAGAGAGTGAACCTCTCCGCTAAATCTCCAATGAACACTGAAGCAAATCATAAGTCATTGGAGCTTGTCCAGGCCTTGACAAAGGCCGACCCACACCGCATAACACCTGACTTGTGTGAACTCCAGTACAACACGTGACAATGTCAGGTCGAATTTTTTATTTAAAATTAATTACTGTAATTTAATAATTACAAAAAAATTAAAATTAATTGCAATGAAACATTTTTGTTTTTTAGAATGTTCAAACAAAAATAAAAAGGATTTTATACAGTTAATAATCTGGATCAGTTTTACCCCGCAGCATCCTATAGCACATAACCAATTTAGCACATTTATTTACACTCAAATCATTTCTGAGTTTAGAGTATAAGAAGCCAAAGTTAGAAAATACTTTTAATTGATGCTGAGCTAGTAAGGCTTGATAGCAGAAGCATTGCAAGTTGAGCAAATTTGGAGACAGGACAAAATTTTATATTTATGACATTTTTTTTTTTTTTTTTAACTATTTGGAAAATAGTTGTTGTTTTCAGTAGAGAATTGGGAAATCTGAAGTATATCTGAATCTTTTTATCAGTCCCACAGTTAATGGAAAATCAATTACAGCCTGATCACAGGCAACTGAATATTATTCATCTCATAGGAATCTTCTATAAAGTGGTTGCTATTATCTTTTTTTTTTTTGTTGGGAAGATTTTGCGATAACAGAGACTACATTCATTGCTGTTGCAAGATCAATTATATATTTGGCTTTCAAATTGTATGAAATGGTTAAGTAAAAAAATTTTACTGCTTTTCCGATAATTAAATTAGTTTTTATGTATTGAAAATTATTGCAGTTAAGACATTGATCATTTACTTTTTTATGTAAATTGTACTAGATTAAAAAGTGACCACAAAAGTACTGTAAACCATCGAACATCACAATTTATATAACATTCGAAAAAAAATACTATCTTTGGAATACAAACATGCAGTTTACCTAAGAACAATCTGATCTAATTTCATGGCAGACCAACCTGAAGATCAACTTAGATTACATCTACCATAAAATAGAAATCTAACTATAATTCTGTTGAGATTTAATGACCAATAGTATGGTGGAATTTCAATTATAAATGATTATAATTTTAAAAAAATTTGAAAATTGTCAGAATTCATTTTGATTTTAAAAGTATTTTTAATGCTGAGATTTACGAAATGGTTTTTCTCAAATTTAGTATCTAGCTAGATTGACTTTTCATGGTTTAATTAGTAAAGAAATCATATTTCTAAGATCAAAGTTGTTTTGATTTACAATAATTTTTCAATATCAAGATTGCAGGGTTCATACAGACTCCTTAGAACTACTTAGAAATGAAAACGTTCCCAAGTAGTACTTAGAACTACTTTAGATAAACAAAATATTCCTTAAATAATATTGCGGTTTTCCACGCGAGCGATATTACTCTTGGAAAAATCTGATTATTGTAAATCTCTTGATCTATATTTTATTTATGGGTACATAATTTAATTAAAGTATTCAAGAGTAGATAATGGGGACTATGATCTTACAGGGATATTAATAATGGTACTTTTTCTATGTATGTCATGGACAACATTCACTTTCAAAGAAAGTGATTAAGGTAAAGTGCTCTAAAGCTGACACCCAAAATACAGTTCTTAAAGCTGACATCTTTAAGTAAAACAAATATTTAAAGCATTATCAATTTTCCAAATCCAAGATATCTTTGATTTAAGAAGCAAGAAAAACTCATTCTAAATTATTTTAGAAAATTGATAATGCTTTAAATATTTGTTAGATGTCGGCTTTAGCACGCTTTATCTTATCGCTGCTCTAAAAAAATAAATTCAGAAGTTGTTATATTTTTTCGTGTATGTTGCATTAGCATTTTTTTTTCTTTTTTTTAACCCTTTGAAATTTTTTTTTAAAGATGTATGCGATATATATAAGTGTTTCGAGTTTGACTGATCATTGGTCACTGCTTAGGAAAATTGATTGTGTATTTTTCTATTTAAACTTACAAAATCACCAAGATTGTGAATTCTGTGCAATTTCAGCACCAATAATTAGATTCAGATAGAGAAAAATTTGTTTGAAATGTTCTTCTCTCCAAATGGGGCATTAAAAATTGGGGTGTGCAAGTGCATGCCACATAAATAAAAACAAAAGTGGCAAGTCCTTAAAATTTTTTGGACTCCTTGGATTTTTTCTTCCGAACTCTATATGAACCCTGAGATTGTTTTAACCTATCAAAATTAATGTTCCCAAATTTAGGATCTAAAATTGTTTTTTGTGCTTGAATAAGTATAAAAGACACATTTTGTGAAAATCATTAAAATGTTTTTTGTGAAAACAAATTTTCCTGAATTCAAGATCTAGCTAAATCAGTTTCTCATTAGTATAAGAATTCAGTTTTGAGAAAATAGTGAAAGATATTTTCAAGACTGTAAAGACACCCAAAATTGCTTTTTCATTTAATATATGATATACAATTTTAATTTATTTTGTTATTAAATGACCTTACCAGTATTACCCAGGCCTGTGATAATATGCTTAAATGAACGTTAAGTTTACACTATTTTATATTGTTAACTTGATTATGTCTGAAATATGTACTAGCACATTGTGTGAAAATGGGGGAAGAGTCACTAATTGTGGAGATATGTTATATATTTTTTTGAAAATTATATGGAGTAATAATGTACAAATTAAAACTTTAAAATGCCTCTAGATGTGAAAAAAATAATTAGGATGTTGAGAAGGAGTTCTTAATAATACACAGGCCAAAACCTTTAAAATAATATGTCACTTGAAAATATTTATTTTGCTCTACTGGAGAGAGGGCGGGGGGGGGGGATGTCCCTTGTTTATATAAGGTCAAAATAAACCCACACCCCCGCCATTAAACAAAGACCTATGAGGCGTTTTCTCTTTGGTGAAGGTTTTAAAAATAAAGTTAAATCTCACTGTAGTTTAATTAGGAGCTGAGGTAGAAAATAGCCTTCCACGTTGTGGGGTGGGGTGAAGTTGAAGGAATTAGAGTGAAGGTGGAACAATGGTTCATAATATGAAAGAGTGGCCCAAGGGCTTTTTGATGATATACCACAAGAGGAATTTGGGAAAAGTTTGAACATTAATTTACTATATGATTTTTTTTCTAGTTTTGAATATTTTGTTATAAAATTTTACCTTCATGTTTTACTTTAAAAAGAAAAACACAATAAGCAAATGAAAATTCAACTATAACATTTATTTATACATTTTCAATTTATTTAAACACTGTTTTTATTAACTAGATGGAAGCTGATCATGGTGCAGGGCAGAAACTCCATCAGTTGACTGCATTTCACTTTTTTTTCTATCATTGAAATGAAACAGAGGAAAGAATGAAACATACAGGGCAGAAAGTAGCCATTCTAGATGAAGGCAAAAAGTTTTGAAAACCTTTCAAACTTTCTTTGGAATGGTAGATAAGAATGCTACAATAAGTTACAGAAATAAGTTTTCTAGTCACCAAAAATGTTTTTCACATACAAGATTGTCAGAAGTGATGCATTTTTGCAAAAATATATACATGACGGAAGAAGTAATAAATATTTTAAAATAAAAATAACACATCTGACTAGCAATACAGATTAATAAAACAGACTAGAATTTTAACACAGTTCCAGATAGGAGGGAGAAGATACTCAGATCAAAAATTAAATTTATGTTTTAAAGATTTTTATATGAACCGAAAACTTATGAGTAGCTTTTTTTTTTATAGGTGCCTTGACAGAAAAAACAGAAAGGTTGAATTATGCAAAAAAAGGTCAAATACTTTCAAAAGCAATTTCTGACAACCCACCTTTCCATTTTAAAACCTCATCTGGTTGTTACATCTTTATAAAACAACTATCAATGTATCAAATGAAAAAAAATTTTTTTTCAATTTTTATAGCATTTAAAACATATACTCAGAAGCAATTTATTTGGAATCATTAGAGACATTTGTATTGCATCTCCAGATTTTTTCCCCCCTCAATATATGAAGTTGCATATTATGACCATTTTAATAGATTCTTTGTGAAGGTAAAATATATTTCAGTTAGAAAAAATTATAACATCTGTTTTGTCACTAATAAATTAAAAACAGTAAATGTACTGAAAATTCCAGAAATGAAAAAAAAAAAAAAAAAAAATGTTAATATTGTACAAAGTAATTTTAGGAGCTAAAAAAAAACTTAAACTATGCAGATTAAAAATAAAAATCTTTGGCTGTTTAGAATAGACATTTCATTTACTTAAGATAAAGTTATGCCAAGACCCCTATAAAAAGACAGTACTGATATATTACATGGTTGTTTTGAAATATTAATGAACTTAATATGATTAAACTACTTTAATTAAAATAATCTCTTTGCACTGAAAAAAATATTGAAAATTAAAAGATTAAAATTAATTTTCTCAGTCCAATACGGGCAAGTGATTTTATGCATTAAAATTATTCAGAGTATTTTATAGATAAAAAGAACTGCTGATGACACAAAACAATTTCACATAATTGTTATTTAATTTATATTGCTTCAATAATTTGGAGAAATACTTATTAAAAGTGAAGCTCATCAAAATATGTATTAAAATAGAAATGTAGACAATTTTATTAAACTTTGAAAACACAGAATAAGAGTATAACATAGAGTATAAGTAAATCTAATAAATATTATTATAAACATTTAATAATGATGCAACATTAACCTCTGATTACAGAGAAATATTTTTCTCCCTTCTAATTTCAAGGCAGTGCATATGAGTTAAATCCAGTCTGTATCACAGAAAAAAGTTTAAATAAATATATATATTCAAACAACAAACATAACAAAACTGCCATAATATTAACTTAATATTGATAAAAATTAAAAGTTTTTTTTAAATATTGAGATGAGAAATAAAAATTAATAAACTAAACAAACACGATGTTAAAAATGATACTCTTTTCACATATATAAATAGTTCTTGCATAGTTAAAGACACAAAAATATCTTTCTGCATTTGAGAATAAAAATAGGAATCATCAAAATGGGAGGAAAATCTATAAAAAGACATACTGTGGAATTCCTATACATATATAAATATTTATTTAACAAAGGGTTTTAATTCAATTTTAGAAAATATACTCAAAACTAAAAAAGCATTTTTAAATAAAATCATTTAATTTTGCATTAAATAAATAAATATCGATAAAAGTACCTAAATAAATATCTATCTATCAATAAAAAATTTAAATATCTCAGGCAGCAATAATAATAAAACTGTCAGTTTATTTTTCTGTCAAGAAAACTCAAGTTTTATTACCAACCAATGATAGACTATAACATTACTAGAGACCATTTCTTTTCGAATAAAAGACAAAAGGATTTTACCAACAGTGCTTCCTAAGACATTCAAAATTTTAATTGGCAGATATTCATTTGAATAACTTATATAACAATAAAATATTAATCCATTTTCAGGATTGCTTTGTACATTTAAAATGTTGAAAATTGCAAATTAAAATAATTTCTCATGAATTATTAGAATAGCCAAAATTATGTATAACAAATGAAACATTGATTGTACTTTAAATATTTTTAATATAAAACCAATTAATTAATCAAAATAAATACACAACATTTTATTAAGGTCATATTCGGAGTTAGGAAATTATTGAACACTGAAATGTAGTGCAAAACAATGGGCCATAACTTCCCTTTTAAAACAGTCTCTGAGAAAGTGAGTCTTGCCACTATTCCCATGACAAGACCAATAGGATGGTATACTATAGTAAATGACATATCTAAACACATGATTAGCATGCACATTTTAAATTTTATACATTGAGGGCAAAAAATCTCCAAAGTAATTACAATCGATTAGCATTGAAATATACTAATTTATTGTGGAAATTTGTTTATCAATTTTAAATTGATGTGCATGGTCAAAAACTAATTTTTTGAAGACCAAGTACTGTACAGTTAAATTCAATAACATTTTAAGAATAACATTTTCTAACTTATTATTACATCAACTCTGTACATAACCAACATTCAAAGGATTCAACTGTAAGTGTCTTATTTTTATGAAACTCTTCCAGTTGATCAAATGGCTTAGTGAAGTTTTTTGGAACATCAACAGAAATTAGTACAGTTATCCCTCATTTAACTTATTAGTGATTCAATTTGTTTTCTAATTTATAGGATTAGAATAATTAATAATCCTCCGAGTGCTTAAATTTTCTTATATTTCAAGAATACTTGTAAAACACTGTTTAACTAAAATTTTGTTTGATGAATAGGTGCTAAAATATTGTTTCATCTATCAGTTGCCAAAACAGAATTATGATCAAAATTTCTTCATTTACAAACCAATTTCAGTTATACTTCAGAAATCAATCTTTGGAAAACTCGAAAATTAAATAAAATTTTCCTCTTTACTATGAAAAATCACTGTCAAGCTTTATCAAAAATCTTCATTATCTAATATCCTTTGATCTTTTATAACAATGATGAATTGATTCTAAAATACAACATTTCCAACAACTTAATGAATGTGTGCAAATTGCAAATGTCTTACAATTTTAAATAACACATATAACATACTGTGGTCAAAGTCTGGAAGTATGCAAGTATTTCAATGTATAAAACATTTAACCATTAAATGAAGTTACACAAATTCTCTTCATCTCCCTACAGATAAAAGTACTTTTAGATTTGATGTTTTATTTTCCCCAGACTTTCAAAAACTAATTCACAAACATTTAACACATAACTTTATATGGATTAAGAGTTAATTGAGGGATTACTGTAAATTATGATTTATACATAATTTTCTTGAACATGCTCTTTAATGCAAAACTTAAAAACATGAAATACATGCATGAAGCTTTTAATCTATATTACACACACACACAAAATAAATAAATAAATAAATAAAAATTAAAAAAATAATCATGTAATCAAAATTAAGTTTTTTCAACTATCTGCCAAGGCATATTTAGATTTTACATTTAACAGAAAATAGAAAAGGAAACTCAATTTTAAATACAATGCAATTAAAATATTTGTAAATATTATACTAAATGTAACTGTGTAGGGGAAAATATTACGATTGTTCTATATCAACCCTTCTACTGATTTCATCTATGGGACAAATTATTTACTGACTAATGGAGCTTTCCAGCTATTGTACACATCAATTATAAGTCCTATTACCCAGATGAGTTTCAATGCACATTCAAAAATAATCTTTCTATATATATATATTCTTTTTTTATATAGTATACCTAATATTTATGTCACCTCTTTGGTACATCGAAATATATTTGAAATAAGTTAATTTTAAAATGACTAGACTAAAAATTTTAATTTAAAATTATCATTATAACTTACAAAACAGGTTATTTACACAAGTAACCTTTATGTACATCTCAGAGTAAGCTTACATTTCTATTATAAACAGAAATCATGACCAGCCACTCTAACTGAAAATCATTAGATACATTACCAGAATAAATATTAATAAACAAATAACAATCAAGTGAACAAACACAATGATTAGTTAATGCAAATAGAAAATCAAAATGGATGGATATTATCCTGGAATGTCCATGTGAAAAATAAATGAAAGTGTAAATATCAAATTTACTTACGAAATTAGATCTCTTGTATATTAAAATTTTCTTAGGTATTTTGTATAATTTAAACAAATTTCTATTTGACAAATTATTGACAATATTGTTGAAGTTACCTATACAAAAACTGAACTTGACAAAACTCTATAGGAAAAAACCAACAGAATATAAACAAAATATTAGAAAATGAGAAAACAATGAAAATTTATCACCAATAATGTAGAGATTCCAGTATGCATTTAATATATAAACTTTCCTAATAAATAAATTTACGTAATATACTCATGTTCATACATTAAAAATAATGACCAGATGCTTTTTATTTTTTACGTTTTGTCACAAATGCTTGATAAAATGACTAACTTTGGTGATTTTGGAGAGCATATTTGATGTCATATTTTTCAGTTAAGAATAAGTCAAAGGGGCAATTAAGAGGCTAACATTAAATTGAATAAAAACATGTTTGCAATGACATTTACCTTATGGAAAAAAAATGTTCAAAAAGGTACATCACTGTAGCAAATGACTATGTGAGCCTTGTACAACGGTTGAAGGCATTTGCGTAAGAATACGATGCATAGCCATGTAAAACATGCAAATGACTTTTGCATATAGCACACAGAGTTTTGAAACAAATTCAATGATACTTTTTGAAAAATTCACAAAATGCAGTAGAAACATACTGCAATCAAAAAATATATATATTGTAAACTTTGATGAAATACAAGCATTTGTGTAAATAATTAACTGTACATGTGCACGAGTTATCAAAACTTATTTTTATACTTTCAAAATCAACTATATATGGCAATTAATATACAAAATGGACAGTAGGAATATCATAAAAATGCAAAACAATATCGGTGATACTGTCAACTGTTTAACAATTTGCAAAAATCCTCTTATCCAGCTGCTTTTGGGAAGCAAATGAATTAAACTCATTTTATCACCAAAATCTTTTTGAATTTTTGAGTTATTTATTGATCTCAGACAAATGTTCACATCTCATATCAGATATTTAATACATTCATTTTTTAACTGCAGTAAAATGTTTCTAGTATCTTTTTGTCAACTTTGCAGAAAGTACTTAAAACTTCACTCTGTTAAAAACTGCATGCTGTGATTAAAAAACATTTGAATTTTTTTACAGAAACATTTATATCTTCATGAATATAGCACTGTGCAAAAAGCACATAGTCATTTGTTTCAATGACAGATCATTTAAAACATTTTCTGATACAGGGTGATGACAAAAATATATATTTTTAATTTATTGTTGGCCACTTAATTACCCTTATGTCTAATTCATCACTGAAAAAATATGAGGTCAAGCATGTTTTTTACATCACCAAAGTTCAAGATTAATTCAACAAGCATTTCAGTAGATATTTGATAAAGCATGTAGAATAGAAAATGTCAGGTCATTATTCTTAAATAATGAGTATGAGTGTAAATAATAATTTCACAGTCATCCTTAAAGCCTACCTTTCACAGTCAAAAATTTGCTGATATAAAAGGAAAATATCAAGTTTAGTATAAAAAAAATGTACTTTAAATAAAGCAGTAGCCCAAAAAACAAGACTAGCAAGCACCAACATGGAGAAGAAAATACACAAAACCAAATAAAACAAACAGCACAATTTTTATATGCATTCAGCTACTCTTAAAAATAAGATCACAGTCATATTGTTTTACAAACATTCAAAATTCACCAAGTTTTACATTCAAAAATTCTCTTTGGTTTTTTTTTATTAATATTATTATCATTATGTAATTTTTCAAAAGAAACAAAAGCAAACCACAGAGTTCCCATTAAAATAAATAAATAGCTTGCAAAAAATATAAAATAGATAAACTTAACAAGATTAATTAAATAAAGCAAGCAAATTGTATAATTAAAAAAAAATAGTAAGAATATAAAAATAAATTTTTAAAATGTCAATGTACAGTATGTGTGAAAAGGTAATCTTTCAATTAAAAATGTATGGATCCACTATAACAGCAACAGAATAATTAATCTAGTTTCTGTAATTTGTCAAAGAAATAGATCTTCATTCCTTCAGAACATTGTTTTTTCTATGTTTTGTATTTTGTCTAACATAAAAATTGACTATAAAAAAATATCTTGCAAAATTACAGGATAGATAATCTTTGGAACTATATATATATATATATATATTAATTGAATTTAAGTACTATCTTTCATTTAGGCATACATTTAAATTCTAAAAATATACAATGTTTTAAAAACTAAACTGTTTGTCAACACTATCATTACTGTCAACTGTAAAAAAATTCAGCTTTGTGCAATGTCCAATATTTAAAATGTTTTTTATTAAATATGAAGTGCATCAGAAAAAATGATCCAATTACAAAGGGCAACAATTTTGTTGCAAACGATGACTGGAAGAAATACTTTAAACATAATACAAAAGGCAGCTCAAAAGTTTTGTTTACATATTTCATAACTGTATGTCGCTTCTGAAGTCTCTACACGAAACATTCAAATGATCATCCTTTTCATGCCAGGTAGTGTGAATGTGTTATGCACAATTTCTTAGTGACTACCTTGATGGCGACATGATTTTCTTGTCCACAAGAGAAAATGAGCTGAAGATATGCATAGAGAATCTACTGATATCAGCGACTATATGAACATGCTTCACAATATCTGCCATAAAATAGAATAATTGATTTGATGTGTGATTTAAAATAGGCATTTAGATCAGTTATAAAATATGAAAACAAAATAAGCTTCCTTCTGTTTTGTTTTTGAAGTGTTTCTTTCAATCATTGTTTACAACAAAGTTATTGTCATTTGTCACTGGGTGATTTTTCCTTGCGCTCTCTATAATGTTAAACAATATTTGCATAAATAATTAAAGAAAATTAGTAACTTTATGCAAGCAAAGGATTTTTATTCTTTTTAAGATAAAGAGGAAAAAATCTCCTTTCATTTAAACTTAAAAACCTTCAGTAAAATCTGTAAACATATTTTAAAATCAAATTTTCATAAAGAGAAAAAACCATGTGTTTTCAACAAAAAATAAAACCACATCAGAAACAAATAACAGGATTTAAATATACTAGATTTATGGTCTATGGTCAAAGATAAAATGTTCTTTTGATCTTTGTAATGTTTTAATGGCAGTATAATTTTCGCAATTTTTTCCTTATGACAGTTATATAATTATATATATATATAATAATGTATCAGTCTTATCTTGAAGAAAATAAATTGTGTCAATGTAACTTTCAAAATTTCATTATGAAAATAAATGAGATTAAATCCACGCAGCATAATTATTTTCAGATAATTTAGTTAGTTTAAATAGGAACTCTGAATTTCATCAAAAGCACAAGAAACTTCCACTCAGAAATTTTACAGACAGTAATGCTAAAATTAGTTTTCTTTGTTGGGATTAGAGCATAATGATTATAAATTTTGAAAGACATAAATGTGACTACAAAAGTAGATTTGTTCAAATCCATTTTAGTTAAAATCAGACAAAATCCAGGTACCATATTTAGCTTTGAAAACTCTTCTGAAGTGGCAGTGTACTGTACTTAGCTGGGTCCCATCAAAAACTGAAATCACTAAAACATAAAGGAGATAAGCAAACAAAAAAAAAACATTAACAGAAATATTCTGAAAAATGAAGGGGGAAAAAAATCTGAGAAAGTCTCAAAAAGCAATATGCATGCATGCACATATTATGAGCAGTTAGCTTATTGAAGGTTGTTACATTATTATTCAGAGAACATATAAGATAAATTTAACACTTATTACAGTATACTAATATAAATATAGGATAATATAAAAATATACCAGAGAACTGACTTTTAACACAGTAACTTTTACAAGACACCATGCCATACAAAATAAACAACTATGCATATTTTGAGAGAAAAATTATGCTAGCCTTATATTATGTGTTAACAGGGATAAGAACACAATATATCCTCATTTTTGTTGGAGGAAAATGTATGGGGGGGGGGGGGTAAAGAAATCTCAGGGAGAAGGGAAATTATTATTATTATTGCAAAGCAACAATTTAAAATAAATGAACTAACAAACAAATAAATCAATGAAAAATAAATTGTGCTTCCAGAGAGCAAAAGGAAGCAAAAATTTGAGGAGGGGTCAATATAGATGTTTGGATGTTCATTTAATGTAGCTACAAAACTAACAAATGGGTCAGAATATATATCTTTTTTAATAAAAGTTTTAAAATCCTATAATTTTGTATGCTGAGGGACAAAGGGGAACAGATTTTTGGCAGGAGGGAAATTTAAGATTTTTTTTTTTTTAAAGCAGGAATTTTCCAAAACACATACAATTTATCATATTTTCTGGTTAAAAAACATGCGCATGATAAGGTTATAGTTTTGGCAGGTGCAAAAGTGTGACCAAAGGCAGATGCACATTTACTAATAAAAATAACAAGCAAGCAAGTAGGAATTTATTTGAATAATAAATTGTGTATGATCAATTTGTCCACTATCAGCAGCATGCACATGTATTGCTTATGTACATGATTAATGTGCATTTAAGTGAGTGATTAAATATTGAAAAATGATATTTCAATGGCTTTTAATAAAGTTATTTTAATATGAAAGACATTTTATACTGATATGCTCATAGTCATTCTACTATAAAACAAATAATCGTCCAACAGCTCTAGATTTATATGTTCAAAAGTTATTTTAGTGTTTTTTGATTTTAGTTTACACAAGGCTAATATAATTTCTCAACCTAAAATGCATATAGCTTTATATAATATACAGTGACTCTCATTAGTGTGTCTGTGCTTAAAACTTAACTTCATTTAATGAGGGCAGTTTAATTTTCTCCCATTATATTCTGTTTTCAATTAATGTTAAAGACATCGCTTAGTATTTATGACTCATCAGATAATGAAGATAAATTTTACAAAAAAATTGACCCAACAGAATCAAAACTGGTTATGTAATATTATTTCTCTAAAAGAAACTTTGATTACTGAAAAGTTAAAAACTGTCTGTCACAATTGTGAAGAGAAAGGAATTTTCCATCATATAAAATACAATAGGTTCAAAACTTGATAATGCCAATACAGGGTTCGTACTCGTTTTCCAAGAAAAAATCCCCTGAGAAACCCCTGATGTATTTTCCAGGATTTAAAATTTTTCCATATCAACAATAATTGATATTTTGATATTACATATGATAATAAAGCACACAAACAGTAACAATCGCCCCCAATTTCCTAGAATAGACTGTCATTTTGGCAGGTTTTCCCAGGTTTGGGAAATTTTTTGTACTATCCTCTGAGATTCCCCTGATTTTCCCAGGAATCCCATATTCCCCTGATGAGTATGAACCTTGCAATATTACCAATCAAAATGTCATGCAGCAAACCAAATTCCGAGAATGTCGCTAAATATATATATATATATATATATATAAAGTTGCAATAAAAAAGTCATTTGTTCAGCTATTACAAAGAAAAAAGAGATATAAACTGTGTCAGTACAACAAATTTCTTAGTATATTGTTTACCCTGGATAATTTAATTATTTAAATTAACAAAAGATAAATTGGTTCATTTCTGATGAAAATTAAATTTGTAGAAAATGTAAGAGTTAATACCATTTAAATGTTAACATCATTTGATATTGACTTCAGTTATTGCAGATGTAAAATAGATATCCTTGGAATTTGTATTAATGGGAGTTCATTGTATATAAGTCATTTTGCATTGCATGATGTCATTTCAAAGTTGTCATGACTTATTAAAATATCTAATCATTTAACATTTTTTTTAACAATGTGAAAAAGCAACAAAATGAAATTTTAAATGATAAAATAAAAGAATGCAAAAAAGTATTGTTATCAATTTAAATAAGCATAGTGTTATCAAAAGATAAATATGGTAACTGGATATACCTTTATTCATTATCAATAGGAATGCCAGATATCTAAACTTCTTAGTTATCTAAATTCTGAAATAAAATAATTTCTTTATGTAAACTCTAATAAAACACACACACAAAATGCATACATGTGCAAATTACTAACTTTTTGGAATTGCACTCTGCAATCACATGAAAGTGGAAAAATATTTTACTAGGTCAGAAATGTGAATACAGATGGGCATGTTTTGGCATATTAAGACTTTTGTTGTCAAAAGACAGTGGTTCTCAACCTTGATAAATATTGTCAATAAAATTTTTGAAAAAAGCATCAAAATTAAACTAAAAATTTTAAAACTTTTCCTTTTAAGGTTTTATTTATTTTTTTTTTCCAAATAATTAAATTATTTGTGACCTTTTTAAAATAAAATTACAAATTTAATTAAGCTTTAAAAACTTGGAGCAAGCATTTTAAATAACATTTTCTTTTATCTCTAATTAAAGATATTTAATATGGCTTAGACTTAGACACCCCCCCCCCCCTCCCAAAAAAAATAAAAAAATAAATACTGTATACAATTTTTGGGGGATGCAGCCGAGAAGGGGGGCTTATGTAAATAAGAAAAATTATTTAACACTATTTTTAACAATGGCAAATGGCAGCTTTTTGAAGTTTTGATTTATTTTTATTTTGTAATTTTTAAATGTAACAAATGTTTAAAAAAAAAGTATTCCATATATATTAAAAATTATTTTCCTTGTTTTAACCCAAAAATTACAAGTGAAAAAAAAAAAAAAAATATATATATATATATATATATAAAACTATTAATATGCATTTTTATGACTTTTTACTATTATGAAATCAGCTGTTTAGTACTACCAGGGCATAATGGATAATTGATATCTGCAAGTAGCAAAATGGGGATTTTTGTTATTATCTATTTTAAAAAGCCAACCCTTTCTGGTAGAGTATTGTTATTTTTTCAGAATCATAACTACCAATGAATTGCAGATATAAATAAAAATAATGCTCAAACTTCAGATGATTTGTTGAAAAATAGAAATATTTATCTTTTATAAGGTACATTAAACTGCATCATTTAATGCATTTAAATAATGCACTTTAACATTTAGTCAAGATTGTTTTTCTATAATAATAATAATAATTTATACATAAAACAAATCTTAAAAATTTTTATCAATAGCCCATTAACAATACAGTTAAAGGAAATGCTAGGAATTGAGATTTACTTTTATTTATTTAAGGGTATCAAGTATTTTAATAAGAAAGTAGAAGAATTTAAAGAAAAGTAGGGTGAAAATAACCCAGAAGTCTAAGAACATTTTTTTGGCAATGAAATATAGCAAAATGGGGAAACTATATATTTAGCCTCTGTATTCTCTTAAATATCTCATAACAAATAAAAACTAAAGTTAGATTTGTGTGATTAAAGGGGAAATTAATACAACCATTAAAATAATTATGTAAATGAGAAAATGGTAAAAATTTTAAAAACCAGAATATTTTATTTTCTGATCAGATGAAAAAAAGGTATGTATAAAAAAAAGTATAGAAAACCTTGGCAAGTATGCATTGTTTATCTAACTATCTGATGACTGAGGAAATAATTGAGAACCACTGTTTTTTTTATATGGAAGGTAAGCAAATGTGATTTGGGCTACTGTTTATTGAACATTGAGTTTTTATCAGAGAAAATCCCTTAGGCAGTTTTAAATTAGAGGAATGTTATTTCACAAACAGGCAGTTCTGAATAAAACTATAGTCTATTTCCACAGCTAACTAATAATAGACATATCTACCATAGCTTAAATTGTTAAAATATTGCTTGAGCTGCATAGTATGATGGTTATATGTAAATGAAATTTCACTTAATATACAAATTTAAAATTCTATCACATACAAAAATAAATAGCTGATTTTTATAGAATCAAACCTATGATACCTACACATACATACATATATATCACAATATAAAATAACTCTGCCTGAAACACAGCAGCAAATCCACAGTTTACTGTGAAAGGTATAACTATATGCTATCAGTAATTATAAATGAAGATTATACTCCCTTTTCAGCTAGACTTAGCTGAAGAATAATTATGAGTTGTAATAAATAGTAATGGAAGGTAATATCAAAAACAAGGTTGTGTTCACCAACAGCATACAATGAATAACACCTCTCACAATAATGTTTGATTACTTTTTTTTAAATAAAACACTAAAATCTGGCTAAATACATAAAAATCACTTATAGAAATAAATACTATACACTATACATTTATACATAATTATCAAATGTATGAAAATTCAGTTTTCAATATATTGAGACCTCCCTAACACAGTGAATAGATAAGGAATCTGAAAACAAAATTGTGAAATCAAGGAGAAAATAATGCTTTTTAAAGTAAGGAAATTATATCACTACTGTATTTTTTTTTTTTTTTTTTTTTTTTTTTTTTTTAAGTATAAACCAATTTTGAGTAAAATTACATTTTTTCAATCAATATATCTGACAATATTACTGGAAAGAAATGTTCATATCACTTTCCTCTCTAAAGGTATAAAAAAATTGATGTAATTTTTTCAGTCATCCTAAACATTGTCTTAATTTAACAGGAAAAACGATCTTTTCAAATTCACTCTTATACATGTTGATTCATTTGTATATTAAAATATCAAGAAAACTAAAACTTGATGGGAAAACACAAGTACTTGTCAGGTGTCAGTGCATTGGCGAAATGACATTTGATTTAAAGCATATGCCCATTTTTATTAGTAACATGAAATATAAAACAAATACCAATGTACATTCACCAAATAATCATAAAAAGCTTTAAAATCAATATTTAGTCTACAACTCTAGAGGAACACAAACTGGACATGCTTCAACTTGAAAGGATTACCTTTTCAAAATTTGTTATTTTATTATTAATTTATTTATTTTGTTCTTATATATATATATATATGAAAATATGGACTCAATTTCTTAGATAAAACTGGCAACTACAGCTATTGTATAAATTTTTCAAATCTGCTAATATAAAGTGAAGGGAAAAACTGAAAAGTTGCTAATATATAAATGAATAAAGTACTCATTTCAAATCTACAACAAAGAAAATATTAAATAAAAAAAAAAAAAAAAAAAAAAAAAAAAAAGGATACAATAAAACAAAGCTTTTAAAAACTTTTCGAATGTCAAAATTTAGATTTAAAGGTAATAAAGACAAAGAAATAATATTTTACATAATCAGAAAATAGAATTTTTATACAATTTAATTTTAAAGTCCTATTGTTAGCAATTTTTTGTATATATATGTATATATGAAATTAATTCATAGGTTATGCTTAGAGGATTGTGTGTTTCAATTATTATAATTATTAAACTATTCATAATTTTCCTTTTTATCTGATAGATTTAAAAAAGCTACCATAAAATGCATCAAATATTTAAAAACCTAAAATGTTTAAATGAATTGCATCAAGCTGAAACAAATTATAAAATGTTTGGTCAATAGCAGCGAAAAAGAAATTGTTTAAATTCACATTTTTCTTGTAACAGAAATAATAAGTATAATAAACAGAAAATAATTAGAAAGTATGAGGAGTTTATTAACACAATATCTTGTTCTTAGTAGGCACAAAGTATTTTTATTAATGCTTATATATGTATATATATTTTTTGTTACTATTTGCAAAAAACATATCATTATGGCAATAAAAAAATAGTTTTTTCTTAGTTTGTATTTTATAATTTAAACATTTGAGGATTCCAAAACAATAAATGCTAGATGTTGATCAGTACTTGATAATGCATGAATTTTGATTAATTTCAGTATATCTTAAGACTGTGATTAAATATATTGTTGAATCTTAAAATAGATTGAGAAAATGAACTAAAGTTTTCTTAGCACCATACTCCAAGATATTAATTACATACAAAAAATACCAACATTTTTATTATGCTTTCTCTCCCTCTTTCATTAATAAAAAGAACAGAATCTTTACTCACCAGTTCTGAAAATTTTCCAGCTTTCTAAAATTGATACTTTTTGAAAATGTTTTATAAATATTTTCTAATTTTTACATTTTTTTTTAACTTTTTAAAAGTGGATGCATTTATAAAGATATTTTAAAATGGCTCATTTTTTAAAAAGGAAAAAATTATATAAATTTTCACTTTTCACAATAAACAAATGTGTAAAAAAAAAAAAAAAAAAAAAAAAATTCTACAGTTTATATACATTTATAGTTTCTCATATTTTAAATTTTCTTTAACCAGTTCCCTAAAATTTAATGAATCACAAATCTATATATAAATCAAATGCATACGGACATGTATTTTCTAAAAAAGATGAAAATAATGAATTGCATAATTGAGCATTATATGACTAAAGAGGCCTACAGTCAGATAATTTTTGAAAAATTTTAGTAATATTGAATTATTTAACAGTTGTATAATCACTTAATATGTTTTTCTAAAAAGAATAAATTAGTTATATAATTCTTAGTTAATCCAATCATTGATGCACAACTGGCATCAAACTATTAATTAATGACTAGAAACACAATATAATAGGAATGCTATAGTAAGCACACTGAATATTTTCAATGATCTGGAATACAAATATACATATTAAACAATATTAATTTATAAAAATATAACATAAAACAACAAAATCTTAATAAAAAATCACTCTTCATATATAGTCTATCACATTATATCAACTATAACAAGCAAGCATCACACAGATAAAAATTGCACGCACAAAGTTAAAATTTCATCAATTAAGAACAATAAATATATTTTCTTCTAATAATGGTATATAAATAAAAAAAATGAAAACTAAATATGTTGAAACAAATGTATGAATAATAACATATATATATATATATATATATATATATATATATAACAAGTGTGTCGTCAATTCAGAACTGCCTGGTTATCTTACAAAAACTAGTCAATCATGGGTTTAAAAATAATGACTTCTATTTGTCGTTTCAAATCATGTTTTTCATTGGACAGTGTAGTAATGGTTGAAACATAATTTATACAGGTGACTTGATATAGATATGCTTCAATTAATATTACTGGTGGAAGTCATTCCTCACCTTGAGTGCCACGAACCTGACCTTTGTTACGTTGCTGAAAAGTACAAAAACACATTTATTAATATCACTAAAGAATCATATGCAGGTGCTTTAAGTAAAAACTAAAAAGTGAAACAGAAAAATAAAAAATAATTCAATGAGTTAAAGAAGCACCCCCCTTTTCTGTTGTAGCAAATTTATTTTTATCACTGCATATTTAGTTTTTGAATTTTAATGAAACAAAGACTACAGTTTTTATAAATCTTTTTAATTTAATAAACTAACTCACATACATGTGCTTAATTAAAAACTGAAAAGTGAAACAGAAAAATAAAAAATAATTCAACAAGCTAAAGAAGCACCTCTTTTCTGTTGTTGTTGCAAATCTAGATTAATTTTTATTACTGCAGATTAGTTTTTGAATTTTAATGAAACAAAGATTAAAGTTTTTATAATTTTTTTTAATTTAATAAACTTTAAACGTTGCTAAATATTTTTTATTTTTAAAAGCTTGTCCAAGATTCTTAATATGGTTCTCAAATTCCCTGCTCAACAATTCAAAACTTTGACACATTTTGGTTCTTTTTAGAGCATAAAAATATAAAATTTGCAGACCTGACTATTAAAGTGATTTAGAAATAATGACTTTCTATTTTATGATAAATAAATTACTTATCAAGATATAAAGGATTGCCATCGTGTGACTACAGGTTATTTTTTTTTTCTCCTTTGCATTGTCATGTCTGAAAAATTTGGTTTAAAATGCCTACTTTGATAATATGCTCTGAAAAATCTTCCACTTTTGCAAAAAAAGTTTATTTAATTGTATAATTTCTTAATAAGAATCTGTCAATTTTATGAGTTTCTTTGAATTTGAGAACTGGTTTAAAAACAGGGATACGTTAAAATGTTCTAGGGGATAAAAAATGAGACTGTCCCCAATCAATATACAATACAGTGAAAATAAATAAAATGAAATCTTTATCGCTGACTACTTTAAGAATTTAAAAACTATAGATGTTGAAGATAATTTATGGCTTTATTTCAGAAAACTAACATACAACATCAAACACATAGGTAAGGATTAACAAGCATGTTTGTCACATTAAAAAAACTTGCTAGTTATGAAGCTTGTATTAAATGAAAATGAAAAATTAAATTTGTATATAATTGTTATCTTTTGTTCTAATTTTTCTTTTCATGACTTATACAAATAAAAAAAGAAAAAGAGGGGAGGGGGGGGATACATCAGGCACAAGTAATGCTCCAAAAGATACACAAGGAACAAATTCTTGGGAGCTATTGCTTGAAAGAAAAGTACCCTAAATTTTCCCATTTGGGAAAAAATATATACAGTGGATTCTCTCTATCTGAACACTCTCTAATCTGAACACCCCAGTAGTATGGACACATTTCGATGGTCCCGACGAAACTCCATAGATTAGCATAAGATAAACTCTCTGTATTCTGAACAGCCTCTAATCTAAACACCCCGCTATTATGAACGCTACTTTCGATCCCCATTTTTACCTCACCTCTCTGTAAACTGAACACATGTTTGGAATCAGAATTCAGGAAATTCCCACATCATGGAAATTCAGCAAAATTTGTTGCAGAAGTTTAACGAACTCAAATAAGTATAGAATTTTGGAATAGAAAACAAGAACATAAACATTAATGTTCGGAAGATTTTTTGTCAAATGAGAACAAAGAATTATCCTGTCACTGGACTCCTACTTCAGATTTTTCAGAAAAGCAGAAAATTGCAGAATTAAAGGCATTGGAAGGATTGATGACTCATTTCAAAATTTAACATAACATCGAATTCAAAATAATCAATGATGAAGCTGCAGATGTAAATATCGCCACTGAGGAAGAATAGAAAATAAAACTTCTAAACATAACGAAGGATTTTGATACAGCAAACATTTTCAATGCTGATGAAACCGGCCTGTTTTTCACAGCTCTTCCAAACAAAACTCAAGCAAAAAAAAAAAAAAAAAAAAAAAAAAAAAATGCATAGTTGGGAAAATGTCAAAAGAAAGATTTGCCATTATGTTCTGTACCAGTTTGATGGATGAGAAGCTAAAATCACTTGTGATCGGAAAACGTTTAAAAAATATGAAGATTACATCATTGCCTACACACTATAAACCAAATTGGAAAGTGTAGATGATATTCCAATTTTCTAATAGTGGTTCGAGAGAATTAACGAGATAATGAAGAGAGAAATGAAGAAAAAAAATGTTGTCGTTGTTAATACCAGATCACTTACAAGCATGCAGCTGAGCAACATAACCTTGAAGTTTCTGTTACCAAATTTTACTCCTATAATCGAACCAATTGGATCAAAGAGTAATCAACACCATTAAAATTTACTACCAAATCCATTTTCTGAAGAAATTGTTCCTGGTGATGAAGGTGGCAAATTCGGCAGCAGGTCAGTGTCATTGACAGTGTATATTGGATATCAACAGCATAAATGAAACAACCCACTTCACTACACCATCCAAAGGTACCTCTATAAAATTGGATTCCTATGTGAGAATGGGCAAACAATAGAATAGAGGATCAAGAAACAACAGCTGTGTGTGACTTGAAAATAATTCTTCAGAAGCTTCATACTGAAACAGAACTTGGATTTTAATCTCAAAATCGATGAAATCCTCATGGTTTGCAAGAACAACATTGTTGAAGAGGAAGAGGAAAGTAAAGGAGAATCAGAATCAGAAGAGACTGACGAAATAAGACGAGCGATGATTACATTCAAGCAATATGACTAAGAGACTTGTTCAAGATCTGTTGAATTATGTGTCTGAAACATCACCCCAAAGCTTTTCCGCTTCTTAAACAGCAAGATAACATGTACATTGCATGAAAGCATACAATGTAAAAACAGTCTAAAATTATTTGTTTAAGTAATATACTGAATATGTTTCCAAGAGGTGTATTGTAATGTAAATGTATGTTTTGTAAAAAAAAATAAAAATAAAAAAATGAGATAGTACAGTACAAAACTGACTAAATTTAGTTTGGCATTGCACAATGTAATAACTAGCCATGCTAAATATTTTATACCAACTGTAAATTCAATACATAGCAGTAGTAGTAACCCATTTCCGATTCTCCCTCTATTCTGAACACCCCCATAATCTGAACATTTTTGGTCGGTCCCATGAGTGTTTGGAATAGAGAGAGTCCACTGTATAATATAAAAAAAAAAATGCAAGCAACAGCTTATACTAAATATAAATAATAAACTTATATCTTATACTAAATAAGTTTATATCTTATACTAAAGGTCCAAGTGGATCTGATTTGGATCAATAGCTTAGATCACTATTTAGTATTTATTTGCTTTTCATATGAATAAAAAATAAATACACTATATTGCCATTGATTATGGGACACTTGCGATTTTAGACATTTTACTAAATATCTAGAAAAATACATGAGGAATCATCTCGAAACTCTTAGTGTATAAATATAATAGTATACGTCATACATCTACGTGAAGATTTTTTACCGAAACTCCACAGGGGACCGTCAACAAATTAAAAAAGAATGAATATCTTTTGAATAACCCTGTCAAAACTAATGTAGCAAAAGCGCTCAAACTCTAGATTATGATTGAATGCCTTATTGTAATACACTGTGTTCATTTTTATGCAAATAGCATGCATACTCGCAGAGTAATTAAGGTTTTTATAAAAATGGCCCCAAATTTTTCTAAGTTTTTTCCTTATAATTTTCAGAGTTCTTAATATAAAATAATATTTTTTTTAGAAAATATGACAAACAACATTTCACACAGTACCCTGTAATCAGAATTAAAAAATAATAAAAATTGTATGAAAAATGAGTAGGTTTACTAAATAATTTTTTACTGCGCATGCGTCAAAGATATCAAAATTTCATTTGCATATTATGTTAGCTAAATGTATAGAGCAACATTTGTAAAAGTCTCAAAATTATAGCTTGAAAATTCTGAAAGTAATCGTCTATAGAAAAAGGACAAAATCCGTTGTTGCCAAAATGAAGCAAAAAAATGAGGGATTTTATCCAAAAGTAGTCGTAACATCCCGTATTGTGTATTCTATATTGACACTAATCAATGAATATATGGATACAACCCCTCTTGTTTTTGCTTCATTTTGAGAATAACGGATTTTCAACTTATTCAATTGACGATTATTTTCAGAATTTTCAAGTTATGATTTTGTGACTTTCACAAAAGTTGCTCTATACATTTAGCTAACATAATATGCAAATGAAATTTTGATATCGTTGACGCATGCGCAGTAAAAAATTATTTAGTAAACCAACTCATTTTGTATACAATTTTCATTATTTTTTAATTCTGATTACAGGGTACTGTGTGCAATGTTGTTTGTCATATTTTCTGAAAAAAATATTATTTTATATTAAGAACTCTGAAAATTATAAGGAAAAAACTTGGAAAAATTTGGGACAATTTTTATAAAAACCTTAATTACTCTGCGAGTATGCATGCTATTTGCATAAAAATGAAAACACAGTGTATTACAATAAGGCATTCAATCATAATCTAGAGTTTGAGCTCTTTTGCTACATTAGTTTTGACAGGGTTATTCAAAAGATATTCATTCTTTTTTAATTTGTTGACGGTCCCCTATGGAGTTTCGGTAAAAACTCTTCACGGAGATGTATGACGTATACTATTATATTTATACACTAAGAGTTTCGAGATGATTCCTCATGTATTTTTTTAGATATTTAGTAAAATGTCTAAAATCGCAAGTGTCCCATAATCAATGGCAATATAGTGTATGTTGCATATGACAGATGTCATTCAGCAAAACAAAACCAAATATTAACACCACAATTTTATATTTTAAAATGTAATATTCTTAAAATCAAGATTATTTAAAAAGCATAAAAATTACTATATGGAATATGGTTTGAAGATTTTTGACATTTTCAAAGCTGCAAAACACCACAATAGATTATCTTAGTAGAGGTTTTAATTCTTATCGCTATTTACTATTTTTAATCTAAATGGCATTATAATTTTTACACAAAAAAGTATAATTACAATATAATTGTAGAAAGTTCTATGTTTTTCATGGAAAAATGAGGCAATTTTATGATATTAGCAAGCTTTTAGACACATATACAAATTTAAAAATATCATGATAAGAAAAAGATTTTGAGGAGCTATCTCTGGATATAACTCAGGACACATTTAATTATTTCTCAAGGCTATGATTAATTTGCAAAAACACTTACATTAAAATTTAGATAAAATTTGTCACAATTCCTATTTTTTTAAAGGATAAAATAGCTATTATATTTTGTATTACCTTCATACTATACCGTATGCAAACAGTATGAAGTTCAAGAATACAGAAATTTATAAAATCTACTCACTTCATCTAATTCTCTTTTAGTTTTGTCTTCAATTTCTCTAATGTCTTTCATAGTCATACCGTGCCATTTATCTAACCAACAGAACACTTGCCGGTGAAAGTTGAGGAAAATTCTTCGCTCTGTCTACAATAATAGCAGATAAAAATGAAAAATTAAATGTAATTCCAATTTACAATAATTTAAAAATATATCAATTCTACAAAAGAAATACAAATACAGTGGAACCCCGATCTATCGTTCCCGCATCCATCGTTTTCCCGTATTGATCGTTTTCTTTCTACGGTCCTTGCGCAAATTATACTTAAATAATGTTAATGAAACCTGCAAGCAACGTTCTTAAAAAAGTTGTTTTCCCGCATCCATCGTTGTAAAATTGTTCTCTTCACCGAAATGAAATTGAAAGTCATGCGAATTCATATGACATATAAACTGAAATTACATATTTTATCCTAAAATTAACTCATTTGTGCTATTTATGTCGGTGATGGTGACAATAATGTAGATGAAGAATGGTTGTATATAGCAGAATATGCAATTTTCATTCATCAAGATGTTGCGTCATGTGATGTTTTAAACATAGGAGAAATGTGTGATAATGCAAAAATTAAAATAATGGGGAAGAAGCATTGGATAACGTTCATACCGATAAAGCTGAGCTACCAGTGCCAAGTCTGTCTGATGCAGCTATGGCATTTGAAATTGTATGAACTTTTATGTATGCATACAGAAAATGACCAGTAAAATGTTGCATATGTTGAAAATTTATTTTTTGATATAAGAAAAAGAACGCTGTTAAAAATGTGACCCATTTGCTGCAGAGTCACTCCACAGCTTTTATAGAATATCTCTTTTATGACCAATGAGAATGCTCAATAACACAGCAAAGTAACCATTTTCTATAAAAGCGGTGGAGTGACGCTGCAGGAAATGAGTCAATTTTTTAACAGTGATCGAAAAACTAAACATAGTTATTTATTTTTTTTAATAAATATCATTTTTTTTTTACTTCTACAGTTTAACAAGCAACAAATTAGTATTTACTAGTATACTGTATACATTGCATTCATTAACAATACATAAAAATTGTGCTTTTTTGTATTTTGAAGTTAATCCGCTTTTATTGTTTTCCCGCATTCATCGTTTTTTCCCCCGAACCCCTTGAAAAACGAAGGATCGAGGTTTTACTGTAATCATATGAATACATTTGGTTCTTTTATTAGCCTTTAAAGGAATTTGGTCTAGTATTGGATATTTACTTACCGTTTTCATCACATAAAACTGTGTTTTAGGATAGCAATCAATTTTTGTGTAGACCACACAATAAAAAACAGCTGTAACTTCCAGAAAAAGGATGTGATTAACACCAGTATTTTATTTATCCTCTTCCCAAAGACTCTTCAATACTCAATTGATAGATTTGTTGAAGGTCACAATTTTGTTTTATACTCACTCATATTTTATTTATTTATTTTTCAAAATATCACTGGCATATGCAATACACAACCTTTATTTTCAACTTTACAATCAAACATAAAATAACAAAACACATCTATGACAGCTGCCATAAATGTTCAACAAATTCCAAAGATTTATCTGAATGATTGAAAGTACTTTTGTAATTTTTAATTTATTTGTTTTCATACTTGTAATAAAGCAAATTAATTGTCCACAGCAGTTTTGATATAGTTTTTTTGTTAAATTAATTCTAGTTATTATTTCAAATTGATGAGATTATCTTTATGCTATAAACATTAAATTAATCAAGGAAATCATTCTTGAACAAGAACAGTTGATATTTAGCGCTTAAAGAACGTCCAGACAAAGAAAATGTACCTGTGTTACTAAGTTGCTGAAAACCCTCCTTTCTTAGAATAAAGAATACTGCCCAGTTAAACTGATGGCATTGAGCTCACAGGCTACAAATACTAAATTGTACATTAAAGCCTTATATTTTCAAGGGTTAATTCCGTTCGAAAAAAAATTAAGAAGGGGAAACAGCTCTCCCCTTTCCTCTTTTTTTATGCTTAATCATTGAACCTCCTTTACTATCAAAGACATGCTTTATCATATAAAAAATCTATATCCAAAATTCAGAGCAAATGAGATAATTCTTAATAAAAACCCATTTAGCATTTATATAATTTAAAAGGAGTTATCCCCCTCTTTTATACTTAACCATTAAACTTCCAAAACTATTCAGAGATTTGAACGAAATCTGAAAATTCTGCTTGAAAAACCCATTTATATAAATTAAGGGGGGGGGGCATTAGAACCCCTGATCCCCCTATTTATACTTATTCAATGAACACCCAATAACAGTCATGGAATCGCCTCATCAGAATGATCCTAATCTAAATTTTGAACGAAAACTTAATTCTGCATGAAAATCCTATTCATATCAACTAACGGGGGGCTGACGCCCCCTGTTCCCCCTCTTATACATATCGAATGAACTCCAAAAACTAATCAGGGAAGCGCCTTGACAGGATATACCTATATACAAAATTTCAAGTGGATCGGATATTTTTATCATGAGTTATCGCGTTATGCACGAACGTACATACAGAACGGATGGGCACATAAGCTCTCAGGATATGATAGCCTGTGAGCTAATAAAAGTTAATACAAAATAATTTTCAATATTGGGCTAAGCGTCCCATATCTAGTAGTTCTAGTTTTGGGAGAAATGTAAGACATGCTCTTTCTGTAAGGCAAGCTCTTTCTCTAACTTTTCAATATGTAAGATGTATCCATAGAGCTTAAATAACAACATAAATTAAGCTCTATTAATATTTAAACAGAGCTTTTAAGTACATCACCTTAGTACTAATATACTTCTAAAAAATCTGAAGAGATGGGGTTGAGAGTGAAGCAGATTTCTTAACCTCAGCTATCAACATTTTAATACGGAAGTTGTCCATAAAGAAATTTCACTTGTAAATTTCAAATTGTGTGATTGCTGTTTTAATAAATATGAATCAATATCATACTTTATTTAGTTAACTTGTAATAAAGAATGGCACGGGATATAAAGAATGAAGTGAAAATAGAAAAACTGCTACAACTGTTTTTTTTTTTTTTTTTTTTTTTTTTTACAAATAGAAAATGTTTTATTGTACAGTAGAACCCCGCTAATTCGGACCCCGATAATCCGGATCTCCGGATAATTCGGATCGGTTTGGTCATTTTTTTTTTTTCAAGTTTGAGAAGCGATTGGCTAATTTCCATAACATTAACTTGTTTCATCGTCGTATTCTAAATAAAAAACCTTTTTCTGCCATGTTTTCGGAATAATTAAGCAAAATAAACATTATTACTGTCTGCAAATATTCAATAAGTTTAACATAAAGGTGATTTTCTGTTAGTATGTTATATTTTATTTAATTTTTTTTCTAATTCTCCGGATAATCCAGATTTTCGATAATCCAGATTAGGTCCGGTCCCAATTAATCCGAATTTTCGGGGTTTTACTGTATTATGAATTTTGAGTTTTGTTTTATTTTCTGTTTTTTAGCTTAGAAACTACAGAAACACTTTTATATATGAAATTTATGTATTTATACTATATATTTATATTATATACGTTTACTTTTTGTGAAAAAAAATAATTATGTAAAGTTTCTCCCTTGAATTATGTACATGTTGCACACTTATTTACTGTGAAGCTAATAGTTTAGAATTAAATTTCTATTATAAGAACGTTATCTTTTGCATGATATTTAATATTCCTTGAATAATGCAGTGCATAATTAATAAAATTAGTTCACTAGATAATTAAAGTGTAAAATGACTTTACAGTGAGGCTATCTTAGTCAGGATTTTACAATACTTATAAACAGATTTGGTTAAAAATATATATATATATATATATATATATATATATAACAATTTAAACATTAGCATTAAGTTATTAAAAATCTTATTAATTAATAATTTTGAATGCTCTATAAAAAATAACTCATAAATGATACAAGAATAGCTTGAAAAAGTATAAATGCAAATGATTAATTAGTGATACAGATAATTGATACCTGTAGAAAACAATATTATGAGAAAAATAGATGAAAGACTACTAATATTAATTATAGAAAAGATTTTTAGCAGGATTAAAATATAGGTACTATACCTTTTGAATGAATGATTCAACACGATTTTGCAATCCAAACCATTTAAATTCTACAGTGACTAGCTTGTAGGCACACATAATAGGTGTACATGTTTTCTGAAAAAATAAAAGATGCATAAAGAATTCAAACAGTTCTGCAAGGAATTTAAAATTACATAGAGAATAAAATAATACTATGAAACATACTTGCCAATTCCCCGTTAATGGGCCTCTACCTGTTTTTACAGATTTAAATTTTGTTGGATCTTCATCTGGTTTATAATCCTTTAAAGAGATCGGAGAAAGATTAAATCATTATTAAAAAAAGTAACATCATTTATATTTTATTTGTTTAATAAATCAATACAGAAACAAACCTAGATGATAGTTATAATTTTTTTTCACAATTTTAGTTATTTGGTTAATCTAAGTAAGTACTTGGTAATTAAATTTGTTCAAAAAAAAAAAAGATATTTTACAGCATATTTTAAAATAATTAGCTTTGTAGTAGTAATAATAATAATAATAATAACAATAATAATAATAACAGCAATGAAATAGATAATCAAAGCAAAGATATGTAAATTAATAATTTTTACAGATTTGCAAAGAATGACAGATTTAAACTTATTTTTCCTCTGGAGATCTAAAAATGCTTGCTATACATATTATTATTTTAACATAAACTATTTGGTAAATAAATCACGCAAGTAATATTTTTTCCTACTGAGAAACTGGATAAATCACAGAAAAAGAAATGGACAATAAACTATGACTTGAATTTCAGGGTGGGATGGCGGGATTCGCATTTAAAATTTTGAAATCCCGTCTAAAAGAATAACATGGGTGGGAGGCTCCCGCCCAAAACATTTCAGCATTTTCCAAAAAAAAAAAAAAAAAAAAAAATCTACGTTTTTTGAAACTACAATCAACTTTCATAACTGTTTTGCAAATTTTATATTTTCATGCCACTGATTGACACATATTGCGAGTTTTGTTATTGTGAAACATCATTGAGATTCACAACATTTTCCGCAACCGATCGACAAATTTTACAATTTGTTTCCTGCAATCGATTGACAAGTTTTGTACTATTTTCCACAGCGAATAAAAGGCAATTCTGTTCTGAATTTTCCAAATAAATAAATAAATAAATAAATAAATAATAACGCATTCAATTCCACAAATTATGAAAAATCGATATCAGACCGGAAATTTGGACTTAATGATATCACGAATTTCGAAAAATGGTCACTGAAAATATCAATTTCGTCTATCGTTTGCAGAGAATAGCCAATTCATCAAACAATCGCAAAAAAAAAAAAAAAATAAACGTCAATTTTGTCGAAGGAGCATGGAAAAATGCAAATTCGGCCGAAGGATCACGAAAAAACACAAATTTCTGTAAAAGATCGCGGGGAAAACACCAAATTCATCAAAGAATCACTTCAAGGGTGATTCTGCATGGAAAAAAAATCTGAAATTCATAGCAAATCTTCTGATAGGTTTGAGCAGTGTGTGTAGAGGAAATCCAGTTTAGATATGTGATTTTTCGTGGCCCTTTGACAAAATTTGTGAATTTTTCGAGATATTTTGAAGAAATTTGTGGATTTTTCGAGATCTTTTCACGAAATTTGCAATTTTTTCATGATATTTTGACGAAATTCCTAATTTTTTTGCAATCTTTTGATGAAATTAGAGGTTTTTGTGATTGTTTGTGTTTTTTCAAGATTTTTTAAAGATTTTTGTGTTTTTTCTGTAATCCGTGAACAAAATTCACAGTTTTTCGCTATCCTTTGATGAAATTTGCATTTATTCACTATTCTTTGTCAAAATTTGTATTTTTTTTACCATGATCTTCTGACGAAATTTGTGTTTTTAATACAATATTCTGACAAAATGCACATTTTTTTTCATGATCTGACGAAATTTGCATTTTTCCAGTAATTGTCCGACGAAACTCGCGATTTTTCTGCGAGCAATTTACAAAATTAATTTTTTTCAGCGACCAATTGTGAAAATTTGCACTATATTTTTTTTTCAAATTTTCAGATTGATGACAGATTTTAATTTTCAGAACTGAATACCTTAAATTTTGAAAAATTTAATAGAATCACCTTTGGGTCACTTAACAAATGCAAATTTCGTTTCCATTTTAATAGAGTATCGCAAAATAAAGGGTCGTTGGTCATAGAATAAATGCAAATTTAATCAGTGCCACAAAAAAATGTTAATTTTGTCAAAGGTTCATGGAATAAATGCAAATTTAGTCAAAGGGCAGCGCAAATTTTGTTAAAGAATCACAAAAAAGACATGAATTTCGCCAGAGTCGAGGAAAATGCAGCAGCCTCCTTAAAAAACAACACAAACACAAATATATATTTTTTTATTATATGAATAGTTTTTAATCAGAAATAATATTAAATTAACTTTTGTAAAATTGGGTTTAACCGAACCCCAATTTGCAGGAATCTATGCTCAATCTAAAATCGAGACGAACCAAAAACAGAGTTTACTAGACCTGTAACAAAAATAATTACCACCAGGAGAGAATTTACCCCCTGTAAAGACTACACTGCATAAAAGCTTGACCTTAAAAAAAAATGTATAATTAATCTGAGTTGTTGATAAAAATTGATTTAGTGGTATTTTGACATGTCTGTATTCTTGTAAGTCTTTAAATAACACAGAAAAAAATAGTGCATTTTAAAGATTTTTTTTCTCCCTCCCAAACAGCTAAACTCCCCTCCATTTATAAATGTTGGGAGGGAGACTCCCCTCCTCTGAAAAATCGAATTTCAAGAAATGGGATATGTAATTAATAGTATGGTTTATTTTGTTGAGTTTGTTCAAAATAATAGACTAGGTGTCATAATCAAATAGTAGTCATAGTAAATTATCTTGACTAGGATGCCATCCAGATAGCTTAATTGGAAGAGAATTAGCAATTAAAGCCAAAAAAATTCTCGGTTCACATACCAGCCCATACACAATTTTCCTCTTTTGGAAAAATTACTATTCATATGTTTACTATCTTCTAAGTTTTAAAACTTTTATAAGTAATTTCTAATTTACAGTAAGATTATTATTGTTACATATATATACAAGAAATTAAAAATTTCGGTATCTATCCAGTTTGATAATGTGATCTAAACAATTACATTGCAGATTATTTTATGTAATATTACTTTTCATTCATATAAATGTAAGAATTTCTACAAAACTAGTATATGTTTTGTCTTTTCAAGTTTTCACTCAATGAAATATATTAATTAAAAAAATTACAATGGGTGATTATGAAAACATTTGTAAATAAATGTTAAAAAGAATAGACTGATCTCCATAATCAAACAGTAGGATTTTGTCTTATGAGTTATTATTTATTTTAATTTTATATAAATATAGTTAGTTTAAAAGAATTGTATGCTAAAATTTTTGACAAATGATACAAATGAGAAAACATTCGTTATCAGTTTGTGCAAAAACTGGTAATTAAGATGTTGAGATTGCAATAATGATAAATACATCTATCTTACACATTTCAAGATTGATTGCAACATTTAGAAAAACATTCTGTTATGAATAAATTTAAAAATACTTATACATTAATAAAGTGAGCAAACTTTTGTATTATTACATCTCAGCATTTGAGCAGCAAAACAGAAAAGGAATTAAAGATTTATGACTTATAGCAGCCTTTTTTTATTCATATTTTTCCAGTATTTAAGCACATAGCTTAATTTTGCAGTTGATGGGATTTTAATTTTTTTTTTTTTTTTTTTATTATTAAAAAACTGATGATACATATTTTATTGCAAGTTTAGACATAATTAAAATCTTACAGTTATCAAAAATACATACAAATTGCATGTTAATATATTGTTTTTTACCATATTATGTATATTATATACTAACAGGGTTCATACTCTCTTTCCATGATAAAATTCAAGCACTTTACCCAAATTTCAAGCACCTTTCCAGAAATTTGTGAAATCTAAATCTTACCATTACAAGATTGTACATTGCTTGTTTATATAATAAGTAGTTTGTATAATGAATAAAAATATCAAGAGAGAGAAAAAAAAAAACACATTTTTTAGGCAAATGAAATGCCATACATATTAACATATAAGTCTTAAATGTTATGAGAAAGCCTCCAAAAAATACAGAAAATATTTTTGCGTCCTATTTTGAAAGTTATTTGTGCTAACACTATAAAAATTAGACACTTGATAGTTTTCCATTGTTCTAATATTAATAAATAAACAATTTTAAATTTAAAAAAACTAAAAAAAATTTTTTCATAACTTTATTTTTTCATAACTAAATAATTATTTCAAACCTAGTTTAATTTGAAAACATTCACTAAATAATTTTTTAAAACAAAATAAATTTGCATATTTCAACATAAATATTTTAGTTTATTGCATTTTACATACAAGGCTAAGATTTTTAATTGCATTTTCTATGTTTTATTTAAAAATTTAACTTCTGCCATTTTTTCTTTTACACTTTTTCTTATGTTTTTTTTTTTTTTTTTCTCTCTCTCTTTCTATAGACTGCTTTCAGAGATAACTCATCAGCTGAACTTAGAAGTTCTTTAAACATCAACTTGAAATTGCTGACCATAGCTAAAAATATAAACACAAAATTTGGTTCAATTCTATGCATAAATTCAAACACTTTTGCAATGGTACTACAATGAAAATGGCACAAAAAAGCACTATTACAGCATCCCCTTCTGGCAGAATATTTCTAAAATGAAGGAGGACCGGCTTGTCATAGCCGAAAACATACAGAAAAAATTTGATTCAATTCTAAACACAATTTTACACACTTTTCAATGGTACAATGGTGACACACGGATACACAGATATTTTGTAAAAACAACTTTTTTTTTTTTTTCCAGGATCTTTAACCTTTAAAATGTGTAAGTCTGTCGAAAATCAGAAGTTGAAAAAAATTTCAATAACAATACTTTCTTCTATTGAAGATAGAGGAAAGTAAAAAAAATCTTAGGACAAATACTGTTGCTGATTATTTAACTTTTTTTTTCCTTTGGCAATTGCAACTCTATTTTAATTTCAACATCTGAATAAGAAAAATTAAGCACCTATAAAAAATATAATGAAAATTAAGCATCTTCATTAAAACTTAAGCAAATTCAAGCACTTTCAAGGACCTTTTTTCTTCCAAAAAAATTCAAGGACTTTAGAGCACTTTTAAGTGCCGTATGAACCCTGTACTAATGTTTTTTGTATTTTAAACATAAGATAGCAAAACATAACATAAAATATGGTCAGTTAAAGTATGAAAAAATTTTCACCTCTGATAAATTCTTTTTTGTTTCTCTAGGGTTTGATTATTTTAAAATTACTTATGAAAAATAAACTTTAGAATTTATTTAATAGTCAGAAATAAAGAAATTAGGTATATAAATTTTATAATCCAGGTAGGGACAACAGCTCTAAATAAATATACCAATTAGGTACCATTGCTCCCTCTCGCCTTTCACCAAATAACTGCATTGTCAATGTAAGTAATAATAAAGTAATATAAAAAGAGAACACTTTCATACTCTGAAATAAATAAAATACTTCATTTTATTTAATTTTTATTATCACATAATAAAATAAGATACTCACTCTATGTTCTATGGGGTCATTGGCAATGTCAATAAAAACTACTTCCCGTTGTTTTAACTTATCAGGAGGCAAGTCATGGGCCTGAAAAGCAAAAATGAAATTTTTATGATTACAGTTGCTTTTTTTCTAGTAATTATTCACACCTGTTACTTTATTTACTAATATTATTTCATTGATTTACTAATAAAATACAATAGAAGACCCAAAATCCACAAGAGTCTAAAATCATCTTAGTCTCTCCAATGTAAACAAAAGAAATCTGCCAGCCATGATTTTGCAAAACTGCAATATAAAACAAGCTTTTTTCATGAAATCATCGATGATATCATGCACAAAAGAGTAGTTTAATGTTTGGATGTTTAATTAGCAGACTTGTTGAGTCTATAATTTAATCTATGAAATATCTCTAAGTTTTGTTTAACATGTTGCTGAAGCTGAAAATTTTACAATGTTTTAAGTAATTTTTAAGAAAGTATAATCTTGTAATAAATAAAATTTAAATAAATTTATAATAATTACCTACAGCACTATATATATAAATATATACACATAGTTTTATATCCTATTTCAGACCACCAGCTATCGATGAATGACATATTCTAAACAGTTTGAAAACATGAGTTTAGTTTTCAATGTGAGGTATAGAACTGCTTGTTACCGTAGCATCTGAGATATAGATGAGAATCACATAAATGTTGATTCCCTTCTTTTCATACTGATATACACAGAACAAAATGCAGAATAAAAGGTGGAGCAATCATGGGATTTTAGCTCTGATTGGCTTAAGAAACTTGAAAAAAAGCATGACATTACATAAAAACTTATTGGTGATAAACTTTCAGCAAATAGAAAAGCTCTGAAGATTTTATTGGCAAATTTTCCTCACCGGTGGCTGCAAAAACTTAACTGCAGAACAAATATTCAATATGGATGAAACTGGATTTTTCTGGAATTGTTTTGACATGAAAAATGTTTATAACTTGCGAAGAAAATGCTTGATCAGGAGTAAAGAAAGCTAAAGAAAAAGTGTTGATGTATAACAGTGATAGTGATGTGTAACAGTGTTGATGTATAATAACACAGCTGGGAAATGTAAATATTTTTGGTTGCTAAAAGCAAACAAACAGGGCTTAGATTTTGAAAGGAATAAAAACCTTACCCATTTTATATAAAAGTAGTGGGCATGGATTACAAAAAAATTGATAACAGATTCGTTCGTGAACCATTTTGTAAAACAGAACCAAAATTAATGTATAAAGTTTACCCACAGATTGTAAAATTTTACTGCTTTTCAATAATTGCATTGCCTATCCTGATATATCAGCTTTGCCCTCCAACAATGTGGATGCACATTTCCTACTTCCTAATACAACCTCCTTAATTCAACAAATTGACCAAGATATTTTTCAAAGTCTTAAATGGCACTACAAAACCAAATTTTCAAAGAAGATTCTTAATTCTAATCCTTTTCTTGAACTTGAGATATGTAAAAAAATGTTTATTATCAGGGATTGGATTTATTTATTAGCAAAATTTGGAAATTCAATTTCCAAATCCATGCTGGAACATGTGGCTTAACCTTAATTTATGGCCATCATCTCTGTTTATAGAAAGAGATGATCATACCGAATTTTCTGAAGACAACGCAATTTAGGATACAACAAAAAGCTGTTACTTTATAATTTTATTTGAAGAAACAGATATTGCGGATCATAAAAACTCTGTGTCACTGATACCTATTAAATGATAGGCAGTGACTGTTTTACAGTCATAAGATGCGGATTCTCATGGCAATGATTTTGATGTACAAGATAGTGACAATATATATATATATTTTAGCAAGGATTCTCTCTAGAAAAAAAATATTGAAAGTTTTAAGAAAAGCAGTGTACATATTAAAAAAAAAAAACATATCCCAAAGTATTAAGGACTGTACAAACACTGTAGAACAAATGTTGGCAAAAAAAGAAGAAAAAAATGTATGTTTTTTAATTTCTTAGGTTCTTTGTAAAAGTGTTTGCACATAGCACAATTAATATGTTGCTTTACAACTTTAGTGGAAGGGGGGGAGGGGGGTACAGTAATTTTCTTTTTTTACACGAAATCCACAAAATTTTAAAATTTGCACAAGGTTTGGTCCTATCCCAAGTTGTAAAGATTTCGTGTCTTCTACAATATATCCTATAACATTTAGTCAATACAATATAAAAGAGTTATTTTATATTTTTTACAGACACATGATTATGTAGTCAAATTTTCACCTACCTAATATTTTTATACATAATATAATTACTCCACTATTTATTATCCATTATTATTATCCATTTTTATACATAATATATTTTACTCCAGTATGAACCATTCTGGTCTGCAAATCGACTGTAGCTAAACGCCATATTAGGCTTAGTGGAAAACATATGCTAGCATATGGCAGCTAAATGATAGTTTCTTCTACTTGAAATAATGTTTGTTCAGCATATTATTCTAGAAAACATGTATATCATATCCAATTATAATATATTAAGTTCCAAATTAAAACTAAGCAATAATAAACAATATAAACAAATAAACGCTTTTCTGTTATCATTGAAAACCAAAAATTCTAAATCTAAAAACCAATGAACATTTTGCTATTGAAATTAAAGTTTAAATAAAAAATTTTAGAATGTAATAATGTGATTAGAGATCATTTTTAAAAAATGGTTCTGTTATATAATTTTAAAATATCATTCAATAAGTATAAATAGATGGAATATTTTTATTATGATTCCTTTGATAGAATTTAAATTTAGTTTTATTAATTTATCCTTTTAATTTTTTTAATTGTGTTTTCTATTATAAATAAAATATTTTTTTTCAAGGTATAGTGGATATATGAGATGTTATCATGACTGCATTAGTAAGATCAATGCAAATATCTTTTCACATTTTCTTATTAAATTACAATATTGTTTTTGCTTTTCAAAGTTATATTGAAAAATTACTATGCTAAAAATCTAAATTTTCTCTGCTTTCATGTACAGGATTGTATATTCCTTACATTTTAATGACATTTGATAAGAAATATAAATTTTGTTTACAATGCAAGCACATTTCAAGTGGATAAAACATATAACCTAAGCTTTTTAAAAGTGGTGTAATTCAATTATAATTTTACAAAAGAAATAATAACAATTTTGGTTTTCTTTAATATAGAATGAAATTTCAAAGTCACATATCTGAAGTTTTTAAAAATTGATTTTGATTTAAATCAATGCATCCTGCTTTAGCATATTAACCCTCCAAGCGGTCTTGCAAATGGGTAAATTTGTAATGTTGTTTTCTCTGCATTTTGTCTTAATTGCTAATAAAATATAATTCTTTCAATATTACATAAAAAAAATCTTATTTAGGAATATAAATGTAATCTTTGAGAGTCTTAATCATTCTTCAATGCTTTGAAAATTCATTAAATTTATAGAATTATAATATCTTAAACATTGCTTATATTGCAGTGAAACCAGGAGCTTAGTGTACGGAATTTTACGGGCCAAACGCTTAGAGGGTTAAAAAACTACAATTTTACCAAAAAGTTTTTTGTTTCTTTTAAATGCTGATAGATGGTGCCAAATCCATATCTGAAAACAAACCAAAGCTTCATTAATTGATGAACTAGGAATCTACCTTATATCCTTCTTATGACTAAAACAGTTGCTAAGTCATTGCTTTTCATAAAAATAGTGCATCTTAAAATTTAACAAATTTCAATATTTAATTTTAATTTTATTTAATGTTTTGTGAAATCTTCAGAAATTGTGCTTTAGTTTGTTAATTATTAAAATTATTGTGATAAATTCTGCAGTTTGTTTTGCTCAATTGATTTATTTCAAAAACAGAATATCAAGTAAAAAAAATATTCATCACCATTTGTATTATAGACCCAACACGAGAAGAAACCTGTCAATCATTCCTGATGTAGCTTAAGACAAATCCATTCTTTCAAACCGGAGCATCGATTTTTCGTCTCTATGCTGCCCGTAGGAGAGAGATGCATTGGTTGCCATATTTCCCAGGTATACGACAGTTTGTCGCTGTTTATTTTAGTGACTTAAAGAGGAATTTTTAACCTGGGAGAACGCACACAGAGTTATCTGCACGGGCCGGGCCTCAGCCAAATTTTCATTAACAGCATTTGGGCCAGGTCGTGCCAGGCCCTTATTTAGCTAACTTATTTTTTCTTGTACAAAGCTGCTACTGATTTCCTTTTTCTTAGTCTTCATGAATCAAAATATTCAGCCTTGTTTAAATCATCCCGTATGAAAATAATTTTCTCAACGAAATTTTTGTCCAAAAATTTTTGTAAAAAAGGCAAACATTTTGTAAAAAACAAATGAACATTTTGCTATTGAAATTAAAGTTTAAATAAAAAAATTTTAGAATGTAATAATGTGATTAGAGATCATTTTAAAAAATGGTTCTGTTATATAATTTTAAAATATCATTCAATAAGTATAAATAGATGGAATATTTTTATTATGATTCCTTTGATAGAATTTAAATTTAGTTTCATTAATTTATCCTCTTAATTTTTTTTAATTGTGTTTTCTATTATAAATAAAATAAGATTTTTTTTTCAAGGTATAGTGGATATATGAGATGTTATCATGACTGCATTAGTAAGATCAATGCAAATATCTTTTCACATTTTCTTATTAAATTACAATATTGTTTTTGCCTTTCAAAGTTATATTGAAAAGTTACTATGCTAAAAATCAAAATTTTCTCTGCTTTCATGTACATGATTGTATATTCCTTACATTTTAATGACATTTGATAAGAAATATAAATTTTGTTTACAATGCAAGCACATTTCAAGTGGATAAAACATATAAGCTAAGCTTTTTAAAAGTAGTGTAATTCAATTGTTCTACAATTACATTAAACATTAAAACTTATTCTTAGCTTTTATATAAATTACGTTACTTTTGAATTATTATGATAATAAAGATAAATATTTTGCTTTCAGTATATTTTATTAAAAATTTGTTAAAAAATACTATTCTTTAAAAAGATAATTAAAGAAATAATTATGTAGAATAATACAAAATTAAATTTTATTTGTTGCTTTTTTGAACTTACCAAGTATAAACTAGTAAAAAGGTAATATATTTTATAAAAGATTGATAATTATTGAAAAAAAAAAAAAAGGAAAAAATACAAAAATGTTACTTTAAAAATGGATGTAAGATAATCTAAATATAGAATCTGCAAAGTGAAGTAAAATATACATAGAATTTAATTAATTTTAAGGGATTCCTTAAAAAATAATTTCTCAGCTCATCAACATGAAATTCGCGATAAATGAATTATATCTCAAGTTGTAATAGCAATTCAATAATGAAATACTTATGCAATACTAATTTACTTTACTTATGGCTATTCTCAACTGCTCTGTGCTGCTCAACAAGTGCAAAACGTTTTGACATACTTACAAATTCATTTTTCAACGGAAAGATAACAAATTGGAAAGTGAGACTATGGAAGTGATTTGGAATCTGTGTTTTTCATTTTGTGACCAATAAATAATCTATTGAGTTGTAAATGATTTTTATCACGTTAACAACACGTTTTTCTTCTCTATTTGAGTGATTATTCTTCTTTCGCGGATAAATTCGGTTAAAAACTCTCACTTTGACATTATTTTCTGAAAAATCTATTGCGTTTGAAAAAAAAAGGGGGGAAATGAGTGGAATTAGATAATTTCTGAACAACACCTGCTAGTTTCATAAAAACAAACTTCTGAACAAAAATAAGTTAGAACTTATGTCATAAAGTTGATCTTTTACATTTAAGAACAGCATTAAACACACCTTTCATTTTAATAATAATTGAATTTTATACTTTTGTAAAGGATAATGTCATATTTTCAACTTTTACCTTATATTACCTTAAAATTTAATATTTTTAATAACTTTATTCAAAACTCCAGTTTTGATCCTTTCTTAATCTATTTTTTGCTCTATGGGCAGAAAAAAAAATCTACGCAAGAAAAATAGTGAAAAATAGATGTGTCTGTACCCTGCAATCCAGAAGGACTTTTTTAAATTGAAAAAAATATATATATATAAAATAAGTTAAATTAGAAATACAAGCCACAACGGCAGGCAGGGAGTGAAATTATATGTGACTTGCTGTTTCAGAAAAGCAGTATTAAAAAAAATCTGTTGTGTTATATCCAAAACTTCTGTTCAAATCTCCAGTTTTGGTATTTTCTTAATTTATTTTTTGCTCTATGAGCAGAAAAAAAATATATACTGAGGGGAAATATTAAAAAATAGGTGAATGTTTAGTCCACAGCCCAAACGGCATTTTTAAAAATGATGTATATAAATACTAAATTAAAAAGTACACTTGACAAAGGCAAGGGGGGGGGGGTAGCGATATAAAATTATAAGTGACTGCTGCTGCAGAACATTAGTTTATTTGTTTGTGTTTCTTTTTATGAGGTATTGCAACCGAAAATGTAGTTTAAATTGCCAACTTTTATGTTTTCTTTAGTTTATTTTTAATTCTGTGAGCAGAAAGAAATTTCTGGGGAGGGGAAATGCATCTGAGAAAGGGAAGGGGCCAGCCCCTAATGTGAAATTCTTAATTATCTTTTGACTTAATACTCATACATCCCTCACATAAAGAAAAATAGATTTTCATCTACCCAACAATAGACTACATAAAATATTCAGATAATGATAGTGAAATAACAATTTTCCTTCACATTTTACCTAGGCTTAGGACTGGCAGCTATACAAAAGCTGGCACGTTTAAAAATTGTTGCAGCCTTCAAAACACATCTAACTGAGAAAGAGAAAACAGGTTTCAGTCAAGGAATGTGCAAGTTATTGGCATTATTTCATTATTATTGTGAAACTTATTTCATTGTGGCGAATGAAAACACTGTTTTTTTTTTTTTCCCCTTCCAGTATTACCTTTCACACCTTCTGTAAAATAGACTCGTCTAAAAGAGGGAGTTTCCCAAGTCTCATCTCGTGATGGGATTATGTAGACATCTATTGCTATATTTAAAATATATTTTTTTTACAATACAAACTCTTCAATAATAAAATCTTCATTCTATTTGTTTGAATGAAGTCTTACAAAAAAGAAATGCAGGTCAAAATTCTATCTTTTTTATGAAGGTTATATACTAGTACATAAATAAACCCTGGGGCCTTAAAAGGTTAAGCAACTTTACGAATGACACATACAAATACTTTCCTGTATCATATTTAGCACCTTAAAGAATCAATTTTTCAGGTTCTGTACTTATAAAGTGAAAATGGAACCATTATAAGATCACTCCTGTGTCTGTCTGTCTGCCACAGTCATTTTACTCATAGACTATGAAATATAGAAAGCTCAAATTGTGGGAAGTAATAAAGATTATTGATCCACATATTTACAGATTATTAAACATTTAAAAATATATTTAGGAGAGGGTAGAGGGCTAGTTAAGTTAATTGAAGGAAAAAAATATTTTCTTTGTATACAGTATGGGGTATCTTGTGAAAGCTTTCAATATCCTGAGCTCAAATATATAGTGCAAAAAATATGTTTCCCTCTCCCCATGTAATTCCGAATCTACTGAAACTAAAATTATGAAAATATTAGAGGTTATAGGTATTACTTTAAACCATGCAAACTGTAGAGATTATTTTAGATCTCATAGTTTTTGAGAAAAGCACATTTTTCTGTTACACATAAATTTCGATTTGTGGACATTGAGCAAAAGTATTGATGTGCGTTGGAGGTACCTTTTGTAGCAGAAGTATAAAAGCATTGTTGATAATGATTTTTGAAAAAATTGTCGGTAATTAGCCAAGGCATTAACCTTTAAAGACAGGGATGGTTTGGACATAAATAATAATGATGACGTATTCTGCATACCATCAGCTTTTAAAGCCTAGATTAGGGATGAACAACCTGTGGCCCGTGAAGGGTTAAGGTGTGGCCCACGAGCTTCATCAATTTACAACTGGAAATAATTGCAACTTTGTGCATAGCTCGTTGAAAAAATCGTAAATTTCGTCAATTTACCGCAGAAATAAATAAAATTTCATCACTTAAGAATCTCAAATTTCGTTGATCAGGGCGGAAAAAGGTGAATTTTGTCAATGAGGCTAGGAAAAATTGCTAGTTTTGCTCATCAGACATGGAAAAATCGTGAATTTTGTCCATGAGGCTCGAAAAAAAGAGAAAATTTTTCCCAATATGGCGCTCAAAAATCGCAAGTCTTTCTGATCAGGCATGGAAAAATTGCAAATTTTATTGATCGGGTACGAAAAACACACATTACTTTGATCGGGCAAGAAAAAATCGTCACTGTTGTTGATGATGCTCGAAAAAAATTTCAAATTAAATTCACCGGTTGCAAAAAGAAATAGCATGTTTTTTCAATTTATCTCGTGCAAAAAACGTGAATTTTGTGATTGGGCACGAAAAAAATGGAAATTTTGTTGATAAGGCACAGAAGAATTGCAGATTTAGCAATGACATGCGGAAAATCTGACAATTTCGCTGATCGGCTGAGAAACAATCATGAATTTCGTCAATTTATCAAGAGAAAAAAATCGCGAGTTTCATCTTACCGCGTAAAAAAATGCAGATTTGGTAAAATTTAGTAAAAAAAGCGAGTTACGTTGATTGAACATGGTAAAATCCGTATTTCGTCAATTAAGGATGGAAAAAGCGCAAATTTCTTTAATTGGATACTGAAAAATCGCGAGTTTTATTTATCGGATTCCTAAAAATCGCAAATTTCATTCCATGGAGACGGAATAATGCCAATTTCCTCCATCACACACGGAAAAATTAGCTAATTATGTCAATCAGGCTTTAACAAAATTACAGATTTGTCCATTTGGTTTCATAAAAATTCAAATTTCGTCGATAATGTGAAGAAAAATCGAGAATTTGATCGATCCGTTTTGTAAAAATCACGAATTTCATCAATCAGCTTCGTAAAAATCATAAATTTTAATGATCAAGTTTGGAAACATCATGAAATTTGTCGATCAATTTCTTAAAAATCACAAATTTTGTCGATCAGGCACCGGAAAATCGCAAGTTTCGCTGATCACCTTTGTAAAAAATCGTGGATTTTGTCGGTAGGCTTTATAAATATCGCGAAATTTATTGGTCGGCTTCTTAAAAATCTTAAATTTTGTCGATCAGCTTCGTAAAACACGAATGTTACCGATCGGCTTAAAAAATCGTGAATTTTATTGTTCGATCACAGAAAGCTCGTAAATTTTCTTGATCGGTTTCATAAAAATCGCGAATTTCATCGATCAGGCACAGAAAATCGCGAATCTCGTTGATCAGGCGCAGAAAAATTGCAAATTTTTTTTATTTTCTCAAGAAAAATTGCAATTTTCGTCGAATATGTTCGTAAAAATCGCAAATTTGGTCGATCGGGTGACAAAAAATTTAAAACATAGTTTATCAGGGGAAAAAATCAAGAATTTTGTCGATCGGGTGAGGAAAAATCGCAGATTTTGTCGATCGTTTTTCTAAAAAAGATTAATTTTGTCGATCTGCTTCGTAAAAATCATGAATTTTCCTGATCAATTTCGTATGCGAATTTTGTCAACTGGTTTCGTAAAATTGCAAATCTGGTAAATCAGGCGTGGGAAAATTATAAATTTCATTGATCCCATAAAGTTCACATTTTTTTGGTACCAGCCATTTATGCTTGTTTTTTAGCACTTTTAGTAAAACAAAACTTACTTTCCCGAAAAAAGTCAAAGAATATTTTTACATCTTGAAAATAATCCTTGCTATGTTTGTTATATATAAAAATGTAAAAGCTACGAATATATCCTTACCAATTGAATTGGATATTTTGACCTGATAAGTGAATTTAAAGCAGTGGCCCCCTCTCCCCTCACATACACACTTCTTTATGAAACTATAATTTTATCCATGTTATTGATGTGGCCCTCGACCACCCAGATATGTTTGTAAGTGGCCCTTCTCTTGAAAAGGTTGTGCACCCCTAGCCTAGATAATAACTTTTATTAATATATTTGTGCAGTGCAATACTTAGTAGCAGTATAAAAGCAGTAAACTTCATACTGTTGCAAACACACTAATTTAATTAGAATTAATCACATAAATTAAGATTTGTACTCATAAGAAATAAAAAAATATATAAAAAATTATACATTTTAGTACCAGGATTTTTTTTTTAAAGTATTATTTGCCTTATTTAATGCAAAACGTTCCTTACTTTGGATATAGCGGCCACTACATTATGAAATTTCTGATACTAAAATGTCTATTTTTTTTTTTTTTTTAATTCTTTATGCATGCAAAATCCTTCATAAATACTATGGCTTTCACGACTAATTTGCATTGAGTGGGTCTCTCATTACGACTTTTGTGCATTTAAAAGTTAATTTAAAAACTATCTGGAAAACCGTAACACAGACCAAAGCAGCTTTGCAAATTTGCGAGCTCCTTTCTACACAAACTCCTTTAGCGCAACAAGGGTGATTGTGACTCAGAATAAAAGAACCCTGAAAATTAATTGATACAAAGTAAAATACCCTGAAAGTTATCAATGCAAAATATTCCAATTAAAAAGCAGCCAATTGCAAAATATTCCAATTCACTCAAGATTTAAAACAGCAAAAGAATTTTTTTTTTTTTTTTTTTTTTTTTTTTTTTTGAGCAGAAAAGTTTTTGAGGAAAGCAAAGAATGAAAAAAAGAAAGAAAAATGTAGCAACAAAATCAATTTTTAAAGCAGCAAAAACAATTTTGGGGATAGAAAATTCTCCAGCAATAACTTTTTTTTTTCCTCACAATCTTTTGATGAATTTTTTTTTTTTTTTTTTTTTTCTATTATTTGATGAATTGTGCCCTTTTTTTTTTTTGCAATCTTTTCATGAAATTTGCTGTTTTTTATGCTTATTTGATGAAATTGTTTTTTTGTGACTTTTTGACAAAATCGATTTTTTTTTTTTTTTTTTTTTTTCAATTCTTTGACGAAATTTATCTTTTTATCATGATTTTCTAACGAAATTTGCTATTTTTAAAAAAGAAATTTGCATTTTTTCCTGCAATTCTAATTTTTTTAAAAAAATTTTTTTTTTTTTTTTTGCTCAATTTTTTTTTTTTTTTTTTTTTTTTTTTTTGACAAAATTTGTATTTTGTTCTGCAATTTTTTTTAAAGTTTGCAATATTTTTTAATGTTTAAATTTTGCACTGAACCCAGAAGGATCGATCAAAAAACCTGGAAATCCAGGGTACACCTGGAACACAATCACTCCTGGCACAATGCGAAGTTTAAACATTGAAGAAGGGTTTCATGTTAGATACACTGGAAAAAGAAAAGGTTATAACAATGCCAAATTTAGTTTTATGAAATGCTAAATGAAGCTTAAATATGCATTACTTTTTATTCCCAGTACTGAGTTAAGTTTCTTACAAATAGATAAGACAGAAAAAAAAGAATTATACAAAATAGAACAGGGTTGGCATTTTTGCCGGCAAAAAGATATTTTTGCCAGGACAGTGGTAAAAACTGGAAAAAACCAGGGGAAAAATGGAAAAAAACGGCAAAAATGGAAAAAACCTATTTATCTTTAATGTGTAGTAAAATCTGCACGCTAATAAGGATAGTAATGGTATAAACAATTAAATTTAACAGTCAGGGTTCATACAGAGTTTGCTAAATGAAAAATAAGGACTCTGTAAGGACTTTGTAAGGGCTTCGTTAAAAGAAAAATAAGGACTTTCTAAAGTTAAAAAAGAACAGTATATATAATTACTTACATTAAATTTTAATCGTAATAGATTGAAATTTTACTTAAAACATAATTAAGTAACTATATAACAAAATATATAACATCAGTTGGCTAGCAACTGTTTTTTACATGGATGGGAACTGCAAAAAAGCAAAAAGACTGAAAATACGCGTGAACAAAAAATTGCACCATATTGTATTCACACGCGCGAATGAAAAATTGCACCACAAGTAAGGGGGTACTTTTTGTTTAATGAATAGGTGTTATCAGAAGTTACATTCACTATTCTCAGTGGAAAGATTTGGAACAATCAAAAAAAGATTGTGAAGCACGAAAATCTGTTTTTGGAGCAGCAAAAAGAATAATTTGGAAACAGGAAAGTTAGTTTTTGGGACAGAAAAATTCTATCCACCAGGCATTAACTTTCTTTTTTTGCCCCTTTGACGAAAAGTGCGTTTTAAAGCGATTTTTCGACAAAATTTGCCGGTTTTTCGCGATCTTTTGGCGAAAGTTGCCGGTTTTTCGCGATCTTTTGTCAAAAGTTACCGTTTTATCACGATTTTTTGATGAAAATTGTAGTTTTTCGTGAATCTTTTGACAAAACTTGCCGTTTTATCGCCATTTTTGGAAGAAATTTGGCGTTTTTTCGCGATTTTTTGAGGAAATCTGCCTTTTTTTCGGGATTTTCGGAACAAAATTAGAAACTTTTTAGCGAATCTTTTGACGAAATTTGCGGGAAATTATTCGTTATTTCACGATTTTTTTAGTGAAATTTCCTTTTTTGCGATTCGTTGACGAAATGTACCGTTTTTTCGCGATCTTTTGACGAAATGTTATGTTTTTCCGCAATTTTTTAAAGAAAATTACCTTTTTTTGGATAAAATTTACCTTTTTCGCGAATGTTTCGACAAAATTTTCCGTTTTATTACCAATTTTGGACAAAACTTGTCATTTTTTCGAAGAAATCAGACTTTTTTTTGGGATTTTGTAACAAAATTAGCCATTTTTTCGCGAATTTTTTGACGAAATTATTCGTTATTTCGCAATTTTTTAACGAAATTTGCCTTTTTTGCGATTCTTTGATGAAATTTGCGAGTCCCGCGGGACGCGTAAGCTCAAATTTTTAGCGTCCCATCGCCGATTTTTTGTGTATTTTACGCGCTATAGCGCGTCCGCGGCATCCCTGTTACATATTCCTGAAATCCGCGGAAAAAAGCGGAATTTTTGGGGTGAAAAATCTAAAACTTATCAAAATAACAAAAAAAAAAACGGAAATCCGCGGAATTTCTTAAAATAACAAAAAGCGGAAATCCGCTAAAAAGCGGAAAATTCCCATCCCTGTTTTAGCATCTATTTCTTTGGTCAGGGAGGAAATTTCTTCCTTTTTTCTTTTGCAGATTTTCTACAATTGTTCAATTTTATAAATAATTGAATATCTTTAGTTGATTCAGCTTTATCAACTAATTCATTGGCCTTATTTTCTAACTCCGATGCTTCTTTTTCAAGAAGCCATATTTTTTTCTTTATAAAACCTAAGTCATCTTCAATTATTTCCTGCAGAGGAAGACTGTTGCTGTTAACCATACTACACATATCCAGTGAAATAATAAGACTACGATCAAACACAGATCAGCGGATTATAGAACAGACTGGCGCAATTATTTGGTTAAATATCTTTTCTTTGTTATTCATTTCTCTATTTCAAAGAAAGGAAATTTTAGATTGTGAATGCTGATTGCGATTGGTGTTTGTGGATATGAGGTTTCTACGTCACAATCGGGAAACAAAAGAGGCAGCTTAATGTCCAATCAGAAATAAGAGAATTATAACAAAGAAACTTGATTTTTTTTTCCAGCTGCCATATTTGGCAGATTATGGGCATTTTAGGGGTGATTTTGGGTGAAATTGTTTTTTCGGAAATCGACGGTGCGAGGGTGTTTATCCGCGATCTTCAGACGAAATCGGCGATTTAACTGCGATATTTAGCAAAATCGGCGATTTATTGCGATCTTTTGTCGAAATCGGCGGTTTTTCCGTGATCTTTTGACGAAATCGGCGTTCTCCCGTGTTTATTTTTATGAAATCTGCGTTTTTTCGACGATCTTCAGGCAAAATTTGCATTTTTATGCGATCTTTTCTCAAAAACGGCGTTTTACCCCCGCGATCTTTTGATGAAATCGGCGTATTTTCCGTGATCTTTTGATGGAATAGCCGTTTTTTTTTTCAATGATCTTTTGACAAAAGATTTTTCAGCGATCTTTTATCGAAAACGGCGTTTTAGGTAGATTTCGTATGAAATACTACCTATTGCATTGTCTCCCATGTTGGAATTTCTGAAAAATTTTTGCGGATCTACACGAATCATGACTCCTAGACCCCAAAACTACCATCAGTAAAAAAGTTTATATATATATCTATCTATCTATCTATCTATCTATCTATCTATCGGTGTATATCACTTTCTTCTAGACACGATAACTTCCATAATTATGCTCAGATCTTCATCAAACTTTTACATAAAATCAAAGGGCATAAAATCTCGGTTAAGTTCGTTAATGGGCAAAATCGGACCAAGGAGGTGAAAGTTAGGAGGGTTTTTGTGAAAACAGAAAAAACGCGATAACTTTTTAATTAAAATAGATATCGAATCAGTTTAAAGTTTATATTACTTCTAAAAAATGAGGAAAAAGTTTATGCGTGACAGATTTTTGATAAAGTTAAAAGTGGGCTCAAGGGGCGAAAAAAACATGGTTTTTGGGAGAAAAAAAATCATAACTTCGTCAATTCTCAAGATATCAAATCCAACTAAATTTTATATAAATGTACTCAATATTATCTAAAACTTTTGTATTTACAAGTTTTTGATAGGACCAATTTTTACCGATGAAAAAAATTAAAAACGAAAAGAAAAAGGGGGGAGGAAAAAGAAAAAAAACCATAACTTACTCAATTCTTAAGCAATTAAATCTAATTAAATTTATTTTACATCTTCACAATAATATCTACAATTTTTATATTGACAAGATTTTCATAGAACCAATTCTTATAGCAAAAATAAATTAAACAAAAATAGGAGTTGGAGAAAAAACCTCAAATCCAAACTGCTTATATTCTGACTCATTTTAAAATTCATTTTTGATTTTAAACGCATCCAAATGACAGATCCTATTATTTAGCAACTATATAATGCGACGTATTGGCCAATTTTTTGATAAAGGCAGAATATATTTTTAAAAAGGCTGCCAAAAAAGGTATTTTGAACAGATTTCCCGAAGTTTTCATCATTAAAAAATTCATTAAGTATAACAAATTGCGTTTTTTATGCGTCATTTTTAAATTCATTTTTGTTCTCAAACCCATCCAATTTACAGGTCCTATTATTTAGGAACTATATAACTTGACGTATTGGGCGGTTTTTTGATAAAGGCAGAATATATATTTTAAAAGGCTGCCAAAAAGGGTATTTTGAACAGAATTTCACGAAGTTATCGTGATTAAAATTTGCGGAAATTTAAGAAATTGCGTTTTTACCGAGTCATTTTTAAATCTTTTTTTGTTCTCAAACGCATCCAATTTACAGGTTCTCTTATTTAGGAACTATATAATGTGACGGAGTGGCCAGTTTTTTGATAAAGGCAGAATATATTTAAAAAAAGGCTGCCAAAATGGGCACTTCGCACAAAATTTCCCAAAGCGACATGATTAATGAACTGTGGGTATTCAAATAACAAATTGGTTATTTTATGACTCATTTTTAAATCCAATTTTGCTCTGACACACATTCAATTGACAGTTTTTTGTTACTTAGGAACTATATAATGTGCGTATTCGTCGATTTTTTGATAAAGGGTGAATATATATATTTTAAAAGCTGTCAAAGTAAGCACTTCACAAAAAAATTTCCCAAAGCGATCATGATAAAAGAATTGAGGTTGTATTCAAATAACAAATTGTTTATTTTATGACTCATTTTTAAATTCAATTTTGCTCTCAAACGCATTCAATTGACAGTTATTTGTTATTTAGGAACTGTGTAATGTGCCGTATTGGTCAGAGTTTTGATAAAGGCTAAATATATATTTAAAAAAAATCTGTCAAAGTAGGCACTTCGCACAAAATTTCTCAAAGCGATCTTGATTAAAGAATTGTGGATGTATTAAAATAATAAATTGGTTATTTTATGACTCATTTTTAAATTTAATTTTGCTGTCAAACGAATTTAATTAACAGTTTTTTGTTATTTAGGAACTATATAATGAGCATATTGTTCAATTTTTTAAATAAAGTAAGAATATAATTCAAAATATATTGCCAAAATGGGCATTTGAGTAAAAATAGGCTTTTTTTTTTTTTTTTTTTTTTTTTGAGATGAAAACTTTTCGAAATCTACCTCCGCCTATAGGCCATGCCGAAAGGGATTTTTTTCCCGCGATCTTTTACCGAAATCGGCGTTATATCCACAATCTTTAGACGAAATCGACGTTTTCCCCGCGGTCTTCAGGCGAAATCAGCGTTTTATCTGCGTTATTTGGTGAAATTGCCGTTTTTTCCGTGATCCGCATAGAAAATTCGCGTTTTCCAGCGATCTTTTGACAAAGTTCGTTGATTAAAACATCGACGAAATCGTCATTTTTCACGAATTATTGACGAAAGGTGTGCTTTTTCGGCGATCCTTTCACGAAATTTGCATTTTTCCGCGATTGCTTTTTCCGCGCGCTAAACCGTACAAGTTGTCAACTATGCGGAACTGATAACACAATTTCAAATTTTCGGAAGAGGAGGCCTTAAATTTTCGGACGAGAATCGCCCCTGGAATGTTTGGCGATTTTTTAAAAACATTTTACGGATCGCGTTAATATTAAGCTCACGGTAAAAAATAAGGACTTTCAATAAAAAATAAGGACTTTAAGGATCCTTATTAAGGACTATCGAAATATAAGGAGTTTATAAGGACTTTTAAGGTCCGTGCGAACCCTGAACAGTGTACTATTTAATATTCTAATTTAATTTGCTAATTAATTAATATTAAATATTTTAAATCTTTGAAAAATAAGTGGGATTCAGTCTTACTTATGAATTTAAGAACAAAATAAAAAATTACATATTTAATTATTTTACCTTAAGTCAGGGATATGTTTAGGAAAATTTTAGGTCCTTTAAAGGACCCTTCATAAAATAATTTATCTTAAAACAGGACCCTTCACAAAATTCTTTAATCTCAAACAGGACCCTTCACAAAATTCTTTAATCTCAAACAGGACCCTTCATAAAATTATTCGTCTCTCAAATAGACATTTCACCTTCAAATTGAACTTTTCACAAATTTAATAATTTAAGCACTACCATAGTAGCACACCCTCAAATATGTCCAGCAACTAGTGCTGCAATTGAAAGATTTTTTTCAAGTTTTTCATTTGTGCAAACTAAGATTCGAAATAAACTATCAACAGATACTCTTTCAAAACTTTACTGTTATGCCATGCTAAAGCAGCAAAATTTAGGATGTGAGGAAGATATTGCTGAAATATTTGAAATTTAATAGTTTTCTCCTTTAAATATAATTTTATATTAAATTAAATTTAGGTTACTATAACTGTTTCTTCCAATTTCTAACAACTATAAACATAAATGCTTTTTACTTAGTCTCAACAGTTCTATTATATGAATTATTAATAATTGTATAAACATGAATAAATGAAGTTTTCTATTTATTTATATAAAATTGGTATTTTTTTCATTAATAATCTTGTTATAAAAATTAGTATTCTTTCATAAAATGCATAATTATACTTATTTAACTTAAAAGTTAAAATAAATTTAGAATAATATTGATTTTTTAATTAAATATGCAGTTATTTTTTCTTTCGTTTATATTTTATCTCTTTCTTGGGGAAAAAATTAAATGGACAGCCTATTTTTGCCACCTGTTTGGCAAAAACCTATTTTTGCCAGGACAGTTTTTACCAGGTTTTTTCCGCGGTTTTTTCCACCTTTGGCAAAAACTCACCAACCCTGAAATAGAAATATTTGATATTATTTAGGCTTCATATTTTTTTTAACTTTTATTGTATATACATTTACACTTTTCTAGTATATACAGCTATAACCAACCCAGGCATGCAACTGTAATAATGCTTCCAAAAAAGTGAGAAAAGTGACTAAAATTCCGAAAAAAGTGACTAAAAGTGACTAAAGTATGTCAAAAAAGTGACTAAAGCGTATCATAAAAGTGACTAAAACATGTAAAAAAAAAAATACTAAAGCAAAAAAAAAAAAGTGATGTAAATGGTACAAGACAAAGATTTTTCTCAATAAATTTGCAAATTAATCATTTAAATGAAATACATTTGTTTTTTAAATGAAAATCCCCTACCAAAATGCCAGATAAGATCAAACCTCAGTTTTCTTTAATCATATAAAACAAAAAATACAATGTTAATATAATATTTTTTTTAAAAATTGAAAATAATAAGTAGGCTGTTGTCACAAAAAATATCAGAGATGCTACCTATCACTTTTTAATAACCTCTATTTTTAAAGAACAATCTTCATTTTCCATTAGCAATGGAAAATCTGCTTGCAAATAGTGATATTAAAAAGCTGATTGGTAACATCCTTGAATATTTTCTGAGACAAACTCATATTTTAACTGCAACTAACTATACAAAAAAAAAAGGGAACATGTTTAAGAAAAATGATGGAAATAAAGAGAAGTTAAAATTCTAAAGCTAAATTCATCTAAAAAAATAATTAAACACAAATGAAATGTATCAAAGTGCATAGATTTAAATATTAAAAATCTATAACTACAAAGCTGTTTTGAACGATACATTTGACCATCATCAATGGAAAATTAAATATCATGTCTCCTACTCAAGAATAGTCAGGACAGACCATTCTATATTAAGGGCAGTATGAAATATCAGGCGACAGAAAATTGTATTCAAATGTTCATAAAATACATACTTTCATGTATTTTCTAGCAAGTCCTTCTAAATTCCATAATACCATGACAATACATTATTACAAACTAAATCTTTTAAAGAAATTTTCCCAAGAGATTCCTTTATAATGGTTTTTTAGTAACTTATATGAAAAAATAATTTTGGCTTCAATAAATTCTACTTTCATAGGCTGAGTTTGAATTAATCTTCCTTATGCAGTACACGGTAGACTTAAGGGTTAAAGTTGATCAAGATACAGAAAGCAGATCTCAGATTAAATCAATCTCATGAGTTAGCAAGATTAGTTCAAACTCAACATATAACAGAATAATTTAATAAATCCAAAATTATTTTCCAAAGCCATTATGAGATAATCTAGAGATAATTTTTAAAATTTAATAATGTATTGTCATATGGCATCCATTGGTGTTTGAAAGGAATTATCACTTTAATAGATGGAAGCATGTTTTTGATGAACATTTGAATATTTCTTTCTATCACCTTACATTCCATACCACCTAGAATTTTGTGTCCTTGACGATTCTCCAGTAAGTGCAAAAAGACATGACAATATTTTTAATTTTCCATTGATGATAGTTGAGTGCACTGGATGAAAACTTTTCACTGAAACTCAAATTGAAGTGAAGAATGTCTTGCTCATATTAGCCGTTATCCTGTTTTTGTATGTCATAACAAGTGAGAAAATTTTAATGCTGTTCATTAACAATGAAAATACAGTAGACTCCCTCAAATCCGCACAGCTTAGGACCAGAGATTTTGCGGATTTTAGAATTTTGCGGATTTCTGGTCATTGCTTTGTTTACATTTTTTAAACAGTCATTTGAATGCAATTAATAATTCAATTGAAATTATAATGTATGCTTACAATATAATAAAATATTAAAGTAAGTAATAAACTAAAATAATAAAAAATTAGATCATTTTTAAAATGATTAAAATATTAAAAACAAAGGTCTAATTAATAATGTATGATTAAGTGTTCATTATAATGATGAAATGTATTTTGAATAAATTATTCAATGAAACTTGCCTCATAAATAATGTACAATACTAATTCAGATCAAAATAATAAAGTAAGGAGGTTTTATTCCAGGTTTAGCCACACTTAGTGACAAAAAAAAAAAAAAAAAAAAAAAAAAAAAAAAAAAAAAAAGCTTGATTAAAACATATATTTGGTAAGATTATGATTATCATTGATAACAGGAATATCTTGAATTTTTTCAGAAATAAATTTATTTTTCCTTCAAGAGAAAACATTAAGACAGTAATAGTAACAAAAATTACAAATTAAAATATATTTGGAATTGATATAAAACAAAAAAAGTAAAATTTTGTCCTTATATCTGAACTGAATGCTTCATTGTTTACATCCATAAATTATGTGCGGATTTTAGGTTTGCGGATTTGAGGGAGTTTACTGTATCAACAATAATTGATATTGGGATAACGACAAGACTGAAAGATAAAAATGTCAATTTTAGTAACATTTTTTAATGAAAAGTGAGCGAACCAGTTTCCACAGATCCTTCACTCTCAGAGAGTGTTGAATTTGGGAAGGGGGAAAGGGGAGGGAGAATAACGTCATTCGTCAAAAAGTACAATTTTCCACTCCGGAATTCTACAATGTTTACCTATAAGCCAAAGAAATCCTTCACAGAGAAACGCTTCTAAATACAATACTGCTTTCACAGCCTATCTTTAGTCAAAAAAGTGACTAAAAGTGACTTTTTTTAAAAATAGTGACTAAAAGTGACAAAATTTCAAAAAAGTGACTAAAAGTGAGAAAAGTGACTAGCTTGCATCCCTGCCAACCCTACTTTATATGTTTTTTCACAAAGTCTTATTATTCTTGCAGCAATGATTTTCTTTTAATAATAAAGTTAACTCCATCAAAATGAGAGCACTTTGCTTAATTTTTAATCTTTAACCACCGGTTTTTCAAAACAGAAAGTTTTCTGCACTTGAATTGAAAAAATTTTCCAATTAAATAAGATAAAACCTTACAATAAGAAACAACTCAAGAAGGAATGAAGGATTCTGAGAATTTTAAATCACTCATCTTTAAGGGGTTAATAGTACTGTATTTTTGGGCTATTATGAGCCGCGGCGCATACGAGTTTAAAAGTTAGAAATATACTTAGTGTGGCGCTTCTGCCGGGGTCGCAGATACGGTGTTTACTTTTCCCTTGTTCGGAATTTTTCCAAAAATTTGGATTATTAAAAAAATATATCAAATTTGGACAAATGATCGTAAATAATAATAATTTTCGTAAATCATGTGCAGAAAAAATAGCAAGCTTCATCAAAGATCAGAGAAAAAGCAAGAACTTTATCAAGGAATCGGGGGGGGGATGCGGATTTTATCAAAGGCTTGCGTAGAAACACGAATATCGTGAAAAGATCGCGAAAAAATGCCATTTTCGTCAAATAATTGTTGAAAAAACGCATATTTCATAAATGTATAGCTTGAACAAAACATTAAATTTGTCAAAGGATCCTATGAAAAGAAAGTATCTCGTCTTAAGATTGAGGGAAAAACAAAGTATTTTATCAATGGATCATGAAAAAGAAACCCCGCAAATTTTGTCAAAGGATTGCAGAAAAAAAATGAGAATTTCCTCTGAGGACCATGGAAAAATGCGTATTTCATCAAAAGGTTGAGGAAAAAAAAAAAGAAAAAAAAAAAAAAAAAAAAACATGAATTTCTACATAGAATTTTTCGATTTTGTTTCCAAATAAATAATTTTAAAAAAATCTTGTATACTTTTACTTTTGGAACCAGTTTCAAAAGTGAAAATATCTCTTGGAGGAAAAAAAAAAAAAAAAAAACCCTGCCAAGAAAATTGAAAAAGTAAAAAGCGACCTTTTTAAAGAGTCTCCTCAAGCTAATGCAAAAATAAATTAAATAAAACAAAATTGAAGTACAGTATGCCAGCTAGATATATTTTTTAATGTCTTCCATTATATTAACATTAGCATGCGGACACTACATTATTATTAACATTAGGATGTTCTCATATAAATAGCTGATACTGATTTCATTTGCAATTGGAAAATAACCCGAGAATGACACGTGCTTATCTAAATTCCCCAGGATTTCTTTCTTTAAAGTTTATTATTATAACGCTTTCATTATAATGCAAAAAATAAAAAAAAATTTTAAATAAATACTTTTTTATTTTGCTTCTGAAATATTTAAGTTAAAACTGTTTCTTTTTTGCATAGCAAAACATTTATCAATAGAGCGCTTATCCGATTTTCACGGCATCTAACAAGGTTCGAGTTCTCGTAGCTAAATAAACAATCATGTCAAGATTAGACTTTTTTATCCAATGAATCTAAGAGGACTTTTTTATGGATATCTATAATTTTCTTAAAATTTATTATATTTTAATAAAAATTTGATATACAGCCTAATTTATTATTATTGCAAGTTGCTGAAAATTTGAACAAAATCGGTAAATTAATAATGAAAATATTTGTTTTTGTATTTATTTAAATTTTGTATTTTCATTATTAAAATTCAATTAATAATGAAATTTTTCTTTTTTTCATTTCATAAAGTAAGGAAAAAAAGAACTTTGCATTAAATTAATTTTCAGTTCATTAATTATGTTTGTTGCTTGAACATTTTTTTTTTTCAACAACGCAAAACTTTCTGGTTTATTGGGATCTATCCTTTTACTTTTAAAGGAATACAATTTGCATGAGTACTCAAATGAATTGGAATTAAAAAGCATGTTCTTTTTTTTTTTTTTTTTTTCTTTTTTATAAATATCATCTTGAATTTAAATATTTGGAAATCGAAACAAAAATTTAAAAAATTGCAAATCACGAAAAATTAAAAAAAAAAGTGTAAAAATTCAAAAATTGCAGAACAACAAAATGTTAGGTTAAAAAATTAAATTGGATTCCTTTTACAAATATAAAAAATTATTGGGTTAAGATATTAATGTAGTTATAGCAGTGCTCAAAAATTCTAAAAAGTTTAAGGTTCCCAGATGAAAAATGTAGATTCCCTGAAAAAATTGTGTGAGTACTTTTATGAAATTTGCCGTTTTAACGCGATTTTTTGACGAAACCTGTTATTTTTCAACATTTTTTGATGAAATTGGCCCTTTTTTTGAAGAAATTTACTGCTTTTTCAAGATTTTTTAACGAAATTTGCCGTTTTTATGAGATTTTCTGATGAAATTTGCATTTCTTCCCGTGATCCTTTGATGGAATTCGGGCTTTTCCTGTAGTATTTTGACGAAATTATGCATCACACAGGCCGCTTAAGAGCTACTTTGCATACCGTCGCCGATTTTTTGAGGAATTTATGTGTTATAACGCATCTGCAGCATCGTTGGTAGTCGCGGCGACTTCTTAGGTTCACGGCCGGGAAACTGAGTGAAATAATATACGTTCCCAGAAATGATTTCTGGGATCTCGGGAACACTATTTTTTGAGCCTATAGTTATAGTAATAATAATTTTTATTATTAGTATTAATGCATTTCATAAGTATTTAAAAAAAATCACTGTTGATTGTGAAATAAATTTTTTTAAATAAAAGATTTTTTTTAAACGTGATTAATAAAAAAAGCAAATCAAAACTTGTAGAGAATATAATTACTGTTCCAGATTAATTCTTTAAGCAGGATTTCAGTTTCAAATTTCGAAAAATCTCCGTGATACAGTGAAAAAGCTATAAAAAATCATGAAAAAAATGGTTGCATGAATTCAAATTAAATTTTATCGTAAAAAATATACAAAATATACTACATTGTACTTACAGTTTGAAATTGGATTCATTTAACAAATGTAAAAAAATTGCTGCAAAATGCAAAAAAATACGAAATATAACGCAATTTTTAGCATTTTGATGTATTTTTGTAAGTGCAGTGCTTATGGTGGTGTGGCACTTCTGACGAATACTTATTCTATTTTAATGTAATTTCGGAAGTGTGGCACTTATGGTGTGTGTGCGGCGCATACACCCAAAAATACAGTACATATTTTTATTATACGGAACCCTCTGAGCGCGGATAAAGCTTGTACTTGACCACTTATTGTAACTGAGCTTCTTAAATCTACATGCTCAGCCTTATAAATTATTGGTGTTTGGAAGCAATGTTATACTTAAAATAAATAAGGTAGTAATAGTAAGGTAGTAATTATATCGAAACACTGAATGAGGTACCTGGACTGCATTCTTAAACAGTTTTCATACATTAGGTTCATTTTTATTTTATCTTATTTATTTATTTATTTTTAACATTTAAAATTGATTTTTTCTGCAGAATTTCTAGGAAATGCGCAGAAAGCCTTTAAAGCTCTGCAGAACATAGTTTGAGAAGCACTAGTTTAAACAATCAAATCAACTTTGAAAATAAAAATACATAAATATAAAATAGCAAATAATCAGCAAAAGTATTTTCAACAATTACTCTTGTAGTCTACAAATAAGTATTTTTCATGTCTTTATTTTTTCAAAAAACTAGTAAATGCATGAAAACTGGTTCAAAGTTTTAAAATATTCCTAAATAAATACAGGATAAATAAATGGTGGAATGTGAGTATTAAGAGGAACCAGAAAAAATTTAAAAGAAAAATTTTCCTTTTCTGGAGTTAAAAAAGGAATAAAGAGTCAAGTGCGAGTAGCATTCACGCTCAGAGAGTTCGGTACAATAAACAATATGAATTATTAACCCCTTCGGGATGAGCTACGGATATATGTGCCACTTAAAATTCTCAGAATCCTTCATTATTCCCACAAATTATTTTTTATTGTAAAGTTTACCTTATTTAATTGGAGCATTTTTGCGATTTAAGTACAAAAAGTTTTCTATTTTGAAAAATCGGCGATTAAAGATTAAAAATAAAATTAAGTAAAGCACTCTCAGCACAAAGGAATTAACAGCATTAATGAAAGAAAATTGTTTCTGAAAGAATAATAAAACTTTGTAAAAAACTATACAAACTAGGATTGGTTATAGCTGTATATACATACTAGAAAAGTATGAATAAGTATATCATAAAAGTTCAAAGAGATATGAAGCCTAAATAATATAAAAATTGTTATTCTGCATAACTTTTTTTTTTTTTTTTTTTAAACCACATCATTGTTTATTTATAAGGAACTTAACAAATATTGAGAATAAATGATAATGCACATTTAAGCTTCATTTATCATTTCTTAAAACTAATTCGGCATAGTAATAATTTTTTCTTTTTCCAGTGTAGCTAACATAAAACCCTTGTTCAATGTTCAAAAGGAGCTTGTGTAGAAAAGAACTTGCAAATTTGCAAAGCCACTTTGGTCTGTGACCCATTTTTGTAGATAGGTTTTTAATTAACTTTTAAATACACAAGAGTCATAATGCGAGATTCACTCAGTACAAAAATACTGAGAACACATAGCACATAACATTATAAAGGGTTTAAGGAATTTTAAAAATTAGATATTTTAATACCAAAAATTTCGTAACATAGTGGCCACTAAATCTGATGTAAAAAACGTTTTGCATTAAATAAAGCAAATGATACGTTAAATAAAACTCCTGATACTAAAATGGATTTTTTCTTTTTAATTTCTAATGCGTAAGAATGCTGATTTATGTGATTAATTCTAGTTAAATTAGTATGTTTGCAATAGTATGAAGTTGATGGCTTTTATATTGCTATGAGGTATTACATTAAACAAATATATTATCAAAAGTTGTTATCTAGGCTTTTAAAGCCAATGGTATGCATAATATACTGCTCCCATCATTATCTATGTCCTGTTTTTAAGGGTTAATATCTTAGCTAATTACCAATGCATTTTTTCAAAAATATTATCAACAATGCTTTTATACTTCTGCTACTATAAGTTTCTCTAATGCTCCTTAACAACTAAGCTCAATGCCCATAAATCAAAATTTGTGTGTAACAGAAAAATGTACCTTTCTCAAAAACTATGTGATCTAGAGTAATTGCTATTTTTACTGCAAGGTTTAAAATAACATCTATAAACTCTTATTTTTTCATCATTTTTGTTTCAGTAGGTTCGGAATTAGATGGGGGAAGAACATATTTTCACACTATATTTTCGACAATATCTCTGAAACTGCATTATCTAAAATTAAAAGAAATATATTGCTTTAATTAAGACTAATATGAAAGCTTTCACAAGATATACAATGAAAATGTTTTTTTTTCTTCTAATAATTTAATTAGCCCCCTATTCCCTACCGAAATATATTTGTAAATGTTTAATAATCTGTAAATATGTGGGTCAATAAGTCTTCATTACTTTCCCCAATTTGAGCTGTTCACGTTTCATAGTTTATGAGTAAAATGCTTGCGATGACAAAAGGACAGGCAGACACAGGATTAATCTTATAATTGTTCTGTTTTCACTTTTTTAAGTACGGAATCTAAAAAGGTGTAAAACCACTAAATAGAAGATGACAGTATTTAATCTTTATCAAATAGTAACAGCAAATATTAAAATATTAACAAGGTTTATATGTAAGCAATATTAACATATAAACAATTTAAAAGATAATACTGGTATTATTAAACAGCAAATATTTTCAAAAACATTTAAAGTATTTTTAAAGCAGTTTTTTAGGTGCAAAAATTTTATACTTACATTATCTTGATTTCCGGCATCCGGACAATGCATTGTTTCAATGCTAATAAAAAAATTTGCTTTCATATAGTCTGGATTCTGAAAGGAAATATTTAAAACTTTAACAATTTTAATACAAAAAATAGAATTGAAATTAATAAATACTAATATGATTGTTACTTACAGTTATAACTGGAGGCAGAAGCAGAACATGAAAAAAGAAACAAAGTTTAGAGCATGCATACAACTACCATAATTTGCATTAGAAGATAATGAAAATTCTAAATACAATGAGCAACAATTTAAAGATCATAAAAATGCATTATTAAGCTAATTATCTAAAGTCAGTCAATTTTCAAATTCCCTTGCTAATGTTAAGTCTAAGACTGAACAATACATTCGAACATTTAAACTATCTCCTCCGGAAATTAATATTTTTAATTCTTTTTTTCTGTATGCTCTTCTTAAAAGATGTTTAGATTTTTTTAGTTAAAAAAATATTTTTAAAGTCTATGCTTAATTTAATATTTTTATTTTATGTGTTAAAAGCTGACAAACTGCAAATAAGATTTTAACTTTTCACATAATATTAAGTATATATTTTAGAAATATTTTGATGTAAAGGAACAAAAAAGACATTCTTTAAAACGAATACACAGATAATATATATATTATATATATAGAAATATTGAGTTTTTAAAGAAATATGTTAATTATGTGAAGGCATCACACACAGCAAGAGGGGAGTTCCAAAATTCACTGACTACGAGCTTTATGACATTTAAAAGTTTGTAAGATAATTTTCAATTGTTAATTTTTACGAATAAGCGCTTTTTAACTATAAATAACCCCAGCCACCCTCTTCTATGCACACAGACTGAAGTATAAAATGTAACTTTAAATAAAAGTTAAAGTAATTTTTTTTATTATTATTATGTTTTGGAAAATTTTTAATGTTTCTCTTTGAAATTATGCCTAATTTCATATTGTTCCAAATATGCCTGCTATAAAACAGGAATTCAACAAGAATCCTGATTATGTAAGATCAACTGCTTTTATTTATGCATGGTAGAAAGTGTGAAATGATGAAGTTTTTCCAAAAAAATATTTTTTTTCTTGTATTCAGTTTTTTTTAAAGATATGGCAACCTCCCTCCCCTCAAGGAAAAAAGAAAAAAAAAGCATATATGATAAAATTATAAGTCACAATATGATCGAAATAATGCTTCTTCATTAAGGAAACAAGGTAAAACCTGTCAAATTTTGACAAAGGGAAATGTTTAAGAAGGAACTGTTTCATTTAACTTATAATAAGCCTACAAAATTAGTTATTTATACATTTACTTATTATTTATCTATTTATTATTTAGTTATTTACATTTTATATTGGTACGTTTAACTCTTAAACAAACGATATTTATCGTCAAATTAACAAAATACTATTTCTATAAAACGCAGTTGTAGAAATTGTTTAAATTAAACTTTAATCGTATATGTGAGCAGTAAAAAATAATAAAGATATGTTATTATGATAAAGTCATCAATTAAGGTTCTTAAGCTAGTATTCCAAAATGATAAAAATCAAAATTTATTCAACTTTGACTATATCATAAAAAAAAAAAAAAAAAAAAAAATTCCTGTGAAATCTAAACCCGGCATCATTTTCACCATATCAAAATTTACAAATGTACATTTCACATCTGTATTCACATTTCAAAAAAATTGGCATTTTGATTTGATATTTTTGATTCAAAACTTGAAGTCTCAATGCTATTAGCTGAAATAGATATTAAACTGTTGATATTCTTTTATGTGTTTATGTGTAAATCAAATTTTGTAAATGAAGTCTAAATTCATCAGGTTTTATAACAGAAGATATTTAAATTTCTATTTTTTCCCTTTTAATGAGAAAATGGCAACATAAAGATACAGCACTCAATTTTTTTCCTTTGCTTTAATTAGAAATGGAGTACTCCTGTTGCCACAATTAGAAAAGAGGTATTCAAAGTTACAAAAAAAAATATTTCAAAAGCAAATTAAGATACCGCTTTCAAACAAATTTCATTTAAAAGTATATTTTTTTCCTACACGATGGTGTAAAAATTGAAAATGTGCAACATTAAGAAGTTTAAAAACTTTTAGTAACAAAAATTGCAATACCGAAATTCATTTAAAATTTGAAAGTGTTGCCATGTGCAAAATGACATATGCGCTACACATAGATACGTTTGCCTTTATAATATAGATGTGAATTTACTCCTAAAAAAATCCAGGATAGTACTGATATCAATGGCAAATGTAATTGTTTAACCAAATACATTTATGTAATAATCAAGTTTCTTTGATTGATAAGACAGGATAAACATGAAATAAAACTTCATTATTTTACAATTTTGACATAAATTATTAAAGAGGATGTGTTTTATTGGATAATTGATGAAAAAAATTACCTCTTTTACTATGCATATTATTTAGTTATGCATTATTTTTTATTTGAACATTACTTTTAATATTTTAATTATTTTTTTAATTTTCAATTTTCTACTGTATTACTTTATTTAATTATTTTAATATTTCACTTTATTATAAGCATTCATTATGATTTCAAGTGCATTATTAAATTCAAAAATCTGCACATCCTTAGTCCCAAGCTACGTGGATTTAAGACTGTCTTCTGCATATCCAAATAAGTGACATACTGATCATCTAATGCAGGCATGTCATGCACATGTGGCCCGCCAAGCCTTTTAGCATTTTCGTATGTTTGGTTCAGTTCTTAGTTGATGTAGAAAATTCACTTTGCATAGCAAATATTGCAGCGTTGGAAAATTGGAGAATGATTTTATTCAAAATAACTACCATTATTTCAGAATATTAATCTTTATTACATTTAATGGCAGATATTGACATACATTAAATTTAATGATCTGCAATTAAATAAAGAAAAGTCTAAATTTTTAAATTAATTGCCGAAACGTCAGTGAAGGCTTACTTTGGAGACACGAAATTTTTTGGCTTCTGTCTGTCAGTCAGTCTGTCTGTTCCGCGATAACTAACGCAAAAAACATCCGATTGTTTTGAAATTAAGTGGGTATGTTAGTGAGGCACTGGGATTAAGCTGTATAGTTTTTTGTTAGATTTGATTCATTCGTTTGTAAAATATAGAATATTTTATTTTGCGGAATAATGCTTTTCTATGGCAAATCCAATGATTTTCAATTTTTTTTTTTTTTTTTTTTTTTTTTTCTATGAGAGAAAATGACATATTTCATTAATGGAATTCAATGATAAATGGACACTGAAATTTACCAGTTAAATTATTCATATTGTTTTGAAATTTTGTCTATGCATTTGTCAGATTTTTTATAAATGTGTTCCAATAATATAAACTAATTTGTTTTAGAGATTTACTTATTTAAAATGTATTTATTTCATTTTCTTTATTTTCTCTTAATGGTTGCTAAGCAACCATTCATCCTAATCCTTATTATATTTTAATGCTATAAATTTGAAAGCAAATACGAAAATTTAAATGAAGTCAACGTCAAAACTGATGAATTAATGTCTTTGTATCTTTGCAGATAAATATAACATAGCCCAGAAAAGAATATAGGCTATGTTTTATAAATTTTATTGAAATATTTTCGTTAATAATTCAAAATTTCCTTCTTTTTCATACAGAATCAAGAGCGATTTTTTAGATAAAATTTAACCAATTTCCTTTATGGTTGCCAAAAAAAAAATATGGAATGATTTTTTAACGGCAATAAGTTTTAATTGAGCAATTTCCATTCGAAAAATTAAACTATGAAAAAATAAATATGACGTCAGAATAAAAATAAAAATAGTACTTTGTTAAATATTAAACACGGAAATTTGTTTCGTTAATAAGAATTTTTCTGACAAAAATGGGGGCATAATTAGAAGTAAAAGAAATAAAAAATAATTATATTTTTAACAAATATTTCAATTGATAAAATTTGACGTCATAATTTAAATAAAACAGGTATTTTATAGTTGTCGTTAAAAATACAAGAAACATGGACAGCAATAACTCATGAATAATGACGTCATTGCCGAAACTTCGGCGAAGGCTTATTTTGGCGACGCAAAATTTATTGTTTTCCATCTTTCAGTCTGTTCTTCTGTCTATCTGTCAGTCCCCGATAACTGCCACAAAATGCAATCAAAACTTCTTTTTTTCGTAAACAAAATTGTAAAACCCTAGATTACTGAGTTTACACTTTCAAAAGTTCCTGATACATCAGATTTAGGTGTTTTTGGTGGGCAGGTATCTAGAAGTATGAGGATAATGAAAAATGCTTATTAAAACTGTCACTTATCCTTATAAATCAAAATGTAGAAAAAAATACAAGATATACGATAACCATTAGCAGATTGATAGAAAGTTAGAAATTTAAATTTAATGAGACTACGGGGGATTCAGGGGGGCGGAGCCCCCCTGAAGAAATCTACTGTGGTATAATAAAAAAAACAAAAATAATAGATCATGAATTTTTCAGAATATCCTAACATAACTAAATATTTAATTTAACGGCTTTTGATGGCTTCAAATTTCTTATTCTTATTTTATTCTTATAAATAATTACGTAATTCGAAAATTTTAAATTACAGTTTCCAGGAAGTTGAATATTACGCTAAGTGTGTTTTAAAAAACAGAAGTGAAAAGCTGACGTTGAGGCTCTTGATCTGCAGATTTACTAGTAGTTGTTATTTTGGATGAAAATTTTTTACAGTTTGGTATAGAAGAAGCAAACACCACCAATTCAACATCACTGTGGCATAAAAGATGCAAACATACTGTCATGAATATGATCAAATCTGACTGATTTTAAAATTTTGTTTCCCGGAGATAGGGTATGCAAAAGTTATCAATAAAAAAGTTAAGAAAAGCATATCTTAATCTTAAAATTAAAAAAAAAAAAAAAAAAAAAAAAAAAAAAAAAAAAAATTGTATTTTTTTTTCCTTTAATAGTTTATTATGTGTTTTATGCTGAAACGAATACATTATTTTATTGCTCTCTTTGATTCACTATGACATTCAGTAGCAACTCATCAAGATGTGCTGCATCAGATTTTTCCTACTACTAAAATTAAACAGAATCTTTTATATAATTTATTCGACAAACTTTCATGATTTATTAAAGCTGAAATTTCTATACAATTTTAGTGGTATGAAAAATTAGATACAGCATCCCTTGACAAGCCGCTACTGATGACATTACAAAATAGTGCGTGGTGTTTGCTAGGTAATAAAAATGTATCGAAAATAAATAAAAATACAACACTAATTTCTAATTAAAAGTCTCTAAAAAATCAAAAGAAATAAATAGCTTTAAAAAAATTGACACGATTTCTTGTCTCATAAAATAATAAGATACTACTTGGTTATCCCGTCAACCATTTTCACCAAATTATAAAAATCGCCAAACTAATAGCCAAGTTATACATGTTGACGTCATTTTTATTTTAAATAACGAAGGAACAAATAAATTAGTAAAATATGAATAAAAATACAAATAAAAAGTGGAATTAAAAACCATTTGATAACGTTTTAAACATGTGTATCATGTTTAATGTCATTGAAAATGACATTCACAATTATCCATTATTGGCATGTAATCTTATAATTTGGAGATAATTTTTTGGTTGACAGGATAACCAAGTAGTACCAATAATAATAATAATAAATAATAACCAATAATAATCATACTTTTGTTACAGATCTGTTTCTACTTAATAAATATTTTAAAACAATTTCTGGTGCATATTTCTAATGTTTCAAATTAATAGTTTAAAAGTTTTTGTATGTATGTTTGTTTGCTTCTCAATGCTGTTATGTTACTGTGCAGTTTTCATTTTGTGCGATAGTCATCAGATAAATCCATTCTTTATTTTCAATAATGTGGCCTGCGGCTTTCTGTATAATGCTAAATCTGGCCCACAGTGGTAGAGGAGTTTGACATGCCTGATCTAATGATTAACGGAACAATGAAGAAAGGCCATAGGAATTTGTTTTCTATTATTCTAAATAAACACATTTTGAAGAAACATTTTTTTTTTTTTTACATTCTAATGTATAAAAATAATCAAAGAAAAATATTGAGAAAAAATAATTCTGAAAGAAATATTATAATATACTACATACTACTCCTATCAAATAGAACATTACTTTTAGATTAAGTAATGCTTTCATAAGTGAAACAATAAAATATCAACATCAAATCGCGACAAAACAGGGTTGACAAGTTTTTGACAGTGTGACGGTTTTATCCGGATTTAACCATGGTTTTAATCGTCATGTCAAAAACCCCTTTTTGACATAGTTTTTGACAGTAAGTGTCAAGAACCTAAAATTGAGTCCAAAAACTGTTTAATATAATTTTTATAACAACATTAAATTTACAATTTTTCATAATTTTTAATTTTAGACACTTGAATAAATTTTTTTACAGTTTTAATACAAGTTGCTTAGAAAATAGAAATTAACTGTAAGCTATAAATATAGAATAAAGAATAATCAGAAGTATTATTAGTTTTTACATTAAAAATATAAACTAATGAAACTACTAAATACTTTTATTTTTAAAAATGAAAGTACACAGTGAAAATACTTATAATTTAACATATAAAATTATAATATAAATAATACACATTTTTATTTTTATCTTATTTTAATGTTAATCCCATTCTAAATCTTTTTTTCTACGAAGCATGCGGTAGCAAAACACTAGTTTTGATGCCTTCTGTACTCCAAGTTTGTTTCGTAATTTGGAGTGGATAAATCCAAAATTTGAAAATATTCACTCAATTGAGGCTGAGCTGCATGGACTGGAATGCAAACGCACCATGAGCTGTATGAATTTACTTGGTATATTGTTTTTCTTCAAGCCTTTCCACCATACTGCTGCTGGAACATTTTGAGCTGAGAAGAAACTTTTAGGGTATGGTGGAGATTCAGCTTCAAAAGAAATGATAAAACTGAGAAAATCTGGGTTTCTTTCAAACAGCCATGTCCGAGCTGCTTCCCTCTGTTCATAGTTTAATAATGCACCTTTGTATGCTGGATGTGTCATGTACGCCAGATAATGAAACAGTTGTAAATAGGATTCCATACGCTCCATAATTGCATCATAGTATGGAGCCAGATTTATGTCTACAGCTAAAGAAAGCCAAGCTTGACAAGCATCAGCCAATGTTGCATTATCTCTTTGGACCCTGTCAAGCATATTTGCCAAAGGTTTTAACTGCATTTGCAATTCTTTTGCTTGTTGGTATAAGCTATAATTATTCACAAGCTGTATTGTTCTAGATTCAATTGCATGATCTTCACAAATTTTTACATAAGCTGACCTATTTTTGATAAAAGTGTCAATACAAGTGAGTTGGCTATTCCAGCGAGTTTCATTTGGAAGCTGCGGCTTCACAGTGTCTTGCAATTGACTTAACCAGGCAGATGGAAGGTGATGGTTGCGAAAGTATTTTTGCACTTCCACAATATGCTTCATGATGTCTTGTGGAGTAATTTCCTTTCCAAGAAGATTCATCCAGTGGGCACAGCATCCATACACAAGAAGATCATCATTTTCTTCTTTTAACAACTCCCACATTTTTTGCATTTTTCTTTCATTGTCAGTAACCATACGAGACATTGCAGGAAAATTTATTTTTTGCTAGAGCTATCGAGTTTTATACTTTTTCTTTGCAAAACTGAGCTGTTTTAGATTGACCTGCACAATCAGTAGCTTCAAGGAAAAAAACCTTTTCCTCAACATGCAGGCAAGAAGCTATTACGGCATCATTATGGACATTACTCCATCCATCTTCGACTAGTGTACAATCTTTTCCTTGAAGTTTTGATTTCATTTCACTTTCTAAAGTTTCAGTAACTTCATCTAGAAGGCTACCAGATAATGTTTTCCGAGAAGGGGGTTTATATCCAGGGTGAAGAAGCTTGACAAATTCCTCTTGTTCAACAACACTAAAGGGGATATTACAGCTATAAAAGAATCTAGCAACTTGTAGATCCAACTGCTTTTTTATGATAGGTGTAGTTTTTACTATATAGTTATCTATCTTATTTTGTTCCAAACAAAGTTTCTTAGCACCTGTAATATTTGAAGTACAGTCATTTTCTTCATGGTTATTGTTTACAGTTTCATTCACATGACTATTGTTCTCAGGACTTCCAATATCAATTTCCATGTGCAGATGTTCTTGTTCTTTATTTACAAAATCTTCTCTTTTCTCTTGTACATGCTCTGCATTTTTGCATTTTGCTGAATGACCTTTCATTCTGTCAACTCTATTGGCCATAGTGTGTCCAGATCTTTTACATTTTCCATAAGTTTTATTTCCTTCTTTCACACAGAAAAAATCATTCCACACAGCATTTTTAGGCCTACCAGCTTTATCAAACTTAAGGAAAAAATCTGTACTACAGAAACAGATTGAATACACATTAACTAAACAAGATCTCTGGATAAAGCTATGTAACCACAATTGAAATAATTTCCCTATTAGAAGTAGCTTCAGCAATTTTTAAGAAAGTAAGATTAAATAATTTCTATAAAGCACAGATTTGTTATTCAAACTGACAAGTAATTGCACAATACTTTCCTAACTACATTTATTCTACACAGGCAGAGGTGCAATACTAGACAGGTGCCAAATACAGTTATAGTTAATAGATTCCAAATTAAGAAAAAAATGTTACACATGTTCTTTGCTTGCAAATGTACATTCCACAAACAAATAATTAAGCATTAAAGGCTAAATTTACAGATTCTGAAATAATACACTCAAAAAGAAAAAAAAAAGGAGGGGTTAATGGGCTATTTTATAATGCATAAAAGAAAAAATTAACACAAACAAATGGTTTTAAAGAATTAAACTGAAACTAACATAATAAAATGAAGATATATATGGGTAACTGAAAATAAAACACCTTCTTTTAACATAATGATTTAAATAACATTTAATTACATTGATTTCATATTATAATTAATTTAATTACTCTTAGAACATTTGTGTTGCAATTGTTGTTTATATTTATGTATGAAAACAAACATTTAGAATCAATAAAAATAGAAGGAATTTATAACCAGCCATTGAATAGTGATCACTTTAGATTTACACAAGCTTTTTTTTTTTTTTTTTTTTTTTTTTTTTTTTTTTTTTTTTTTTTTTTAAAGCATAAATTAGACTTAATTTTTTTAACATCAAACAACACTTAATAGTAATAGAGATACAAACATAAATAGTACTTTGAAAAATATACAGTAGCTTCAATGTTTTTAGCTATTTTCCTATATATGACAATTGACATATAATTTAAATTGTGATAGATAATTTTATTACAACTCATAGTATAACTAAATAAAAATTATTTACATAATATATAAATTATTATTTAACCAGTTTTTAGCTTTATTTAACATACGCTTTTTAACGCTTTTAGACAGGTTTTCGACATGTCATGTCAAAAACCACTTTTTAACGTCAAAAACCCAACCCTGCAACAAATGCTAGATTTGGAGAGTAAACAAACAGTCAGACTCGCCAAATTGCTAGTGTTCAATTTTAGCTCTTTTATATGTGTGGTTAAAGTGAGATTTTTATCCATGTTACTGTATGATTGATGTCGCTTTTCATCTTCAATCACACCATTCCACTTACATTATTATTTTATAGAGATGCTGACTTAACACAAATTCAATTTAACAACAGCCAAAGACACAAAAAGGTTTATATAATAAGTATTTCTCTGCTGTCAGTTTATCACTATCTATGTGCCAGTAAAATTACAACCAAAATTACTTGCATCAATTACCAAATCAAGAAATGTTTCACAGAAATGTAGCCTTGAATTTACAATCTACTGTACTTAAAAAGTATCATTGGTCAATCAGATTTTTTTCTGTCAGTTATAGTCAAAATCTCATATCAATTTACAGATAATAGAATGTTTGAAACATTTTGAAATCTAGAATGTACTTATTTTTAATAGTTTTTGTAGCATACAGCATAATTTTTATTTTCTAAGCAATGACAAAAAAAATTATGGTATTTTAGAACACATTGAAAAAAAAAGGATACAAAAAGGGGTTAAAAATAGACTTTGATACTACTTGGTTATCCCGTCGACCAAAAAACCATCGCCAAATTATAAGATTAAATACCAATAATAGATGGTCATGAATGTCGCATTCAATTACATTAAATACGATAAACGTGTTTAAAATGCCATTAAGTGATTTTATTTCGAATTTTTATTTGCATTTTTATTAATATTCTACTAATTATTTGCTTTTTCATTTTTTAAAATGAAAATCATGTCAATATGCACAATTTGGGGAAATTGGTCGATGGGATAACCAAGTAGTACTTAGATTTTTTAGTGTTTCACATCAAATTTATTATGCTAACATTTTTTTTCATTTGGGCTACTGTTTTTTATTTCTTATTCACCAAATTGCTAATGTTGATCAAAAGCAGCGAGAACCCTGCATGCAACAATAGTAGTTACAGAAAATGCTTTGTAAAAAAATAATAATGATCTTTAAACTAACCTGTTTTGCAATAAGGATAAGCATTCCAAGCTTCTTCATGAATTTCCAAAGATCCTTTAGGAGCCAACATTCTAATAAAAGATGGAACTTTGCTGGAAAAAATTAAGAGCGAAAAATCAGAATTTTAAAAGGAGGCTGTTTTTATGCTCAAAATGATTTTAACCCACTATGAAATTTTAGATAATATTAGTAAGTGAACAATAAGTAAGGAAGGATCAGAATTTGAAAAAATAAATGGCAATGGCACATAATTCTTTTTTAAAAAAGGCTAAAAACTAAATAAACTAGGAGAAAAAGGAAATATCTCTATTTCTTGGCTCTAAGATTTTAGTTAATTTTACTTGAAATCAAAGTTAAAATGCGAGGAACCCAATTAGAGAAGATTTATTTGTAGTTTACATCAATACTGATTTTGAAAGACAATTTTGCCATTCAACTACAGCTAAGTTATCTTCATGTATTCTCTCAAGCTTGGAGAGAATTTGATGGTAGCGGATATGAATATATAGTTTTACGCTAAGAGAACTGGAAAAATGGTTACAACAATAAAAGATAATTCGTTAAAAAAATTTCTTGGGTGTATGAAAAAGTGAATAGATAGCCAGAAAGTGCTTAAACTTTGCATTCTCTTGCTAAAGTTTGTATACTTAAAAAAAAAAAAAAAAAAAAAAAAAAAAAAAAAAAAGTATAAAAAAATTTGCTGTAACAATTGAATTCTATTAAACTGAAAAATAGAGACAAAATTAACTTGACATACCTAGCTAAATGGTAGATTTTATAAGTGTACTGGCCTTTATTAAATTTCCCTCCTAATAAAGGTACATTCTCGAAAGGTTCATTTTTAAGCACTTCAATACCTTCACCACCACCAGTTTCATTTTTGCTTGCTTCAGCTACTGAGTATAACTGTCCCACTTGATACTAAAAGTAAATGGATATTTTATAACATATATGAACAAATGAAAACACAACCTAAAAATATGAATTAAAACTGTTATATATATCTTTTTCAGTTGAAATCTTACTGTAATTCTGGCCTATAATCCGCAGATTATCTATTAAAAAACCTAAAAAAAATTTAAGTGAAAATTATCTGCTGAATTTTTTTAATGTAGAATTTCACCAAAGATATCCAGTTTCTACTGGCAGTTATAAAGTAAAAATATAAACAGCTATCACGCAATTCTCTGTTACTGTTCACGAAGTTGCTTGTGATACATTCGCATATGACATAAACGTACTAAGAGTGGCTTCTGATTTTTATGTCATGTTTTCTTAGTCTTTTGGCAACATGTTTCTATGAACAACAAATGTTTCTCAACTCATCTCATTCAAAAATTGCAATCTCAATCCTTTAGCTAAAACAAAGAACTATGAAATAATAATTTTATGCAGCAAAAATCATCCTGCCATGCAATTTTTAAGCACTGCCAAACAGCCATTGAAAGTTATATTACACTGCCATTGCAGTACAATAATGATTAACTTGATTAAACATCAATCATCATAATCAATAAAACTGATGTAGATCGTAAATTCATTTCATAACTTGTAGGGAAAATCATAATGAGAAAACATATTATTTAACATTGCAGAATTTAAATTGAATGTTATTTTAAAAAAAGGAAAATGTTGAAAATGACTTAAAAACAGCAATTGTTATAGAATTATTTGTATTCACAAGACATTCAACATTTTAAATATTAGAATCAATGAAAAAAAAATAATAATTCAATAAAAAAAGGGAAAATGTTTTAAAAACAGCAATTGTTATAGAATTATTTGTATTCACAAGAGATTCAACATTTTAAATATAAGATTCAATGAAAAAAAATATTTGTATTTTTTAAATTGCGATTATATAATTATTTTATTACAATTATCATTTGAATACAGCAACTAAATTAATAGGGTGGTTTATTAATACTACTTTCAAATGTTGAAAACAATGAGTAATCCTCATATAGTTCAGCGTATAATCCGCGGGTCATATGCCAGTGCGGATTATCTGCTAAAATTATTTTTAAAAGGCTAAAAACTGCAGCTGCGGATTAAACGTCGCCACAGATTATAGGCTGGAAATTACGATAATATGATTTTTTTTCCACTACTTAATTATCCCGCCAACCTAAAAATTTATTGCCAAACTATAAGATTAAATGTCAATAAAAGAATGTTACATGTTAGGATTCAAATTAATAAGGAATGTTACATTCACTTGACTTTAAGAGGACTTATCTGCTGGGGGAAAAAAAAAAAAAAAAAAAAAACTGAATCCTATGTTATTCAATAGGAAAATTACTTATCCTTCCAATTCATTCTAATTTCAAAACTTCAAAAATATGTTTTTTCAGCACATAGAAAGGTTCGTTGTCCCTCGATAAGCTTCAAATTTTTATTCTTTTTCCAGTCATAAGTTAAAAACAAGTAAAAAATACTTTTTTCACTTTGCAGAATTTTTGAAATTTTAGCACAAATTTTACAATACTCATAATTATTTTTAAAATATTTTAAGCTTACAGAGGGATAAAGAACCTTCCTATCTACCAGGGTTGGCACGGTTTAAACCAATTGGTTTTAACCATGGTTTAAACCACGGTTTAAACCAAATGGTTTTTTTTCTCAAAAAAACCAATTGGTTTTTTTAGAAATAATCTAACGACATTTTCTCTTTTTTCTTTATAATTTACATGTTTCAGATTGTTGGATACAAATAATTTTTACTTTTAACACTTTATTTCAGCAATAAGCATTAGATATAGTGGGTTTAGGTCATTTTTTTAATTATAGAATCAAAATCACTATGCATTGGTGAACATATCTATTGTTCTAAAGAAAAAACTTCAAACATGTTAATTGATCAAATATAAAATAGATTAAAAATATTCAATATTTAGTATAAAATATTTTATTTTTTTTAAAGTGCAGATTATTTAACACAATTAATAACATTTACTTAATACAATGATCTTTAAGATTTTGTTCAAGCTGTAAAAGAATTTTTTCTAAAATGGGGAGATTATTTTGAAGAATTAAAATGAAAATATGATGTTGAATAAGAGAATATTCAAAGATTGGGTACTAGTTGTTTTAATAATAACAATCTTATTATTATTTTTTTTTTCTGTTATCTGCAAAATCTAATGATCAAAAATATTGACTTCAAATTGTCATCCCAAAAACAAAATGCTAAGAAATATTTGAAATTTACTATTTTAATAACTATGGAAAAGATTATTATATTTATCAAACTACATCTAATTTTTTAGTATTAGTAATCAAAAGATTGTTTATAAAAACTCAGTGTATCAATCTGTCATTGTGTAGAGCAGTTTATTCTTTGAATGTAAGACTGTTTGTTAATACTGTTTAACTTAAAGTATGAATTTTTCCTATTTTCTACATAAATTTACTATAATTATTAAATTTAAATTATTTTAAAATGAAATTATACTACTTTTAATCAAACAATATCTATTTTTATCGATAAATATGCATGTATATATAATAAAAAGGAATGTTTAAAAAAAACCCGGTTTAAACCAAAAAAACCTGGTTTAAATCAAAAAAACCGGTTTTTTTGGTTTTTTTCGAAAAAACCAGGTTTTTTTCCAACCCTGCTATCTACTGTATTTACTCGTCTATAGCGTACACCCCTACTTTACAAGTAAAAATGGTGATTTCTTAAAATCTCGTGTATAACGCGCACCATAAATTTGATACGATAATGAAGAATGAGCAAATGAATTTCAGTGAAAAAAAAAAAAAAGTCGAAACAAACATTACACCAGACCAGAAAACAAGACGAAAATGCATTTTTAGACTTCGGGTTGTAAAAGAATGATGGGAAATAGGAATGAGTGACAGTAAAGAGAATTGCTAATTAGCGTTTAAATAATGTCACTAGCTTTGTTGTATAAAAAACTGCAAGGAGTGAAATAAATATGCAGTAATACTTCAATTAAGTAACATTTTCCGAGTTTAATATCTTCTTTGAATAATTTCTTGTTTCATATGTATATAGTTCAACTGCATTCTAACAGTAAAAAAATTTATTCCGTGCATAAGGCGCACCTAGGAGTTTTGCCCTAATTTTTTGAAAAAAAAGTACACCTTATACACGAGTAAATACGGTACATGCTGAAAAAAAACCATTGTTGAAATTTCCATATTTCAATGAACAATTTAAAGATAAATATTTTTCCCATAGGATAACATGGATTTCCCTTTTGTTTCTTCTCCATCAAACAAATCTGCTTAGACATGATTCAGATGTTTGTTACATCAATAAGTGACTTTTAATTCGACTTTGCATTTTTTATTAATGTTTTACTAATTTATTTGTACTTTCATTATTTAAAATAAAAATTATGTCAATGTTTATAATTTGATTATAATCAAGTAGTACTGATTTTTATTTAATACAAAAATTATAGAGACAATTTTACAGTTTCATTTTAAATAGAATAAGAAGATAAAATTATAAGACTGGGCAATTATGATTTTTAAAAGATCATTAGATTTATTTTATAGATAAAGCACGGAAAATTAGCATATGCAACTGGCTATAAGATGACAAAATAGGGGGGAAAATGGTCTATTAAACCATCAGCTAACTGCCCTTTTTCATTTGAAAATTTCCAGTAAAACTACACTATATAGACTCCAAAACATGTGCTTTCAATTTTTCATCATATTGTTTGAAAAAAAAAAAATGCAATCAACAAATTAAATAGATGGATAAGAAAATGAAATAATATTGGAATTACAGCTTTGAGGTCCTGATCAGAAAACAAATATCAGTTCTTCAATAACAGAATTATTAAAAACATCAGCAAAAACCCAGTACCAAAGAAGTCCACAATTTTCTTTTATCTTTATTTTATGAGTTTGTTACTATTTATACAGTAGACTCCCTCAAATCTGCACAGCTTGGGACCAGATTAGTGCAGATTTTAGAATTTTACAGATTTCTGATCATTGCTTTGTTTACCTTTTTTAAACAGTAATTTGAATGCAATTAATAATGCAATTGAATCTATAATGAATGCTTACAATAAAATAAAACATTAAAATATGTAATAAACTTAATAAAAAAAATTAGAGGATTTTAATTGATTAAAATATTGAAGGCAAAGGTCAAGTTAGTAATCAATAATGTATGATTAAATATTCATTATAAAGATGAAAGGTTTTTTTTTCCCTAAATTATTCAATGAAATTAGCCCCATAAAGGTACATTATTAATTCACAACAAAATTATAAAATAAGTAAGTTTTATTTCAGGCTAATCCAGACTTAATAGCAAAATAATAATAATAATAATTATAATTAATACATAAATATATTTGATGAAAAGATTGTATTTACCAATGATATCAGTAATATCTTGATTTTTTTCTAAAATAAATTTATTCTTACTTTATGAATTCAGTAATATTAACAAAATTACAAATTAAAATATACATGGAATTGATATAAAATTAAAAAACATCAATTTTTGTCCCTATATCTGAACTAAATGTTTCATTGTTTACATCCATAAAAAATATGTGGATTTTAGAGAGTTGCAGATTTGAGGGAGTCTACTGTACTATGAACAGTATACAAACCTCAGTCAATTTTTGAACTGCAAATTCACAGAAAACCAATTAAAGTAGCAAAAAATTTCAAAAACAAAATAAAAGTATTCTTCAACAAAATAAACTAATTCTATAACAATAACATTTCTCTATTTTGTAATACTTTTAACTATTATTTTACTAAATGATCAATAAAAATTTTCAACAAAGGAACATATAAGCAATGCATAAAATAAAAAAAGTAAATATCTTATAATAATTTTAGAATTAATAAATAAATCATATGTGATTTGGAAAAATATTAGGGGTTGCAGTAACAGTACTTCAGACAGTTTTATCATATTGCTTAGATTGCAGCAAAACAGTAACTAAAAATTTTTCAGCAGATAATTTTTTTTAGTGCTACCAGTAACTTAAAATAATAATAATAAGTAAATATGCACTTCAAGTTATTTTGCTTTATCTTCAAACTAAATTGAAATAAATGATAGTAATATAAAATCCACATATTTACCTCTTCAACAGTTATTGGTAGGACCACGCGGCTGAAATGTAAAAATAATATTATAAATAATAAACATAGCATTTTAAAATTTCAAGAAATAAACATGCACATCTGCATCTAATGTATTTAAACCTAAATTCTTCTACTTTAAATATCATGCAAAAAATAAATTTTCAGTAGATCTATTGCATACAATAATCCAGAAGGTTAATCGATGTAATAGAAGAAAATAAATAAAAGTATTTTATAAGTTACTGTCAAACTTACATACATGATTAGTGGTTTAATCTTAAAACAACACTCTCGTAAAATATTGTGAAGTAAAGAAGTTGCATAAATTTTTGCTGATTAATACGTGATCAAAATACAAATAATAATATCTCCAAGATATTATTTAAGTGTAAATAATGAGATTCATGAAGAAAACAATCATCGATGCTAATGTCTCATTACAATAGAAGAAAATAAAAATCATGCGTAAATGAATAAGATGTACACTAATGCAACATAGAAAAAATATAAAGAACTCATCTCATGTTGCATTTAGTTGTTTATTTAATTTCATGTTTGAAATATTAGTACAAAAATTTAAATTTTAAGCTTTGCTTCAAAAAATCGATCACTTGGAATAAAAGAAGTTAGATTAAATGTTAAGAATACTGATAATAAAGCTGGAGAGAATCGATCGGGGTGTATTTATTTTCTATTTATGAAATATAAACTATAAAATTTTCACATAATACCGTGTTCCGATTTTTACAAATTATATATTTATTTGCATAATGAAATGATACAATTAATTTATGAAACATTGTTTAAGAAGCTAAATGACATATTCTTTTGTTTATCGGAATAACGTAAAAGTTGCATAATTAACTAATAATTAAATAATTTAAATACATACAACTCTTTAATTAGCATCTTTTGGCTCCTGTAATACCGTCTCCTTCCTTCACATGGGGCGGAGAAGTGACGTCAATGCCACTGCAGAGCCAGATTTAAAGAGCAAAGAGTTACTACAAAACACCTGTAAGGCAAATGCCACATTTTAGGGAAATATTATTTATTAATCAACCATACTGTCGCGCTCTATTTATTCGTAAAAAAGCTTCCTACTGGTAGAATTTGTTCTAAAACTCTTCAAACAGCAAACGAATAGAGAAATAAACACTTTCACTTTCTTTCTTCTTGTTATTTTTCTGTGTGAAAATGTAAACTTCTACTTTTCATTCAAGAAGGGAATTGTGAAACTACTGGTTGCTTTACTTGTGTATTTAAAAAAACTATAAATAATAAATAACGTTAATTTTATGATAGTTAAAGAATAGAAGATTATTTAAAAAAAATTTAAATGCTGATGGAATAATATTTATTAAAATGGGGGGGGAGGGACACCCACAGAAATTCTAGATCAATGAAAATAATTAGTAAATGGTTATCATAGAATTATATCTCGTTTTAAACAATCTCAAAAACAATCATCATAGAAAAAGTACAGTAAATACCATATATCCCACATAGGAATAAAATATAGGTGTTACCTAAACATAAACACACGTCTTTTCTACGTTAACAAAACACTCGCACTGATATTCCTAGAGGTATTTCAAGATTTTTATAATTCATTACAGTTTGTATTATGTATCTAAAATACCTTTTTGTGAGAAACGAAAATGCTTTATTTTGTTTATCAATATAATCAAAGTAGCAGAGAGATTGAGTTCCTGAAGTCTTACTATTTTGGTATATCCACAGAGTAAGGAATTTCTTACCTTCCTTCCTCTGTGGGTATATCTTTGTAAGAATTCTTACAAAGATATACCACAGATTATTATTACTTATCTGGTACTGTATTTAATCGAATCTAGAAGCACATTTTCTTTCAGGAGTTCAACTCATTTAACTCACAACCGAGCGAAAAAAAACATATGTAGCTTGTGATGCACATGAGGGGGAGGGGGAGATTTTAAAGCTTTTCAGCAAAAAAAGATTTGAAATATGGTAATCTCATGGAGGAATAATTATTTAATGTCAATTTATCATGATGGATAAAATGCTATTTGGGAGCTCTTGAAATTTTGGTGCACTAATCTCCAGACCCATTCCGCAAAACCACCAGTTCCAAATGAAAAATAAAATTCAAATTTGTTACAATTGATAAGTTTTATAATGTTTACTGTCTTATGTTTTTAAGAATTCCATATCCACGCAACCTGAGTTCGAGGCTAAAATTCGCCTGCTGACGGTAGTATGTGTTCTTAATGTTTATTTGTCGAAAATACCTTAAAAAATCCATTATTGTAGCAGTAAATACGTAACATATAGTAATATAAATGTAAAATGTTATTCAGTATCTGTGGACATTCGCTAAATTTCCAAAACTTCCGTAAATTTCATGCACGTCACCTGGTCCGAGGATGAAATTGACCTGGTGGGTGTATTTGCCTTGTGCGAAGCATGTTTATCCATGTTAATCGCGGACGATTTCAAAACTGCTTCTAGACCGGGAGATGGCTACACATACAATCACCTCATCGGGTTCACTGGTGAAAATCTAGGATTAGTTAGATCTCGATTCGCGTATTGAGACGCAATCGGTCTGCCAAGTCATATCTTAGTGAAAAATACCTAAAAACTCGATTTTAACGGTTGATTCGTAGGTTTACCATTGTGCTTTCCTGCAGTCAAAAATATGAAAACATGGAGGATTGGGAGCAGGAAAACATAATGGTAACCCTATGAGTCAACTGCTAAAATCTGTTTTTTAGGTGTTTTCCATCAAGGTATGATTTGGCAGACCAATTGCTTATGCGAATCAACATTTGACTAGTCTTAGATTTTCATACATGAGCTCGATGAAGTGATTATCTGTGCTGCCGCCTTCCGATCTATTCCCCTTTCGTCCAAGAAACAGTCTTTATCGAAAATATCTACCCATGGAGGAAAAAGCTAGATAGAGGTGTAGTATGCCGCATAATCGGTTTGTAATATGATGGGCGGTATCGCCCAAATTTAAACACCTCCATTCGGCCCAAACAAAACATTCACGTGGAGCAGGGGCCGAATTCTTCAGCATCAGCCGTGCATTTTTTCTCTAAATGAAAATGATCTGCTTATATTTAAGCTTTCTAGAAGAGTATTTCATTGTATTATGAATTAAAAACTGTATTATTAAAAGTTTTCTTCTTTTTTGCGAAAGTACGTAGCTGTGTTTGGATTTAATGTAGCGGATTTTAGGGCTACATTTTTGGAGTCACCACCAACCACTGTCCTTCATCTCTATTGTTTCTTTTTATTCTATGGTATCTAATTTACCCCTTGATCCACCCACAGAGATACAGTGTCTGTATATTGCCATTCGTGGACGAATAAGAATATCGAGAAATCCGAGGTGTAATGCCAGATGCATAAAGTGCATTTGCCGAATGATTTTTAAAATATAACAGCTTATTTATTTATTTAAAAAAAAAAGCTCAATTTTTATATCTTAATGAACCTTTTTAATTTTTCGTTTATTTTAATTAAAAAAATCATTTTTTATTGGTAATTAAAACGGCCTTTAGAAGCGCTGCTCGCAACCTTCATTATAGAAAAAATGTCCTTTTAATTTCCCTTTATACTTTAACTAATGCTAAAGTGCCATTGAAATACTTCTGTATTGTAAATGCATATGTTGTTATAGATATTCAAATTTGAATAATTTTTACTTTGCCATATAACACAGAAAACAAATGTCACACAAAATCTGAAATTGTGGGGGAAAAAAAAAAATATATATATATATATATATACTAGTATTAAAAAATGCTCTGACGAGCACCAAAAAAGATTAATATGTTTTTAAAGTATGAAAAAGTGTTTGACAAGAGCTTCTGATAGAAAAAGAGAAAGTACAAGGGGTCCCTTCTTGGCTGCAATTCACTGTCAATGCCAAATTTGAAAAAAATCATATTTGCGCTTTTTCCATATAAAAGAAATCAGTCACTGTTACGATAAAATTGTGTAGTGTAAAGGCATAATTAGAAAAGACGAAGAGTGATTAAACATGAATGTAAAGCAAAATAGGGCCAAAAACCATAGTTCCCACAGCCAGTGTGGAATTCAGACACTTTTCTCCGGGAGGGTCTTCTGTGGCTTTAATAGAATAGAGTTCTAAGGGGATCATACTTTTCTATTACTTTCTTCTATCTTTACAAGAAGAAAGTATTGGATTCATGAAAATTTTCGACTTCCGGTTTTCGACGGATTTATACGTTTTAGAAGGTCCTGAACACGTTTTGACTATTTTTAGAAAATGTCTGTCTGTGAGTCTGTCCGTCTGTCTGTGAGTCTGTGTGTCTGTCTGTGAGTCTGTCTGTCTGTATGTGACAAAAAATTTGTGGGCGCTCTATCTCAAGAACTAATGCTCGAAATTTAATAAAAGTTTATATTCAGGTAGACCTTGATATGAATTAGTGCCTATTAGTTTTTAGTGAAAATTGGCCTGCAGGTGACGCTGCTATACTACGTTTTTCATGATTTTCAAGATTGCTATATCTCAAGAACTAATGCACAGAATTCCACCAAACTTCAGATTCTGTGAGCCCTTGATATACATAGACACTGATTAAGTTTTGGTGTAAATTAGCCAGCAGGTGGCGCTGCTATGCCACGTTTTTCATGATTTTCATGGTAGCTATATCTCAAGAACTAATGCACAGAATTTCACCAAACTTCAGATTCCGCGATACCTTGAGATACATAGCTGCTGATAAGGTTTTGGTGTGAATTGTCTTATAGGTGGTGCTGCTATGCTACATTTTGCACGATTTTTGCGAAAGCTATATCTCAAGAACTAATCCAGAGAACTTCATCAAATTTTAGATTCTGTTACACTAGAATATATAACATAATTAGACGCTGATTACATTTTGGTATTAACCTTGCAACAGGTGGTGCAGCTATGCTGCATTTTGCACGATTTTTTCGATAGATATATCTCAACAACCAACGCACAGAATTTCATCAAACTTCAGATTTTTTTACAAAATGACGTATAACATAATTACACGATGATTACGTTTTGTTATAAATCCTTCAACTGATGGGGCTGCTGTGCTATATTTTACACGGTTTTTTTTTAAACTAGTTATATCTCAAGAACTAATGCGCAGAATTTCATCAAACTTCAGATTCTTTTACACCAGAACATAATTAGACGCTTTTTTACGTTTTGGCATAAATTTTAAAAGATATGGTGTTGCTGTGCTACGTTTTGCAAATTTTTTGTTATAACTATATCTCAAGAACTAATGGACGAAATTCCATCAAATTTCAGATTCTGTTAGGTCTTGACATAAATAGATGCTTATTAGGTTTTAGTATAAATTACCCAACATAAGCTCATTTTCTCAGAATATTAATTAAATTTTGCGTTTTAGGCTTTTCGGATACCAGAATCTCATTAGGCTAGGTCAAATGTTCGAGGAAATTCGATAGTGGGTAACTTTGGGGTCACCACGTTTTTTTTTTTTTTTTTTTTTTTTTTTTTTTTTTAAATATTAAAATGTACTTATGAGATAGAAGAAAGTTTTGGGATTGACACATCCAACTAGTTACCATTAAAAACACAAAATCTTAAATTTTATTGGGAGGGGGTGGGGGGGGGGCATTTGATACCTTCGGGAGGGAATGTCCCTCCGGCCCACCTCCTGCATTCAACACTGCCTGCAGCGTATCACATTCACGTAGTCCCACCATAAACTGTCGCAGTGTAAAACAGCACATAAAACTGATTTGTAGTGCAATTGATGCAGAGTCAACAATGTAGTTAACATGTAAAGCACGATTGAAAGTTTTATGCAGTTTTCTTTTATATGGAAAAAGCGCAAATATGATTTTTTCAAATTTGGCATTGACAGTGAATTGCAGCCAAGAAGGGACCCCTTGTCCTTTCTCTTTTTCAATCAGAAGCTCTTGTCAAACACTTTTTCATACTTTAAAAACATATTAACCTTTTTTGGTGCTCGTCAGAGCATTTTTTAATACTAGTCATTTAAATTTTTTGATAATTATATATTGAATATAAGAAAACCTCAGTTGCTTTTAAATATGCCCAGTACTTTTTCTTATTTCGCTCAATATTAAATTATTTAATAAATAGACATAAAACGTGAAAAAACGAGATTAATTTTAATTTATTCGTACAGAAATTGACAGATTCAATTAATTTTAGATAATACATATTTTATAGAAAAATAATGCGAATAGAAATTTTTATTCTTTTCGCATAGGATTTGTGGCATTCTTATCTACTTGTTTTAAAAATCAGATGTTATAAATATCAAATATTTCCGCCATTAGCGCGATTTTATTCATGATTAGCGAAAGGTCATGACAAAAGGTGTCATGACCTTTTGTGATCATGACACCCAAAGGTCGCTAAACATAACTTTATAATGCACATAAAAACGAATTTTCCCATTTAAATTTTAAAAAAAATTAAGTAAAATATTTTTATTTCTCCTTCCTGATATCTATTGGAATAGCTTATTCCAATTATTGAATAATATTCTAGGACATTTTCAGGGAAATAATAGGTTAAGTTATTTTCCTTGGAGAAAGTCGCTCGAAATACAGCCTTAATAGATTTATGTCAAACCAAGGATGAAAATATACTGAAAATTTATTTCTAGTATTATTTGTAAAATTGACATTGAAATCACCAGCTGTAATAAAATTTTTATATAATATACAGTGGAACCTCAGTTCACGATCCATTCTTGTATCTGAATTTCTGTAATGTGATATAAATTTTTTGGGGCTCTATCTCAAGAACTAATGCATGTGATTAAAAAAATTATATTCAGGCAACGCCGACTATATTGTACCGGCCAAGCCATTTCGCGAAAAACCGCCGAAAAAGTGAAGCTGGATTCAGCTTCAAACCTTGAACTATTTCATTGAACCATGTGTAAGTCCACGTGACGCAAACCCTGCCCAAATTAGCATTGAATAAGCTGCTTTCTGTTCTGTGCACATGCTTGCACACGTGTCATTGTTTTGGTTCAGGGTTTACATGATTGGTCTGAATAACTTAGGCAAAGTATCAGCGTCCTCTGGCGGGAGACTTCCTACATTAATCTCAAATAGACAGGCCTTTAGTTCTAGTGGGCCATGATTCAGGTAATCCCTAATATAAATTGATGCTGTTTACACTTTGATTTAAATCGTTCAACAGATGGCTTAATCGTGTTCCTTTTTTCATTATTTTCGCCGTAGTTCTATCTCGAGAATTAACGCACGGATTTTCATCAAACATCAAATTCAGTTAATCTTTATATGAATTGGCTTTGTTTACGTTTTGGTTTCAATAACCAAACACATGGCACTGCTATGCTGAATTATTCCGATTACCACAATATCTCTATCGCAGGAATTAATGCACAAATTTTCATCAAACTTGAGATTTAGGCACACTTTGATTTATATTATTGCTCATTGCGTGTTTTGGGTAAATCTCCCAACAAGTGTCGCGTATATGCTGTATTTTTCCCGATATCCGCAACAGTCCTATTTCAAAAACTAGAGTTCGGAATTTCGTGTCTTTAGAGTCCTCACGGTGAGCATATGACTGTCGATTGATTTTGGCACTGTAATAATGAATTTTCACGCATTAAATGCATGAGATAGAAAATAGTTTTGGGGTTACCATATCCGACTAGTTCTTTATCATCAGAGTAATCGACGGTTCATCTTATCACATATTATTTTAATATGTGAACTAAATATCGATTTAACATCATTAGCAAGATATATATACTTTGGAAGAATAAAACTTTCATCTTACTAAAAGAACTTATTTAATACGGACACATTATTTACAGCAGACGATCACAGATACACACAATCGGCATAGAACACAATTGCCGCTTACATAAAAACATTCTATTTACATTTTTTACTTAAGTTGCGGTTACAGTTAAATACACCACATCTCCTCCCTTCCTAAACTTCTTCTACAAGTCCAATCGCTGAGGAGGTCTCCGGATTCTAGTAGATCGGCGAACTGGTTGTGGTGTTGGAGTTGAACCGTGGACACTGAGTGGAGCATGCTCTGATGTAGTAACTGAGACTGGCGTTGCATCAGTCGTCTCCGCCTCCACACTAGTGGGTGATTGTGCTATCTCAGCACTAGTTGTCGGAACATCAGCATCTTGCACAGGAATGGCAGGTTTTGAAAATGATCGTCGGAGCTCGCATTCTTTTTCCTCTATGTCTCCTCCATCCCGTATTTGATCGACATGTCTACGCCACAATTGACCATTTACATCGACAGTGTAATGTAGCTGTCCATCTTTTCTAACGACTTTTCCAAACCTCCATCTCTTGTCGCCTTGTCGGTAATTTCGTACAGCGACATTGTCGCCAATTTGGAATCCTCTATCCGAGAATTCATAAGTTCCTTTACGAACTTTTTCTTCCACTCTGCGTTTAAGATCAAGACGCAGCAGATCGATTCTCGTCCGAATCTCTCTCTTCAACATAAGCATGGCTGGACTATGAAATGTCGTGAGGTTCGGAGCTTTTCTGTATTGCATAAGGAACGTACTTAATTTTTGTTGTATTGGGCCACTATAATTTTGCATTGCTCTTAGAGATTGTTTGACTGTAAAGACGTATCTTTCGGCCTGCCCATTGCTAGATGGTTTAAATGGCGCAGTGGTCTTGTGTTTGATACCGTTATTGCGCATCAAATTCAAATGATGTAAATTGTGGACCGTTGTCACTTACCAGCATGAGTGGCAATCCAAATCGAGAGAAACAATCTCTTAAGCATTCGATGGTTTTGGTTGCTGTGGTGGATTTCATTGGATAAGCTTCCAACCACTTGGAATGAGCATCTACTATAATCAGGAACATATATTCAAAGCAGTGTTGGGTATGAACGCGCTCACTGAACGAAAACTCACGAGTTTCGCTCACTATTTGTGAACTTTGAACTGAACTTCGCTCACTATTTTATAAACGAGTTTGAACTGAACGGAAACTCAAAAAATAGACGAGTTTGAACGAAATTTACGTTCAAATTTACGTTCAATTTTTTCATAATTTATTTTAAAATTTTCCAGACCTTAGTACACATTTTCCCTCTTTCAAATGCCATTTAGAGGCCTACACGAGCCTCAGGACGGGTTAAGTCTGGATATCACTTCTCTGGTTAGTATCCTAGTCTTACTTCTTCTGCAGACTCGGGTCGCACCGAACCGGACCTGGGCTGTATACAATTTCGCCGCAAATAGATATATACAGTAAACTCTCTGTACAAGGTGGACTGTGTAAAGTGGAAATATGTGCTAAATCGGAAAGATTTTAAAGAAATCGGAAAGATTTTAAAAGAAAGCATAAACATCGCAGCCTACGGCACTTCTGCATAAATGGAGATTATAAACAGACTAATGTAAGTTTTTTTGGCCAGAACTCTTCCGTAAGGATAAATATCAATGTCCTGTAGAAATATACTCGGGGTCGGGCCGGGTTCGGTGCGAAATTTCAACTTTTTTTTCCGGGCCGGGCCAAGCTCGGGCCTTGTTTTTAGCTATTATATCGGCTCGGGCCTTGTTTTTAGCTATTATATCGGTCCGGGTCGAGCCTTGATTTTAGCTATTATATCGGGCCGGGTTGGGCCGCTAAATTTTCTCTACGAGACGGGCTGGGCTCGGGCCGAAATTTTTATTTTAATATCGGGCCGGACATTTTTTTTCCATGGCTCGGGCCTGGAAATTTCCGTCCGTGCATACCTCTATCTTACATATCCAATAATCAAATGATTAGTTCACAAAATTTTGTAAATTTGGACAATAATATCCAAACATTATAAAAAAAAAAGTGAACTTTTTAGTGAACTTCGTTCATTTTTACAAATGAGTTTGATTTGAACGAGTTCGTTTGAAAATTTTTGAATTTGAACGTGAACTTAAATCACTTTACAGAAATTGAACGTGAGTTTGAGTTAGTTCATTTATTTTGTGAACGTGCCCAACACTGATTCAAAGATAGGCCCAGCAAAATCTATGTGAATACGTTGCCACGGTGCACTAGGATACTCCCAGCAATGCACCTTTACTCTCTGTGGGTCAGTTTTGTACCGAGCACAGTCTACACAATTCTTTGAGGTATTTTCTATATCCTTATCGATGTTCTTCCAATAAACATACGATCTAGCGATAGCTTTCATCTTAACAGCACCCAGATGACCATAATGTAACTCTTCAAGCACCTGAGCCTGATACTTTTTGGGAACGCATACACGCTGGCCTAACATGACACAACCATCTTGTAAACTATATTCTGCTTCTCTCCCTCTTAAAATTCCTCCATTCTGTAAAATATTAAGCAATGGGGCGAGGTCTGCATCCAACAGAGTTTCTTTGGCTAAGTCTCTAGCTGTGATAGGAAGAGTTTCTATTTGTGCTAACTGAAATAGATCAATTTCATCTTTAACGTCTAGCTGTTCAGAGGTGGACGGCAGCCTAGACAGAAAGTCAGCGTTACCATGTTGTTTTGTATTACGATACTTAATGTCAAACTGGAAAGATTGTAATACTAAAGAATAATGTAACAATCTTGTCGCTGCCAGAATTGGAAGACCTTTCTTCGATCCGAAGATGGCTACTAAAGGTTGGTGGTCAGTTAATAATTGAATCGTCTCCCTTTTAGGTAAAGATAAAATTTCTTGACACCCCACACAATTGCTAGTGCTTCTTTATCAATCTGAGCATATTTTTGCTCAGTTTTTGTGAGGGTTCTGGAGGCGAAAGCTATTGGTCTTTCCGTTCCATCAGGTAAAGAGTGGGAAAGAACCGCCCCTACTCCTACAGGAGATGCGTCAGTTGCCAATATCAATGGCAGTGATGGATCATAATGCATTAGGACACGCGGAGAACAAATTTCATTTTTAATTTTTTCAAAAGCTTCCTGACAATCCTTTGACCAAACCCATTTCACACCTTTCTGTGTTAGTTTATACAAAGGATTCGCTATTGTAGCCAAATTAGGACAAAATTTTCCATAAAAGTTAACAAGCCCTAAAAAACTTTGTACTTCCTGTACGTTAGTGGGTCTAGGAGCTTTTGAAATCGCAGAAATTTTCTCATCAGTCTTATGTATGCCGTTTGCATCAATTTTGTGCCCTAAAAATTTAATTTCTTTTTGAAAAAATTTACTCTTATCTAAATTTAATTTTAGCCCATGATCTTTACATTTCTGAAAAAAAATTCTTAAGGCCTCTAAGTGTGATTTATCATCTGATCCAGTCACTCTAACATCATCCATAAAAACTTTGATTCCTTCCATTCCCTGGAAAAGACCATCAATATATCTTTGCCAAATCGCTGGAGCAGAATTTAAACCATACATAAGTCTTTTACATACATATAATCCCTTATGTGTATTTATCGTTAAGATCTTTTGACTATCTGGGTGTACTTTCATTTGTAAATATGCATGTTTAAAATCGATTTTTGAAAAATGTTTACCCCCACTTAAGCTTGAAAGAATTTCCTCTAATTTTGGCAAAGGATGTTGTTGTACCATAATATTTTGGTTTACGGTAACAGAATAATCTGCACATAAGCGTATAGACCCATCAGTTTTTACAACCGGGACAACTGGTGTTGCCCAATCAGAGGTCTCTACTCTCTCTATGATGCCTTCCTTTTCAAGCCTATCAATTTCTTGTTCAACCCTATCTTTTAAAGAAAAAGGTACAGGTCTAGCTCTACAAAATTTTGGCACTGCATCAGATTTAAGTTCCAACTTTACTTCATAATTATTAATTTCCCCTAACTTATCGTCAAAAAGCTCTTTATACTCTTCTAACAATTTACTCAAATTATAGTCATAAGATGTTCTTACTGCTTTTATAGAATTCCAGTCCAAATTTATACTATATAGCCATTCGCGGCCAAAAATTGTATCCAAATTTTCCTTAACAATATACAAATTTAACTTAAATTTTTGATTTTTGTATTCAACATCAACAGTGACAAAACCCAAAGGTACAATTATTTCACCTTTATATGTTTTAAAAAACTACTTTTGTGGGTTGAATTCTTTTTTTCGAAATCTCACGAAATTTTTTTATGCTCATTACCGAGACGGCCCCTCCAGTATCAAGTTCCATACTCACAGGTTTATTTTCAATATTTACTGTTAACATAATTGGAGGTTTTCTTTGCTCCTCCTCTTTCAGCGAGTTCAAATCAAAAGAATACATTGGAATAACATTTTCACTAGAATACAGAGTATCTACCTGCTTTTGTTTAACCGTGTTCCCTTTTAACCCTTTTTCCGCTGCAAAACAAGCTTTTCGAATGTGCCCGATTTTTTGACAAAAATGACACTTAGCTAATTTAAATCTGCAGGAATATTTATCGTGATCCGTTGCTGTACACCGTGTACAGCTCGTTTTTACTTTCTTTCCCGAAAGATTTTGTCTTCCAAAGTTTTTCTTTTGCGAAACAAATTTTGACTGCTCATTATTTTTCCTCGCGCTAAATTCTTTAATTTCTAAAGATTTACCCATTATCTCATTTGCCCCTTTCATAGCTTTCTCCATAGCTAAAGCAATTTTCAAGGTATTCTCAATATCTATATCATCTTCCTCAAAAAGTTTATCTAATATTGCTCTATCCCTTAGCCCGCTTACGAAAACATCCCGTAACATCGTGTTCAACATTTCCTGTTTATACTGACAAGGAATTGCCAAGGAGCGAAGTTCAGCCATAAAAGCACTGACACTTTCCCCCTCCCGTTGCTTACGATTTAGAAACATATGCCTACTAGGAATTATAAGCGGCGTCGGAAGGAGATGAGTTTTTAATGTATTTTTTAGAATAAGGTAATCTTTATCGGAAGGATTGTCAGGAGCTAGCAGGTTTTTCAACAAATTATATAATTTTGCTGACAAACTAGAAATAAAAACTTTTCCACGTTTGCCATCCGGAACATTTTGAATATCCATGAAAGCTTCGAAACGTTCTAAAAAAGAATCAAAAGCTTCATTCGTTTCATCAAATTTTTCAAATTGAACTGAAACTTTAGCTTCTTGCGTTTTCGGATCGGCAAAAGTGGTCAATTTCTCTAATAAAATTTTATTTTGTTCTATTAAATTTTGAACCAACTGCTCCATTTTAAATCTTCTTTAAAGATAAATACAAAAAGAATTTTTTACCTTGGCAGTCTTCAGCATCTAATGTACATGGATCCGATACTTTTTCATTCCATACATCGTCGCCAGATATCACATATTATTTTAATATGTGAACTAAATATCGATTTAACATCATTAGCAAGATATATATACTTTGGAAGAATAAAACTTTCATCTTACTAAAAGAACTTATTTAATACGGACACATTATTTACAGCAGACGATCACAGATACACACAATCGGCATAGAACACAATTGCCGCTTACATAAAAACATTCTATTTACATTTTTTACTTAAGTTGCGGTTACAGTTAAATACACCACACATCTACACCGTATTGTTTAGCTATTTTGATTACACTATCATCGTTCTTAAGTTTTGTTACTACTTCTTTTCATAATTGATCAGTAATTCGATTAAGCTTCTTACTACTGCTATCACTAAACGATTTTTCAATCTTAGAAGTCATAACAATAGCTAAAATTTTCGCGAAACTGATTAAAATTAAAACGATAAGTTAAATTTTTTACTGTACTGAAGGTCACAAAGCACTCTGATACACATTTTACTCCAAACTTAACCTATAAGAAGAGTTATGTGAGGGTTGCCAACTGAACTATTCGACAGCTTTGGTCGCGAATCGAGTTATCCTACGCCGAAATAGTAAAATTTTGACCACTGAAGTTGGTCATAAACCGAACTTGTCAAAAACAGAGGGGGCCGTAAACCAAGGTTCCACTGTTTTTTGACCGATAAGTTTGCAAATATGGCATTATTTATATATTCAGTGATCATTATGCAACTTGGCGATTTAGCCGATTAAATTTGCGATTTTAAAGTAGCGTTTGTTAACAACCGAAAATTCAGAATTTCTATTAGAAAAATTAGGATAATTATTATAATTTTTATGCACGGTTTTAAGTAAATCTGATTTTTTTTTTCATAATTTGAAATTTAGTACATTTGGAAATGGAAGGGAGAGGGAAAGTATATCTTTGCAATGCTTTTTCGACACTATCTCAAACAAAAATACTTTTAAATGCCGATAATTGCTGATCGTAAATGTTACATTTACTTCACACCATCACAAAAGTTTTTTACATCACCATGTGTTTTTGTCATTTGATGCTTTCCTGGCACAGATACCCATATATGCACGGCATTGTGCGACATTCTTCTGACGCCAATTTCGCAAAAGCTTAGTTTTCAAACTTCAATTACATACATATATATTAAGGTACTACTTAGTTATCCCGTCGATCAATTTCTCCAAACTATACAAATTGCCAAACTCATAGCGAAATTATACATATAGACATAATTTTCATTTTAAATTACACAAAAAAAAAATTTGTAGAATCTTAATAAAAATACAAATAAAAAGTCCAAATAAAAATCCCTTAATGGCGTTTTAAACATGTGCATCATATTTAATGTCATTGGATTCGACATTCACGATCATCCATTATTGGCATATAATATTATAGTTTGGCGATGGTTTTTTGGTCAACGGGATAAGTAGTACTTCTATTAACTATTTTCTATTATTTTCAAAATAAAATAATAATGAATAAAAACCGGTGATAATTGATTATCCCTTCGACCAAAAAATTATCGCCAAATTATAAAATTAAATGCCAATAACGGATTATCATAAAGGTTACATTCAGTTTACATTAAATAGAGAATAACCCATGTTTGTTATGCCATAATATGATTTTGAATTCAACTTTTTATTTGTACTTTTATTGAGGTTTTACTAATTTATTTCTACTTTCGTTATTTAAAATAAAAATTATGTCAATATGAATTATATGGTAAATAAATTGATGATTTGTAAAATTTGGCGAAATTGGTCGACGGGATAATCAAGTAGTATTGAAAAGTTTAATTAATAACTACAGAATGAAACAATTTATAAAATTTAACAAAATTAAATAAAAGTAAATACATATATTTTTTTAATAAACTTTAGCCCGGTTAACTTATCAGACAAAATAACAAAATTTTCGTGCCAACTAAGTACCCTAATGCATATTTGACATTACATCCCTATTTAAAATCAATTGAATGCTATTTAAGATATGGACAGAATGTGAAGTTTTTGTTTTACTCTATATCTTTTCCTTGTGTAAATTAGGACGTTACATGATCATAATTAAAAAATCTTACATTTAGTTCCTGAAGAGAAATTTTGGTTTTCCCAGATACTTTTTTCCGATGTACTTGTTTTTTCCCTATTTTTTTCTACTACTAAAATATGTACTTCTCTGTTATCCCGTCTACCAATTTCATCAAATTATACAAATCGCCAAACTAATAGCCAAATTACACACATTGATATAATTTTTTATTTTAAATCCTTCTATAGTAAAAAAAAACTAGCCTTAAAAGGAATGACTCCTGGAATGATGCTGATGTGGAAGATTTCCGGAACTAACGCATCCGGGTTGTTCACTCCTTCCATGAGTCGAATAGACCAATCAGGAAAGGGCTCCGTCTATGCATCGCCATATGGGTTACCATAAAGAGAGAAAAGGTTACCATCGCCAACAATCGCCAAGTTTGTCGCCAACTTGGCGATATATCGCCAAATTTGGCGACCAAAATTAGTTGTCAAAAGTGACGCCAACTTGGCGATAACTGTAATATTTCGCCAAATTTTTAATTTCTTTACAACATCAGTCGTTTGATACATCATTTGAGAGGTTTGCAACTGCTTATTCATTTAAAGGATGTCTTGTGTGTTATCCCCCATTCTGATCCCCAGGGGGGACACATTTTTAATTTCTTTACAACACCAGTTGTGTGAAACATCATTTGAAAGGTCTGCAACTGCTTATTCATATTATGGATGTGTTGTGTGTCATTCCCCCACTCTGCCCCCTGGGGGAACATTTTTAATTTCTTTACAACACCAATTGTGACACATCATTTGAGAGGTCTGCAACTGCTTATTCATATTATGGATATCTTGTTTGTAACCCCCCCCCCCGCCTCTGCCCTCAGAGGGGGCGCATTTTGTAATTTCTTTACAACACCAATTGTGTGACACATCATTTGAAAGGTCTGCAACTGTTTATTCATTTTATGGATGTCTTGTGTGTCACCTCCACTCTGCCCCCAGGGGGGCACATTTTTAATTTCTTTACAACACCAGTCGTGTGACATCATTTGAGAGGTCTGCAGCTGCTTATTCATATTATGGATGTCTTTTGCGTCGCCTCCTCCTCTGCCCCCCAGGGGGGCACATTTTTAATTTCTTTACAACACCAGTCGTGTGACACATCATTTGAAAGGTCTGCAACTGCTTATTCATACCATGGGATATTGGCGAGCGCAGCAAGCAGGGGTAGCCAATAATTTGGAATCGCGAAGCGATTACGCGGGGGGTTGGCGAGCATAGCGAGCAGGGGGGCGGGGCCCCCCTAGTAACGAAAAAAGAAATAATTAGTAAAATATTAATAAAAATACAAACAAAAAGCCTTAATAAAAATCACTTAATGACTTTCTAAACACGTGAATCGTATTTAATGTCACTGAATGTGACATTCACGATCATCGTTTATTGGCATTTAATCTTAAAATTTGGCGATAATTTTTTCGTCGACGGGATAACCTAGAAGTACCCTAAAATTCAAAATGTTAGGACACTCGAGAAAATCATCCCATGGTCATATAAATGCATGTTATTTGAAAAAATAATTATGAATTCGACCAAAAAAATAATAACACTGCGTTCACAACTTTATTATTTAAAGAACTGAAACTAAAAGTTAATAAAAACAAATAACTATGTTTTTCACGTGATTTGTTTAATTTGAATGAATTATGATACATACATGACAATTTTTATATTAAACTTGGTGACAATGAATAAAAAAAAACTACAATCGCAACAGCAAAAGACAATATTCAACTGGAGGTTTAAGACATAAATTCGATTTTCTCAGAAACCGTCAAACATACAAAGATGAAAAAAAAAAAACTGTTCTAAGTTTTATCAAGACGATAAAAATAAACCAAAAACGAAGTTAATCCATCCATAATAACGTTAGCTATTGCTTGTTGAACTTTTCGTCTTAATTTTTTCGTTAAAAGTTAAATAAAAAACTACAGTAAACTGCGATAATTTTTTGAATGCTATCATTTTATTCGTCTCATCGAGTTCTATCTTTTGAAACTAAAATCACTGTCGTACGTCAACTGGTTCGCTAGAAATTTCGAAAAGACGTTCGCATTTTCTATTTCTTAAACATATACAGGGTGTCCGAAAAGTCTGGAAACGGTCGAATAACTCGAAAAATACATATGAGATTGAAAAACGTAAATATACGTGTTAAATATTTTAAAATAAGCTACTCAGTGATACCAAATTTGACCTTCGAAACCGACCCCCTGGGGGTCAGAGGGGGTCCAACTTTGAAATCTTAAATTATAACCCCCCATTTTTTATTGCAGATTCGGATTCTACGGACAAAAATACGTAACTTTTGTATTTGATGTTTATTTCAAATCTTCGTTTATCACGGTGTAATCGAGCATATTAAATCGATACATATTCCCGCTTTTCTAACGGGATTTTCCCTAATCGAAACTAATTGGGCAGAATTTTTGACGTCAAATTCCTCGTCTTTTGTAGGAATAGCGTTTCCTGAAAATCACCCGTGGCGATTATTCCAATAGTGCTACACTGTTAAAAATTTGACCGATTTGCTGCAGCGTCACTCCACAGCTATTATAGAATATCTCTTTTGTGACCAATGAGAATGCTCCATAACACCGTAAAGTAACCGTTTTCTATAAAAGAGGTGGAGTGACGATGCAGCAAAAGGGTCAATTTTTTTACAGTGTACTTTACTGTGTTATGGAACATTCTCATTGGTCATGAAAGAGATATTCTATAAAAGCTGTGGAGTGACGCTACAGCAAATGGATCAAATTTTTAACTGTGTAGCACTACCGAAATAATCGGCACGGGTGATTTTCAGGAAACGCTATTATTGCAAAAGACGAGGAATTTGATGTCATAAATTCTCCCCAATTAGTTTCGATTAGGGAAAATCCCGTTGGAAAAGCGGGAATATGTATCGATTTAATATGCTCGATTACACCGTGATAAACGAAGATTTGAAATAAACATTGAATACAAAAGTTACGTATTTTTGTCCGTAGAATCCGAATCTGCAATAAAAAATGGGGGTTATAATTTAAGATTTCAAAGTTGGACCCCCTCTGACCCCCAAGGGATCGGTTGCGAAGGTCAAATTTGGTATCACTGAGTAGCTTATTTAAAAATATTTAACACGTATATTTACGTTTTTCAATCTCATATGTATTTTTCGAGTTATTCGACCGTTTCCAGACTTTTCGGACACCTATGTATATACACTATATTGCCATTGATTATTGGACACTTGCGATTTTAGACATTTTACTAAATATCTAGAAAAATACATGAGGAATCATCTCGAAATTCTTAGTGTATAAATATAATAGTATACGCCATACATCGCCGTGAATATTTTTTACCGAAACTCCATAGGGGACCGTCAACAAATTAAAAAAGAATGAATATCTTTTGAATAACCCTGTCAAAACTAATGTAGCAAAAGCGCTCAAACTCTAGATTATGATTGAATGCCTTATTGTAATACGCCTTGTTCATTTTTATACAAATAGCATGCATACTCGCAGAGTAATTAAGGTTTTTATAAAAATGGTCCCAAATTTTTCCAAGTTTTTTCCTTATAATTTTCAGAGTTCTTAATATAAAAAAATATTTTTTTCAGAAAATATGACAAACAACATTGCACACAGTACCTTGTAATCAGAATTAAAAAATAATGAAATTTTTTTACAAAATGAGTAGGTTTATGAAATAATTTTTTACTGCGCATGTGTCAACGATATCAAAATTTCATTTGCATATTATGTTAGTTAAATGTATAGAGCAACTTCTGTGAAAGTCACAAAATCATAACTTGAAAATTCTGAAAGTAATCGTCAATTGAATTAGTTGAAAATCCGTTATTCTCAAAATGAAGCAAAAACAAGAGGGGTTGTATCCATATATTCATTGTTTAGTGTCAATATACAGCTCATATTCAAAATATTAGAATAATTACCTTTTTTTTAGAAATTGAAAATATCGTTTGGTAATTTAATGTCTTTTAATGAAAATATGCAAACGATATTTTTATTAAGAACTTATTGTTGATTAAACTTACTTGTTATCTTAAATTTAATATCATTTTTGAAAAGATTAATTGCAAAAAAAAAATTATTTTGAAAAGTCAAAATATTAGAATATTTATTCAAGTGGTTCAAAATATTACAATATTTCACATTAATTCTCCTTTAATTATTACCAATTCTTAACTGGTGGCATCATTGATTAAATTCAGACTATTTTATTTAAAATCAGTATTCTTTTTTGCAGTTTGTTTCTTTTTCGTCTTAAAATGGGCCGTGTGAGTGATATTCCTGAATCTACTAAACTTCGTATGGTTGATTTGTATCGGCACGGTAAAAATCAATGTTTTATAGCGAATTATTTACATTGTTCGCAATCGAGCGTTAGTAAAATACTAACACAATATTCAAAAATTGGAAAATTTCAAAATAATCGCCGAAATGGTGGCCGAAAACCAAAAACATCTGCTAGAGATGACAGGAAACTGAAGCGTATAGTTAAGAAAAACCATTTTAAAAGTGTGCGATTCTTGCACCGAAAATGGAAAGAAGAAGGAGTTGAAGTTTCTACATCGACAACATTAAGACGTCTCCTTAAATTTAAATTTGAATCTCGTGTACCGAAAACAAAACCTCTCATGACTGCAAGACAAAAGCGTATAAGATTGAATTGGTGTAAATCAAGACGTTTATGGAGCAATGAAGATTGGAAAAATATATTATTTAGTGATGAAAGTATGTTTTGTGTTTCATATGGTAATCAAGGTATTCGAGTTTGGAAAATGAAGCAAGAAGCATTTGATAAAGAATGCCTTAAACGTTTCGTAAAATTTGCTGCTAGTGTCATGGTTTGGGGTTGTATGAGTGCAGAAGGACCTGGAAAACGAAACTCTACGAAAAGGTTAACTCTCTGATATATCAAGAAATTTTAGAATATTACATGATTCCATCATCAGAAGATTTATTTGAAAATGATTTCATCTTTCAACAAGATTTAGCGTCCCCGCATATCTCGGGGTCAACTAAGAATTGGTTCCGCCAACGCAACATTAAGGTACTTCCTTGGCCACCAAATTCACCAGATCTTAATCCCATCGAAAACTTATGGTGTATAATGAAGAAAAAACTTCAAGAAAATCCTCCTTCAAGTAAAACTGAGTTAGAGGCACGTATAAAGTCTATTTGGGCTAATATTGATAGAAATGTTTTTAAACACCTTGTATATAGTATGCAAGATCGATTGTACGCTGTTATGAAAGCTAAAGGGGATGCTACAAAATATTAACTACCATTTACTTCATATTCATAAGGTAATATTGTTGCGTAAAATAAAATATTCTAATATTTTGAACCAATCTAAATTTTATTCTAATATTCTGGTGTGTTTAAGGAAGCTGTATACCTAATTTATTGTGCTGTATTTTATATTTTATAAATGTTAAAATCTTATCTAAACATTCCAGATTTAATTTATAAGAAATTTAATTGCATTTACTTAGTATAAAAAATAAATAAATGACAAATAATTTTTTCTTATTACTTTTTCTCAATTATTCTAATATTTTAAATATGAGTTGTAGAATATACAATACGGGATGTACTACTACATTTGGATAAAATCCCTCTTTTTTTGCTTCATTTTGGAAACAACGGATTTTGTCCTTTTTCTATAGACGATTACTTTCAGAATTTTCAAGCCATGATTTTGAAACTTTTACAAAAGTTGCTCTATACATTTAGCTAACATAATATGCAAATGAAATTTTGATATCTTTGACGCATGCGCAGTAAAAAATTATTTAGTAAACCTACTCATTTTTCATACAATTTTTATTATTTTTTAATTCTGATTACAGGGTACTGTCTGCAATGTTGTTTGTTCAATTTTCTGAAAAAAATATTATTTTATATTAAGAACTCTGAAAATTATAAGGAAAAAACTTGGAAAAATTTGGGACCATTTTTATAAAAACCTTAATTACTCTGCGAGTATGCATGCTATTTGCATAAAAATGAACACAGTGTATTACAATAAAGCATTCAATCATAATCTAGAGTTTGAGCACTTTTGCTACATTAGTCTCGACAGGGTTATTCAAAAGATATTCATTATTTTTTAATTTGTTGACGGTCCCTTATGGAGTTTCGGTAAAAAATCTTCACGGCGATTTATGGCGTAGACAATTATATTTATACACTAAGAGTTTCGAGATGATTCCTCATGTATTTTTCTAGATATTTAGTAAAGTGTCTAAAATCGCAAGTGTCCAATAATCAATGGCAATATAGTGTATACATATATATATATATTGCGTTTGAGCAAATTAAAAATACATGTAATGTTATGTGGTTGCACAGGGGGGGGGGGGGGACTCTCCTGAAGCGAGAAGTTACAAATTTTCTCCACCAGATAACGTATTTGAGCGCTTGAAACGCCAATAAATTTTGTATGTAAAAAATAAACCTAGTATTTGTGATTTATTCAAAGTTTTGTAGAAATCAAAGCAGCTGGTTTATCTACTCACTCATGAAATACGTTGAAGTAATTTCTAAATCCTAATGCATATGGTATATACCTTGTATTCGCAAACTTTCTCTCTTTTTCTACTTTCAAAATAAATAGAATGATTCACTATCATAGGGATGATGGAGCTTTGAAAAGAGAGAAATATGTATATCAGTCTTCCACTGTGGAAAGAATTGAAATTGAAAAATGACCCTCTCCTCCCCCCCTTTCTACTTTTGCGTTTGACCGATAGTAGTTTAGTTATTAGTCTCTATGGTAAAACGCTTATAAATATGGCGAACGCAAGAGGGGATGGGGTAGAAACATTTATAAGGAACGTCATTTATGACTACTCATCCATCTATTGGATTCTCCTTTTTAAATATAGAGATTGGAATTAGAGGGTTAGTAGTTGCACTAGAGGTCTGCATTGGCCCGTATCTGGCCCGGCAGAATGGTTCCGAATTTTCTTACGGACCTGGCCGGAAAAATTAGAATTATTTTTTCATAGGGCCGGGCCGATAAAAAAATTTAGTGGGCCTGATAAAGATTTCAGCAAAAATTATAAAATATGAGCTATTTTCAATGAATATAGCTTTAACGAAGGATTATAAGGTATAAATGTGCATCACTAGCCGATACTAGTTTGACAACATCAGTAAAAAAATGTGACTTGTACAGTGCAGAGATCGGCCAAAACAGGCAGTTACTTTCAGTCTAATCTGGACTTAATATTTTTTTAGCTTTTAGCAGACTCGTGCCGGACTGAGATCAGGCTTGCATTGTTTTTCTACTTATAGTCGAGCCGGGCCAGAACCAGACTTAATTATTCTCAAGATCTGTAGAGCAGACAACATGATTTGTAAAATTTGTAAAAGTTAATAGCGATGAAGAACTTATGTTAACGTAATCTTTGGAAATATATCTCTTGGTAGTTTTTAAATTCACTTCTCAACAGCGCGAAAGTTTGATACATTTACTAACTAATTTTTAGCTGCAAAGGTACAATTTTGACAAGCCTGTCATTTGAAGAAATTTGGAATCAAATAACACCTTTTCCATTCTAAGATACTTGTATATATTTGTTGAGATATAAGAGATTCTTGTCACACGTGGATGCAGATTTTACGTCCTTCCCATGCTGTCACTTTCGAAAATTCAATTCAAAATGATAACTTTGAGAGAATTTTCTTAAATTGTTTGTATCAAAAATTAAAAACGCCATTCGATTACATAGTTTCTAAATAAAAACATCTGCTTATCTTATGCGTTTCCGAAAAGAAATGAATGCAGAAGTGTATCAGAAAGTAGCTCCTTTAGATTTGAGAAAATCTTTAATAAAATCATATAGAAATAATTTCATAAGTCTACTTTGTAATATACAACTTCAAAAGTTACGATGTTTTTAACTTTCTTGCTTTCTTTTATTCTAAACCATTTTAATTTTTAATGAATTTTTATTTGAATGTTGAAAGTCTAAGAATCTAAATAATCATTAATATTGCTATTGTGTAAAAAAATCTTAATTATATGATAAAAATCTGAATTTTTTCAAAATAGTAGAAATTGCGTCGGGCTAGATCGGGCCGGATCTGTTTTCACTGATTTCTATACGGGTCGGGCTCGGGCCGAACTTTTAAGTTTTACACCGGGTCGAGCGCGGCATGGGCCTAGAATTTCTGGCCCGTGCAGACCTCTAAGTTAAGATATTAATGAATAATAAATAATTACCATCAGTTTATCAATCTCTCACCGTTAGTGCCCTTCATGTGAACCTGTCAAATGCTAACCAGATCTGCCCTTTTGTTGTTCTGACTTCCTCAAAAACTTCAATTGCAACCACCTTTTGGGAATCAATACAGTTTTGACAAAAACTTCCAATCTGAACATACACCTCGCACGTCGTGTGCCCATAGTCTCTCATAATGCACTCTAGCCCGGATGCATATTTTAGATGTGTATATTGCTGGGACGATTACTGTTTCTAAACCAATAGGAGACCGTCATTATCACGGTCAAGTACACGCCCACACAGTTTGATTGACAGGAACTCGTGGGCAATTGATCGTGTGTGTTTATTATTTATTTGTACTCGGATTGTTTGAATTTGTACTCGGTAATTAAAAATTAAAGGTACGAAAGATTTTTTTTTTTTCAAAATGACTGAATTTTATTTACTTCAATTAGAAATTATACTTCCTCTGATCCTGAAATAAATAAATAAATAAATAAATAAAAATTAAAGTAAGAATTTTGCTTATACGGATATTTTCGCAGAATACTTTTTTTCCCATTTGTTTAATATATATATAAATCATTTTGGAACGATATTTAGAATATTAAAAGGGTTTGAAATATTTTTTTTGGCCACCAAATTCACCAGATCTTAATCCCATCGAAAACTTATGGTGTATAATGAAGAAAAAACTTCAAGAAAATCCTCCTTCAAGTAAAACTGAGTTAGAGGCACGTATAAAGTCTATTTGGGCTAATATTGATAGAAATGTTTTTAAACACCTTGTATATAGTATGCAAGATCGATTGTACGCTGTTATGAAAGCTAAAGGGGATGCTACAAAATATTAACTACCATTTACTTCATATTCATAAGGTAATATTGTTGCGTAAAATAAAATATTCTAATATTTTGAACCAATCTAAATTTTATTCTAATATTCTGGTGTGTTTAAGGAAGCTGTATACCTAATTTATTGTGCTGTATTTTATATTTTATAAATGTTAAAATCTTATCTAAACATTCCAGATTTAATTTATAAGAAATTTAATTGCATTTACTTAGTATAAAAAATAAATAAATGACAAATAATTTTTTCTTATTACTTTTTCTCAATTATTCTAATATTTTAAATATGAGTTGTAGAATATACAATACGGGATGTACTACTACATTTGGATAAAATCCCTCTTTTTTTGCTTCATTTTGGAAACAACGGATTTTGTCCTTTTTCTATAGACGATTACTTTCAGAATTTTCAAGCCATGATTTTGAAACTTTTACAAAAGTTGCTCTATACATTTAGCTAACATAATATGCAAATGAAATTTTGATATCTTTGACGCATGCGCAGTAAAAAATTATTTAGTAAACCTACTCATTTTTCATACAATTTTTATTATTTTTTAATTCTGATTACAGGGTACTGTCTGCAATGTTGTTTGTTCAATTTTCTGAAAAAAATATTATTTTATATTAAGAACTCTGAAAATTATAAGGAAAAAACTTGGAAAAATTTGGGACCATTTTTATAAAAACCTTAATTACTCTGCGAGTATGCATGCTATTTGCATAAAAATGAACACAGTGTATTACAATAAAGCATTCAATCATAATCTAGAGTTTGAGCACTTTTGCTACATTAGTCTCGACAGGGTTATTCAAAAGATATTCATTATTTTTTAATTTGTTGACGGTCCCTTATGGAGTTTCGGTAAAAAATCTTCACGGCGATTTATGGCGTAGACAATTATATTTATACACTAAGAGTTTCGAGATGATTCCTCATGTATTTTTCTAGATATTTAGTAAAGTGTCTAAAATCGCAAGTGTCCAATAATCAATGGCAATATAGTGTATACATATATATATATATTGCGTTTGAGCAAATTAAAAATACATGTAATGTTATGTGGTTGCACAGGGGGGGGGGGACTCTCCTGAAGCGAGAAGTTGCAAATTTTCTCCACCAGATAACGTATTTGAGCGCTTGAAACGCCAATAAATTTTGTATGTAAAAAATAAACCTAGTATTTGTGATTTATTCAAAGTTTTGTAGAAATCAAAGCAGCTGGTTTATCTACTCACTCATGAAATACGTTGAAGTAATTTCTAAATCCTAATGCATATGGTATATACCTTGTATTCGCAAACTTTCTCTCTTTTTCTACTTTCAAAATAAATAGAATGATTCACTATCATAGGGATGATGGAGCTTTGAAAAGAGAGAAATATGTATATCAGTCTTCCACTGTGGAAAGAATTGAAATTGAAAAATGACCCTCTCCTCCCCCCCTTTCTACTTTTGCGTTTGACCGATAGTAGTTTAGTTATTAGTCTCTATGGTAAAACGCTTATAAATATGGCGAACGCAAGAGGGGATGGGGTAGAAACATTTATAAGGAACGTCATTTATGACTACTCATCCATCTATTGGATTCTCCTTTTTAAATATAGAGATTGGAATTAGAGGGTTAGTAGTTGCACTAGAGGTCTGCATTGGCCCGTATCTGGCCCGGCAGAATGGTTCCGAATTTTCTTACGGACCTGGCCGGAAAAATTAGAATTATTTTTTCATAGGGCCGGGCCGATAAAAAAATTTAGTGGGCCTGATAAAGATTTCAGCAAAAATTATAAAATATGAGCTATTTTCAATGAATATAGCTTTAACGAAGGATTATAAGGTATAAATGTGCATCACTAGCCGATACTAGTTTGACAACATCAGTAAAAAAAATGTGACTTGTACAGTGCAGAGATCGGCCAAAACAGGCAGTTACTTTCAGTCTAATCTGGACTTAATATTTTTTTAGCTTTTAGCAGACTCGTGCCGGACTGAGATCAGGCTTGCATTGTTTTTCTACTTATAGTCGAGCCGGGCCAGAACCAGACTTAATTATTCTCAAGATCTGTAGAGCAGACAACATGATTTGTAAAATTTGTAAAAGTTAATAGCGATGAAGAACTTATGTTAACGTAATCTTTGGAAATATATCTCTTGGTAGTTTTTAAATTCACTTCTCAACAGCGCGAAAGTTTGATACATTTTCTAACTAATTTTTAGCTGCAAAGGTACAATTTTGACAAGCCTGTCATTTGAAGAAATTTGGAATCAAATAACATCTTTTCCATTCTAAGATACTTGTATATATTTGTTGAGATATAAGAGATTCTTGTCACACGTGGATGCAGATTTTACGTCCTTCCCATGCTGTCACTTTCGAAAATTCAATTCAAAACGATAACTTTGAGAGAATTTTCTTAAATTGTTTGTATCAAAAATTAAAAACGCCATTCGATTACATAGTTTCTAAATAAAAACATCTGCTTATCTTATGCGTTTCCGAAAAGAAATGAATGCAGAAGTGTATCAGAAAGTAGCTCCTTTAGATTTGAGAAAATCTTTAATAAAATCATATAGAAATAATTTCATAAGTCTACTTTGTAATATACAACTTCAAAAGTTACGATGTTTTTAACTTTCTTGCTTTCTTTTATTCTAAACCATTTTAATTTTTAATGAATTTTTATTTGAATGTTGAAAGTCTAAGAATCTAAATAATCATTAATATTGCTATTGTGTAAAAAAATCTTAATTATATGATAAAAATCTGAATTTTTTCAAAATAGTAGAAATTGCGTCGGGCTAGATCGGGCCGGATCTGTTTTCACTGATTTCTATACGGGTCGGGCTCGGGCCGAACTTTTAAGTTTTACACCGGGTCGAGCGCGGCATGGGCCTAGAATTTCTGGCCCGTGCAGACCTCTAAGTTAAGATATTAATGAATAATAAATAATTACCATCAGTTAATCAATCTCTCACCGTTAGTGCCCTTCATGTGAACCTGTCAAATGCTAACCAGATCTGCCCTTTTGTTGTTCTGACTTCCTCAAAAACTTCAATTGCAACCACCTTTTGGGAATCAATACAGTTGTGACAAAAACTTCCAATCTGAACATACACCTCGCACGTTGTGTGCCCATAGTCTCTCATAATGCACTCTAGCCCGGATGCATATTTCAGATGTGTATATTGCTGGGACGATTACTGTTTCAAAACCAATAGGAGACCGTCATTATCACGGTCAAGTACACGCCCACACAGTTTGATTGACAGGAACTCGTGGGCAATTGATCGTGTGTGTTTATTATTTATTTGTACTCGGATTGTTTGAATTTGTACTCGGTAATTAAAAATTAAAGGTACGAAAGATTTTTTTTTTTTCAAAATGACTGAATTTTATTTACTTCAATTAGAAATTATACTTCCTCTGATCCTGAAATAAATAAATAAATAAATAAATAAAAATTAAAGTAAGAATTTTGCTTATACGGATATTTTAGCAGAATACTTTTTTTCCCATTTGTTTAATATATATATAAATCATTTTGGAACGATATTTAGAATATTAAAAGGGTTTGAAATATTTTTTTTTAAAATGTCTTATTTATTAATAAAAGACAGCCTCCAATAATTAAAAAAAAAAAAAAAATCACCAACGGACTCTCGGCCCGCGATGGACTCGAACCCATATCCTCCGGTTTCAAGCTCGACGTTCTAACCATTCAGCCAGTCAGCTCACTTTCATCCGCAACAGATTATCGTTATAATTAGCACCGTCAATTGTCCACGAGTTCCTGTCAATCAAACTGTGTGGGCGTGTACTTGACCGTGATAATGACGCTCTCCTATTGGTTTAGAAACAGTAATCGTCCCAGCAATATACACATCTGAAATATGCAGCCCGGATACGTGGGTGAATTTTTATAACCAAGCGCTTGACTAATGACAACTTATAAATGTGAAAAGTTTGCACATCAAGTATCTGGTGGTATCTAGTAGTATTGGAAGAAAGGAACTTTGTGTCTATTTTTCCTTTGATTTTAATGATCATGATGTCAGAGGTTGTTTGAACAATCTATGGACCTCAGCAGTGTTATGTCACAGACAGCTCAACTCCGCATACACTACCTGGGGGTTGATGAATGTCCACTTGTGATTTTAGACATTTTGTTAAATATGTAGAAAAATACATGAGGAATCATCCCGAAACTCTTAGTGTATAAATATAATAGCATAAGTCATACATTTCCGTGAAGATTTTTTCCCGAAACTCCATAGGCGACTGTCAACAAATTAAAAAATAATGAATATCTTTTGAATAAACCTGTCAAAACTAATGTAGCAAAAGCGCTCAAACTCTAGATTATGATTAAGTGCCTTATTGTAATAAACTGTGTTCATTTTTATGCAAATAGCATGCATAGTCGCAGAGAAATTAAGGTTTTTATAAAAATGGTTCCAGATTTTTCCAAGTTTTTTGCTTATAATTTTCAGAGTTCTTAATATAAAATATAATATATTTTTTTCTGAAAATATGACAAACAACATTGTACACAATACTCTGCAATCAGAATTAAAAAATAGTAAAAATTGTATGAAAAATGAGTAAGTTTACTAAATAATTTTTCACTTTGCATGCGTCAACGATATTAAAATTTCATTTGCATATTATGTTGGCTAAATGTATAAAGCAACTTTTGTGAAAGTCGCAAAGTCATAACTTAAAAATTCTGAAAATAATCGTCAATTGAATAAATTGAAAATCCGTTATTCCCAAAATGAAGCAAAAACAAGAGGGGTTGTATACATATATTCATTGATTAGTGTCAATATAGAATACACAATATGGTACGTACTGCCATATTTGGATAAAAAAACCCTCATTTTTTTGCTTCATTTTGGGAACAACGGATTTTGTCCTTTTTCTATAGACGATTACTTTCAGAATTTTCAAGCTATGAGTTTGAGACTTTCACAAAAGTTGGTCTATATATTTAGCTAACATAACATACAAATGAAATTTTGATATCGTTGACGCATGCGCAGTGAAACATTATTTAGTAAGCCTACTCATTTTTCATACAATTTTTATTATTTTTTAATTCTGATTACAGGGTATTGTGTGCAATGTTGTTTGTCATATTTTCAGAAAAAAAAAATACTATTTTATATTAAGAACTCTGAAAATTATAAGCAAAAAACTTGGAAAATTTTGGGACCATTTTTATAAAAAATTTAATTTCTCTGCGAGTTAATTCTATGCATGCTCTCTAATGCATGCTATTTGCATAAAAATTAACACAGTTTATTACAATAAGGCACTTAATCATAATCTAGAGTTTGAGCGCTTTTGCTACATTAGTTTTGACAGGGTTATTTAAAAGATATTCATTCTTTTTTAATTTGTTGACGGCCGCCTATGGAGTTTCGGGAAAAAATCTTCACGGAAATGTATGACTTATACCAGTGGTTCCCAAACTTTTTGGCTCGCGGAGCCCTTTTTGTTAAATATTTCTAAGGCGGAGCCCCTGAACCCAACGATAATCTGTGGCTTACAAAATAATGTTTTTTATGCCTATGAAGCAGAGGAAAATCTGCTATATAAAAATCCAAGCTAGTAATTTCTAACATTGGTCCAAGATTCTCAGTTTGGCCCTTTCCTGATACAGAAATTCTGTATTCATACTATAAATTTAAAAAATCAAATTTTAAAATTTTTTGTTAATATTACTGTTATTGGATACAATAAAATGAAAAATAAGGATTAAAACCCTTTTTTTGTATTAAAATATTTACCTTTTATAATCGAGATATTTCCTTCAAATACAGATTGCAGTTACAACAATTACAGTTAAAAATTTGTGATTTCTGAAAGATTTTAGTAACGAGGAAAACAAACTCTTTTTTAACCGAGCGGTGTTCAAGCAATACTCTTAAGGGGCTAATGACATCCATTTTTAGAGTAAAAAATATTCTTTTGGGATTTCCAGTACGAACTCAGAATTAAAGATAAAATGGTAACCAGGTTTGAATTACGCATTGCATTGGGGCTTACGTAAAATATTATTATTTATGGCAAAAACTACATACACACAGAAAAAAGGTAAGTTGTCCAGGTTTCGCTTGCAGAGAGATACTTCTGTATATTCCAATAGGGTACTCGCGAAAAAAATATAAAATGCGTAGCTCTAGTCACCCATGCGTAATTATGTAATACGTTTTCGCTAGTTCCGCCTACCCTTAAGAATCATGCGATTACAAAATTAATATTTTTCCGTTCTTCTTTAAGTTTCTAGTACTTCTAAACATGCAACGAAAATGAATCGTCTCTCCGCTTCTTTTTTTAACCATTTTAAAAAAAATACATTTAGAAGCAGGTCTTCGTTTTAGTGTATAAGGGTGGGGCAAAATCTATAAGCTATATTATTAGCTGCAGCATTGTTCCCTTTTATGGATATTTTATTTGCAGAATTTTTGGCTGTTAATCAAAGCAAACGCGGTAGCGTTTGATATATGTTTGGGAAATGAAAAATGCAACGTCTTTTTGAAATTTCTAGCGAACCAGTTGACGGACGTCAGCGATTTTTTTTTCAAAAGATAGAATTCGATGAGTCGAATAAATTGATAGCATTAAAAAATATCGTTAGTTTACTGTAGTTTTTTATTTAACTCTTAACGAAAAAATTAAGACGTAAATTTCAACAAGCGATAGCTAACGATCCTGAGGATAGATTAATTCCATTTTTGATATATTTTAATCCTTTTGGTAAAACTTAAAATAGTTTTTTTTTAAATCTTTGTATGATTGACGATCGCTGAGAAAATAGAATTTGTGTCTTAAAGCTCCAGATGAACATTGTTTCTTGTTGTTGCTGTCTTGTGTTTCTTGTTGTTGCTGTTGTCTTTTTTTTTTATTTATACAAGTTTAAATAAATATACATTTTTATGTATGTAACATAATTTATTCAAATTAAATAAATCACGTCATAAACATGGTTATTTGTTTTATTGCGAAACATTTAGTTTCAGTTCTTTGAATAAAGTTGTGAACGCACTGAAATTTTATTCGTTCAACTCCTTGGTTTATTTTTGACACATCATACATTTTATATGACAATGCAATAATTTTCTTAATCATTCTAATACAACAATAAAATTTTGACAGCAGCATATATTTTGCTTTTCAAGATATAAAAAAAATTTCAGTTTTTATGAAAAAATTTAAATAACAAGTATTAAAAAATGTTCTGGTGAGCAACAAGAAAGATTAATATGTTTTTAAATATGAAAAATGTTTGACAAGTGATTCTAATTGAGCATCTGAAAGGCGAAGGGGTCCCTTCTTGGCTGCAGCTCACTGTTAATGCCAAATTTGAAAACAATCATATTTGGACTTTTTCCATATAAAAGAAATTTGCATAAAACTCCCCGTGTTTCTTTTTAGTAAACTTTTCAATCTTGCTTTACGCATGAACTACACTGTTGACTCTGCAGTGCAACTGCACTAAAAATCAGTTTTCTATGCAGTTCTACGCTCCGGAAATGCTTGGGACACCAATGAGTCTGGTACGCTACATGAACTAAGGTTTCTGGTACTATTTCGCCTTACATTCATGTTTAATTACTCTGCGTTTTTTCAGGCTATGTCTTTGCACTACACATTTTTATCGTAATTGTGACTAATTCCTTTTATATGGAAAAAGCGCAAATATGATTTTTTCAAATTTGGCACTGACAGTGAGCTTCGGCCAAGAAGAAACCCCTTCTCCTTCCTCATGTTCAATTAGAAGCACTTGTCAAACACTTTTTCATACTTAAAAACATATTAACATTTTTTGTTGTTCACCAGAGCATTTTTTATTACTTCAATAATTTTGAAAGAAACTTTCTTTCATCATTGATTTTGCTCAAACAGATAACAGTTAAAAACTACACATATTAAACGAACTGCAACTAGTAGAAAACTTTACTAGCAAAATCGAATATACGGGTGGGATTAAATTTATATCAGGGCGCATACTCACTGAGAAAAAGTCTGAGAAAGGTGTGGAGCTGAGCAAAATTTTAAATTCGTAGTGCAAGACAAATGTAAAGAACCAATAGGGGGAACTGGGGTACATTGATACATGGGGCACATTGATACACCCCCTCTACGGCTCACAGGGTCATTACAGGAAGTTTCACAACAGCTCCAAAAGGTGATGCTAGTGTATTGAACTACATACATAAAATCTTGGAATGATTCAGTAGTTTGATAAAATGGGACGGGTGATTTATTGTTTTTGTTGTTTAAAAGTAAATTTGAGTTGTACAATTGAAATGCTATTATACAACTGTTCCAGTATTTTCAACCAAAATGAATATTCTCCCTGGCATATACAGCTACTCTTTTTCAGTTCCTCATTATTTATTGTTAGATATATTGTGAAGTGTTGGATTTCAGACTCATTTTATTCAAAATCGCTGTATGGGGCACATTGATACAGTCTATAACGGGGCACATTGATACAGCCTAAATCCTTTAATAGTTCATTTTTTCCTTATCTTTTATTATTTTTTTTACCATACACTCCTTAATCCAACTTTTTTTTTCGCGAAAAATTTCTAATATTAGTTTTTATTGAAGTGAAATAGCTCTAATTTCCTTATATTAGAACATTTTATAGTATTTTTGAAAACAGAAGACGTAGGAACTTACCCAGCATCTAGTGCTAGTAGAATTAATAAAAGAAAAGGACGGCATTCTGGCAAATCTCGAATTTATATCGATTCTCCAGAGAAAAAAGTATTTTCGACATGAGAAATGTTAAGTAAGAGAAACAAACTGCAGAACAGAAACTGATATTTATATTATAAACAGAATTTTTAATATAATTATCCTTTACTTTCTGTTTATGAACTTATTTATAAACAGAAAAACTGGTAATTTTTTCATCTTTCATAAGAAAGAAGATAATGCTGGGGTTGAAGTGCTAGATATGACAAAGTTACCACAGCCAACAATCAGACAAGAAACAGCCAGAACATCAGGTCATAATATACTTAATTTTGATTGCTTAAAAATAAATTGTGAGTGATTTGAATTTTTATAAATAAATATAAAATGCTTTTCTAACTCATTTTCTATGAAAAATATGCATTGGTATTATTTTGTCGTCATTTTTCTCAAACGTATCAATCTGCCCCGGGGATGGGGCACATTGATACAAATGACTTTTTTTGTATTTTATTAAATTACATGCAAAAATACTATATAAAACAATGATTGTACATTTTTATAACATACTACACAAGTTTTACTGTCACCTCATGGAAAAAAAACTTGAATTTTCTACTTTCTTCACACCAAAAAAAATCTTAGAAAAAAACTGTATCAATGTACCCCAGTTCCCCCTATATATATATTAAATTGCTACAGACTTATTTCTGCTTGGAAAATGTGGCAGAGACTAATTAAAAGAAAAATTTAATGAGGGGTTGTAAAGTGATACAAGGTGATAAAAAAAATGCATAAACAATTCAAACCAAAAATATTATACAGAAAATAGATATACGTTTAATACAAATGTTTATATGGTTATGAAGTGTATTATTATATTTTTAACCTAGTAATAGATATATTTATTTTTGACACACACACACACAAATTCCAACATAATTTTGAAACTTTTTCACTTGTAATATGCTAATTTCTTTTATGTTTTGTTTTTTTTCCTGGAACACCGCGGAGCCCCTGGAAAGCTCAGGCGGAGCCCCAAGGGCTCCTCGGAGCACACTTTGGGAACCTCTGACTTATACTATTATATTTATACACTAAGAGTTTCGAGATGATTCCTCATGTATTTTTCTAGATATTTAACAAAATGTCTAAAATCGCAAGTGGACTTTCATCAATGGTCAGGTAGTGTATGTCACTCCATACAATCCCACAGAGTTCCGAGTACATTACAGGTGCACTATACCGTCAAAAGGATTTTCAATAAGAAGCCAGTTATCGCTCAAATTATTCGGCCCAAACAAGACGAGCATGGGGAGCGAGGGATGAATTCAGTGGATGAGAAGAATTTTTTAATACGAACCACAAGTATTTGGATCGAATTGTGATTGATTTCAACCGGTTTTAGGGTGGCATAGTTAACTTCACACCAAACCAACACATTTCACCTCTATCTTCCTTTAAACTCTGAGGTTCGTGTGGATCGTGTGATTGATAAGCGGAGATGAGTTGCATGAGACGTCACCATTAATTTTATGCCTTTATCACGTCCTCACGTCAGTTGCATATTGGAATAAAAATTAATAGGTGTGAAGAATAATTTTCCGTCATCAAGTTGTTTGTGGGTATATAGGGTGTTCAGAGGTACAAAAATTATGCAGAAGGAGAATCCTCTGTAATAAAAGTACATAAATCTGCCCCCAAACAATACTTTGACAACGTATAGTTTTCGAGACAAAAAAAAAAAAAAAAAAAAAAAAAAAAAAAGGTAAAATATGGCGTCATATAATCCGTACCACAGTTTGTAATAACTTAAAAAAAAAAAAAAAAAAGTAAATTATAGCTCATAATTTTTTAAGCACAGAAATAGAATTCTAGAAAGTTCAAATAGTATGTGGATATAAAATTACAGCTCATTCCGTTAAATAGTTTTTAAATTATGTCTAAAAAATTACCTGCATTGGAATACGTCATGCATGGTTTAATAATAGATTTAACATTAGGAGCTTCGAAATTGTAACCTCTATAATTCAGAAGTACATGACTAAATTTTTACCTGTATGGTGTAAGGGTTAAATCTACCGAACCCAAATATGATGTCAAAATTACCTGTTACTGTTGAAAATTTCAAAGTTCGTTACAATTGCTAATAGACAATACTCTAAATAAAATTTAAATGTAGCATAAATTTATAACCATTATTGCTAATTGGTACTAGTCACATACTTATACGAATATTTGCCGTGAAGTTAGTATAGAACAGCCATATTCAACCTTTTTTTGCTTGCGGGCCGCAAACATATGTTTGTGATGTTAGGCGGAACGCAACGCACTTATAAAATTGAAATTTAAAAGAAGTAATTAAATTAGTAAAGTAACATAAATAATGTAAAAAAGTTAATAATAACAGTAGGACTGAAGTTTGTTGTGGAAGAAATGTTAATAATAATAATAATAATAATAATGATAATAATAATAACACCACTAATTCTAAACATAATTTTGTAGATTTCTATTGCAAATAATGTAAAAAATATGTCGGGAAGTTTGTTATTTGAAAATAGTTTGTAAAAAACTTTTGGTGCCAATTTTTTCTCCAACAAACGTTTAACTATTTAAAAAGCAGCCTATGTAATAAGTATAAATCGTAATAGTATAAAAATATTATTAGGATTAGCGAAGCGAAACCTCTACTAGGCCACTCAAATTACAATTTGTCGTACACATTACAAAAAAAAACTATTCAGTATTTTGACTTAAAATTAAACACAAAAATAAATTATGATCTGTAGATTTGCAGAATATTATTTTTTTACAGAATAACGTTTCTAAAAATTATTATTTTAATTAATTTATTTTACATGCTTTTCCATTACGGACGCATTTTTGGCAATAAAAAATGGAACACGTATATTTTCAGAAGAGAAAGTAAACCATGGAGTTAGCAATTACAGATAAATCACGATTAATTAAATAAATAAAATGTTTTTTCTTTATTCCAACAAAATCATTTACGCTGATGACACTTACGCATATTAAAAGAATTATATTATGATTTTTTAATGGCAACAAAAGAATTGTAAGTAATTTGGAAAATGATATTTTCAAAGAAATTCTATATTTAAATTAGTAATAATAATAAACATCACTATTAGGATGATTATAACGAGTCATATATTACGTACGCCGTGCATTAAACCTTAATATTCCTAGACCAATGATAAAAAAATGTAATTTATAGATAGACAACTTCAACTGTTTAAAATGCGCATTTTTATTTGATGGAGTTAATCAGGCTGACTTCTGAGCATCTTATATTACGTACGACATGGATTAAAAATTAATATTCCTGGAATCATCACAAATTTTAAATGAAATTTCAGTCTTAGGATTTTCGGAATTGCAAATTTTTAAACTACTAAACATTCCACGTTTTAAATTTTTACACCAATGCGTAGAGAAAAAAAATGTACTTTTTAATGAAATTTGTTTGAAATTTTTATCAAAATTTGTTTTTAAATTATTAATTTTTAATAAGCTTTTATTATTCTTTTTGTCATCGTGGCAACAGAAGTATTCCGTTTTTGGACATTAAACTTGGACCAATCAGAAAACGAATAAAATAAAAAACAAAAGTATTCCATTTTTGGACATTAAACTTGAAACGAATGAAATAAAATAATTTGCGAAATTCAACCAATAAAAAGATCCATATATACTTCAGATTTCTCAATTCTCTACCAAGAACAACAACTATTTCTAAATAGTTAACAAATAAAATTAATTGTTAAATTCATTATATAAAGAGTTATTTGAATTTGAAGGTTGAAAATTGAACCAAATGAAACACATATATTATAATATTCATATATGTAGTATTAGTTTTAAATAGTTTGTCATTTAAAAACAATTTATGGAATGTATTAGGCCATTTTTTAGGTCTAATTTAAAAAATGCGTAGAAAACCTACACTTACTGGTTGTGGTTGAAAAGAACGCGAATATGATATAGCTTTAAGGCAAGAGGTTAGATATCAGCGTAAAAAACAACAGCACAGATGTCATATACACACCACATTAGCGCGATTTTTTCCGATGCCAATTTGAAAAAAAACTTCGTTTTCGAATGTCAGTTACCATATAATTTTTTAAAAAGGGAATAACAAAAAATTTTAAAAATTTTAATTAATATCTATAGAACAAAACAATTTATATAATCCTTCTATAGTAAAAAAAAACTAGCCTTAAAAGGAATGACTCCTGGAATGATGCTGATGTGGAAGATTTCCGGAACTAACGAATCCGGGTTGTCCACTCCTTCCATGAGTCGAATAGACCAATCAGGAAAGGGCTCCGTCTATGCATCGCCGTATGGGTTACCATAAAGAGAGGAAAGGTTACCATCGCCAACAATCGCCAAATTTGTCGCCAACTTGGCGATATATCGCCAAATTTGGCGACCAAAATTAGTTGTCAAAAGTGACGCCAACTTGGCGAAAACTGTAATATTTCACCAAATTTTTAATTTCTTTACAACACAAGTCGTTTGATACATCATTTGAGAGGTTTGCAACTGCTTATTCATATAATGGATGTCTTGTGTGTTATCCCCCATTCTGCTCCCCAGGGGGGACACATTTTTAATTTCTTTACAACACCAGTCGTGTTACACAAGATTTGAAAGGTCTGCAACTGCTTATTCATATTATGGATATCTTGTGTGTAACCCCCCCTCTGCCCTCAGAGGGGCGCATTTTGTAATTTCTTTACAACACCAATTTGTGACAGATCATTTGAAACGTCTGCAACCGTTTATTCATTTTATGGATCTCTTGTGTGTCACCCCCACTCTGCCCCTTAGGGGGGCACATTTTTAATTTCTTTACAACACCAGTCGTGTGACATATCATTTGAGAGGTCTTCAGCTGCTTATTCATATTATGGATGTCTTTTATGTCGCCTCCTACTCTGCCCCCTAGGGGGGCACATTTTTAATTTCTTTACAACACCAGTCGTGTGACACATCATTTGAAAGGTCTGCAACTGCTTATTCATACCATGGGGTAATGACGAGCGCAGCAAACAGGGGTAGCCAATAATTTGGAATCGCGAAGCGATTACGCGGGGGGTTGGCGAGCATAGCGAGCAGGGGGGCGGGGCCCCCCTAGTTTTAAAAAACAAAAGAAAAGTAAACAAGATGAATGTAGATTCTACCATTGCAGAATTCAGTTTCGCCTCCGATTAGAAAAAAAAAATCGATAGAAGTTTTTTAGAAGGGCGACCCCGTTTAGATTGCAATGAACTAATTTCATTTTTCTTGTGTTTATCAATATAATAGCAAACAGAATGGCGTGAAATACCCATTTGAATAGCAATTTCTCTCTGAGACACTGGAATTGCGGAATAATAAAGAGATACAATTTGACGTGCTACTTCTTCATTGACTAGATTCATCAAAAACGGATTTTTTCTTTAGTTTAAACGCTTTTTTATAGACTCTGGGAAAAAGGAAATGCAATTTAACAATATAACGAATGGAATCCCGTCAAATTCGACGAATGAAATGTTTAAAAGACCCGATCGATTTGGTTTAAAAAAAAGCAAAAGTAATTACATTATTGAATCAATATATAATAAATATATTTACAAAGTAAATGTCAAATTTGCCAGTTACAATTTTGCATGCAAATATTCGCACATCTACAGTTAAAATTGTAATATGAGTGCCGGCGAAATCCTGAAATTTTATTTTATATGCACTCACAAAAAAATAGCTTTATTAAAAAAAAAAAAAAAAAAAAAAAAAAAAAAAAAAAAAAAAGTAACATCGGGTACTACTAGGTTATCCCATCGACCAAAAAATTATCGCCAAACTATAAGATTAAATGCCAATTATGGATGATGGTGAATGTCACATTCAATGACATTAAATACGATTCATGTTTAAAATGTCATTAAGTGATTTTTATTTCGACTTTTTATTATTATTTTTATTAATATTCTCCAAATTATTTGTTTTTTCGTTATTTAAAATAAAAATTATGTCAATATGTATAATTTGGCTATTAATTTGGCGATTTGTATAATTTGGCGAAATTGGCCGACGGGATAACAGAGTAGTACCTAATATCGTTATGAGTAAAAATACGATTTTTTAAATAGTGACGTCATTTTCTCTTCAAATGTTCTTTAAAAGTTACTGCTTATGAAAAAGGCATCCATAATAATATTGTAATTCCCATTTATCTGGTTGCTGAATGACATAATTTTCCTCATTTGAAATTTCTCTTATTTTGATTTAGACATTAATTTTTATCATAAATTATTTTCTGTCATTTTATTTACATTATTAATATTATTTCTCAGTAAATATATTTTTTTAACTCAATTAGTGCATAATTATACGCAATCATTTTAGAAAATAAATTTTTATTATCGAGAGAAAAGCTAAACTCTGTTGCCACCATTTTGAAAAAATGTCATGAAAAAGCTTTTAAAATTAAAAATAAAGTATAAAAATGGAAATAAATTAAAAAATAATTAAAATGGGCACAACTACAAATAAATAGCTTTCATTTAAAAAAATAATTATCAAAATCGGTTGACTAGAAAATTCAGGGCTGATGACACGACATTTTTAGCTTGTCCGAAAGAAATAGCCTCGGAGGCTAATAATAAACAATTTATTAATAAATAATCAACATCCGGGTTAACATATCGAGCAAAATAACGTCACGTTGTCCCCAGTTAAATACCCCGGTGCGTATATGATATTGGCGTCTGAAAAAAAAATAGCGCCAATGTGGTGCTTATATAAGATCTATGCCAAAAGAACGACATGACAAATTTCTTCTGACAGAGAATGCATATGCTCGAAAAAATGCTTTAAATCTCGAAGATGCACAAAAAAAAATTTAAAATTATATTTTTGTAAAATTTGTCATCGTCGTTGGTTTGGTATGCAAATTCAATCTGACGGATTTTGTAAGATTAGACATAAATGTATAGTAAATAATGAACTAAATATTTTTTCGGTAGCTAATAGGATCCTGGACCGTATCCCTAAATAATAAAGAGCTTAGTTTTCGTTGAGGAGAAACTAATTGCCCAAGTTCATCCAGTTTTTACTGTATTATAGGAGGTTAGCTTGAATACAGTGGGCAAATTATTAATTTTCATCAAGATATTACAAATATTTGTACTTTATTACCTCATTCCATAGATGCTATATCACAGTATATTTTTGGATAGTGTTATGTATTTACCAAACCGTTAGAGATCGTGAAAAAAGGACTACAACTTTCACTCCCATGCTTTACTCCCATGATGCTTTTTATTATTCTTCTATTCTATGTTCTTGAGATATGTGTATGTTTTTTTCTGCGTGAAGTTATGTGATGTATCGTAATAAATGTATGTTAATTATTATTAGCGTAATATAATTCGGCGGACCCGAACACAAACATGAAACTGGCGACGAGCAATAAAACTGTGATAATTTATTTTCTTTTGGTTCCTTTCAACGTTTCCTGAACTGGTAATTACTCTTGGTACTTTCTTTTAATTTCTTCAAAATGTCGTTTGGCAAGCTCGAAGAATTTATAGTAGGGAAAACGAACTGGATTGAATATAAAGAACGTTTAGATTTCTTTTTCACCGCTAACAGTATAACGGAACCAGAAAAAAAACGGGCAATTTTTCTTAGTGTTTCGGGTCCAGCACTATATTCAGTTATACGCTCTTTGTGCACTCCTAACAGCCCAAATGCAGTGACTTTTGCCGACTTGCTGGTAAAATTAGATGAACATTTCTCACCTAAGCCTTCTGAAATCCTATGCAGATTTAAATTTAACAAAAGAGACCAGCAGAAAAATGAAACTATTTCTGAATTTATGGCCGAATTGAGAAGACTTTCCGAAAATTGCAACTTTGGAACTCAACTGGATTCTATGCTTCGTGACAGGTTAGTATGTGGTGTTCTTGACGAAGAAATTCAACGAAAACTTCTTTCAGACCCTAGACTTACTTTGACTTCGGCTTTAGATTTAGCTCTGGCAGGAGAAGCTGCTGTGAAACAATCTACAGAAATTCGAGGTACGCTACTTAGTACCGTAAATTACGTCAAACCGAAAGTGTCGGGTAAAAAAGTTCAGGAGTGTAAAGGTAAGCAAAATAAGAAAAATCCCTGTTACCGATGTGGCGATCATCATCCCTATGGTGAGTGTAAGTTTATTAAAGCGACGTGCAATTACTGTCGTCGTGTTGGCCACATCGCGAAAGTTTGTAATGCTAAAAAAAGTAATAAACAGGGAGCCAAAACATTTAAAGTGCAAAAATTCGATGCAGGTAAGTCAAATATTATTCATGATGAATATAATTGCATCAATAATTTAAATTCTGTAAGTGCTGTTACTGATTACCCCCCTTATGATATATTTGTTAAATTAAATGGAATTCCACATAAAATGGAAATTGATTCCGGGTCCTTGCATTCTATTATAAGTTATGATACTTATGTTAAATTATGGCCAGTTAAACCTCCATATTTACATTCTGTTTCGGATCAATCTCTTAAAACATGGAGTTCTGAAAAATTAAATCTTGCTGGATATTTTGATGTTAATGTTACTTATAAGTCTAGTAATGTTAATTTACCTCTTTTAGTCGTTGAGGGGAAAGGTAAATCATTAATAGGCAGGAGTTGGTTTAATGCCTTGAATTTAAATTTAATTTCTAATGAAAATGTTAATAAAATTTCTATTTGTTCTTTAGATTCTATATTACATGAATACCGTAATGTTTTTAATGAATCGCTGGGGAAATTTAAAGGGCCTCCTGTATCAATTAAAATTGATGAAAAGTGTTCACCAAAATTTCTAAAAGCTAGAAATATGCCTTTTGCCCTTCGAAATAAAGTAACTATGGAAATAGATGAAATGGTTAAAAAAGGAATTTTAGAACCTGTTTCATATTCTGATTGGGCAACGCCCGTAGTTCCGGTTCTAAAGAAAAATGGTCGTATCAGACTGTGTGGCGATTACCGTAGTACGGTAAATCAGGCAGTAAAACCGTTTACTTATCCGCTTCCCACGGTAAATGAAATTCTGGCTACTATGACGGGTGGTACAGTTTTTTCAAAATTGGATTTTTCTGAAGCATATTTGCAACTTCCGGTTGATGATCAAACTTCCAGAATACTAACATTAAATACCCATAAGGGATTATTCAAAGTTAATAGGCTTCCATTTGGTGTTTCTGTCGCTGTGGCGATTTTCCAAAAAAGAATGGAAGAAGTACTAGCAGGTATTGATGGCGTACTGCCATACCTAGATGACATTTTTATTCAAGGAAAAAATGTTGAAGACCATAATTTAAAGATAAAACAAGTTCTAGAACGCTTGCGAGATTCTGGAATTCATCTTAAACGTGAAAAGTGTAAATTCGCATTTCCCGAAATTGAATTATTGGGATTTCGTGTAAATCGGAAGGGAATTCAACCGAGTTTTGATAAAGTGAAGGCTATTCATGAGGCACCAACTCCAAAAGATAAAACTGAATTGCAAGCCTTTTTAGGAATGTTAAATTTTTATGGCTGTTTTCTAAAAAACAGATCGGATTGCTTAGAACCATTGCACGAGTTACTCCGAAATGACAGAGTTTGGTGTTGGACGCCTAAACATGATAAGGCTTATAAAGCAGCAAAAGAGTTATTAAAAAAAGATGTCGTGTTAACACATTTTGATGAAACACTTCCGGTAACTGTAACTTGCGATGCTTCCTCTAAGGGAGTGGGGGCCGTCTTAAGCCATGTTTTACCTAATGGTAAAGAATCCCCTATTGCTTACCATTCTCGTACTTTGTCAAAACCAGAAAGGAATTACAGTCAAACAGATAGGGAAGCTCTTGCCATAATTTCTGCTGTCAAAAAATTTAATCAGTATCTTCAGGGGCGTAGATTCAAAATTATAACTGACCATAAACCACTTTTAGGGCTTTTCAATCCAAATAAACCGGTGTCATAAATGGTTTCACCCCGGGTACTTAGATGGAGTTTAATTTTAGCTGCATATGACTATGAAATAGAATATAGGAAAGGTAAAGAAATAGCTAATGCCGATGCTCTAAGCCGATTACCTCTACACACTCCTGAACTTGATATTCCTGCCCCGACTGAAGTTCTATTGCTAGAGTCATGTCCTGTAACGCAGTTAGATGCAAAGTTGTTATCTTCGGCTACTAAAAAAGATCCGATACTATCCAGAATTTCCTTGATGATTTTAAATGGTTGGCCTGCCAAAATGACCGATATAAAATTCAAACCCTTCTTTAATCGTCGTAATGAACTAAGTGTTCATCAAGGTTGTGTCTTATGGGGTAGTAGAGTTGTCGTACCTACTGCACTCCAGAATCAAGTTCTCGTGCTCCTTCATAATGGACATCCTGGTATAGTCAGAATGAAAGGTCTGGCGCGTAGTTACGTGTGGTGGCCTAACATAGATAGTGCCATTGAGAATACCGTTAAGACTTGCAATATGTGCCATGAAAATCAGAAAGCTCCTGACAAAGCTCCAATACATCCTTGGGAATGGACAGAAAAGCCATGGTCTCGCCTTCATATAGATTTCGCCGGTCCTTTTCAAGGGAAAACTTTTTTCATTTTAGTTGATTCTCACTCCAAGTGGCTAGAGGTTGTACCAGTTTCCTCCATGTCGTCATCGGCTGCCATTGACAACCTAAGATCTATTTTTGCCACGCATGGACTTCCAGATTCAGTCGCATCTGATAATGGTAAAACGTTTAGATCCGCTGAATTTCAACACTTCTTAAGACGAAACCAGATTCGACCTATTTTTGTAGCTCCCTATCATCCATCCTCCAATGGCCAGGCAGAAAGAATGGTGGCTACTACAAAGCACGCTTTGAAACGGATCATTCAAGGTAATTGGAAGACTCGCCTAGCAAGATTTCTGTTTGCTCAGCATACCTTACCATGTACCACTACTGGTAAATCACCGGCTGAAATTCTAATGAATCGTCGTTTAACATCATTGTTGGACAGATTACACCCTGATCTCAATAAAGATATGAAGATCAAAAAAGAGAAATTAGCTGAGGCAGACAAAAACAAACGACTACGACAATTTCAAGAGAACGATCCCGTGTACATTCGCAACTACAGTTCAGGGCCAACTTGGGTTCCAGCAAAAATTACAGAAACTACAGGGCCATTATCCTATAAAGTTCAAGATTTAGTAGACGGTATTCTTCACAATCGTCATGTTGATCAGGTTCGAAGCCGTGTACAAGATGCTGAAACGTCTACAGAGCCTGCTGTTATTCCACCTTCGCCAACTCCAGAAAATGATCCAGTTACACCCGATTCACCAACAGAGTCCGATCCTGTGTGTCAGCCTGAAACTAAGAAACCAGATCTTCCTACTCTACGACGCTCTGAACGCTCCCGAACCTCACCAAAACATTTAGAAGATTATGTCCTGTATTCCTAGGGGGAAGGAGTGTTATGTATTTACCAAACCGTTAGAGATCGTGAAAAAAGGACTACAACTTTCACTCCCATGCTTTACTCCCATGATGCTTTTTATTATTCTTCTATTCTATGTTCTTGAGATATGTGTATGTTTTTTTCTGCGTGAAGTTATGTGATGTATCGTAATAAATGTATGTTAATTATTATTAGCGTAATATAATTCGGCGGACCCGAACACAAACATGAAAGATAGTGGGAAGAGTCCGATATCCTGCGCTAGATTGGAAAACTTGGCGAAAATTTTTGCGCCAAAATGCCGTTTTGGCGACATGAAAAATTTTCCAAGATGGCGGAAAAACGACGTTTCTAAATCTTTGTTATTTATAAATCAATGATTTTGCACTATTTTATAAAACTAGAAAGTTATATAAAATCATTGATTTATAAATAACAAAGATTTAAAAACGATGTTTTTCCGCCATCTTGAAAAATTCCTCGATGCACAATTTTAAACATTAAACACAAACAATAAATAAATCAAAAACACAATTTTAAGCATTCTAAATAAGCTTTTCTATTGTCAGGGGGGCTCTGCCCCCCTGAACCCCCCGTTTTAATAATAATAATAATACAATACAATTTAATAATAGTACAATAACAAAGGGAAAAAACTTACCAAAGAGTACGGTGCATTTAAATGCTTAAAATCTCGCTCACAACTGCCAAAAAATTCATTTAATATTAAAAAAAAGGGGGGGGGTTACATAAAAAATACCAATTAATACGACGGAGAATTAAAAAAAAGGGTAAATATTTCATACAAAAAAAGGAAAAATATACATAAAAAATAATAAAAATATGTATAAAAAAGCAAAGAAAAAAAAACAAAGAAAAAAAAGCAGTTAAGTTTAAGAAAATAAATCAGGGTGCCAGTCAGGGTCTGAAACATCGTCTATAAACATCGTCAATTTAACATCCTTGCAAGGATTATGCGTCATTGGACCAGTACACTTAGGGCAAGGTGGAGAATTTTTAATTTCAGGCAAAAGACCAACTTCAGTAGCAAATTTGACTGCTAATTCCTCCGTCGCTAAAATTTTATGCCATGAAAATATGGAAACATTTTCTAATGATGGGTGCATTTTGGGAAATAACTAATTTAAAAATTCAAATAAATCAAAAAAGAATTCAAAGAAATAAAACAAAAGAAATAAAAAAGGCAGTTTGCAAACGAGACTCACCGAGACGAACGTCCAACTAGAAACCGTTGAAAGCGGCAAGTGTAACGATGATCTAACAAAATTTAAAATTACGCTGGCTAATAGTTCACGTGATACTAATAAACCAATAAGATTAAAGACCTCATACTCCGGCTCCGAAACGCATTTCCGAAAAAAAAGCAACCCTAAAGGCGCTCTCCGGCCGCCGCTTCAACGTAATCCAGATCGAATTGTTTATCGCCAAAAAGCGCGCCAAAGAAACCCGCCAAAAATCTAGCACAGGATATCGGACTTGTCCCAAGATAGTACTTGGTTATACCGTCGACCAAAAATCTAACGCCAAATTTCAGGATTATATGCCAATAATAAATTATCGTAAATGTCACATTACTTGACATTAAAGATAATACAAGTGCTGGTTATGTCATCAAGTGATTTTTAATTCGACTTTTTATTTCTATTTTTATTAATGTTTTACAAATTTATTTGTTTTTTCGTTATTTAAAAATATTCGTCAATTTTTACAATTTGGCTAATAGTTTGATGATTTGTATTATTTGACGAAATTGATCGAAGGGATAACCAAGTAGTACCCATTTTTGTTAGATATCAAGATAGAAAATATAAAAAATCTTTAAAAAAGAGCTTTTAGTTGAAAATTTAAAAGAAAATGAAAAATTTTGCATGGAAAAAATGTATATTTATACCAGTTTTATGTCATAAATAATAAATTCCGAGGAAATCCTTAGTTATTTGACTGAATTTACATTACTAAAATTAAAATGCGCCAAAATATACGGTAGCGTTTTAGTTTAATAAAGATTCAAAAATAGTAGGTACTACTTGGTTATCCCGTCAATCAATCTCGCCAAATTATAGAAATCGCCAAACTTTTAGACAAATTAAACAAATTAGTGTAATTTTTATTTTAAATAACAAAATAATAAATCTATACTAATAAAAGAACAAAACGCTCTGTCTGTCTGTGTGTGTGTCTGCGATGGCTAGCAAAATCTACAGTACTTACGAAGCTCAAAATTTTTTTGAGAGTAGCCCAATACCTCTCCTGATGCACCTGAGCTTCAGAATTTCGAAATTCCAATTATTAACTGAGTAATTAATTAAAATCAAGAGGTCACTCTCATAAAAAATCATCTTTTTCCCATTTTTTTCTCTTTCGTTTCTTTAGGGTTGGTTGGTTGTGTAAAAATTTTCGCAGAAGTAATAAGAAAGCTGAGACAGAATTAAAGAAACCCATGGAGGAATAAGATAAGTGGAGGTGAAATAAGCCTCAAAAACGTTTTGCGATATGAAACCATTTATCAATCAGATTTTAATGTGCCAAAAAAAAGGACGTGGAAGGGATTTTGTGTTATAAGACGAATTGAAAGAAGTGCATTACAATTGAAGCATCTTTCAAGAGGAAATAGCAAATTTTTAAAATGGTCTTTGTTCTATTATTATTTATTAGAATAAATGTTCGCTTTTAAAATGAAGGAAATTGGAAAATTAGCAATAATTAAATGTCAAATTAAAATTAAATAAGATATTGAAAACATTTGAAACGAACTAAAAATTTTATAATTAAAAGTTTCCTTCATTAATGTAATTTTAAATACTTTATAACGTAAATGAAAAATGTTTATGACTTAATAATTGCATGTAAATAAATATTTAAAATATAATGATGAAAATATTATTTTAAAATCATACATGAAAACTTAAGTAATAAATATTAATCTAAAATATAAATTTCTGACTGCAGACGATTTTAATGTACTAACAAAATAATGTTATATTTTCAAGCAAAACGTTAAAATAATTTTCTATATTGATATTTAAAACACATATGATAAAATAATTGATAAATTGTTACCGGTGAAGCGATAAATTAGTTCTTTTTTTAAAAACGAGAGAAAAAATTACGGGTTTAAACCTGTTTCAATTGATAGGCGTGTGAAAGCACGTGCTTTTGTTGGTACTTAATTGGACTTAGTAGGGTTACTTTTTAAGCATGACCTCCAGAAATAATACTTCCACTCTATTAATTTCTTTTTACTCCATAAAAGAAACCAATTTGAGATTTTGACATTTCAAAAGTGACTGTTTTTTTCCCCCAAAGACCTTAAAAATTCATAGACTGGCAAAATGTCAGTTTAACTTAGGATTTCTGAACATAGCTGTTACGTCAGATCGTTGGTACTTCGTACATTAGAATGTATTTGTGGTTAGCTATATTGCAGTTAATATATGTACAGTGGCTCACAAAAGTGTTCGTACACTTAGGAATTTCAATGAAATAGGGCTCTATCTATTAATTAAAATTAATATTTTAGAATCGGTATTTAAGAGTAAGATCTATGACTCATTATTAACAAAACTACATAAAATATTTTAAAAACATAGCAAAACTTTATTTTGAAAAAATTACTAATCAAAAAATAACAAAAAATTTACCTCACAAAAGTCTTCGTACACTTTAAAAAATCGCTGTATATTTATTTGTAAATATTGTAATATTTCGCTAAAGTTGTACTTAATAGGATATTATTTAGCACCCATAAAAGTTTTTTAAACACCTGGGAATAGATTTAATTCGTGTTTTTGAAAGTTCTGCATGAAAGTTGATGCCTTCATTGAACATTGCTGTTTTTACTTCGCTTTTTTGTTCCAATGCTGTGTTTTCGTGTTCTAACTTCCAGTTATCTCCAAATATGTTTTACTGGGTTTAAATTCAGCAATTGAGGTGATGTTTTCAGAACTTGTGAACAATTATAAAGACGCCAGAGGCGAACGTTGAGAGCCAAGTGCCTTGTACCATTATCCTGATAAAAAAACAAAGTTGTATCTGTTATCCATATGTTGGCCTGATAATTTTAAATTGCCTTGTAAAATATTGGAACAAAGATCGTGATTTATTATGCTATCAATATATACCAAATTATCTAATCCTGATGCTGATATGCACCCTCACTCAAGGACAATTCCACTGCCATGCTTAACTGTTCTAACTAAGTTCTTTGAATTAAATTCTTAATTTTTTTTCTCCATACTATTATGCACTCATTGGATCAAGAATTGCATACTAGATTTCATCTGTAAATAAAACATTATTTTAATACGATTCGGGTTTATTTATCATTGATTTTGCTAAAGAAAGCCTAAGCTTTCTGTTTTTCGCCCTAACAAAAACTTTTCTACGGGCAGAATACCTATATAATGCAGCTGGGCTTACTACCCGTCGAACAGTTTCAGGGGTAAATGAAGTAGAAACTGTTTCATTAAATTCTGTAGCAACTTTTATAGCACTTAAACGTGGATTTTTTAAGACTTTCCTAATTGTAAGTATTTGATCTCATTGCGTTAACTTAGATTGACGACCTTTTCATACCTAGTTTTCAATCCATTTTTTTTCCTACAAAGCCTTTTATCGCATACTTCACCATAGAATGGAATAAATTAACTAATTTTGCAATATTTCAAATTTATTTACTACTATTATGAAGAAAAATAACTAATTTCAAACGCTATTAGTCGTGACATTACGATTACAAACCATTTTTAATTAATAAATAGAATATTACGGACCAATTCTGTAAAATATGAAGCCAAGCGATTTTTTAAATGTCAATACAATGCAAAAATAAAAATAAAGCGACAAACAATATTTTTAATAATGAAATTATTCGAAAATGTTTCTGTGTACGAAGACTTTTGTGGCGTCTTCTTTCTGTGGCATCTTCCGTTTTCATTTTTAGATTAAAAAGAAATCCCTTAATGTTAAACAAAAAGGTTGTGTGTTATTTAGAATAACTTGGAGATAATATAAAAAATTTCTCAACTTCATATACGAATTTAATTTCAGGGAAAATTCTTTTTAGTACAATTTTTTAAAGTGTACGAACACTTTTGTGAGCCACTGTATATGTATATATATGAGGCTTTTTTAGCAGTTTTTTTTAAATCATTGATTAAATTTGAATGCATTTATTTAAGTTAAAATTTTATTAAGACTTTAATTTTTTTTAAAACAAAAATGAAATGGCTCTTTGACGTACAATTGTTCGAATCGGCAGAGGATTCATATACAGTAATAAATTATCAAATACCAAAATAAATTATATATCAAAAATAGTCACTAAAATAATTGTAGAAAAACATAATGTTAGGCGTATTAACACATAACCCGATTCCAACCAGAAGAAAAAACAGACCATACTCCGATTCAAGCAAGACAAAAATTCCATGAGCATAAACCCGACCCGAACCTAAAAATTCCATTTGAAAAAAAACTATGGATTTGATAGCTGACCCGAATCAAATCTGAATCCCACAAAGATATTCAAATGAAGCATACCCCAATCCGATCAAGGAAAAATAATGTTCGTGTATATGCAACCCGACCCGAACCTAAAATTTGTCTTTGAAAAACCCCGAAAAATGACCAGAACGAAACCTGAAATCGATAAAAATATTCCAAAGAACTATAACCCGATAAGAGCAAGACAAAATAATTTCCGTGAACATAAACCTGACTCGAACCTAAAAAATTCCATTTGAAAAAAAACCCTGAAATTGTATGCAAAGCTACTTCTGAATCCGATCAAAATATTTAAAAGAGCCATAACCGGATTCGAATAAGAGAAAATAATTTCCGTGGATATGAAACCGATCCGAACCTAAAATTCCATTTGAAAAAAAAATTGAATCGGACCAAATATGAACCTGACAAAAATATTCCACAGAACCGTACCCGGATTTCAACAAGACAAAAAATTTCCATGAACATGAACCCAATCCGAACTTTAAAAAAAATGAACTAAATCTGAATCTGACAAAAATATTCCAGAGAAGCAAAGCCTTATTCGAACAATGCAGAATAATTTCCGTTGATGCGCAACCCAACCTGAACCTAAAAATTCCATTAAAAAAGCCGAATTCTGAAGTGAACGACATCTGAACCCGAAAAATATATTCCAAAGACCCAAAACCGGATCCGAGCAAGACAAAATAATTTCCCTGGACTTGAATACGACCAGAACCTTAAAAATCAATTAAAAAAAAAAAAAAAATACTTGAAATCTGAATCGAACCAAATCTGAATACGACTAAAATATTCCAAACAACTATAACCAGATACGAACAAGACAATATAATTTCCATGGGCATAAACCCAATCCAAACCAAAACATTTGTAAAAAAAAAAAAAAAAAAAAAAAAAAAAAATCCCAAAATTTGAACCAAACCTAATATGAACCTAACAAAAATATTTCAGTGAAGTATAACCTCATTGGAACTAGGTAAAATAATTTCCATATAAGTACAACCCGACCGGAACTTAAAAATCCCATTTGAAGGGGAAAAAAAAACCCCACGAAATCTGAATTGAACCGAATCTAAACTGAACAAAAATATTCCAAACAACCATAACCGTATCCGAAGAAGACAAAATAATTTCCATGAACATGAATCTAATCCGAACCTAAAATTCGGATGTTCTACAAAACATAATGCTCTTCATAGTGGTGGAAAGTGAAACTGAGTACTTACAAGGAAGGTCTCCATTGGGGGCATACTTAGAATTTTTTGAAAAAAATACGAATTAAACTACTCATGATTGAAATGAAAAAAAACTTCTTTAAACACCATAAAATAAGTTAACTGCGCAAGGCCTTTCGAAAGAACTTAGTCTTTCTTCGTCAGGCGCAAAAAAGACGTGCGTCCACAATGAATGTAGCGGCACGACACATTGTGGACGCACGTCTTTTTTGCGCCTGACGAAGAAAGACTAAGTTCTTTCGAAAGGCCTTGCGCAGTTAACTTATTTTATGGTGTTTAAAGAAGTTTTTTTTCATTTCAATTGTGTATAACACCAGTTTCAATTTTATACATTAAACTACTCATGTAGGTAATAAAGGATCAGTGAAAATTAGCGGCGGAATTACGTTATTAGATATGTAAAAAAATAAAATAGTTTGGAATAATTGGCGTGAAAAGCTGAAAACGACGCGGGATTTGGCGAGCAGGGCATTTCCTCGCCAAAAGCAGACGATTTTAACGAATCTGAAAATTGATTTTAATTGACTTCACTGTTAAAAATCTGCAGCATTTACCGCAACGTCACTCCACTACTTTTATAGAATATCTCTCTTCTGACCAATAAGAATGCTCCATAGCACTATGAATTGACCGTGTCATACACTGTTAAAAATCTGCTGCATTTTGTTGCAACGCACTCCACCGCTTGTATATAATATCTCTATTTCAACCAATGAGAAAGCTCCATTTCACGGCCAAGTAACCGTTTTCCATACAAGCAAGGGAGTGCGTTGCAACAAAATGCAGCAGATTTTAACAGTGTATTTTTCAATTTGGAACAATTTTAATCAATTTAAATTGTGTTTTAAATGATAAAATATATTAATTTCATTTTGTTATAAGTACATATAAACGTATATGACAAAATTACACTTAAAGTAAAGTAAAAATGCAAAACTAAAATTACTTAAACTAAACTTATTTAAATAAATTGAACATAGAAAGTTTTTTCTTTAAAAAGTATTCGAAGCGTAAAAGCGTATTTTTTAAAATTTCTTTTTTTCGCCAACCGGAGATAAACCGCCAAATAAACGAAATTTTTATTATTTTTTTACGGACGTTATAAGGAGGTTCCGCCGAAATTTTTTTATAAACATATATAACTATATGAGAAGAACATTCTGTAATTTTTTTAGATTTTTCTGAGTATGCCCGTATGGAGACCTTCCTTGTTAGTGCGAGATGGTTAAGATATTTCGTTTATAGTTAGTGTTAAATTAGAACTTCGTTACGGTTAGGTAACAGTTAGGTTGCAATTACGTTCCGGTGAGCCTTTTGTTACATTTATTTTCCGGTTAGGTTACAGTTAGGTCATGGTTAAGTTACAGTTAGGTTAAGGTTAAGTTACAGTTAGGTTAAGGTTAAGTTGCGGTTAGGTTGTGATTAGATTATGGGTAGGTCATGATTAGGTGACGGCCAGGTTACATTTATGGTATATTTAAGTTACAGTTAGGTTACTGTTAAGATACAACTAGGTTAGAGACAAGTTATGATTACGATACAATTAGGTTACGGTTAGGTTTTTGTTCACAGAATGAACATTACGCATATTTGATAAAAAATATACACCTATTTTTGTAAAATGGCTCTGAAATTATAATACTATATAGTAACCTTTTAGCTAATCATCGAGAATCGATTTCATTCACGGTATAGTCGGATTTAAGAGTGATATAATTAATTTGAAATTCAAAGTATTTCACTTGGGATATCTATGTGAAAAAAGTATTTAGTTAAGTCACTTAATAGTAATTTTAAGAATAAATATCAACACTTTAAAACGAAAATCACGCAATCGTTGGACACATATTCCCTCCTGCGTTTCTCATTGCAGTCATTTTGGGTATTATTGCAGCTAAATATTAGTTCTTTTAAACCAATTTTTGACACAGTCAGGGGGCACGTATTTAATATAATGTACACTATAAAAAATTCGACCTTTTTGCTGCATCATCACTCCCCCGCTTTTATAGAATATATCTCTTTTGACCTATGAGAATGCTCCATAATAGGCTGAAGTAATCATTTTCTATAAAAGCGGTGGAGTGACGATGCAGCAAAAGGGTAAAATTTTTAACAATGTATTTACACATATTTCGAGTTAAAGATAAAATCATAAAAATTTCAAGTTCGTTTAACATCATTATTAAGGACCCGGGCAACGCCGGGCGGGTCAGCTAGTTAATTAATAAAACATTAATAAGAATACAAATAAAACTTCATATTAAAAATCACTTGATGGCGTAACGAACGTGATACAAGTTTAATATTAAGGGAATGTGACATTTTTTATCATCATTATAGGCATTTAATCTTTTAGTTTGGCGGTTCCTTTTTGGTTGACGGGATAATCAAGTAGTACCAAATAACATAAAAAAAAATATTGTTACTTTCAAATAGTTATCTAATGAAATAATGCTTCGCGAATCCAAACAAAGCATGGTTTTTGCTAGTATATATATATATATATATATATATATATATATATATATATATATATATATATATATATATATATATATATATATATATATATATATTTTTTTTTTTTTTTTTTTTTCAAGTTCTAAAGAAAAAATAAATCGGATTTTTTTCTAATAAATTAAATTTTTTCTCAATGTAAAACTCTTTTTGATTTATTTTAATTGTAGAAATATAGTATAAATTTAATTAATTTAGAAAAATTATTTTAAAAGGTGCTGAAAATTAAGAAATTATTACTCAGCTCTAACGCAAATATGAGTACATGTAAAAGAATTGTTAATTAAAAACACGCATTTAAGATATTTAACATGTTTTAAATTACTAACAAGGAAGGTCTCCATACGGGCATACTCAGAAAAATCTGAAAAAATTACAGAATGTTCTTCTCATATAGTTATATATGTTTATAAAAAAAAAATTTCGGCGGAACTTCCTTATAACGTCCGTAAAAAAATAATAATAAATTCGTTTATTTGGCGATTTATCTCCGGTTGGCGCAAAAACGAAATTTTGAAAAATACGCTTTTACGCTTCGAATACTTTTTAAAGAAAAAACTTTCTATGTTCAATTTGTTTCAATAAGTTTAGTTTAAGTAATTTTACTTTTGCATTTTTACTTTACTTTAAGTGTAATTTTGTCATATACGTTTATATGTACTTATAACAAAATGAAATTAATATATTTTATCATTAAAACACAATTTAAATTGATTAAAATTGTTCCAAATTGAAAAATACACTGTTAAAAATCTGCTGCATTTTGTTGCAACGCACTCCCTTGCTTGTATAGAAAACGGTTACTTGGCCGTGAAATGGAGCTTCCTCATTGGTTGGAATAGAGATATTATATACAAGCGGTGGAGTGCGTTGCAACAAAATGCAGCAGATTTTTAACAGTGTATGACACGGTCAATTCATAGTGCTATGGAGCATTCTCATTGGTCAGAAGAGAGATATTCTATAAAAGTAGTGGAGTGACGTTGCAGTAAATGCTGCAGATTTTTAACAGTGAAGTCAATTAAAATCAATTTTCAGATTCGTTAAAATCGTCTGCTTTTGGCGAGGAAATGCACTGCTCGCCAAATCCCGCGTCGCTTTCAGCTTTTCACGCCAATTATTCCAAACTATTTTATTTTTTTACATATCTAATAATGTAATTCTGCCGCTAATTTTCACTGATCCTTTATTGCTTACATGAGTAGTTTAATTCGTATTTTTTTCAAAAAATTCTGAGTATGCCCCCAATGGAGACCTTCCTTGTAAGTATTATTATCTATATAATAAAAGCCTAAGTCATGTGACAGTCATTTACAGTTCTGGGTCACATTTTTTATATGCTATTCAGCCAACTTTGTATTTTAAAGTTAGCTGGCGCTTGTAAATAACAGGGTAGAATTTGTTTCCCCATGAAAATACTATGTAAAACAACAGTGAAACATTTTATGCACATCTTAATTAATTTGATTAATATTCATGATCAGGTGTCTAGGACCACATGCAGCCCACGGGTCGCAGGTTGAGTATGGCTGGTATAGAATGGTGCGCCCCCCCCCCCCCTTCCCCGAGACTGGAAAGAAAAGAGCAAGAATCATGCTACATAAGCAGCGCCAACTGCGGAGCGATTTACGCCAAAAGGTAATAAACACCCTAATATTTCAAGCACTAACGGAATCTGAAGTTTTATGAAAATCTGTCCATTAGTTCTTAAGATATAGCTATCGCAAAAATCGTGAAAAAAAAAAAAAAAAAAAAAAAAAAAAAAAAAAAAAAAGCAGCGTTATCTGCTGCGCGATTTTTATCAAAAAATAATCAGCTTCAGTTTGTATCAAGATGTTACTGAATATAACGTTTCATGAAATTCCGCTTATTAGTCTTAAGATAGAGCGCTTACAAAATTTTTGTCACATACAGAGTGACAGACAGACTCACAGACAGCGGTTTTGTAATAATATGTTTTTTGGGTTCTCTGACCTCTAAAACTTGTAAATCCATCGAAAACCAGAATTCGAAAATTTTCACGAATTCAATACTTTCATCTTGAAAAGATAGAAGAAAGTAAAAATATTTTTATATTAAAAATTATCTTTCATATGAAAAAACAAAAGAAAAACAATAACAACATCAACAAAAATTAACCTTTACAACTAAAACATTTGAATTGTCATAATCTCCAAAACATTCGCAATAAATGACTAAATACAGTCGAACCTCTATATAACGAAACTCCATACATCGAATTTCTCCATATAACGAATTTTTAGTAAGAACGGTCCCCTTTTCGCATGATTACATTAAAAACAGACTCTATATAGCGAAATATCTATCTCCATATAACGAATTTTTTCATAAATTGATCTTAATTTATTCAGTTTTAAAAAAGATTCGAAATCATATGGAATCAATTTTCCATCACTTATTTTTGATTTATCGTTCAGTGGAGAGGTTTTTTTTTTTTTTTTTTTTTATAAATATTACTTCTCTCCTTATTCTTTAAATCTAACAAGTTCATCCCACCTCCCACACACCTTTCAACATCCTTCTCAAAACACAGTCAATTGAATTGTTACACATATAAGAGAGGAATCAATGAGAGCACATAAGAGAGACCTTCAATTGGAGGAAAATATCAACTACAATTTTTCATTCCTTGCTAAAATTTGAGAATTTTTTTTTGAGAGCGTAACAATTGTAATTTTAAAATCAAAACAACAAAAAATTACAGATTTCTTCCTCTGAAATTTATGTAAGTCTTCCTTATTTGATTTTCATTAAGCTTTCAAATAAATGTCTTTTCTCTTTTTTGAAACTGCTTAAATAAGTAAGAAATAAAATGTTAGGTTAATATATACTTTTAAACATTTCAAATTCTTAATTAAAAAGATCAAAAATAATATTTGTTCAAAATTTACACATTAAATACTATTTTTAACATCATACTCTATACATCGAATTTCTCTATATAACGAATTTTTTACTGGAACGATGGATTTCGTTATATAGAGGCTCGACTGTATTTATAACAGCATGATTTAAAGAATAGGCACACTCACTGATTGCCATTTATTAAAAATATTTTATAAAATTAAAAATTTTGAAACAATGTTTCAGAGTTTTTCTTATTAACTTATAAAATAAAACTCAGCGATTGAAATAGAACTGCGTAGTAAACGGAACTTTTCCGGTAAATTAGATTTAAAATTCTACTTAGGTAAGAAAAAAAAGCGAAATTTAGTTAAACGTTTTTACATCACCGGGAAATCTGAAACTAGCTCAGTCATTCGAAGGTGGTTCAAGGACGTTAGACGCTAAATGATATTTAAAAAATATCGCTGAATTCCGGTCGCTGATTTGCATATAGTCAAAGGACTTTCTATAGAACAAAATAAAATAAAATATCAGTATCTACTGCCGATTAATTTATCTGTTTCATTAGGTTTCATTTTTTTCAATCACATGAAATTCTTTATCAGCGCAACTTATAAAACAAAATTCCTTATAAACATTCCAGATATTTTAGACAGGATTTGATTACAGGGTTTCTTCGGGGAAGGAAAAAAAAAATGGCGGCGTTGGGCACAGTAGAGAGAATACCGTAAAAATATGAATATTGATGAAAATGTTTTTTATTTTTAATTTTATCATCATTGAAGGATTTTCTTAAGTTTATAATGTACATATCCCCCCCCCCCAAAATAAATAAATAAATAAATAAATAAATAAATACGACGGGCTTATCATAAAACTTCCCTTCGAATTTTTAGTGCAATAGAATGATGGTAGATTGTGATTTTGATGCCAATTATGTTAAATTGTTTAAAATTATATCATTAGAAAGTTTTACATCAGGAATGACATCAGGGAAGATATTTAATAACATTTTCGTGAAAAAAAAAGTTGGAAATTGCACGTCAAACGTAGTAAATGAGGTGCGTTCGTACAATAACTATTTTTATAAATATTCAGATTTTGATGCAATAGCTGTTGAACTTTTATGCAAAAATACATGCATGCAAAATATGATACGATTATACATATTAAATTCAGCAATACGAAAAAAAAAAAATAAAGACTTTACATTAAATAGTATATAATAAATCAGTATGGCAAATCTAGAATCATTACCTATTAAGGAATATCATGGAATTGATTACGTATAATAGGATTCAGTAAGATGAAGAAAGCTTTTTTTATTATCTTTTTTAATTCTGATCCGATTTTCATAAAATTTGAAATGACTCGACAAAATTCTCCAACAATTATATAAATGAAATTTTAAACCATTTGTTTAGTAGATTTGCACTGTTTTATGCAGGCAGACAAACAGGCCAGATGACGATTATAAGCGCATCATACATATATAAATACGAAAAGCACATAATGTAATGGAATATTTTTGAGTGGCTCTGTAAATATACCTTGAACGTTACATACTTTATTTTCAATACCGAGCATGGCATAGCAAATCTCAATAACATATATCAATTACAGAACAATCCCACAATATTAACGCAAGTTAGAGTACGGACAGAAAAAACCGAATTTAACAATTTCAACTATGTTGTAAAATGATGTTGAAACGCCTAACAGATTGAAATTTGACTTTCAGGAATTTATACCCAATAGATGGTAGCATATTTTAATACCTTTGTACAGCCGTGTATTTTGCCTACTATCTATACATAGATATATGCTAATATTTAGCTAAAATTTAATTAAGACTAAAACACTCTTAAATTTAATGAAATCACACTTCTAAAGATCATCTTCTATAGACAGCCAGGGAACTAACTCTTTGCGTAGCCTTTTATATCATTTTTCTACATTCTATAAACATATCTTGGTTTACTAAATGCAGTTCAGCATAAAAATACATAACTTTTTTAAAAACCACTTTTAAGCTATTTTCGTTCATATTCTATAATTAGTGCAGTTTCTGTCGTGTTACCCTATATATGATCTACATTATTTTTACAAAGAACGCAATATGCAAAAATTTAGCTAAACTTAAAACCTCACATCGCAACTAAAAATGCACTTCTAAGTAATAATCCCTAATATACAATATTTTGGTTGCAGTATAGTATCCCAAAATTTTTGTGTACCCCTAAAAATACTATGGACTTTCTACATATGATACAGGATGTAACTCATAAAAAACCTCAGCAACGTATATCAATTTTATTAGAAGTGAAATAACTTAACATATGATTAAAATATGTCGAAAACAAAGTTTCACCCTAGCCATTACGCAACGGAATTCTTTTGTGTGGCCCTGTAAATGAATAACAAACATTTTTTGCACCGCATATTGTAATAGAGTGTATATTTTAATACACTTCTGTAAATGCATATCAATTTCATTCTGTTTGAAAGGTTGTAACACCATTAAAATGCACTTGAAACAAATTTATCCCCATTGGCTGTAATGTAATGGAAAACTTTTGACGTCCCAGTAATTAAATTATACATCCGATTTTATAAAATTTAAAATGACTCGACAAAATTTTGCAATAATTATATATTTTAAATTTCAAAACATTTAGTTGGGTAGTTTTTGCGTTGTTATATGCGGACGGACGTACAGACGGAAGGATTGAACGACGACGATAGGTGCTTCGTACATAATTACGAACGCACCGAAAATAAAAGGCTACTTGTATTTTTGTTTTTGGTAAGGCTGAATTTGGAGTAATTTTTTTCGACTACTAATGAAGACGACTACGTTTTCGTCATTAAAATGCTTAAATTTGCCCAATTTTTCGCTTCTGGCATTTAAATCTAATTGCATTGTTAGTTTGAAAAATATTAATATTAGTGTAACGACCACCTGCAATTAAAAGAACAATTGCAATTAAGCTTTGCACACTGAATGTGTGGCAACACATCTTAATCAGGGTCATCGCAAAGACTTTTTATTGGTGGGGGAGAAGACCTTAAATTACCAAGTCAAATTTTCATATTTGCCAACTCATTTTATGATTTTGCCAAGTTACCACACTTCGACAATGAAATACAGTTCTTATTTGTAAAAAGTTTAATGATATTCCCAATTAGAGTTATAACTTTTGCAAGTTCTATCGAAAATAGGAAATATGTTACAGTTTTTATTAAAATTTTTAATTAAATTTGCCATACCAATTTTTTAATTTGCCAAGTGTAACAACATTTTCGAATGTTTGGGGGGGGGGAGGCTCCCCCCTGTCCCTCCCCCTTAGCGAGGCCCCTGATCTTAATGCGTGGATTTAATTTTTTTTCATTGATTAAGGGTGCTAGTCACTCAGCAGCCGTATTCCGCTCTGCAATGTGAAGTTTATAGGCGTTTGATGCATTTTAGGTAAATTTCGTATGAAATACTACCTATTGCATTCTCTCCCATGTTGAAATTTTTAAAAAATTTTTGCAGATCTAAACCGATTATGACCCCTAGAACCCAATGTGACGTATAATGTGACGTATTAGCCAGTTTTTTGATAAAAATAGAATATATTTCAAAATATGCTTTGAAAACAGCCTTTTTGAGCAGAATTTCCTGAAGCGATCGTGATTTAAATATTACGGAAGTATTCAAATAACAAATTACTTACTTTCTGACTCATTTTTAAATCCATTTTTGCTCTCAAACGCATCCAACAGATAGGTTCTCTTATTTAGGAATTGTATAATGTACCATATTGGTCAGTTTTTTGATAAAAGCAGAATGTATTTCAAAAAATGCTTTGGAAATAGCCATTTTGAGCAGAATTTCCTGAAGCGATCATGATTGAAAATTAAGGAAGTATTCAAATAACAAACTGCTTACTTTCTGCTAATTTTTAAATCTATTTTTGCTCTCAAACGCATCCAACTGATAGGTTCTCTTATTTAGGAACTGTATAATGTGCCGTATTGTTCAGTTTTTTGGTAAATGCAGAATGTATTTAAAATATATACTGTCAAAATGGGCATTTTGAGCTGAATTTCACCTAAAATGATTCTGATAAAACGAGCTCTTACAGAAAAATGAAATAAAAAATTCTTCAAAAGTGGCTAAATAAAATTGTTAAACCGGGTTTATCTCTAATCATATTTTATTTTTTGTTGTAGAAATGAGCACTTATCTTCGAAATCTACTTCCGCCTATAGGCCAAGCCGAGAGGGATTTTTTTTATATTAAAAATATCTCATTAAGGAATCAACATTTTAAAGTTCTTTTTTCAGTATTATCTTTTTAAAAGATGTATTTTTTTTCTTAGTTGTCAAAATATTTCTAAAAATTATACCCATTTTAATATTTTGTTTTAAAAACTAACGAACTGGAAGTGAAATTTTAACACTTCGTAAATAAAATAAATTCTAAAATAATGTACAGTTTTTAGAAATTTTTTTGATAACTAAGAAAAAACGAGACAACTTTTAAGAAGAGAACACTGAAAAAAGAACTTAAAAATATCAATTCCTTAAAGAGATATTTTGAATATAAGAATCGTCTTTAAATTTAACAAGTATTTTATATATCACTTGGTGTGTATAAGTTATATAGATCATATACATGGCTTTACAGAAGAAATGGAGAACATTTCAAGTTATCCATGGAAATTGCTGAAAGAGAATTTTTAACAGCATTAAGAGTTTAATAATTAAACTAGATTTTAGCATAATATGTAGTACATATACAAATAGATTTATCATATGCAAAGATTCACAAGAGAATTCTCACATTTTTTTCGACTATAGATGGTAATTGGTAAAAATGAGTTTCTAAATATTTTGTGCGTTTTCCAAATTGTTTATCTACACATCATGTTTCACCTTATTAGATGATGAAATTTTGTTTTGTTTTTGAATTCTGAATGTTTGGAAAATGTTTTATAATCTATGCTTGATGCATCAATTTTCTTTCTTGTTTGGTTATATGCACAAAAACCAGAAACACTGCAGTTTCTTTTATAAATTTTAGAATAAATTTAATATTTAAATTCCAAACTTTACATTTGCGTAATACTTAAGTTACTTCATGGTGTGACTTCTCATTTAGTATTCGAAGGTAAAACATACCGAAGAATTATATAAATGATGTAATACTTAAAATAATTATTGAACAATTAAAAAAAAATGTTAAAAGTCAAGCACTTTCAGTAATACTAAGCCATCATCAGGATTTCAAATTTAAACAGTTGTGAATGAATGCCACTTGCCCATATCTTACGTAATTATAAAAACTTCGCTTCAAATCGTATACATCCGTGCAGTTTCTTTTATAAATTTTAGAATGAATTTAATATTTAAATTCCAAACTTTATATTTGCGTAATACTTAAGCTACTTCATGGTGTGACTTCTCATTTAGTATTCGAAGGTAAAACATACCGAAGAATTATATAAATGATATAATACTTAAAATAATTATTGAACAATTTAAAAAAAATGTTAAAAATCAAGCACTTTCAGTAATACTAGCCACCATCAGGATTTCAAATTTAAACAGTTGTGAATGAATGCCACTTGCCCATATCTTATGTAGTTATAAAAACTTCGCTTCAAATCGTATACATCCGGGTTCTTGTCTAGATCTTGCTCTTAAAACGTTCGCTTCAAATCGTACACCAGGATATATTAATCATAAAACCTTCGTTTCAAATTGTCATGGCTGCCACAGACGACTATTTGTATAACCCGTTAGTACCAGTATTTTTCTAACATAAATTTTGAAGTAGATTTTTCTTGCAAATGTTGCCAAAGTGTCTATTAAGGATTTCTGCTTTAACCCTTTGAGGAGCAAAGCACTTGTATTCTTAAAACGCTGAAATGATTGATTGACACCAGAATTTTAAAACACATTACTTCAAAATATATAAAAGCTTTTCTTCACGTACTTGATATAATTAAAAATTTCATTTCAAAACTCTGGTGTCAATGTGGCATTTCGCAATTAAAAGTAAGTGGTATATATTTATCCCCCCCGCCCTTCAAGGGGTTAAGAAAGTGGTACCAGTTAGAATTAAAAAAATAGTCGCCCTGTGGCAGCCCTGAATTGTACATCTGGGTTCCATGGTTTAAAAAAATATGCATATATATATGAAGTTTTAAGCAGAAACTCGAAATATCTTCACTGGTTCCTCCTTTTTAAACACACAGTCGTGGCAAACGAGGGAAAAAACAAAATAAATAAATAAATGTGGAAGATTCATTAAATTACACATTGTCTGGTGCAACTTAGCTCATTAAACTGTAGTCATATAGAGAGGGAAATGCTCCCTTTGCAAGCCGTCTTGAACCGAATCATCGAAAAGAATAATCCATCATTACTTCCGCAAGCCGTCTTTAACGGACTCATCGAAGAAAAAGCAAAGAACTCCTATCATTATCTACCGGTCTCCTTCTTAAATCTAAAAACAAACTTCTAGAAAATTCTCTACTCTCTAACCATCATTTTCCCATTTAAACATAATTCATGTCCAGCGTCGAGATTTTTATTTCATTCAGCCGATAAATTTTATTTTAAAAATATTATTGTTTAACTAATTTATAATCGAACTCAGAATTTCGAATATCCTGCAGACGATATTTTAAGAGAAAAATGAAAAGAAATGAATTTACTGATATGCACAAATATCAAACGTTGAAGGAGGGAAAATAAATAAATAAGTAAATTAAAATAATGATATTTTTTGAAAGGTATGGTTTTGGAATAAATTTAATAGACTTTCTTAAAAAGGGTTTGATAAAAACAGGGAAAATTGAGTTTTATTTGGAATATTAAGAAATAAGGTTTAATTAATAATATTTTTAATTTAGAGCAATCTTTTTAAATTTACGCATATTAGAATAAATGTTTTTTAAGGCGAATTAAGAATTTATATCGCTTCCATAAAGATTAATAGATTAGATCTAGAAACAAGATTTTAATTTAATAAGTTGAATTATGTACGGAATATTGTTATAAGGATATTAATATAGTATAAAGGTTAATTTTGGCAGAAATTTTTTTTAAATTTGTAATATATATATATGGGGGGGGGATTTTTTTCCTTCCCTGATGGGCGATTTGAAGCGGAGTTTTTATGAGTAGGATACCCGGATTTACTATTTGAAGCGAAAGTTTTACGAGGAGGATTTTCGTATTTACGATTTGAAGCGAAGATTTTATGCATAAGATATGGCAAGTAGCGTTTGTAACAACTCTTTAAATTTTAAATCCTGATGATGGCTTAGTATTAGCCGGTAGTGCTGAATTTTTAACATATTTTTATATGTTTAACTCTTTCTGGTGTGGAGTAAATCTGTTTGAAAAAATGAACTTAAAACATAATATAAAAACGAATATATTAGAAAATAAAAAGTTCTTACTTTCAAGTATGTTATAAGAGAAAAATTTTGGCTAATTTTTCTGTGTTAGTAGAATAAAAATTAGATGTCCTTTATTAAAGTTGGTTTTGCTGGTATTGATTTTTATGGAGCAAAACCCCTCTAGGGAGATGCTGCTCCAACCAAAGAATTTTTTTTTTTTTTTAATGTAGTTTAACAAATTACAACGACTATTTGGAAATTTATATTTTCAAAGACTAAAATTTTTGACTTATAAATAAATTTTATATTAAAAAAATAATAATAAAAATCATTTTTGTGATGATCAAAGCGTGATGGTTTACGTAATAACAGAGTCTTATATTACGTACGCCATGGATTAAAAATTAATATTCCTGTACCAATCATATACAAATTTAAAATGAAACTTTAGTTTTACAAATTTCGGTACTGCAAATTTTTAAACTTCGAAACATCACACATTTTCAATTTTTACACCGTCGTATAAAAAAAAAAAAAAAAAAAAAATGTATTTCTAAATGCAATTTGTTTGAAAGCTATATCTCAATTTGTTTTTAAGTTATTATTATTTTTTTGTAGTTTTTTTTAATACTTTTTTGTCATTGTGACAACTGAAATATTTCATTTCTGGACATTAAACATGAACCAATCAGAAAACGAATAAAATTAAATAAGTTGCGGGATTCAACCAATAAAAAAGATTCAGATATACTTCAGGTTTCCCAATTCTCTACCTAAGTCAATAACTATTTTCAAAATAGTTAAAAACCTGAATTTAAGAAAATTAATTATAATATTAATAATATTAATATAACATAATTAAAAATTAGAAAGAAAGGGGAAAAGGTATCTGGATGGAGTATCCTATCCAGATGTAGTCATATAAAGGTAGAAACAATAATGTAAAATAGAAAATTAGTAATAAATAAATAAATAAATAAATAAAAAAGAACAAAAAATATTTGGATGGCGTCTCCATCCAGGTTATCAAATAAGAAACAATCTTATGAAGTATATAAAACATAAATCACCAAATAAAAGTCTGTCTGTTTTAAAAAATCAAAGAGTACCCCATGAGGTGTTTACCTAATAAGGTCCTTTATACTTATCCATCATACGTAGTATAGGATAAGTCTTGCAATCGTTTTGAAATCGAAAATTTTTTTTGATGGATTTACACGTTTCAGATACTGGAGATTCCGAAAAACATATTTTTAAAAAAAAAAAAGTTGCCGTCCGCGTCAGTGTGTCTGTCTGTAAACGCTCTATCTCCCGAACAAATTGACTTAGAGACTTGAAATTTTGTATGTATTTAGTATGTAAGAATGGGGTGAAGCCTATTTAATATCAGTAACCTCGATTATTCGGAACTATTTTTTCGGACTCTCGAAAAATTCGTTCTGATGAAAAGTATATAAAAATTTTCGAACTTTTTAATTTTAAGGAGTGAACGTAAAAGGCAATAAAATAACACAAATTTTGCATAAGTAGAAGTAAATCGGATTATGAGTTGCCAAGATATTTGTAATAATGTTTTCCACATTTTCCGGTTTTTCATGACCCTGTATTTCATTCAGATTTCAATTCAGAGATATATTTTAATTGGAAATAAGACGCTTCATCCGCAGTAAACTGTTAGTTAATATGATTATTATTTTTGGAGTCATAAGAATGTTTCTTTTACGCAGTTCGGAACTACTTGAGTAATTTGGCGTTTTATATGTCGAAATGGGTTCATCAGCAATTCATTAATAGAGAATTACTATGTATATTAAAAATATTTAAATGTACATTTAAATTTTGCTCTGGAATTGCAATGCATTTTATAAATACCGTATTTACTCATGTATAACGCGCATTTTTAAAAAAAAATTAGGACAAAATATCTAGGTGCGCGTTATACACGGAATATTTTTTTAATGCTGGATGTAATCACATGATATACATATGAATCATGTAATGTATTCAAAGAAGACATAATCACTCGGAAAATTTTACTTGATTGAGGTAATACTGCATCTTTTTTTCACTCCTTGCATTTTTTTTATACAACAGAGCTAGTAACATTATTTAAATTCTAATTAGCGATTCTCACTGCCATCATTCAGTCGCTACCCGAATTCTAAAAATGTATTTTCGCCTTGTTTTCTGCCTGATGTAATGTTTGTTTCGACTATCTTTACTGAAATTCATTTAGTCATTCATTCATTTGCATATCAAATTTACGGTGCGCGTTACATACGAGATTTTAAAAAATCGCCATTTTTTTCTTGTAAAGTATGGGGCGCGCGATATACACGAGTAAATACGGTAGTTTACGTATGTTTTATTTTCGTGTTTTATATTTTGCATATCCATGATGGGTAAGTATTACGGTGGCCCCCAACGAATAGTTTAAGGATACCATCCTCTAAAAAGTTAATCATCTTTTAAATATTGTGACGTTTCCGTAATATTTTATTATAGTATTAAGATGAATTTTAGCATTCTGAACTGCTCGTATTGAATATTTTAAATTACGATTTCAATATGGAGACATCCCTCTAAGCTAACTAAAAAGCAATGTATGATTTAAAAATTAGACTTTATTTTCCTATACAGAATTGACAAATATTTGTAATTTAATTATTGCGGCTTCAGTTTCGAAAATTATTTTTCAGTTTGTAGATTAGTGTAAATAAATGTTTAAATAATAATAATTTAGCTTGCAAATAAATACTTTTCAGACAAAACTCTTAATAATAATAATAATAATAAAACTAAATCTTTTCTAACATATCGTGAACACTAGAATGCTTAGTACTAAAATTTCATTTTTATGAAAGCACTAAATGTCAAAATCTATAATCACCCAGAAATAGAATTCTTTTACTGAAATAACTGTAAAATTTCTTTTCCTTATAATTTAATTAGTAGCAGTTTTATGTCAGAATGAGTTATGCCGTAAATTTAAAAAGATATTGATCGTGCTTAATCGCTAAAGCGTTTACCTTGTCTTCAAACTTAATAGCCAAGTTTAGCTATTGCGATAAGCTTTTATTGAAAATATCGTTGCTGTTTTTATGTCTGTTTCAATTTGCAACGATGAAGATAATTTGATGTTAAACAGCAAAGATAAAAATTGCATATTACATTTTAAAACCCTAAAGTTTAACCAGATAAATAACGCTGAGGGAATGGGAGGGAAGAATGATTTTCAAAATTCTAACTAAACTAATTTTGCAGTATTTCTTTTATTTTACGGGAAATGAAATAAAATAAGTAAAGTTTAAAATGTTTATTTATTTTTATTTATTAGTTATATATATTTTTTAAACAAAGAAATAGCATTAATTTTTCAATATTTTAAGTGGAAATTTAAAATGACTTGTTCTGAAATGAGTCTGTGCGTAACGCTGACGTCAGTTTGATGTTGGCAACAGAAGAGATTAAATTTTTCCGTAGTTGTAATTTTTTAAGCTTCCAAATAGCGCACATTTGGATTATAGCATTTTTAAATTTTATATCGCTCAATAGCGAAAAAAAAGTACTTACAAATGCAATTTGTTTGAAAACTGTGTGCATATATCTGTATTTGATACAGTATATACACTGGTGTGCAAAATTTAAGGACGAGTCCCAAAATGCCAATATTCAAGGAATTTTCAGGCGATAATTTTCACGCGAATTTTTAAAAGGAAGTAATATAATTCGAATAATTACTATCCCTGCATAACAGCTAGTCCATATAACATCTCATTCAGGTCACACATGGTCACAAGTGTCACAGTCACTACGGTGAAACAAAAAATAGGAAATTCCATACGTGTCTTTTATGAGTCTCAAATAACTACTATACTTGACTCCACTGTCAGGTCACTGCGATTGCTGCTTTGTGTCGAGTCACCAGGTGACTTTACAATGCCGTTTTATTGAGACTCTCATGTGACTGTCATTTGGAGACTCAATTTCAAAGTCATTGTGAATGTTGCATTATAATAAATCACCAAATAATGTCACATTAAAGTCACATGGTGACTTTCTGTCACAAAACTTTGTCAAATGTTGACCCTAGTGTGAAGTAACCACTGTGAAAAGTGATGAAAAGTCACCATGTGACTTTAATGGGAAATTATTTGGTAATTTATCATAATACAATGTTCACAATGACTTTGAAATTGAGTCGCCTGATGAGAGGTCACACGAAAGTCTCAATGAAACGACATTGTAAAGCCATTTGGTGACTCGCCACAAAGCAGCAGACACAATGACCTGTCAGTGGAGTCACATATAATAGTCATTTGAGACTCATAGAAGAGACCTATGGAATTTCCTATTTTTTGTTTCGCCGTAGTGACTGTGGGACTAGCTGTTATGCAGGGACAGTAATTATTCTAATTATATTACTTCCTTTTGAATATTCGCGTGAAAATTATCGCTTGAAAATTGATATTTTCGGACTCGTCCTTAAATTTTGCACACCAGTGTATATGCATATATATGTGTGTAAATAACACTGGCTCCCGGCTAACCGAATAGTACCGAAAAAACGTTTAAGAACGCGTTCTAATTTTGTTGTTCAGAATAAAATTACGAAAAGAGTTATGTAATTTGAATTTAGACACATATATCTGTTATAATAAGTGGATATAAGTCAATTATAAAAGTTAAAATTTTTTTTTTTTTTTATTTTTTATTTTTTATTTTATTTTTTTTTTAAATTAAGAGTTAAAATTTTGCAATATTAGCAAATGGAAGTAAGTTTAGGTACAACATCTTCTTTTAAGTTTAACATACTGAGATGACATCATGGCTATAGTATGTGGGACTTATCGCTGATGGTGTTTATTGTGTAGGTGCAGATTGCCAAAATTTTTAAGGAGCAAGTGGCTCCTAAACCTAAATATTCCAGTCACCACCAAAGTATAATTTCTAAGAAAATGAGAAACAACGCGACTTTCATAAAAAAAAATCGCTGATAAACGCAAATTTTGTCAAATGATCACTGAAAAAAAACAATTTTGACTAGAGGATCGTTAAAAACACGCATTTTTCGTCAAAGGATAATGAATAAACGTGGGATTTTGGTCAAAGGATTAAGACAACCGCGATTTGCGTCAAATGATTGCGAAGAAAAACGCAAAATTTGCCAAATTATGGCTACTTAGACGCCGAAAATTAGTCGCAAAGTCAATAAATTTAGCCGCCATGTGACAACTGGCGACTGTGAATCTCCACCTATAGTTTATATGTTAGATGGCGCTTTGAAGTTTTGTGATATGCAACTGCTGCTTTGAACGTGGTTCGCGAAAAATCATTGACTGAAGAAGAAAAGGATAAAACTCGGTTTATTCGGATTGTGGGTTGACTGAAAGACAAATTGTCTTAAAAATAATTAAATTGAAAAAAAAAATGTTGTGTCGAATTTTTTTAGAGGATTCAGTGAATTGTGTTAGAAAAAAAAGAAGCAGATGGTTATTAAAACTCTCAGCCCAGTATAAACGGAGCGCTATTAGACTGGCGGTTTAAGATTGTACTTAATCTTCTACTGTAAAATCTGCTCTAGAGCACTATATAACGTCCGGAACTGACAGAAGTGTATTAAAAAGGGCCAAAAACTTGAATTGTGCAAAACTGAAATCCAAGCCAAAACTACAAAAATATCATACTGATGCAGGATTAAAATCCGCACACTGAAAAAAAAAAAAAATGTAAATTAAAATTGTTGTAAAATTTTATGTAATAGTGCATTTTCCGAATTCAGTCTATGACGCAAATTTGTTTTTGCCAATGAAAAAATATTTTTCTTTATGATACAGGTGATTTAAGATATCATTGGCATAATTTACCAAGTGACCCATATATGCTTTCAAAACGTGTACAATGGGGTGGCTCAATGATTTGGGCAAGCGTTAATGCAAAAGAAAAAACAAATTTGAATTTCATGGAGAAAAAGATGAACTCCTTTGACTATCAAGATATTTTATAATAATTTTGCTCCACTGAAAAATAAACTTATGGGTCAGAATTTAGCATTGCTTCAAGATAATGCTTCTATTTTCAAATCAGTTTCAATTTCAAATTGTTTAACTACAAACCACATAAAAACTTTAGATATTCCATCTAAAAAATTTGATAAAAGTCTTATAGAAAATATGTCGGGAATCTTGATTCGTCAAGTTTATGCTAACTTAATGCAGTTAGACTCGGTTATTAAACTGAAAGCAACCATTTTGAGAATATGGAAACAAATACCTATTTCCACAAGTAAAAACATGGCCAAATCCTTCCCAAAGTGTCTTTTCGAAGTCATCCAGTGTTAAAAGAAAACAAACAAAGTATTAAGCATTAATGTACAGATAATTTATATGTGTAATTTAGATTTTAAATGTATTAGTTCTAAAAATTTTTTCACCAAATTCTATTACATAAAAATTAACTTTTGGTTATTTTTTTTTAAAATATACAATAGTGTAATTTAAAACAAGTGACAAAACAGGTACAAATTTATGCGTATATTTATGCAATAATATTTTCTTCATTAAGGTAAGAACTTTACTTTTTTCGCTAGTGGCCCTAAACTTTCTTCCAGCACTGTATTCGTTTTCTAAATTGATTACTTGCTCAAATTCTTTACCTTATTAAAATTGGAAGTTTTGAACAGTAGTATGGAAATGTTGGAAAGTGTTTCATAGTCTATGCTGACGCATGATTTTTCTTTATTTTTTTTTTGCTTCATAAGATGTTACGTAGTTACAATTTCATAAGAACAACCTTCCATGGCGTAAGAATCATATTACGTTAGCTATAACCTCTAGCTGAGTATAAGGAAGTACATTAAAATTCAATATATATTAGTTGCAGGATATCACACAGGGGGATCTTCTAGTTTCCGACGAAGTAATGTTTCAAAAGATAAAGTGTTTTTATTTACCAATTTTAGCAATAGTGAAATAAGCTAAAAATGAATTTGTGCTACTTTTCTTTTTACAGCGCGAGTACATTTATATTGGTTATTACCAGTAAAGAAGTTGAATAAATATTTGTATGAAAATGTGTAAGTGAAAAGCAAAAATTGTTTTTTAAAGGTTTTTTTCTATTTATTATTATTATTTTTTTTTTTTACTGAGCAATCAATGTTCATCTTGAATCAAACTTTGTCAACTTGGATTTCAATATTGTGTGCCAAAATGTAAAGCGACTTATGACTATTAAACATTAAAGGGAAAAAGCCAGGTAATGTTTAAAAAGAAAAAAAAAATGCTTTTATGGATCTAGATTAGCTCAGCCATACTCAAATATTTTTCGCTCACCGCCTGCAAACATAGGTTTCCGACGTTAAGCGGGCCGCAACACTTTTAAATAAGGTAAAAAAATAAAATAAAATAAAATAATCAAAATAATAAGGTAACATAAGTAGCATAACAAAATAATATAATAAAATTAATATCAGTGGGGTTTAACGTTTGTAACAGAAGTAATATTGTCAAAAAATTTTAACGCCTCTATTTCCAATGATAATCTTCGTAATATATTTTCATTACAAATGTTGTAGACATAGATAACAAAGTTTGCTTTTGTAAATAGTAGTGTGATCATTTAAATTTATTTATTTATTTATTTATTTATTTATTTATTGGTCAATTTTTTATGCGGAAACATTTAATAGTTATTTTTCTCTTTTAATCAGTAAAAAAGCATATTTTTTAAATTGGTAGAAATGTACATGTTATAATAAACTATAATTGCAGAAACATGCAGTAATCCGATATAACACATGATTAAAATGTTGAAGATAAAGAAATGTACACACCACTGTAGCACAAATATAACTATATGTAGAAAGAATTTTTGTCTGTAAAAGTGGCAATTAAGATGATTTAACTAACTTTAAATGAACTATGAATAACAAAGCAGACTTTGTCTTCTTGTAAAAATAGTGAAGGACTTAAGTACTTTTTATGCACTTCTCATCAAATTTCACTGATAAACAAATTTTAACGAATTCTCTGTTTCTCTATATACGTTGGGTATTTCTTATAGATTTCAAGCTGCCGAAAGAGAATATGGTTGTAAAAATTTCCTATCATCCTCCAATTTTGAGAAATTTTATTTATACTTTTTGGAGTATGTAGGCATTGTATAGACATTATAGTTATATTATATTATTCTCTTTTATGTATTTGATTCACACAAACATTCCTTTTTCTTATTACAACGATAGAAGATTAAGCAAGAGAGTAGAAACAGATGTCCCTCTAATAAATTTTATGTTAGCGATCTTGAACAGACAGTTCTAGCCAACCCCACAGTATTTGACTTTAACGCGAATCCGTGAGAGTTGAGATTTTCGGGGCGAGTGAACTACTATTTCTTTGTTCTGTAGGACTTTTTAATTAAATTTTGATTATAACTATCCTATTTTCCTCTAGAATATGTAAAACATGTCTAGAGGAAGCATTAATGAACCCGATTCTTTTTGCTATGTGTGCGGGGAGCTAACTTTGAAAAAGCATCGATGCGATTTCGCGCAATTAATAAAGACCGCCTATCATATGTGCTTTGGTTATAAAGTAAGTGAACAAGATAAGAATTGGCACTTCATTTTTGTTGTACACGATGTGCTACAAACCTCCGGATGTGGATGAAAGGTACAAAAAAGTGTATATCTTTGCTATACCCATGATATGGCGTATGGCGAAGGACCATATAACTGACTGCAACTAATGTATTACAAAAATTAAAGGATTCTCTGCAAGAAGTAAGCATAAAATTAAGTACACGAACTTAGATTCAGCAATGTGACCAGCATTACATAATGATGATTTACAAATACCGAAACCTCCAGAGAATTTTAGATATGATGATGCAGCAGTGGAAATGGAAATTGATGAAACTGAAACTTTCTCTACATCTGTTATGAACTATTCTCCTGGCATAAATGAAGAACCACACCCATTTACTCAAAAAGAATTAAATGATTTTGTGAGAGACTTAAATTTATCAAAGAAAAACTCAGAATTACTTGTATCAAGATTGCAAGGTTGGAATCTCCTGAAAAACAATACAAAGATATCTATTTATCGAGATTGACATAAGAAATATTTGACATTTTTTTTTTCAAGAAAAGATGATTTATGCTATTGTAATGATATAAGTAGCTTAATGTCTGCTTTAAATTGTCAATATAACTCGGAATAATGGCCTATAAGAGAGCAGCCACAGATAAGACATTTACTGCTACATAAAGTATGAAATTTCTTATTAATATCATTTCTTTTTACAAAAAATCTTCTATATTTTTCTGAAACTTTATAAACAATGCATACTGTCAGTGTTTTAAATATTAATTTTAAGATTTATAAGTGTTTATTTAAAAGTTTGTTATTCTAAAATACCAAATGATAAATTTCATAAGGTGTATGCGTTGAATAAATACTACAAAATTCAGATTTTCAAGATTTTGAATTTATTAAAAATCTGTGGGTGATGCAAACCTTTTAATGGAATATTCTTTCACAGCACCACCTAAAATATAAAAATCACCACATATTTAGTTAGAAACAGAAACCTTGTTTATCAGTGTTTATAATGATTATGTTGCGGGCCGCATGTAAAAGCTCGCCAGGCCACATGTGGCCCGCGGATCGCAGGTTAAGCGCTTTATCAGTTACAAAACACGTTACGAGCGGCCGAGAGGTTCTGCCCTCGAAACTGGTAGACGGGAGGTGCTGGGTTCGAACCCAATCGTACACATCAGCCCAATTGTTCGGATTTCGCACGATTTTCTTCAGTCTTTGTATTTCGATGCGTAAATACGGGCTAGGCTCCTTTAGAAAGACCTCCCACGAAGGACACTGCCTCCTCAGGCCTATATGCCTCGTGTTGATAATTGGTCTTCATAAACATAACCAACCAGCTATAAAATATCAATAAGTAAAGAAAGATGGGAAAAAATAATGAAATAAGTAGAAAGACTCAGCGTCTTCTTTCCGTTTTTAACCTAAAAGTGTAAATGAGATAATTGGGAAAGTGACAAGCTCAAATTTTCCATCAAAAGGGAAAAACGAAATGCTGTTTGATAATCTAAATGAGTTGTTTTTATGCAGTCAGACTTCCGTATTCCATTATTCTGAACAAATAGCTGACAACTGAAGACCTAAGTGGAAGAACATATGTTATGTCACATTTTCCACACACTCGATGAACGCTGTTATTTTCGAACGTTCTATCACATAGTAATGCTAGAGTGCTATGATTCTAGAATAAGTTTTGAAGATATGAGATATCATTTTTTATTGTTTAACTAACAGGCGTGGCCCGCTATGCTGGTCTGCCTATCCAGACAAATCTTTGATTTTTTATAGTATATTTTGTTAAAGAACGACATAGCCCTATGCAATTTACAAAAACTGTCTTTGAAAATTTGTCTAACTAATAATGTAAGTCCCAACAAAATCCGACAATTAATAGTTTTTATAAAGACAAATCTTTCAAAATCGAATTTGGAAAATTATAGAATTTTTTTTTCAAAATAACTGACTCACTCTATAATTCAGCATAGTAGAGCAATATGCAGTATACTAAAACCACCCCTGAAAAATTATCTAACTTACAATGCAAGTTTCTTCAAAATACTTGTAGTAGATTTTTAAAAAATAAATAATATTTCACAAATGAGTTTTACTGATTATTGAACTTTCTCCAATAATTCGATAAATAAGTAACATAAAACAATATGAAACATGCTAAATGCTTCCAAAAAAATTATTCCGTGCAAATGCTTTGAGCAGGACTCTGGTTATCAACAACCGGAACGAAATACAAATTTGCATTTTATGTTTAAAGTAGACAGAAGTAGACAGATGTAATGTCATAAAATTAATCATTAAAAATTTATGAAACAGCATGTTACTTTTAAATATGTCTGTTCAATAAATGACGTAATTGCGTCAGAATCACGTAAATTTAAAAAGGTTTCAATGCACGAATATTGTGATTTACGATTATAGTTACAATAACTGTAGTTAATTTTGTACCAAAGCAATCTCGCATAACTGAATTAATTAGACTTGTATTCCGATTGTAGAATTTTCTTCGTCGTAATTTTGAAATTATTTTGATAAAAGTGCTATGTTAAAGGACACAGATGTCATTATACGCACAACATTGGCACAATCATTTTAGACGCCAATTTGGCGAAAAACTTTTTTTTCTAATACCAGTTACATACATATTTTTAAAAAGGGAATAATAACAATAAATAAAAAAAGTTCAATTAATAACTGTAGAACAAAATAATTTACATAATTTAAAAAAAAAGAAAAAAAAAGGTAACTAAACAATTTATTAGTAGCTAAACCATAGCATCCAGGTTACCATATCAAGCAAAATAATGACACTTTGGTGCCAATTAAGTATCCATATGGATATATGATACTGACGTCAGAAGAAATTTCGTGCCAATATAGTGCATATATGACATCACTGTCGCTTCAGGCTATATACGAATAGCTTGCAAGTAATTTTATTGTGTATTTTCCGCGCCGCAGCTATAAATGACATTATAAATCCTGCAATTTAAAAGTTCGGTACGTTTACGTTATATCACTCCATTGTCGCCAAGAGTAAAAGTTGGCGCCAAATGGAATACCATCCAATAAATACCCTTTGGCATATTTCCCACTTAAATTAAACAGAAGCGTCGAATATTTTTAATCACATTTATTAATTTTCCACATCACAGAAAAACAATTTCACTCACGGCATAAGATGCAGCCATTATAAGTAAAAGATGTTATTATCATAGAACTTCACTAGATAAATTCTTCTCACCAGCTGACAGCAGTTTTGTTAGAACATGAAAAAACACAGAAATATCACTCCGAAGTCACTGTAACAAGGTTATAACAGACCCTGCGCGAGAATACAGGATTTTATGGTTAAGCTCTAAGTTTCCAATTAATTATTTAAAAATAGTGAATTAAACCAAAGCGAAATTTTATCCTGCGAAAAAGAAAAAGAGTTTTCTTAGGCCGTCGGAAAATGATATGATGAATCCGACATCTAGCGTCGCTTAGAAGGCAATTGTGGATAATCGAATGACTTTTTGGAACGTAAACACAGAGATATTATGCAACAGATAAAAGAATAAATTTAAATAATGGGATTTTAGGAAAAGAATTGTTTTGACAGATTAATGTTTTTTAGAATAAAATAAAATAAAGAAAGCGTTGATTAAAGGTATGGAATTAAAATAAATATTTTAAGATATTATAAAAAGAAAGGGAAAAAAGTTAAATATTATAAGAATTCGGAAATAATTAATTTAGAATTAAGGCAAAAATTTTTTTTATTCTTTCATATATATAAAAGATGGTGACAACGAACGGCGCAATCACTTTTACTTTTATCGTTTTTACATTACTTCTGAATGCTGTATAATTTCAAGTTTTATATCATCAAGTAGAAATAAAATTAACTTTCGAATGAAATTTATTTGAAAATTGACGCTTAATTCAGCGGTTTTTTAAATAGTTTCCAATCGGGGATCGTTCAATGATTAAGCAGCCAGTCTATTTCCTTGCGTAACCTCAAACATAACATGCACGTTGGAAAATCTGGGTATTGGTGTAATAATGCATGTTGCTTGAAATTTAAAATCCATTTGGAAAAAACTGATTCAAGCCAGGGAACAGCATTCATCCGCCCCCTCTACTGCATTACCGCATCCACATTCTTATACGAAATCTGCATATTTAGCCCCCTCTGCCTGCCTTTGTATTTTTGACACATAGCTTTGAAAAACTCCGCAGACTGAAACAGTCCTAGAGCATCACAGATCTTTATTAAAACTCCCCGAACTGTAAATCCCATAACACCCAAGGGAAAATTTTAAAACGCAATTACCAGTGCCTAATATAATTATCGAAATATTATTTTCCCCATCATTAAGTAGGTGGATAAAGGCTATGAGATAAGGTTTTAAAAATTGTCTCCCTAAATTCTCAATAGTTTTAAGAATATACTAAAATTTAATGAAGTGAAAGTTTCAAAGTTCAAAGGAAATTTTTAAAAACTTAATATTTAAATAGATAAATTTTAAAAAGGCCTCTCTTTGCTATCCGGCCGTGGCGTCTATTATCTGATGGTCAAAATCGCATTTCGATAATTGTGTTAGAAAATGAATAATTGAGTTTTTAAGGTTCCTAACAGGTTAACATGGGATTTTAAAACTGTTCTCAACTCAAAAGACTATACTTTGCGAAACATTTGTAAATTTTATTTTTGTTCGGAAAAGGAGAAAAACTGGCAAAGTTTTAATATAACAAAGTTTTTTTGGCCTTTTGAATTGAATTTCCGGGTGCGACAGCTCAGGAAAGGAGAAAACCGGTCGTAAGATGACAACTATCGCTTATAATTCGAAATATAATTTATTTATATAAATAAAACGTTATTCGATTCCAAATTGCCTCAATGGTTATGCTTTTACCTAAAAAAAAAAAAAAAAAAAAAAAAAAAAAGATTTAGAAAATATATCACAAAGTTTCGTATGATAGAGCAGGGAATTTGAGACTCACTTGAATTGATGTTAGCGGTTCAGATCTCTCACTTTCTTTCTATTTTTTTCTTTTTTTTCTGTTGTTAAATATTTACAGTTTTAATAATTTTCAATTTAACTATGGATACTAGAAAAATGTTGCTTCGCTTGGAGGTTGAGTAATATCACTGGAGACTTCTGCTAAGTGTCATTTCAATTGTATAATAGCCCTGTATTCACAGAGCCTGATTACCGTACAGGCCAACTAGGCCTTGGCCTTGGGCTCACTGATGAAGAGGGCCTGAATTTAATGGAATGATTTCGAAAAAAAATTCTTAAAATTGCAGTTTCCTGTAATTATTTTCTCAAACATCAAAAAAGATTTTGGTTAACTTGACAACCATATGATAATCCTTGAAATACTGCTGGCGGAGGGGGGGGGGATCTTGCTATTATTTTAGTGCGTGGGGCCCTGAAAAGGTGCTAGGCCTTGGCTTTCTGCAGCCTTAATCGGGCTCTGTGTATTCGTACGTATAATTTAGTGCAAATAGGGCCCGATTAACCTCTGAAGCTATGAAAAGCACAGTGTCATTTTGGGCCTCCTTTCAATCGGGAAGAATTTTCTAAATTCGACATACCGGGTGTCCCAAAAATGACTGATGGATTTTAAAATTCAATAACTTGCAAACGGTGACAGCTATTAAGAAAATTTTTGCAGGAGGGCTATGTATAATGCCAGGAGTTTTTTTACCGCAATTCTTGATTTTAGTTTGAATTTCAAACAACAGATGGCGCTGATGGCGGTTGGCGGCCAGTCGACGCCGGGACTTACTTCATTCAGCTTTGACGCAAAAGAAGGAGATTAAGGCTATGGAGTACGTCTCATTCTACAGTACAGTCTTGCTCTCAGGGCCCGATTCTGGACTCATTCGATATGATTTCAATGGAATGCGTTGTTGCCATGGAAATAACAGATTGTTCGATAGTGGAATACAGCGTTAAGAAGTGGGCATAAATTTCGCAAGCAGTATTCGAGTTTGCAGAAGATTTTCGTTTAGGAAGTTTTAAATTCCCGTATTAAATTACTTTTTATGGCACGATTTAAAGAATATTTTATGCATGATATTTTAAAACTAGATAAAGAGATTTCTTTAATTTGATAATTTTTGTTATATTCTAAGAAATTTTAGATCGATTTAGATTGTTATATTCATGCTCAATTTTGAATATTGTACTTTTCTATAGAAGAATTTATTTCCATGACAACAACACATTCCATTGAAATCATATCGAATGAGTTCAGAATCGGGCCCCACAGTGTTAAAAATCTGCTGCATTTTGCTTCATACGCACTCCGCCGCTTGTATATAATATCTCTTTTCCGACCAATAACAATGCTTCATAATACAATCAAGTAACCGTTTCTATACAAGCGGTGTGCGTATACAACTAAACGCAGCAGATTTTTATAGTGTAAGAGCAAGACTGAAGCAAGATATCTTAACCTACACTGTTAAAAATTGGAAACTTTTGCTGCATTGTCACTCCAATGCTATTATAGAATAACTCTATTTTGACCAATGAGAATGCTCCATAATACAGTGAAGTAATCTCTTTCTATAAAAATGGAGGAGTGACGATGCAGCAAAGGTTTCAAAATTTTAACAGTGTAGTTTTAAAATACGGTGCCTAAAATATTCCTTAAATCATGCCATAAAAAGTAATTTAATCCGGGAAAATAAATTTTAATTAACTCACATTTATTTTACTTTTTTCCTTTTTAATGCAACGATGGACTAATCCTATTGAAAATGGCTAAACAAGGCAACTTATAATATTTGTTTTTGGTAGTTATTTTACACAATAATGTACTATCAACAGTTTTCATGATTATTTTTTGAACATTCATAAAAATTTACTGACGAATTTTCTTAAAAGATCTAAAATTTCTTAAGAATATAAAAAAATCATCAAATTGAAAAAATCTCTTTATCTAGTTTTAAACTATGATGCATAAAATATTCTTTAAATCGTGCCATAAAAAAGTAATTTAATCCGGGAAAATAAAACTTCCTAAACGAAAATCTTCTGCAAACTCAAATACTGCTTGCGAAATTTATGCCCATTTCTGAACGCTGTATTCCACTATCGAACAATCTGTTATTTCCATGGCAACAACGCATTCCATTGAAATCATATCGAATGAGTCCAGAATCGGGGCCTGAGAGCAAGACTGTACTGTAGAATGAGACGTACTCCATAGCCTTAATCTCCTTCTTTTGCGTCAAAGCTGAATGAAGTAAGTCTCGGCGTCGACTGGCCGCCAACCGCCATCAGCGCCATCTGTTGTTTGAAATTCGAACTAAAATCAAGAATTGCGGTAAAAAAACTCCTGACATTATACATAGCCCTCCTGCAAAAAAATTTTTAATAGCTGTCACCGTTTGCAAGTTATTGAATTTTAAAATCCATCAGTCATTTTTGGGACACCCGGTATATGGGAACTTACTAGTGCTACAAGTATTATTTCGAAGTGTGGCTCAATTAAGTTTACCAATATTTCAATAAGCAACTTTTTTAAGTTCCTCTTATACAAAAATTGGATACAGTCAAGAAAATATGCAAAAATGATTTAATAATAAAAATATTAGTTTGATAAAAAGATTTAATTCAACATGTATGCAGAACAAAAAATATCAATATTTTAAAATATTTCTCTCAGTTTTTGTAACAGTTCAAATTATTAATATTTTATACTATCCATGCAAGTGAAATTCGATAATATTCAAATTCAATATCTAAAATCGACATCAATCTGACATTAAAATTACATATCAATAAATTCAACATAAAATTTGTGGGCTCCTATTTTCTCAATTTAAGGCCCCATCAGATATATCTTAAAGGAAGATGCTTCTCGTCAGTGGTGTAGTCGTAGAAAAAACAGAAGGTGTGTGCTCTAAGCAGAAGGTATAGGCTCAAGGCAAATGGTATACCCTAGGGTGTATAAACTTAGCTTCCTTGAGAAATAGAGTTTATACGGTGTTTGCTAACAAAATTCAGAAGGTATATGGCGTATACCGTGTGTATTCTCCACTACAGGGCCGTCCAACGCGGCGCCCGCGGGCGCCATGGTGCCCTTTGACGATTTTCTTGGCGCCCCTTTGAAGGTTTCCTGTTATTAGACATTTTAGAAATAAAATTTCAGTATAAATAATGCTTTCTTCAAAATCAATAACAGTATAAGATGTACTTTAAAAGCCTGTAAATACGCATTAAAAACCCAAAACAGACTCATGCACATTTCCACAATTTATTAGCCTCCGATGCTATTTCTTTCAGACAAGCTAAAAAATGTCGTGTCGTCAGCCCTGGATTTTCTACTCAACCGATTTTAATAATTATTTTTTTAAATGAAAGCTATTTCTTTGTAGTTGTGTCCATTTTAGCTATTTTTTAATTTATTTCCATTTTTATATTTTATTTTTAATTTTAAATGCTTTTTACGATATTTCTTCAAAATGGTGGCAATTCAGTTTAGCTTTTCTCTCGATAATAAAAATTTATTTTCATTATCACTTTCCACAAGTCAGAAGCTTTATTTCATCAGTGAACATGTCCTTGCATTTAAAAGAAAAAAGTCAATTGTTTTCGTAAAATTTAACCAGAATAAAATGATTTCGTATAATTATGCACTAATTGAAGTAAATACATATATATATATATTTACTGAGAAATAACAATAATAATGTAAATAAAATAATAGAAAAAAATATATGATAAAAATTAATGTCTAAAGAAAAATTTCAAATGAGGAAAATGTCATTCAGCAACCATCTAAATGGGAATTACAATATTATTACGGATGCCTTTTTCATATTACTAATAACAGTAACTTTTAAAAAACATTTGAAGAAAAAATGACGTCACTATTTAAAACATCGCATTTTTACTCATAACGATATTACATTTCAATATTTCTTTTCATTATGGACACTGAGATTGAGATTTTACTTTCAGATGACTTCAGTTAGTGAAAATAATGTCACAGTAAAAATGAAATTAATTTTTTTTTTTTTTTTTTTTTTTTTTATAAAATTATTTTTTTGTGAGTGCATATAAAATAAAATTTCTGGATTTCGCCGGCATTCAGATTAAAATTTTAACTGAAGATGTGCGAATATTTGCACGCAAAATTGTAACTGGCGAACTTGACATTAAGTTTGGAAATATATTTATTATATATTGATTCAATAATGTAATTACTTTTGCTTTTTTAAAAACCAAATCGATCGGGTCTTTTAAATATTTCATTCGTCGAACTCGATGGGATTCCACTCGTTTTATTGTTAAAGTGCATTTCCTTTTTCTCAGAGTCTATGAGAAAGCGTTTAAACTAAAGAAAAAAATCCGTTTTTGACGAATCTAGTCAATGAAGAAGTAGCACGTCAAATTGTGTCTCTTTATTATTCCGCAATTCCAATGACTTAGAGAGAAATTGCTAATCAGTTGGGTATTTCACGCCGTTCTGTTTGCTATTATATTGATAAACACAAGAAAAATGAAGTTAGTTCATTGCATTGTAAACGGGGACGCCCTTCTAAAAGACCCTATCATTTTTTTTTCCTAATAGGAGGCGAAACTGAATTCTGCAATGGCAGAATCTACATTCAACTTGTAGTTATTATTAATAAAGTAGTGTATATAAAGCTTAAATTTGGTAACAATTGGAATTAGTTTTCTTTAATATTTAAGAAATAACAAAAAAGTAAACATTTTTCACCTTTTATCACCTCTTTCAAGACACATATGCATGAAAGTTCAGCTTTTATCATTTTACTGTAGTCACAGTGGCCCATTGGCTGTTTTATACGAAGGATAAAGAGGCTTAAATTTTCCTTCATGACTTGTGAAGATTTTAGTTTATTTATTTATTAATTGTTTAGAAAAATTAATAAAGCTGTGAGAAAGATTTTCATCTATGAAGGCACTTTGGGACCATCTCTCTGGAACCACTCACATGTGTTCACTATCATGGCTGTCTTTGTTTTTGTACTTTTATAAAATTAGTTCACGCTTTCAAAATAAATAAAAACGTATTTTTACATTTTAAAAGAAACTTAGAAATACTTCTGATTTACATGTATATTGTTATTTTTTCTATTAAAGGTATAATTAAAATTTTTTACACCATACCCTACAAACATTTTTGAGATATATTTCTCATAGAAAAATGTGCAATTTAAAATTTAATGTAACTCCAAAACTGTGTGGGCCTTTTATCTGCTGTTGAAAGATTCATTTTTATTATGTTAAAACATGCGCATATACTAATGCTGTGCGATAATATTGCTACATTTTTTTAATCATGTGAATAATGGCGCCCTTCATTGAGAGCCAAGAGAAGAAATGCGCCCTTGCTCAATAAAAGGTTGGACAGGCCTGCTCAATTACATCCCTGCTTATCGTCAGTGGCGCAGCCAGAATTCGGTTCTAGGGAGGGGGGTGAGTTTCGGATAAAGATGATTGCTGGTTATTTGAATCACCAGTTAATATAATCAGTATTAAGTAGAATATTCACTGTATAATAGGGTGGGTCGAAAAAATCGAATTTTTTCAAATCCACTATTAATAGTGCGGAAAACTTGCCTTTTGTAATTAGAAGGATAATGCAAAAAAAGTTTTTGAAATCGGTTAATATCTTTAGGTCGCGCATCGCACTTGAAGTTCGGAAAATTTGACCAAAAATGACATTTTTTTAAAATTAATGATGAAAATTAAAAAAATTTCGAACCTACTTCTAATAGTGCAGAAAAGTTTCCTTTTATAACTAAAAAGATAACGCAAAATTTTTTTTTGAAATCGGTTGATATCTTTAGGTCGCCCATCGCACATGAAGTTCGGAGATTTTGATCAAAAATGACATTTTTTGGAATTATTGAGGAAAATTAAAAAAATTTCGAACTTGCTTGTAATAGTATACTAAAGTAACCTTTTACAATTAAAACATACTTTTTTTCTTTTTTAAATCTATTAATACCTTTAAATCCATTTAAGTTAGCGAAATTTTATGAAAATTGACAATGTTTCATATAAAAGATGAAAAGTCGTCTTCTTTTCTCATTTTTTTCTAATAACATAAAAATATTCCCTTATATGCATAGAAACGTAAAATAAAATCAATTTTAAAATTGGTTAATAATTTTTCATAATACATTGTTTATAAATTACGAAAAAAATTAGAAAAGTACATATTTTTAGCTATTTTATTTATTTAAACATTTATATTGAACAGATTTAGAACACTACTTAATGAGACATTCTTCAACAAAAAAAATTTAAATCAATTTTAAACAAGTTTTACTTATGCAATATTAGGCTAATTGCATTATAGTAATTTTAGAAAATAGTTATTTTTCTTTTTACCTTCATTTTTTTACCTCGTGTAAAGCATTGTAGTGAGATTTATTATCAAATGTTGACATAAGTGATCGCGAAAGCAAAGATGATCTAATATAGCCGTATCTGCTTTTAGAGCCACATCCTTTTTCAGAAGCTTCACTCACAAGTTTCACACATCATTCCACCGCCTGTGTGTGTGGTACGGAAACGCCCTTATTGTTTTCATTTCCAATTCTGAGAGAGATTTCGATTCAATAAAAGAGAAAATTCTCTCTGGACTGCTTCTGTGTAAAAAGTTGGTGAAGTAACTTTGCAGCTCGACCAATCAATTAGTTCAGTCTAATCCTTAGCGCCAAAATTTAACTTGCGTATCACAAAATCTCTCACAGTTGCCACTTGTTCTGTAACCAGTTTCATTGCTTTCAAAACTTGTTGTAATCCTAACTCTCGCACATGCTCCCTCTCATCTGCAATCATTGCCAATAGTAGGTTTTATGGATGAGTGAAGTAAGCGTTACCCTCAATAACAGGGTCTGTAACTCCCTGCAGACTTTTTGATAGGTAGCACGATGTTGTTATTGTCTTGTGTATATGCTTTGATTAATGGAATTATTCTTCTTAATTTCAAACCATACAGGCACATATGTTTCTGTGATGAATAAAACTAACTGCTTCGTTTCAGTCCTAGGGTTTTCTGTGGATATATACAGTCTGAGAATTCGATTGGCGGTCGTTAGCCACCGGGAATGAGAAATGGTCCCTGGATCTCGGATAGAAAGATCCTCAGGACAGAAGCTCGATCACACAGCATTTGATATTTTAAAAAGTTATTTTTGATCTCTACTGAGGTCATTTGGGTTTTCAACAGTCACTATTGGGCGAGAGCGAGAGCAATTGATTGATTCAAACTTGATGACAGGTTGTCTTTCGCAAGCAGGTAGTTGCTTGCCTGTAGGACGAGAAAATAATGTTGGCCGTTTGTTTTTATCTTCAATGCATTGAAACAAGTGCCTAAAAGGCAATTCGATGAAATGCAACAAGTAAATGCACCGCTGCACCTGCGTATCTTCATTTCCAAATTTCGAAAAACCATTTTTTTCAATCCCGTATTGATAGAGGAGCTATCACATCCAAATACAAGGACTTCATCTAAGGAGATATTCATCTGAGGCAGATATAAAACGATACTTTCACAAATATTTTTTTCCGGTTCCATTGATAGGCGTTAGATGACCAAAATATTTTGATCATCCGGCTCCTGAATTAAAGAAATGTGCCCTTCCCTATTAGATATTCGATAGCGTTTAACACCGATTTTTCCTTGATATAACGTAACTGTTTGTGGTAATTACATGACAAGCCTGAAAACCAGCTGTGTTCATAGCTCATTTGCGCACTGAGCAATTGGAATAGAAAAAAATCGGTTTGTCAGTTGTTTTTGTAATCAGCCTATGTCAATTTTGATCATATTTTTCAAATTTCAGGTACGATGCGCGATTTAAAGGTATTAACAGATTTTAAAAAGAAAAAAGTTATTTTTTAATTGTAAAAAGTTACTTTAGCGTACTATTACAAGCAAGTTCAAATTTTTTTAAATTTTCCTCATTAATTCCAAAAAATGTCATTTTTGATCAAATTTTCCAAACTTCAAGTGCGATGAGCAACTTAAAGATATTAACCGATTTCAAAAAAGTTTTTACGTTATCTTTTTAGTTGTAAAAGGAAACTTTTCCGCATTATTAGAAGTAGGATCGAAATTTTTTTAATTTTCATCATTAATTTCAAAAAATGTCATTTTTGGTCAAATTTTCCGAACTTCAAGTGCGATGCGCGACCTAAAGATATTAACCGATTTCAAAAACCTTTTTTGCGTTATCCTTCTAATTACAAAAGGCAACTTTTCCGCACTATTAATAGTGGATTTGAAAAAATTCGATTTTTTCGACCCACCCTACTGTATAATACTTAAACTCAAAGAGCATCTGTGTGACAGGAAATCATCCTTTTTTAGCATAATGGTCTCAGAAAAGGGATTTAGTACTAATAGCCAATTTTTACTTACCATGTATTATGCATTTTCACAATTTTAAGTAGAATTTTCGTAGATTTTAAGTAGAAAGTAATTTTAAGTAGAATTCAATTGAATCACTTTATTAAATAAAATCTGATTCAATAAAGAGGCGGTTTCCGAAATGCGCCAAAACCGAAAACATTTAAATATTAAGTTTGGAATCACTATAAGCGACAATTATAGTGATCTTTCTTAGCTCTGGGAGGGGTTTTAACCCCAAAAACATCCCTTGGCTGCGCCACTGCTTCTCGTGTCTATTCAATAATCAGGGTTTGAGTGCAGAAACAGTACCGGCTCAACTTTTATCTTTCGTTTCGAGGTGACCAGTAATGGCGTCGCCCATCGCCGAATCATCATTTGGCGGTGTCAGGTGAGGATCATAAAAGTGGGTCACTTCATTCCTTTCGCTTTCACTCTCCACTAGACACCGGCGGAAGCTAGAACAGGTATAGCTAATTCTCTCCCTCTCTCGGAAGAAAAGATAAATAAGAGAAAGTGTTTCGGCTCTCTTCTCCACTCTCGGTTGTTTTCGCTTCTCATCCACTGACTATGTGCATGCTTTTCGTGTACATCAACCCGAACGCGGGGCCCGATGGATTTTGCCTCATCATTGCGAACACTAGAGACGAATTTTTCGACAGGCCGAGCAGGGTCTGCCATTTCTGGGAAAGAAATCCCAATATCGTAGGAGGTAAGGGATGATTTTGTATTTTAATTGTTTCGTTAATTAGTGTTTAAATTGCCATTTTCTTAAAAGAAACCACTTTCATTAAATAAAGCAATATATATAAAATATTTTCGTAAAATATTTTTTTAAATAATAATTAATCAAATAATATAATACGTAATTTCATAAGATGATATGTAACATAAAATAATTCATAGCTTCGCAAAAACAATTATCATAAAATAAAATAAGCTGTAATTTCATAAAACAGTTTCATAAACTGAAATTATTTATAAATTTAAAAAGTAGTTTATCAAATAAAAAATAACCCTAACTTTACAAAACAGTTTTGCAAGATAAAATAATTTATAATTTAATAAAATAGTTAAAAAACTTTTATTAAGTAATTTATCAATTAAAAACGAATCATAATTTCATAAAAAAGTTTCATAAAATAAAATATTTTATTATTTATAAAGTAGTTCATTAAATAAAAGAATTCATAATTTCATAAAATAGTTATCATAAGATAGGATTGTAAAAAAAAGTTCGTAACATAAAATAATTAATAATTTCAATTAAAAAAAATTCTAAAATAATTTATTTCTATTTTTTAAAGTATTCTGAAGATTTAAAATAAAATAATGCAAATCGCACTTGAAATAATTTATAGTTTCATAAAAAATAATTTATAATTTTCTAAAATAATGCCCGTTTATCATCTTTAATCTTTCAATTAAAAAAAAAAAATATTCTGAATGAAATGATGTATTACCAATGAAAATGAAATGATATATACTGTAAAAACAATATGGTGAAACGATAAAATCCCATTTCATGTTATACTATACCTGTGATTTCCGCATCATCTTCCAATATTTTTAAATGGATTATCACAATTTTTTCTTTCAAGATTTTCTATATTTAAACTGATACATTTGAATTTTTATGAAACATAAAGATAAATTTTCTGTGATGTTTTTCTGTAGGGATAATTTTTTCACTGTTTTTCGTAAAAAAATACCTTTTTTTTTTCCCTTTAAAAATTTATTAATTTTATTAAGTAAATCATAAATTCATTACATGAGTTTTTTCAAAAGAAATTCTTCACAATTTCATAAAAGAGATCGTAAGATTAAACATTTTATAATTGCATAAACATATTTTATATTTTTCTAAAATAACGTCCTTTTTAGTTTTTTAGTTAAAAAAATATTATGAATTTTTAAAAATTAAAAGATGTAAAGTGTATTTAAAAGACACAACACTTTTTACACTACACTATTTCTACGGTTCTCCCACTTTCTTCTAATATTTTAGAAAATATTTATTTCAGAATTATTATTATTATTTTCTTTTTCCAAGATGTGTCGTATTTAAAGTAACATATAAAATTTATATGAAATATTAAGATGTTAAACTTTGTATGATGTTTTTCATTTATATATTCATAAAGTTGTCTTCTATTTTTTTAAAGGGAATTTTGTCATTATGTTTCTCGTAAAAAATACTCTTTTTTCTTTAAAAAAATTATTAATTTTATTAAATAATTCATAACTTCACAACATAATAAATTTTTATTTGAATAGTTTATCAAATAAAATAATTCATAATTTCAGAAAATAGTTTATAGTCTCATTAAAAATATCGTAAAATTAAATATATATATATATATATATATATAATTTTATAAAGTAATGTCTTTTGTGTTTTTTTTAGTTTTGCAGCTTAAAAAATATTTTCAAGCTTTAAAAATAAAATGATGTAAACGGCGTGTAAATAATAATTTGATCAAAACATATAATGTTTTTATATATTTTCACTATATGCTATTTACATAATTTCCGTTTTTTCTTCTAATATTTTGAAAACCATTTATATCAGAATTATTAATATTATTTCTTTTTTTCAAGCTGTGTCTTATTTTAAGAGATATATCAAAATTTTTATGAAATACTAAGATTTTTTTTTAAGGGATAGTTTTGTAAATATGTTTATTTAAAAAGAAATACCCCTTTTCTTTTAAAAAAATATTAATTTGATTAAATAAGTCATAATTTCGTAAAATTATTTTTTGTTTCAAATAAAATTATTCATAATTTCATAAAATATTTCACAGTTTCATAAAAAAGATCGTAAAATAAAATAATTTATACTTTTGTAATGCAATGTACTTTATGTCTTTTTTAGTTTTTTACTATAAAGAAATATTTTTAAGCTTTAGAAATAAAATGATGTAAACCGCATGTAAAAATAATAATTTGATCGATAGATATAACTCTTTCCGTATATACTATTCTATGGTTCTCATATCTTCTTCCAATAATTTTAAAAGCAATTATTTCAGAATGCATTTTTTTTTTCTTTCTTGAAGATTTTTCATGTTTAAACTGATATACCTAAATTTTTACGAAAAATAAAAATATATGCATGAAATATATGCATGAAACATTTATGAAATATAAAAAATGTGTTCTATGCTATTTCTATATATAAAAATACATAATTTTGTGTGATCTTTTTAAGTTATGTATTCATAAATCGTTTTCGAAATTCTTTGTTTTCACGGATAATTTTGTCACTATGTTCCACGTAAAAAGATAGTTTTCCTTAAAAAATTATTAATTTTATTAAAGAAATCATAATTTTACTATAGGAAATTTTTAAGTGGAATTATTCAGAAATAGATTATAATAGATTAATTATATAATAGATTATAGTTTCCATATGGTTTTTAAAAGAGACCGTAAAATTAAATATTTTATAATTTCTTAAAAATAATTTATAATTTTATAAAAGAATGTCCTTTGTATTTGATTTTAGTCTTTTAGATCATTTTGTCCCTATGATTCTCAGAGTAAAAAAAAAGTATTTAAGAAGGCATTTTTTTCTTTTAAAAATTATTATTTTTATTAGATAATCCACAATTTTATAAATTAGAATAATTTGTAATTTTTTCTTCTATAAAAATAATAAGTAGTTTATCGAATGAAACAATTCATAAATTTCTAAAATAGAAAAAAAAAAAAAAAAAAAAAAAAAAAAAAAATCGTAAAATAAATTTTTTTTTTTTAAATAATTTTTTATTTTATAAAATATTGCCCTTTTTAGTTTTTTGACTTAAATTAAATAGTTTAAAAATTAAAAGATGCAAACCACATATAAACACGATAATTTGATCTAAAGATATAATGATATTCATAATATTACTATCTATAGTTCCTAAACCTTCCTCCAATATTTTTAAAAACGTTTATCTCGGAATATATTTTTATTCAAAAATATTTACCATTTTTAAGTTGAAATATCTAAATTTTTATGAAACATAAAGATATGAATCTTTGTGCAATGTTTTCAGTCATACATATTTATAAGGTTGTCTTCGGAATATTTTGTTTTAAGAAACATATTGTTACTGTGATTCTCATAGTAAAAAAAGTATTTTTAAAAAGGCCTTTTTTTCCTTCAAAAATATTATTTTAATTAAATAATCTATGGAAAAAAAAAAGGAAAGCATGGCTGTAGAAGAAATGCTTGAAATACATTACATGCTTGCAGTGTGCAGGTCGCTGGTCTTATTATTTTATTTATTTATTTATTTTTATTTGGCTAAATTTTTAAAGCTTTTTATTCAAATGTTCAGAATTTCAAAAGCTATTTTTGTCATATTTTACAAAAAGGTTATTATTTAAAATTATAGCCAATTAACAGCGCAATAATACTGTTTCCTTTTAATTAAAAATTTACTTACACTTGACTATTAACAACAGAATTTTTTTCAAATTAGAACTAAATAATAACGTGTTAAAAGCAGGAAAATGTTGAAAATTACGTCATAAAAATTGTACTCAATTAATCATAAAAATTGTATTTACATGCGATTAATAAAAAAGAAACAAAACCTTAAAATAATAAATTCAATAATATGCTTTAAAAACAGTAAATGGAGAAAATTACATCTCACTTAAAATGGCCAAATAAGTATATTGCCAAACAGTTTAATGACATATTTATATGAGATATTATATATTTCATATTTCGAGATGACTTGTTTAATGACTTTTGCCAGCTCTAAGACAATGTAAAATAATAAAATTTTCTTTCTAACAACGAAGGTATTTTCACGTGAATATTAAAAAATAGAAAGAAGACTTTGGTGATAATTACGTGAGAATTTAAGATAGATTTAAAATGTCTTATTTAAAACAATTTTCTTATAGCGTTGTTAAAAAATACCCGCCCGCAAAGACCATGTTTAATAAGTTCATTTTTTACAGTTCACATTTGTTCACAATAGATTGCCACTGTTTTTATAATTATAATAAAATCTTCCGTAATCTCTTTAAAGTCCATCCAATTAGCATGTTTGTAGAGTCATCAGTGTAGACGTGAGGTTGGCGAACGTAGCTCGTAGGAGGCATAGCCCTCTGCCCCTAGTTCGTTTAAACATGCTTGATTGAGAAAAAATAGTAGCTTAAAATCCGATATTCTAATTTGAGAAATCCGATTAATATAATCAATGATAAATCAATCTGGCAACAATATTCGGAACCTTTTTTGAGAGTCATTTGCAGCAAAATAAATTTTGTTTTTATAAAAGCTTCTTTCAATCGTGAAAATATATTGCTTTTTGAAACTTCAAAAGATAACGGAATCTTTTCGGAATATTGCATATTTTCGTTGATGGTTACATTACATTCGCGTAAATTATAAAATTCTTGTCTTTTTCCAACAATGCAGTTATGTGTAAGTTTTTCTTAAAGTAATATTTACTGATAAAAAGAAAAAAAATTACAAAATTTTTAATAAAGTGTTTTTAAGCAGTAAAAGGAAAGAAAAATCAGAAAAAAATTCATAAGTAATATTTATAGTGCATTTAAATTGAATAATAATAACAAAATAAAAAAAGCTTTTTTAAATTTGCAGTAATATGCTTTTATTTTTTAAATTTTATTGAAGACAAACTACAAAACATTTTTTTTTTCGAGAATTTCTTGTTAGAATAACATAATATAATGAAAAACATTTTTAAAAATTCTCCTCTTTTAACTAAATTGTTTTTTACTGGCTTCCTAATTGACAATTTTTTCGCCAATATATCAACACTTTTTATTTTTATTCATATAAATATAGTAACTAATTAATTGCCAATTGGGTAAGAGCATTAGTATTTATATAGGATTACATATTAAGATATTTTTCTTTAAAATTAATAATGCTGCAAATTGTGTTTGATCGTACACAATTGAAATTTGTAGTTATTCGGTGGAAATCTAAACTGTAACAATAAAACAAAATAAAATAAAGACAAAGGTTTTTTAATCTACGAAAATATAATATAAAAACGAAGCAAAATATGTAATAACTTTTTTCGAATTAACCACGGTTTTTAATCATTTATTATTTAGGACGTTAGAAACTACTATACTTTTGAAATATGAAAAAAAACGTATTTAGAAACAAAATTACTTTTGCTACCACCCACTTTTGGAAGACTTTCCAACCAGTTTTCGTAATGCATTAATTAATTTTCTCAAACCGAAATATCGGTTTTTATTTTAGGATGCTATCCATTTTCAATTAAACATTTTCATCTGTGTAATCAGATTAATGGATGCATGAGTAAAAAATATTACTAATATTAATGCTGTTATATTATATAAGTTTGCTTGTAATTTTTTTTTTTTTTTTGTTTTGTTTTGTTTTGAACTTGAAAGTGTTTACTTGAGAAGGGGTGACAACCAGAAAACTTTTATTGGAGATTGAAAAAACGGATTTATACACTGTAAAAATCACCCGGAAACGTTTCTAAAAATCAGTGGCAACCCAAACAAACAAACAAACAAAAATGTAAATTTTATTTTTTAAAATCTCAAAAATTTATTGCTTTCTGGGATTTCTAAAGATGAAGAACTCATTTCGGATCGTGGATTTCCTTGGTTAACTTGGAAGAGTTTATTATCTTCGTTGGTGGATACATTATATTTTCGTAGATTGAAAACATTAAGTCTTTTTTCAGGTGCTTTCGTTATTATCTTATACTATAATGCGAGCAAAAATTGTGTGTGTGTGTGTGGGGGTAAATTTTATCTCAAAAACGGCTCTAACGATTTTCGCAAAAATTTGGATTTTACCATTTTCGGGCATGAGAAGACCATTGGGCTAGGTCCCATGTTCGGGAAAATTCGATTACTGGGTCATTTTGGGTCACAATGGGTCAGGATCAAGCTATTTATATCTAGAGAACGGCTGGATGGATTTTAAGGCAATTTTGTATCCAATCGTTTTTTGGCACGAGAAAACTATTGGGCTGGGTCACATGTTCGAAAAATTTCGATTAGTGGGTCATTTTGGGGTCATTATGGGTCAAGCCATTTTTATCTAAAAAACGGCTCTAACGATTTTGACCAAATTTTATATTGTATCGTTTTGGATTACAAGAAGAACATTGGGTTAGGTAACATGTTCGAGAAAATTCGGTAAGTGGGTCATTCTTGGGGTCATTGTGGGTCATGCTATTTTTATCTAGCGATTTTCTCACGCAATTTTGACTAAAAATTGCATTCTATGGTTTTCGGGCACGAGAAAAACATTGGGCTAGGTTACATGTTCGAGAAAAAATTTCAATGGGTCATATTGGGTCATTAAGAGTCTGGGTCAAGCTATTTATATTTAAAGAACGGCGTGATGGATTATAACGAAATTTTGTATGTGACAGTTTTTGACATGAGAAAACTAATGGGCTAAATCACATGTTTGAGAGATTTCGACTATGAGGGTCATTTGTGGGTCGTAATGGGTCATGGTCAAGCTATATCTAAAGAACAGGTGGATCGATTTTAACGAAATTTTGTATGCAACATTTTTTTGGCACGATAAAATCATTGGACTAGCTTATATGTTCGAAAAATTTCGATTAATGGGTCATTTTGGGTCATTAAGAGTCTGGGTCAAGCTATTTATATTTAAAGAACGGCGTGATAGATTATAACGAAATTTTGTATGTAACAGTTTTTTGACATGAGAAAACTAATGGGCTAAATCACATGTTTGAGAGATTTCGACTATGAGGGTCATTTGTGGGTCATGATGGGTCATAATGGGTCATGGTCAAACTATATCTAAAGAACAGGTGGATCGATTTTAATGAAATTTTGTATGCAACATTTTTTTTGGCACGATAAAATCATTGGACTAGGTTACATGTTCGAAAAATTTCGATTAATGGGTCATTTTGGATCATAAAGGGTCTGGGTCAAGCTATGTATAATTAAAGAACGGCAGGATCAATTTTAACGAAATTCTGTATGTAACAATTTTTAGAAACGAGAAAACTAATGGACTAAGTCACATATTCGAGAGCTTTCGATTATAAGGGTCATTTGTGGGTCTTAATGGGTCAAGGTCAAGCTATATCTAAAGAATAGGTGGGTCGATTTTAACGAAGTTTTGTATACAACATATTTTTGGCATGAGAAAATCATTGGGGTAGGTCACATGTTCGAGAAATTTCGATTGGTGGGCCACTTTTGGGTCATTCTAATTTTATCTTGACAACGTTTCGCGCAATTTTGATTAAATTTTGTATTTTATCGTTTTCGGTCACAAGAAAATCATTGGGTTAGGACAGATTTTTGTGAAAATTTTATCAATGGGTCATTTTGGATTATAAGGGGTCAGGGTCAAACCAACTATATCTAAAAAACAGCTCAATCGATTTTATCTAAATTTTGTATCTAATGTTTTTCGGCATGCTAAAACTAAAGAGCTAGGCCACACGTTTAAGAGATTTCGATTATAAGGGTCATTTGTTGGTCATATGATGGGTCATGCTAATTTTATATAGAAAACAGTACTCACCATTTTGACTATACTTTGTATTATATCGTTTTTGAGCAAGAGAAAACCATTTGGCTTGGACACATGCTCGCGAAAATTCTATTAGTGGGTCATTTTGGGTCTTAATGAGCTAGGGTCATTCTAATTATATACAATAACGACTCAATCAATTTTACCTAAATTTTGAAACAAAACGTTTGTCACGAGAAGACTATTGGGCTGAGTCGCATGTTAAACAAAATTATATTAGTGGGTCATTTCGCTTCATTGCTGAATGCTGCCAAGCTAATTTTACCTAAAAAATGGCTTGAACGATTTTGATTCAATTTTATATTCTACTGTTTTTGATTACCTGAAGACGATTGAGCTATGTCACATGCTTGATCAAATTTGATTAGTGGCTCATTTTGGGTAATACTGGTCAGGGTCACGAGAATATAGCAAAAGCCAATAACTTGGTGATATTTGAGAAAATATTGGCGACATATGGCCAAAAAATCGACTATAATAATTACGAAAAACAAAACACGTATTTGGAGCCAAATGAAAGAATGCCTCCAAATTTGGCTATATCTAGCAAAAAATATTGTCTTTCAGAATGTAAAGAATTTTTTTATACATTCTCAGAGCTGCCAAGTCTCCGGCTTTTTGGATACCAGTATTATTATACAGAAAATGATGTTTTAAGTAATTGGAATATTGAGACGATTTAAAAACAGGTGATTTTCTCTAAAATAATACTGGTGTGCAGAAAGCCGGAGACTTGGCAGCTCTGCATTCTTAAGAGGATTCGAGATGCATGGTTAAACCAATCAGAGTCGAGCTAAAAAAGTGATTTAGATCGATGTCCTTTCGTTGTAAATTTTAAAATAAAGTAAAATTTATAAACATGCGCATAAAAACATAGTTTTCTTATTGATTGTTTTTCTAAATAATACTATTATAAACATGTTTTACAGTAATAATACAGAGTTAATGATACAGTGAAAATACTATATCGAGTTGAACATAAAGTTAATTTTGACCGAGCTAAGCTCGGTCTCCCCTGCTAGTATACATTAAAAAGAAAAGCGGCCTGTTAAACTGAAGACATTGAGCTCGCAGACTATTTATTTTAATTGCACATTGTAATCTTATACTATAATGCGAGCAAAAATTGTGTGTGTGTGTGTGTGTGGGTAAATTTTATCTCAAAAACGGCTCTAACGATTTTCGCAAAAATTTGGATTTTACCATTTTCGTGCACGAGAAAACCATTGGGCTAGGTCACATGTTCGAGAAAATTCGATTATTGGGTCATTTTGGGCCATAATGGGTCAGGATCAAGCTATTTATATCTAGAGAATGGCTGGATTGATTTTAAGGAAATTTCGTATCCAATCGTTTTTTGGCACGAGAAAACAATTGAGCTGGGTCACATGTTCGAAAAATTTTGATTAGTGGGTCATTTTTGGGTCATTGTGGGTCAAGCCATTTTTATTTAAAAAACGGCTCTAACGATTTCGACCAAATTTTATATTTTATCATTTTGGATTACAAGAAGACCATTGGGTTAGGTAACATGTCCGAGAAAATTCGGTTAATGGGTCATTTTTGGGGTCATTGTGGGTCATGCTATTTTTATCTAGAGATTTTCTCAGGCAATTTTGAATAAAAATTGCATTCTATGGTTTTCGGGCACGAGAAAAACATTGGGCTAGGTTACATGTTCGAGAAAAAAAATTTAATGGGTCATATTGGGTCATTAAGGGTCTGGGTCAAGCTATCTTATACTATAATGCGAGCAAAAATTGTGTGTGTGTGTGTGGGTAAATTTTATCTCAAAAACGGCTCTAACGATTTTCGCAAAAATTTGGATTTTACCATTTTCGGGCACGAGAAGACCATTGGGCTAGGTCACATGTTCGAGAAAATTCGATTATTGGGTCGTTTTGGGTCATAATGGGTCAAGATCAAGCTATTTATATCTAGAGAACGGCTGGATCGATTTTAAGGAAATTTTCTATCCAATCGTTTTTTGGCACAACAAAACTATTGGGTTGGGTCACATGTACGAAAAATTTCGATTAGTGGGTCAATTTTGGGTCATTATGGGTCAAGCCATTTTTATCTAAAAAACGGCTCTAACGATTTTGACCAAATTTTATAGTGTATCGTTTTGGATCATTAATTCATCGTTTTTGGGTCATTAAGAGTCTGGGTCAAGCTATTTATATTTAAAGAACGGCATGATGGATTATAACGAAATTTTGTATGTAACAGTTTTTTGACATGAGAAAACTAATGGGCTAAATCACATGTTTGAGAGATTTCGACTATGAGGGTCATTTGTGGGTCATGATGGGTCATAATGGGTCATGGTCAACCTATATCTAAAAAACAGGTGGATCAATTTTAACGAAATTTTGTATGCAACATTTTTTGGCACGATAAAATCATTGGACTAGGTTACATGTTCGAAAAATTTCGATTAATGGGTCATTTTGGATCATAAAGGGTCTGGGTCAAGCTATGTATAATTAAAGAACGGCAGGATCAATTTTAACGAAATTCTGTATGTAACAATTTTTAGAAACGAGAAAACTAATGGACTAAGTCACATATTCGAGAGCTTTCGATTATAAGGGTCATTTGTGGGTCTTAATGGGTCAAGGTCAAGCTATATCTAAAGAATGGGTACAACATATTTTTGGCATGAGAAAATCATTCGGGTAGGTCACATGTTCGAGAAATTTCGATTAGTGGGCCACTTTTGGGTCATTCTAATTTTATCTAGACAACGTTTCGCGCAATTTTGATTAAATTTTGTATGTTATCGTTTTCGGTCACAAGAAAATCATTGGGTTAGGACAGATTTTTGAGAAAATTCGATCAATGGGTCATTTTGGATTATAAGGAGTCAGGGTCAAACTAACTATATCTAAAAAACGGCTCAATCGATTTTATCTAAATTTTGTATCTAATGTTTTTCGGCATGCTAAAACTAAAGAGCTAGGCCACACGTTCGAGATATTTCGATTATAAGGGTCATTTGTTGGTCATGATGGGTCATGCTAAATTTATATAGAAAATGGTACTCACTATTTTGACTATACTTTGTATTATATCTTTTTGAGCAAGAGAAAACCATTTGGCTTGGACACATGCTTGCGAAAATTCTATTAGTGGGTCATTTTGGGTCTTAATGAGCTAGGGTCATTCTAATTATATATAACAACGACTCAATCAATTTTACCTAAATTTTGAAACAAAATGTTTTTTGTCACGAGAAGACTATTGGGCTGAGTCGCATGTTAAACAAAATTATATTAGTGGGTCATTTCGCTTCATTGCTGAATTCTGCCAAGCTAATTTTACCTAAAAAATGGCTTAAACGATTTTGATTCAATTTTATATTCTACTGTTTTTGATTACCTGAAGACGATTGAGCTATGTCACATGCTTGATCAAATTTGATTAGTGGTTCATTTTGGGTAATACGGGTCAGGGTCACGAGAATATGGCAAAAGCCAATAACTTGGTGATATTTGACAAAATATTGGCGACATATGGCCAAAAAATCGACTATAAAAATTACGAAAACCAAAACACGTATTTGGAGCCAAATGAAAGAATGCCTCCAAATTTGGCTATATCTAGCAAAAAATATTGTCTTTCAGAATGTAAAGAATTTTTTTATACATTCTTAAGAGGATTCGAGATGTATGGTTAAACCAATCAGAGTCGAGCTAAAAAAGTGATTTACATCGATGTCCTTTCGTTGTAAAATTTAAAATAAAATAAAATTTATAAATTTGCGCATAAAAACATAGTTTTCTTATTGATTGTTTTTCTAAATAATACTATTATAAACATGTTTTACAGTAATAATACAGAGTTAATGATACTGTGAAAATACTATATCGAGTTGAACTCAAAGTTAATTTTGACCGAGCTAAGCTCGGTCTCCCCTGCTAGTAATTAAAAAAATCATGCCCCTGAAAAAGAAAGAGTTCAGCAAAAAATCCATTTAACTAAATTACGAAGGAGGGGAATTATCTCCCCCATTTCCCCCTTTATATTTAATTCAATGAACCTCCAAATCGAATCATGGAAGCGCCTTATCAAAAGGACACTATATCTAAATTTGAATGAAATCTGATAATTTTGCATGATCAACCCATTTATCCCAATCAAGGGAGAGATGCTCAACCCGCCTGTTTTCTCCATTAATATATTATCCAATGAACTACAAAAACTAATCAGGGAAGTGCCTTATCAGAATGAATTTATATCCAAAATTTGAAGCAAATCGGATATTTTTATCAAGAGTAATCGCGTTAAGTACATACATACCGGGGCATATATAAGCTTTCAGGCTTTCATAGCCATTGAACTAATAAGTAATGCTTATAGTTGTCGTCAGGTCAGTACTCCTATCCACATATAACAATGCAAAAATGACTCTAACGAATGGTTCGAAATTTAATATATAGAATCTTTGCAGAATTTTGTCGAGACATTTCGAATGGTATGAACATCGAATCCAAACTTAAAAAGGTATTAACAAAAAGTTTCTTCTTTCTATTAAATCCCGTCATATGCATTTAATTCAATGCTATACCATGATAGGTACTGTTTCTAGGTTGCCATGGTGATGAAATCTTATTTAATAGCGGTATCACATGGACGTCTTTCGCAGAACATTTTCCCCTGCACAACATTACAGCCAGCAAAAATTTAGTGACCTTGATGTAGGAGAGACTTTTGCTCATCATTCTTGTTTACCGAACATTTCCCGCATTGCACGGAAAATGTTGGACATTCATTCAGCATTGATCAACTGACCAATAGGAGCGAAGCGAGAAATAAAATAACACCTCTAGAAGTTTGAAAAACCTGTTTATTCCGAACGGTAGTGCCGGCCTCCGAACGGTAGTGCCGGCCAGGTGCCCGGATAACATATGCCGATAATACGGGGAGCCAGTGCGGCTGCGTTAGCTGAGCCCTTTAAGTTTGCAGTAACCTTTTAACTTAGACTTTTTATTAAATTTTAATTTTAATTTTTGCTTTTCTATCCTTTTTAATTTTTCATATGTAGACTTGATCTACAGCTATATAATATTCAAGCTTATTTTAAGATGTGCTCTACAATTACTCCTAGCCAGGGCGTGGAGTTGCTCCGCAACTGGGAAGCCCCTGAAGATGCCTAATCATGTTCATGTTCAACCTGTTTACCGAATACACAGCAAAATGAACGATTGTGTTTTGTAAAATGTTTGCGGAACACCGTTCTCCGTGTGATACAGCTCTAAGATGGGATACTTTTATTTCCCTATTACTAAATTTAATGTGTATGATCGTAGTAAATTTTGCTTTCATGTATTTTTGTATAAGAGTACAACAGCTATTGCATCAACATCTGAATATTTATAAAACTATAGCTATAGCGCGGTTGCATATGTCATTTTACCATGTCTGGCGTAAAATTTTCGACTTGTGTTTTTTTACAAGTGTATGAACAAATTAATTTGCTCTTCAAAGCGATTCATATGTTTTGTGGCTTTTGCTGGGAGTAAACGTTTACGTTACATAAATGTAACTGTAACTTATGACGGCATCAGCTAATTACTCTTTTTAAGAAAGTGCTTAACTTAACGGCTTCCTTAACGTCATCAATTGTGTCACAAATCAAATAATGAGTTGAGATCAAAACGAGGAAAACACTACCGATCCCCTTCTCTTCATTTCAAGGTGTGATATTGAAATATTTCGTAGGTATAATTTACCTTACCTTCTTCAAGGTCAATTAAAATAACTGTGGAATCCATTATGGATAAAGAAAATTAAGCATTCTCGTTACCTTTATTTTAAAAAGCAACAAGATATAATGAACAATATGCAATTAGAAAGATAAATAATTGATAGCTCATAAATCTTCTTTTGACGTCAGTTGGATTGCATGCGACATCCGCAATCTAATGTTAATTATCTACACAAATTTCTTAATAGTATTTTATTATTTTTAAATGAATACCCCCCCCCCCCTCCCGTAGGATATCCGAGGTGGAAGGCCAACTTGATAGTATAGTATGTTTTTCTTTCTTTTTCTTCCTTTCCTCTTTTTTTTCTGTTAGAATTGTATTCTGATTACGTATACTCACTTTTGGAAAAAGTAAGGATAGAGTTTTTTTTCTCCCTTTATAGCCTTAAAAATTCTATTCCCACAAAATTCAGATTTTTGGGAGAGCTACAACAAATGATCCGAGATTTCCCACGAAAAAAAAAAATATATCATTAAAAATTATTGAAATGCAAAGAAAAAATAGAAAGATAGATTTGTAGATAACACTTCCATCGATTTAACCATTAGCTTGAAACATTGTAATGCTAATTAAAGTAGGTTTTAAAATAATTAAAGATTATTTTTAGACGAAAATATGTAATTTTAAAATAAAGTTGTAAATTATAAAAAGGCATATCAGTATCAGATCGCGTGCTAAGGGTTTAAAAAAAAAAATAGTCAAAGATTACTACTCCCTTTTTAATTCGGATAATTTCAGTGGTTTAAGCGCGTAATTCGTTTACATGTCTGCTAAATTAGTGTTTTTTTTTATTATTTTATTTTACTTATTGATGTAATTTTAATTTCGTTATGATGTGTTAGCATGAAGCAAATGATGAACTATTTATATTATTTTAAGTGCAAACAGGTTAATTTTTGATAATTCAGCTGCACATATAGATTCACCAAAACAATTCATACTTGAAAATTAATTTAATAACGATAAAAAAATTCAGTAAATCGAGATACAGTGTACAAGGAAGTCACATTTGGAAGAATTTTATTTTCTAATTTCACGTTGTAAAAATTGAAATTGTACTATGTTTAATAGTTAAAAAAAAATTGCAGCAAAACGGAAATTTATGAATCGGATGTTGCCGCCTTCAGTATAACGTCATTGTTATTCACGGACATGTTTTTGTTTAATAATATAAATTTAGAGCACCAGTCAGAATTTTATGACCAGTCACACAAAATTGTGTTCATCCAAGTTGATTATGAAAAACATTTGCAATTTTTCTAGAATAGAAGACAGACTTAATAAGTGACCGAAAGTAGAATGCATTTTTGTATGAACTCTTCTGCATATTTATTCTTTTAAAAAGTGAAAAGCTTTTCAAAATTTTATTTAAAAAAAATATAATTCAACAAATCTTATTAGGAGCACAATTTTTTTTTAAACTGTTCTGTTTTTTTTATACACTGTATAAAAAAAAAAAAAAAAAAAAAAAAATCGTTAAATTTACAGCAAAAACTGCTGGCAGCGATGTTGCTAGCAGTTTTTTGCCGTAAAAATTGCAGTAAAATTAGATGTAATTTTTTTTATATAAAATTTAATTTTACTTGAATTCTGTAAAAATTGCAATAAAATTAAGTGTCATTTTTTACATATAAAATATAATTTTACTGCAATTTTTACGGCAAAAATTGCTGGCAACATTGCTGCCAGCAGTTTTTGCAGTAAATTTAACGGATTTTTTTTTAGTGTACACTAAATGCTTTCCAAATATTATATCCTTTCTTATTTCTCCCTTAAGGTATGTGGATTATAGTGTAAGGTATGTGATGTATGCGAATTAAGGCCTATTCTCAAATCACAGTTATTGTGAAAAATTTCGATTTTTATTTTATTATTATATCTATTAAAATTCCTGCGTGTATCTATGTAATCGCAAAATATCGGAAACCACAGGGCGTAAGGATAGGAAATTTGGCACACGGGTTGCTAGTTTTAAATTAAAACTCAAACATTAAAGATTCTAAAAATGCCTCACTTTTGATTCAGAGATAATTAGAAGCCAACTTATAGACCAAAATATAAACCAGAAATTAATTTTTTGAAACCAAAAGTGACCGTTTAAAAAATACCGTCACAGAAAAATAAACAATGCATTTTAATTCACAAATATATAATATTACAATATATATTATGTAATGTAGGCACGAATATATAAACACTTACAAATAGAGTGTATTTTAAAGTTTTAAACTTTATAAGCATAGTTCTTTGTGCCATAACAAAATCATAATATATGTTTTTCATTGTGTACCTGTACGTTAACGTGAAACATAATTTCTTAAAAAGTTTTTAAGATATTGAAATAAAATTTTGTAATACGGTTCAGCTCACCTATTGGTATGTCATGAAGCAAAATATAGCTTGTATATATTAATCTAAGAGCTATTTTTTATTGATTATATATTAATTTATATATTAATTTAAGAGCTATTTTATATTATATATTAAAAATAAGTTTTGAGTTGAGAAAAAATACTATTTTTAGAAGGCATTTTCATTAATTAGTTTTTGAAACACGAATAAAAGTTACGTAAATACGTAGAAGTCGATCTTATCCAGAATAATCTTCATTGAAAACATCATTACACAACATGCTGATGATATAACAATGGGGGGTATAAAGAGAGAAAAACAGAACAACGAAAAATCAAACGCTTTGCATTGTTTTTCCTTAAAATCAAACTTGAACTTGACGTCTGACCGTGACTTTAACAAGTCTTAATTATATTATAAAATCCAACGTCACCAGTACCAGTTACGTACATTCTTCATGCAAGAAATTACCAGATCTTTCTTCTGTATCCAAAAATAAGCTATTTCAATAGTAACAAGTTAGTAAAATAAATTGCGCGGACAAAAACTAGATAAATATAATAATTAACAATTTTATAACTATTTTGAAAGATCTATACCTACATTGATGACAGCTCTTGGAACCTTTTTTTTTTTTTTTCAATACAAAAGAATAATAATAAAAATAATAATAGTAATATATGTAATATCCTATTCGCTGCCTATTTCTTGAAACGACGCAATCAGAATGTTGCCACATGCAGAGATGGGAGGGGGGGGGGGGCATGTTTAGCTTCTATTATTAAGGTTGCTTTTATTTCTCATCCCTGAGTCAAGGCCAGGGAACTTGTTTTACAGAGTTCGTGGCGAAATTATCTGTCGCTCAATCTGTTTCGAAAAATAAGAAAATGATACTTATTGCGCGATGGAAAATATAAATGTCATTATTAAAATTAGATCAATTGTTTTCAGTAGGTATTATTATTAGTAGTATTATTTTTAATTTTATTGAGATGGCTTTTCCTGATGGAGTCGAAAGATGATAATTGTATTGTTTTTTTTTTCTTTTGTAATTCGACTCCTTTAATTTTCTAGAATCGAGTAGAATATTTTAGCACGCTTTTATCTTCTTATTACCAAAGGAATTATTAGATTTTTTTTTTTTTTTTTTTTTTTTTTTTTTTTTTTTTTTTTTTTTGTTTAACCCCTTTCGTGACGGCAGCCTTGAAATTTTTAATATTTTGTCACCGGTTTTATAAAATAGAAATTTGTGATATTAAATCGAGAAAATGGTCCGATTAAACAAGGCAAATTTTTCTGTAAAATTTTACTGGTGTGGATAAACAAGGTTTCTTAAGCCTTTTTGTGGCACTTATACATGTCGCTCGTCTCCAAAGGGTTAACCGTTTGAATCCCAGAGGATTTTGAAAACACACTGTCGAAAAATCACAAGCAGCACAATAGTGATTCTTCTTTTTTACGTTGAAAAGACTGAAGCAGCGCGATAGTGCTTCTTTTATTTTATGCCGAAAAGATCCAAACAGCGCGATAGTCCCCCCCCCCCCCTTTTTAGGTGCGTTCGTAATTATGTAAATACGTAGCACCTATTGTTGTCGCTCAGTCCGGCCGTCTGCCCGTCTGTCTGTCCGTCCGCATATAACAACGCAAAAACTATCGAACCGAATCGTTTGAAATTTAAAATATATAATTACTACATAATTTTGTCGTGTCATTTCAAATGTTATGAAAATCGGATGCATAGATCAGTTACAGGGACAATCAAAAGTATTCCGTTACATTACGATCAATGGGAAAAAAATGTTTCAAATGCATTTTAATGGTGTTACACTCATTTGAACATAATATAATTGACATGAATCTATGATGTATGTACTAAAATCTACATTCTGTACAATCTGGGATGCAGAGAATATTTATTATTAAATTACAGGGCCACACAAATGTATTCCACTAAATAATGTTACACGGGGAAACATTGTTTGGGGCGTGTTTTAATTATATTAACCTACTTCACATTTTATGAATAAGATATACGTTAATGAAGTATAATAAAAATTACTCCCTGCATATTTACAGGAACACAAAGATTTCGACCACTATACTGTATTCAAAGTACGCTCTATTATATCAGCAAGATCTGAATATTTTAAAACTTATAGTACGAACGCACCTCATTTGCTACGCTTCACGTGCAATTTCCAACTTCTTTTTACTTTATGTTGATAAATCCCAAGCGGCGCGATAGAGCATCTTCTATTTTATGACAGTAAGTACCAATCGGAGCACCATCAGTTGTTCCCAACGCTCGAAATGCGCTGAGTTTTCTCGACATAAAAACTGGACAGCGCAATTGCGCTGCTTGGGACTCAAACAGTTAAATACCTAGCAACTTATAGTCGTCATCTGGTCCGTCCTTCTGGTTGCATATATTAGCTAAAAAAAAAAAAAAAAAAAAAAAAAAAAATAATAATAATAATAATAAAAATACCCAACAGAATGGTATGAAATTTAATTTATATAATCGCAACAGAATTTTGTCGAGTTATTTCAAATTTTATGAAAATCAAATTAAAACTTTAAAAGATAGCAATAAAAGTTTTCTTTATTCTATTAAATCTTATCATAGGCAACTAATTTAATGATATCAGATGATGGGTGATAATTCTAGCTTATTAAATCTTAACATACATAATTAATTCAGTGATATACCATGTCAGGTAATAATTATAGGTTGCCATGGTGATTAATTGTTATTTAAGATGGTGTCATATTATTTCCTTATTATGAAATTTAATGTATATACACAGCCGGCTTTCTTTAATTCGAAATCGGATAAATCGAATTTTCACTTAATGTAAACTAAACATGAGGTCCCTAAATTTTAAATGGCAGAACGTTAAAAATGTTTATTTATTTGAACTAATTTTTTCTTGGTTTCGTTTAATTTGAACAATTGATAATTTCTTCCACAGTGATAAATAGTGTAAACAATTTCTTAAATGTTCATCTAATTTCAGGAAAGAAAATTATAGTACAATTAATAAAAATTTTAAAATGCAGTTGTTTTATACTGTATTATTAGTTTTTATGTTTTATTCATATTATTTTAAAATTATTAATTAGTTTATGTATTTGTATCTTTTAATTTAATATTAAGTCATGTTCTAATCAAAATGAATTTAAAAAATACCATAACATTAATTCCTTTGTAATAGTACCTTTTAAACATGTTTCCGTACATTACATAATTCGAACCTTGGATAATTCGAATATTTCTTGTGGTCCCAAGGAGTTCGAATTAACGAGAGTCGACTGTAATTGCAATAAAGCTTGTATCATCACACTGGTACCTACAAAACCCCAAAGGACATCCAGATATTCGAGAGTTCTCAGGAATTCCAAACAAAATCGAAGTTGGTGTTGAATAGCTGTCAATCTATTTGAACAACAGGGGCACCTTTATACTCAAAGTGTGAGCGACTGCCAGAAATTGTAGGATTTGAGTGACCCCCAATGTGTCATTCTAAAAGCTGTCAAAAAAAAAAAAAAAAAAAAAAAAAAAAAAAAAAAAAAAAATCGGGGTTTGAGAGACTCCAGTGTATCACTCTAGTAATTGCCAAAATAAAACTCATGAGCCTGACGAGACTCCAGTATGTCATTCCAGAAATTCCCAAAATAAAAACTCGTGGTTTATGATATCCCAGTGTGTCATTCTAAGAATTGCCCAGATAAAAAATCGGGTTTTAAGAGCCCACAATAGTCACAGAAAAAATACTCAAAAAGACCCGGATGATCATGTAAAGTCTATGGGAGCGTTCTTTTCGAATATCTCGCTCAAATTTTAATATTTTTGCATGATTTTTTTGCACAAGATAGCTGAGGGCAATCCGGGCTAGTTTTTACTTTTTCGATTTTGGTTATATATTTTTTATATTACGATAGTTTCAGTTTCAGAACCGGTTTAAACCGTTTTCGAAAGTTAAAGTAATTTAAAAAAAAAAAACTTGAAACAAAAATTGAAAAAGTAAAAACTAGCCCGGTTGTGGATTGTCCTCAGCTATCTTGTGAAAAAAAATCATGCAAAAATATTAAAATTCGAGCGAGATATTCGAAAAGAACGCTCCCATAGACTTTACAGGATCATCCGGGTCTTTTTGTGTACTTTTTCTGTGACTATTGTGGGCTCTTAAGCTGTTATCAGATTCACGAACCTTACGCGCGACAAATTCTTCAGCCTATTTTAATCCTAACTTTTTCCCGTTCAAAGAGAAAAAAGGATTACAATTATCTTTGAAAAAGTCGGACAAAAAGCAGGGAAACAACTATACTAGTACCAGCCGTTAATATTTATCGCCTATTCATATCAATCACTTATCTTTGATTTGTTGAAACGTTCGATGTTGGGTGAAAAGTCTTGGCTAGGGTACACTGTTTTGGAACTGGAGAAAAAAGTTGGGGGACATTGCTATCTCACTGGGTGTTGTGAGGATATTTCGCGAAAAGTTGGAGGAAATCAAGTGTTGGCTCAAAACTCTCTCGAAATATTGGTGAATCTGATAGTAGCTTAAGCGACCTCTTTCAGTGTGTCCTTCTAGAAATTGAAATAATATTTTATTTTATTTTATTTTATTTTTATTTATTTTTTTTTTTTTGAGACTTTAGAGTGTTATTCCAGGAATTGACAAAATAAAATCTCTCTGTTTGAAAGACCTATGTGTCGTTCCTGAATTGAAAAAAGTAAAAACTTATATAATTTATGAAAACCAAGATATCATTCTAGGAATTGACAAAACAAAAAGTAATGGGGTTCAGACACCAGAGTGTCATTCTAGGGTTAAAAAAAAACAGCTGGTTGTGACCGCAAATGCTCCTCTCTATCGCTAAATCTGAGGTTTTGAAATGCATCCATATTTTTCAAATTTCTCTTCAGAAAATTTAAACGTTTATCTCCTTTTTTTCTGTATGCTGTTTTTGAAGGAATTTTTTTCTTTCCTATTTAAAAAAATGTTTCGAAAATATTACATAATTAGTTTCATTTCCAGTGTTAAAATCTTATTTACAACGATTTTGCTTGTATTTAGATTCTAACTCTTGAAATGTAAAATTAAGAAGAATATATAAATTAGAAATATTTTGTCAATTTAAAGAAAAAAGGAATTTCCTTCGAGAAGGGAAAACGCAGACAGTAAAATAAACAAAAAAAATTTCATTTGATGGAGGGAAATTTGAAAAATAGGGATGAATTCTAATTCCACAGATATAGCACTTGAAAGAAAAATATGAGATCCGACTGATGAGAAACCTGGCGGTTCACAAAATTCCTGTTAAATTATGCGAAACTTTCTGACATATTTTTCTAATTTATTTTTAACGTGAAGGCATAAAATTGGCAAACCTCATTATTGAAGCGATTTGGGATCGAATGACGTTTTTCATTTCTTGATAAATAAATTACTTATTGAATTATCAGTCATTGTTGTTATGTGAAGACCGGTTTTTCTCCTTTCTCGCGATATCCCGTCAGGAAATTCGGTTCAAAAAAGCAAATTTCATCAATTTTGAAAGATCTGCTCCCCTAAAGAAAAAAAAAATGGAAAACGTTATTTTATCATACAGTTTATGAATAAGAACTCCTGCCTACTTCATGAATTTTCGAACAAAAATGACTTAAGAAATGGGTCAGAAAGTAGTTCCTTCGTATTTGAGACTTGCTTAATTTCTTTAGTGTTATTTCCCCAATTTACTTATATTAACGGAGTTTGAATAGGTAAACTGTCTTTAAGTTACATAAAAATTCTGATGATATTCTTCGTTTTTTTTTTTTTTTTGATTAGCCTAAACTAGATAAAACTGTTTTAATTTTTTTTCTTTGGTGCACAAGAATTAGCTATCCATCAAATAATAATCATCATAGACCATTAAATTAAATTAAATACAACAAACCAGTTCTCAAGGATAGTACAATGTGGTGTTATTTAAACTGTAACTAATATTGTCATGCAGATTATGAATGTAAAAAACGTAATAAACCAGATTTCAAGGATGAAAAGTGATAATAATCAAAAGATAAAATTATTCAAGTTTCAGTGGATCTCTGAAAAGCATGTGGATTAAATATATTTTTTTATTACTGGCACTTGATTCGTAATTCCGGAGCAGAGTCTTTCATCGAGTCGGGTAATCCGCTTTTATCCAACCAGCAGTTCCGTTTCTCTCGTTGCTGTTCGGATTCTAATTGGATTGACGTGAAAATGTTTCAAGATCGATTTTGTCTTTTGCGGATGCCCTCAAGCTTGAAGCGAATTCCAAAGGAAAGTCCAGAATAGTTTGTTGGACGAAAAAATTGTAATGTCGAATAGTAAATAATACGTGTATATGTGCGTTATTCTTTTTACTTACCCATCATACGTAGTATAGGGTAAATCTTGCAATCGTTTTGAAAATTAAAAAATAATAATAATAATAATAAAAAGACGGATTTACACGTTTTAGACACTGAAGATTCCGAAAAACATATTTTTTAGAAAAAAAAAAATTGCCGTCCATCCATATGTATGTGTCTGTAAATGCTCTATCTCCCGAACAAATTGAGATAGAGCATTGAAATTTGGTGTGTACTTAGTATATAGTAATGGAAAGAGGCCTATTAAATATCAGTAACTTTGATTATCCAGAACTATTTTTTTCGGACTCTCGAAATATTCGTTCTGATGAAAGGTACATAAAAATTTCCGAAATTTTTTATTTTAAGGAATGAATGTAAAATACAATAAAATAACACAAATTATGCATAAAAAAGGAAATCGATCAGGTAATTGGTTGCTGAGATATTTGTAATCCTATTTTCCACCTCTTCGATTTTTCATGACCCTGTATTTCATTCAAATTTCAATTCAAAAATATTTTAATTGGATATGAGACGCTTAATCCGACGCAATAAACTGTTAGTTAATATGATAATCATTTTTGGAGTTATAGGAACGTTTCTTTTACGCAATTAGGTACTACTTGAGTAGTTTGGCATTTTATATAATTTGTCGAAATTGGTTCATCAGCAATTCTTTTATAGAGTATTACTGTATTAAAAATATTTAAATATATGTTTAAATTTTATTTTAGAATTGCGATGCATTTTATAAATAGTTGGCATTTGCTTTATTTTCATATTTTATATTATGCATATACATGAGGGGTAAGTATTACGCTCCCCCCCGCTCCCAACGACTAGGTTATATAAGAATAAAATTCATTTTAGAGATATAATTATGAATTAGTATTCCATAATTGCGTTAAAATGAACACTAATTTTCTTATATTTCTGATTTGAGTTTAAATATTTCGGTTTAGGTAGATTTCGTATGAAATACTACCTATTGTGGTCGCTCTTATGTTGCAATTTTTGAAAAAAATTTGCAGATCTAAGCCTATCATGACCTCTAGCCTGTGCACTGTGTGACTATGCACTGATTTATCTTTCTGCATGAGAAAAATATGAACTCCTCCTATATTTTCTTGAGCCCCCCTACATTTTCATGAGCCGTCCCCACCCTATTATTCACTTATAACTACGGCCTTGGAATGCAGTCATATAATTGGGTGTATTTTTCAGAACCGACATTGGATACTTATAAAAGAGAGTTAACCCCTTAACGCGCAGTGTTGCCGGGTCGGCAACACCTAAAGTTCCCCCTGTTTAGAGACACAAAAACTCCGTGAATATTTCAAAAACTACTCTAATGGCTACTTTAAATCTTTCTTATGAGTTTTAGATGATAGCATCACAGAGATCAAACTCTACTGTTTTTAAATAATAGGTAAAATGTTTTACTGTGATACGCGCTTCACAGCAATGCTCTTCTCACTGCGCTTATCAATGCTTTACTTATGGGAGGTTACCACTTCGGCAACAGCTGTATAATTAAAATGGTTAGTGCAATCTTTACAAAACAATACCTGTGTACTCCTCTAGGCCTAAATAAATTGCCTAATTTTTGTTTTCTTTACATTCCAACTTTAAAGAGTAGTGCGCCGGAAAGGGTTAAACAAGTCAATAAGCGAGTGAGAAGATAGATTTGTCGGTAGAGTAACGTTTGTTTTTAGGGTTTTGTTCATCTGACGAAGCCTTATTTGTCTTCGAAACCCTACTTACAAAGGGTTTCGTTTAATATTTCTTTCAAAACAACTTATCTTTTAATTAATAAATTCAAATTGTTAATTTATAATTATTAAATTTTTATATAGATGGTAGCACCAACAAATTTAATTTTAAAATAACTATAAAAAGAAAGTTATTTATTTTAACCAAATTAAAAATGTTCAAATCAAAGTACTTAAATAAAATCCAAAATTCTTTCTCTTTTATAATCCAAAATTTAAAAAAATTAGCGAAGATATAATAAAATTTTAAATTTCTAAAAAAGAAAAAAAAATAGTTTGAACAAAATTTAAAATGCTGAATTCTAAATAAATCGCGATAATTTTTAAAATAGAAAGGAAATTGATTTCCAAAAAAACATTATGAATGTTATTTATCACGACATAACAAAACCTTAAATTGATTTAAAAAAAAAAAAAAAAAAAAAAAAAATTCTTAGTTTAATCCATCAAAATAAGAAAGTTTCAACTTGTAAAACTGGGGTTTGATCGAAGAATCTTTTATTTACTTGGGAGATACTTTACCTCCAAGCTATGATGTCTACACGAAAAATGTTGAAATGAAGCTTCTGTTCTAAAATTTAAATCACAAAAATGAACGGATGGCATTGAAAAATGAATTTAATTAAAATAATAGACTTTTAAAAAATTTTATGACTTTTCTTGTAACACGAGGTATTTAGCTCTAAGTACACAAATTTTGAAGCCTCTGACTTATACAGTTTTTGTGTATAGACTCTGTTACGGACAGATAGACAGATGACAGAGACGAATAGGGTTTTCTCAGATGAATGAAAACAAATGCTGACAAGAGCTTTCTTCTCTCTTACATAGATCGTGAATCTACTCTGAGAAAAAAAATATACCGCCTTCACCTAGAATGAATAGTTACTCACTTTCTGAATACCTAAACTAGAACTTCAGATTGCCAAACTATGTGAATAGGTTAAACAACTATGCTGAATAAACAAAATGACCTGGCATTTCTAGTCTTTTGTTTTCTTAGTAACTAGACAATATTGAATCATTTCAGTTACAAGAAATTAGAGCTTGATTTCAGGAACGGTTTCATAAACTAGAATTATCATTACTAAATCAAACCTCTTGCGTTCTCATCAATTTAGAGGAATTTGTAAATAGGTTTGACAACGAGAATACAGGAAAACGCTCTTGAATTCGAGTAAGAGACGCTAGAACTCGCTAACAAATAAAGCTAGAATTTATAAGGATGATAGGGAACTATTTTTTCTAAAGCTACAATTTAGATTCTATATGCCGGAACTATATTTTTTTCTCAGTGTATTAATTATTATTATAGAAGTAATTCAATATCCCCTTAAGGGTCGTACATAAATGTTATCGCACATTTTTTCAATATTTTTGACCCTCTATCCTCCTTTATCACAAAGTTTTATACTTCATCATACCCCCCTCCCCCCTCTGTCACATATTATGCTACATTGCGTAAACATATGCATATAGTTCAGCGACAAAGCATTACGACACAGATCATATTTCATTTTATTTTTTATTTTTATTTTCGTTTTTTTTTAACTTTAACTATTTGTTTTAATGACATTTGTGAGCATAACAATAAAAATGATTCGAGTACTTATTTTGAATGGTATAAGATCAAGGCTTACACAAAAAGCATAATTAACATGCAATAATAATAAAATATTAATATGAAAAAAAAATTAAAAACAGTAGTATTTTGTAAATTAAAATGGAATTTAATATATTTGATTTTGAATCCTATCTTTATTTTATGAATATAAATTTCATAATTTAATCTACTCACTTTTAATATTTTTATTTTTATGAGAATATGTGATGTCACACTTTTTCTTACCCTCCTCCCTCCCTCTTGTCACAAACCCCTTCCCTCCTATCCAAGCATGACGGCCCCGTTATTACATAACAAATAAGTTACATATATTAAATAAGAAATGAATCTTTGACGTAACTGTTAATTGATATGTCACACTGTTTTCACAGCACTGAAGAAAAGAAATCTACAATTAAAACATCAGACGTGACGTAAGTGAAAGTATAAAAATAACAAACAATATGGTATTAATAATCTCTTCGGAGAATTATATAATAATAAAAAAGTTATCTAGTGAGCCATTTAAACGAGTGTAAACTGGTTATGTAACATGTTCATCTCAAAGAAATAGCTATTTTTATACCTATCATTATTTTTGCTTAGGTAGATGAAATATCTTAAAAATCTATATCCTGTTCTTTGTCATATACTTTAGAAAAGAAGAAGAAATTCCATTACTCTTGAAGGTTATATTGCTTTTTGCCATATAGTGATCGTTGATAATGTGATTAATGTATTTAGTTTTTGGTTTTTTTTTTTTTAATGAGCGGTTCGAAAAAATGATGGATGGGGGGGGGGGGGAGAGAGAGAGAGGATGAGAAACTACCATTTTTTGGAAATTCAAATTTGATAAACTAAATATTATATTTCTCAGATGTTTAAAAATATATATAAATAATTAAAATTTATCCTTTTCAAGTAATTTAAGAAAATTAAATAACAAGAGACAGAACTAGGGATGCTGATCTGGAGTGGCGGGGTGGCTGGGGATACACCCCGACACTTTTATGAAGAAAAAAAAGTGAGATTTTCTTTTTACATTCATACTGTTAAAAACTCATAACGTTGAGACCCTAGACGTAATCTATCTATAATAATAAAGAGAAAAGTTTGTGAGTGTGCCAGCGCTGTTCTGAAGAGACCACTGCACATAGAGTTACAAAATTTTGGGGGAAGGTACCTCTGTGTATGAAGTTTTGCATCTCGAAGCCCAATTTTCAATTTTTTGATTAGATTTTTTAAAATTTAATTTTTTAGTCGATTATTAGCGTTCTTTTTATGTTTCGAGGCGATTTTTCAGCATTAGGGAAAATAATACGGTTTCATCCTTTTAATCCGACATATCATAAATTTAGTTCTCTTTTCAATAAAATTTATTCGGAATTCGTGCAGCGATTTTTGATTTCTTAACAAGTTTTTCAATGCGATTTTTAACATTTTTTCGCATTTTGTGGCTATTTTTTGACATTGATAAAAAGAAAATTGTTTCAAACTTTTAGCCTAATTTACTAAAATTTTTTTGCTACGATTTTTGAATTTCATCGACTTTTAATGCGATTTTCGAAGTAATTTTTAACGATTTTTCGAGTTTTTATGGTTTTAGAATTGAAATCAGGCATTTTTCTCCGGGAGAAATTTTTTGCAGTTTTGGGATTGGGAGTGGGTGGGGGGACTGCAAATCGAAGTTTCCGGAGCCTATTAATTAGCGTAAAATTCACAATTTTCCAAGGGGGATATTTCGATACTTGGGAGAGGGATTATTCTCCTTCGGGTCACCTTCTCGTTTCACCCCTTATTATTTTATAGTACATGTCCTAATAAACAGCAAGAGCTTGAATTCAGATTTTGTTTCGGAGGTGCAAATTTTCTTTTTTCAGATGTAGCAAATCGTCAATTTCTTTTCATTAATTTCTTATTTATTTTTTCAAAGCAAATAAAAATGTTTACACTCAAGGGGACAATTTACCTGTTGAACAATTTTGCTTAAAAAAAAAATATATATATATATATATATATAATTCAAAAATTTCCAAAATAGTGTCACTTTAAAATACATTACAATTTTATTGAATTTGTTTTACAATGTTATAGTTTATGATACATTTGTAGCACCTTTTCATCTAAAGATTTTAAATAAAAACTTAAAATAATGAAAACATAATTAAATTTTAATTGAATTCATAAATAAAATTTTAATTGAATTCATAAATAAAATTTTAATAGAATTAATCAATTAAATTTTAATGAAATTCGTCAATAAATTTTCATGAAAAGTTTTAATGAATATCATCAATTAAACATTGAGTGTCACTGATCTTTTCGTTTATTCCGCGTGAGTCACCGGTGACTGACAGTGTAAAATATGATATAAAAGTTTAAAAAAAAAAAAAAAAAAAAGTAAGTAATTATTAAGAAAGTTTTAAATAAATTTTCAGTAATTATTTCAAACAATATATTTTCTTTTAGTTTTCTATCATGATTTAAATTGTCTTGTGACTGACGCATCCTAAACGAAAAGATCGGTGTCAGCTATCGGTGACTGGTGTGGCACTCAACGTGTTACTTTTGAATAAAAAAGTTTAAAGTGTGAAATTGATAAAATGCGAAACCTAAAACTGTGACTTTTCTCAACTTTCCACCTGAATCCTGTTCACGCATCTAAAATTAACCACATCAATAAAACAGAAGCACTATTTAAAAACTTAGTTATACCAGATAAACCCTTAAATATTTGATTTATACAGATAAGTACGGTCCCTGATATCGTAAACGCATTCTAACAAATTCTGATTTTTGTATCTTATAATTTGCTGGCTATTTTAATTTAAAATTTTGATGTAAAAAACCATGAGCCTACCTTTTCTCGCGTGGAAAAAAAAAAAAAAAAAAAAAAAAAAAAAAAAAAAAAATATCAGTCCAAAGATTGTATTTCTATAAAAAGATCCAGAAACGTATTTTGTACCGTTTCTACCCCCCCCCCCCCCATCAATGCGGGCCCTGGTTGGCTTATTTTGTGTTTGTATGTGTAATTAAAAAAAATTATGATGAGACATTGGTAGCAGATTAGGGATACATCTGATTAAAAATCTTGCCCCCTCTCCTTTGTATTTTGTTGTTCGTTCTGAAGAAGTACATTTGAATTTTTATCAGGGGTGTAATCGTAAAAATAGCAGAGGATATACGCTCAAGGCAGAGTGTATACCCAAAAGAGTGTATACTATAGAATTCTCGAGAAACAGAGGGTATACTTTGTTTCTTTAATCCTTTATCTACCGATTTATTTATCAAGAAATGGCTTCACATCAATAATTGTCTTCTTTAATATCTGAAGATATACTGGAATTTTTAGATAATAATAATGTGAAATTTTGAAGCGTTTTTTTCATTAAAACGGATTAAATATATCGGTACTTATAATTTTTTGTAAAATATTTACAAAAAATTCAAATTAATTAACCAAAGATACTCTTATAGAAATATTACAATTCTTATAAAAGCAAGGTATTTAAATGTATTATGATCCTCTCTGTAAATGGAAAGGCTTTTACCGCCGAAAATATTCCACATAACTTTTTTTCAAAGAAAAAAAAAAAACCTATACCTATGAAACCTAATAATACCTATATACCATATACCTATATACCATAATACCTATGAAAAATACCTATGAAAATGATTAAGAAAATTACCGCTTTTTTAAGATATTTAACTTCGGCTGTTTTTTTTTTTTTTATTCTATCTAAATTAGATCGAGAAAAGTATATTGTGTGGTAAGAAAAATAACTTTTATTAATAGACTGATTAAATACGTTTTTTATTAAATTTTCCACAACGATACTTATAAGTGTCGTCGGTAAATAAAGGGTTAAAAAATCCAGATGATTTACGGCGTATTACCCCGTATATCTCCACTACATCGCTGATCTTTAGTATCGTCAATTAAAAAGAAATTCCCGTATTTTCGTTTCGACAACGTCGATTCCTAAAGAGTATTGCATTTGACTAAGCAAAGTTTTTAAAGGATAAGTAGAGATTAACTACTTGGTTTCTAATATATCTCATTTGATGTGTAAGAGCTGTCACCTGAGATCATCTTGTTACAGTGATGTGTTTAACTGTCTGTTTAATTTTAAATGGATAATAAAAGAAGAAATGTTTAATAAAAGAATAGCTTCATTTATAGAAAATAAAGGGAAAAAATATATTTTTTTTAGCATCCGATGCTATTTCTTTCAGACAAGCTAAAAATGTCGTGTCATCATCCCTGAATTTTCTACTGAATCGATTTTGATAATTATTTTTTTAAATGAAAGATATTTATTTGTAGTTGTGCTCATTTTAGCTATTTTTTAATTTTTTTCCATTTTTATATTTTATTTTTAATTTTAAATGCTTTTTTACGATATTTCTTCAAAATGGTGGCAACTTAGTTTAGCTTTTTTCTCGATAATAAAAATTTATTTTCCATTATTATTTTCCACAAGTCAGAAACTTTATTTCATCAATGAACATGTCCTCGCATTTAAAAGAAAAAAGTTAATTGTTTTCGTAAAATTTAACCACAATAAAATGATTGCATATAATTATGCACTAATTGAGGTAAAAAAAAAAATATTTACTGAGAAATAATATTAATAATGTAAAAAAAAAAAAAAAAAAAAAAAAAAAAAATAACAGAAAATAATTTATGATAAAAATTAATGTCTGAAGCAAAGTAAGGAATATTTCAAATGAGGAAAATGATGGCATTCAGCAACCAGATAAAATGAATTTGCAATATTATTACGGACGCCTTTTTCATATTACTAAAAACACTAACTTTTAAAAAAGCATTTGAAGAGAAAATGACGTCACTATTTAAAACATCGCATTTTTACTCATAACGATAATGGACACTGAGATTGAGATTTTACTTTCAGATGACTTCAGTTAGTGAAAATAATGTCACGGTAAAAATGAAAATAGTTTTTTTTTTTTTTTTTTTTTTTTTTTTTTTCCATACATAAATATAAAAATCTATTTTTCTGTAGTGCATATAAAATAAAATTTCTGGATTTCGCCGGCACTCAGATTACAATTTTAACTGAAGATGTGCAAATATTTGCATGCAAAATTGTAACTGGAAAACTTGACATTAAGTTTGGAAATATATTTATTATATATTGATTCAATAATGTAATCACTTTTGCTTTTTTTTTAAGCCAAATCGATCGGGTCTTTTAAACATTTCATTCGTCGATTTCGACGGGATTCCATTCGTTTTATTGTTAAAATGCATTTCTCTTTTCCCAGAGTCTATAAAAAAGTGTTTAAACTAAAGAAAAAATACGTTTTTGATGAATCTAGTCAATGAAGAAGTAGCACGTCAAATTGTATCTCTTTATTATTCCGCAATGCCAAAGTCTCAGAGAGAAATTGCTAATCAACTGGATATTTCATACCGTTCTGTTTGCTATTATATTGATAAACACAAAAAAAAGGAAGTTAGTTCATTGCATTCTAAACGGAGTCGCCCTTCTAAAAAAGCTCTATCGATTTTTTTTTTTTTTTTTTTCTAATCGGAGGCGAAACTGAGTTCTGCAATGGCAGAATCTACATTCAACTTGTTCTTATAATGATGATTTATGGTACAGTAAATTCTTGTAATAAAGAACGTCTTTGTTTTTAATAGATATCTACAGAATTACCTACATTGTCCGCTATTCGGAAGTGCCCATTATTCAGAAGTTAAAACATACAAATAGAGTTAGGTAATAGTATGTGTCAGGTAAATAGCGATGTCTGTTATTTGAAAGTGTCTATTATGGAAATTATTTATTATAAATTTCAGACACTATATTCTTCTGATAAGATTTTTCCATTTAACAAACAGTAAATCTCCATAACAGGCATTCCAGGATAGCGGATAAAATCTGGGCAGCAGGGCACTGAAATTTAATTTCAGTCACATTTCATCAGATTGAAAATGACAGGAAAAAAACCCTTTTTCCTCTAAAATGTAGCTTTAAGAAATTGTAAGGGGCGGTTGCTGAAAAGTTCCGACGAAGGCCACACGATTCCTGCTGTTGCCCTATTTCCATGGCAGCCATGGTGAGCGACATCGGAAGTTAAAAAGAAAAAAAAAAAAAAAAAAAAAAAAAACGAATCTGTCAGGCTGTTTAATTGCTCTCGATTTCTATTTTTGAATCTGTACGCGGAAATGGCTTCTTATGATGCTTCGATCGAATGCACGCCCCACATTTCAAAGCGCTGTTTCGCGCTGTGGGAGCGCGAAAAATAAATATGTCAGTGTTCCGGTTTTTTTCGGATGCTCCGCAATGAAATAATTTCCGAATACATAAAAAGAAAAATCTGTCAGATCATAAATAGCGTTCCAAAACACCCATTTTTAGCATCGGCAGTCACGTGTCACGTTTTTGACACATGTCTTTTTTACAATGGCTGTTTGAAAACACTTTTACTTATTTGTTCCCAATTTGTCAAATGTTGAGATTTTTCTTCTTTCAGATTAATGCATTTTTGTTTTCAAATTTGACGCGTGTTTTGAAGAAAGACTGCAAAAAATATATAGACTGGAATCAGGGCCGTAGCCAAGGGGGTGATAGGGGGGTGGACTCATCCCGCCTAAAATATTTTGAGCTTTCCCTAGAAAAGATTCCAAGGTCATTAAATGAATTTATGTTCCAAAAATTAAAATGAAATTCTATTCAAAAATCTAATTTAGTTTTGAGACCCTTTCACAGTTTTGAATACTAAATTATAGCTAAAAAAAAGTGTTTCAAAACTCGCTCATCCTATATGCACACATGAAGCTAACATGATGTTTAATATTGCACTCGAATTTTTCATTATCATATTCTTTTCTTATCATAAAATGAAGTTATTACAACAGTTTAATAAGAAACATAACACCTACAGTGTGAATATGCACCAATTTATTTTTCTGCATCAGAGAGAGAGAGAGAGAGAGAAAATATAAGCGCCCCCCTCCCCCCTATTATTCGCTTCAAGCTACGGCCCTGACTAGAATTACGAGAGTTCTATAACTCAGGTCGACGCAAACCATCGGGCAAACGGGTATGACTGCACAGGACTCACTTTCCGTTGTTCAGAAAAAATAAATAAATAAATAAATAAATAAACATAAAAAATATCACCTTTTCCTGCGCTACAGTAATGAGCATAATAAATTACTGGTGCCTAAATCTTTAAGTTTTCGGCTTATCCCAGAGAATTATTTATAATGTAATACAATGCATGATAATTCAAAATTTATAAAACGATAACAAATAGCTATAACTGTTTAATCGAAAAGAATTTACCGATAAGAATTTTACAGAATTTAAAAGGAAGTTCAAAACTTTGTTTACATACTTTATAAGTATTCTATGTGATTTCCCTTGATCACATGCTTGATATCAAAATATCCCTTTTGTATAGGCATCCGATACCATTGTTAAGATTTGGAGGTGCTTGACTGCACGCTGACCAGTGGTGTAGTCGTAAAAAATACTGAGGATATAGCTCAAAGCAGAGGGTATACGCTCAAGACAGAGGGTATACCCCAGAGTGTATATGGGTGATTCTCAAAATAGGGGACAATTTATGTCTTTCGGCATACAAAAAGAAAATTGAGAGGTTTTCTGTCATGTTTTTATATTTAGATATGTTTGTCTTAATATTATTCAATATTTGCACTCAGGAATTACTCACTTTTTAGTTAAAAACACTTTAAAATAACAGAATAAATGTTCAAAATGTCATTAGCATGGATGTCCACAGCAGCTGTGCCTTGTATATACTAGCTTTTTAAAGAGTTAATATCATGTTTATAAAATAAAACAAATGTTATTCTTTCTTTAAATTAATCAAGGAGAGGATTTATCCAATAAATTTCTTTTTAAAAATAAAATTATAGTATATAAAAAAAGAATTAAAGTTTGTCCTCCATATTCTATTTTCAAAACAAGGTCATACTATAACAGATGGTTAATGATCAAAATTTCATTTTCACATATGACGATAGTTTGAAAATATAAAGTTTCTCCATGGCAACAAGTAGCCATTTTATCCCAGCCTGAAAATAGAAGCATGTATTGTATTTTAAGAATAGAAGTTGAATATTAGCGGCGTACATCAATTGCATGTCATTAGAATGGATAATAATTTTCATGTCTATTTTATAATTAAAATTTTTATTAGCATCCGATGCTATTTCTTTCAGACAAGCTAAAAATGTCGTGTCATCAGCCCTGAATTTTCTACTGAACCGATTTTGATAATTATTTTTTTAAATGAAAGCTATTTATTTGCAGTTGTGCCCAATTTAGCTATTTTTTAATTTATTTCCATTTTTATATTTTATTTTTAATTTTAAATGCTTTTTTACGATATTTCTACAAAAAGGTGGCAACTTTGTTTAGCTTTTCTCTCGATAATAAAAATTTTTTTTCCATTATTACTTTCCACAAGTTAGAAACTTTATTTCATCAGTGAACATGTCCTCGCATTTAAAAGAAAAAAGTTAATTGTTTTCCTAAAATTTAACGACAATAAAATGATCGCATATAATTATGCACTAATTGAGTTAAAAAAATATATTTACTGAGAAATAATATTAATAATGTAAATAAAATAACAGAAAATAATTTATGATAAAAATTAATGTCTAAAGCAAAGTAAGAAATATTTCAAATGAGGAAAATGATGGCATTCAGCAACCTGATAAAATGAATTTACAATATTATTACGGACGCCTTTTTCATATTACTAATAATAGTAATTTTTTAAAAACATTTGAAGAGAAAATGACGTCACTATTTAAAACATCGCATTTTTACTCATAACGATATTACATTTCAATATTTATTTTCCTTATGGACACTGAGATTGAGATTTTACTTTCAGATGACTTCAGTTAGTGAAAATAATGTCATAGTAAAAATGAAATTAGTTTTTTTTTTTTTTATTTAAATAAATCTATTTTTCTGTAGTGCATATAAAATAAAATTTCTGGATTTCGCCGGCACTCAGATTACAATTTTAACTGAAGATGTGCAAATATTTGCATGCAAAATTGTAACTGGTAAACTTGACATTAAGTTTGGAAATATATTTATTATATATTGATTCAATAATGTAATTACTTTTGCTTTTTTTTTAAAGTCAAATCGATCGGGTCTTTTAAACATTTCATTCGTCGAATTCGACGGGATTCCACTCTTTTTATTGTTAAAGTGCATTTCCTTTTTCCAAGAGTCTATAAAAAAGCGTTTAAACTAAAGAAAAAATCCGTTTTTGATGAATCTAGTCAATGAAGAAGTAGCACGTCAAATTGTATCTCTTTATTATTCCGCAATTCCAAAGTCTCAGAGAGAAATTGCTAATAAACTGGGTATTTCACGCCGTTCTGTTTGCTATTATATTGATAAACACAAGAAAAATGAAGTTAGTTCATTGCATTCTAAACGGGGTCGCCCTTCTAAAAAACCTCTATCGATTTTTTTTTTTTTTTTTTTTTTTTTTTTTTTTTTTTATCGGAGGCGAAATTTAATTTTGCAATGGCAGAATCTACATTCAACTTGTTTTACTTATTTGCATAGGACCTTTGTGTTTTAAAAAGCCCCAGAAAGGACTATTGCATTGTGATTATATTATGGCTCATAATCTTATTTAAATTAAAATTTGTCATTAGCATGTACAAATATCAGTGTCATTAGCATGGTTTTTCTGTCCATGCTAAAGACTCTATGTGCATAAATGTAACTATTGCTTATATTGTATCTTTTACAAAGTTTAATTTTACATATAAATTTAGGTATTACATTTATTATCTTTAAAATATGCATTAAATCTGTCAGAAAATCCCTAAGACAGCTTCTTACATTGTTAGTGTCAGAATGTTGCTCATGTAAACAATGTTTGTTCTTTGGTAATGTTTTTATTCTCCTTATGTGTATATATGTAAAAATGGAAACCATTTGCTGAAAAGGAAGGCTAATAAATATAGGAAAAAAATATTTAAACAGGAAGAAAATAAAAATTTCTTAATATATTTATTACATGCAATTTGTTTTGTCATTAGCATGGCTCAAAAATACTCATTATTTTTTTAAAGTTAATTTTTAAATATTTAGCTCTGCTGACTACATGTAAAGTATACCTAATACTATATTAACAACACCTATTTTTTTCAGAAATTTTGCTAACAGTAATTTTTTTAAGATTTCACTTTTGAAATTGTCCCCTATTTTTGAATCACCCATATACTTTCCCCTTTTTAAGAAGTAGAAAGCATACGGCGTTCCTTAAAAAAATCTAGAAAGTATACGATGTATACCCCCGTATACCTTTTACTAGCTGACGAAATCTTCGCTACGCTGGTGACAGAAAGACAATTGTGAAATAATAACACTTAAATTGCTACCAACACATGCAGATGATATCTGATGTTGGAGCAAAAAGGATATTTAGATATTGTTCGTGTGACCCAGGCGAGTCACACAAGACATTTATAATGTGTGTAAACAAAATTTTGAACTTTCTTTTACATTTTTCTTAATTCTTATCGATAAATTATTTTCAATTAAATAGTTATAGCTGTCTGTTCTATATTCATTTTGAATTACCCTGGGTATCAACAGTAGTTTAATTTAAAATAAAATAACATTAAAAGATACCAATGTTTGAAATAAAAAATTATCTCTTAATGAAATATCTAAAAATTTGCCAAAAAATCTGCTTTTAAATTCACTCTAAGGGAATAAACAAATGTACTAGCAGAAGAAAAAAAGAAAAAAAATAATTATTTCAGACAGTTTATGGAAAGTTAACATTTAAGGATAGCTTATAGTCAATGAGATTTCTTTCAAATGTTTTTAAATGTTTGGGCTTGTTTTTAAACTTTAAAAATGAGTGGCCCAGTAGATGTAGTTTCTGATAAATCTATGTATGAAAAAAAAAATTCTCAATTTAATAATTACTTTGTAATTTATTATAAAACTAGAGCATTTTTTTTTCTCTCGAGATCCCGAGATCACCAAATCGAGTCAATTTATTGATCAACTATAAAAGACGGATGCAATTATGATAACCTTATTCATCCATACGAGATGAAGATGTAAATCATGTTTATTCCTATCGATTAAATAAATAATGCATAAAAAAGCATGCACTTGTATAGAAACGTAACATTTATTGTAAAGTTATAATCGATTTGTAAATTAGATGCAACTGAAAAATGCTATTATAAACATTTAAATACCTTTGCAATACGTAAAAAAAGTCATGTATTAAAATCAATAATAGTAATAAAAAAATCGATTTTGTAATGCATTATTGAAATTTCCATCATCTGGCAGTACGGAAAATTTCACTGTACAGGAAATGCGATTTTGCTATTTAAAATTTATATTTCAGTTTATTTAAATCCAGAGTGAAAAGACACGCACTAAAATGATAAGAAAAATGTGTATTTCCTAAATTATGGTAGAAGCATCGAGTGTTTTACGAAATATTGATTTAAAAATATCTTTACAGATTTATTCAAAATTTACATGCTTCGCTTTTGATTAAATCTAGAAATTCTTGATTTTTAACTGTTAACTATTTCATTTTTTTTTTTTTTTTTTTTTTTTTTTTGTACATTACAAATGAAATCAGTTTGTGCTAATTTTACTAATCATTGTAATGATAAGAATACCTTTTTTTATGTTTGGTTAAGGATAGTTAATTAAAAGAAAATTTAGAAAAATTTTATCGATAAAAAAGGCTTGAAATTAGTTTAGATTATTACTTCTTTTTTGAATTTATGTATTTGTATTTTGCAAAAATTAAAATATATATTTGTTAAAGTGTTAAAAAAATATTTAAAAAAAATTGTACCTGAAAATTAATCTTAAAAAACTACTTTTGTCAGAATTTTGAAGTTCAAGATCCATGTTGCATATTTTTTTTTTATCCTCATTTCTTCTTTATATTATTACTTATTACACTGTTTCTGGATTATAATGATAAAAAAATCAAATATTACAAATTTTAAAAATTAAAATTCATAAAAAATTATCATAATTGGTGAAAATATTGGTGGAATTTTATTAAATTTCACCTAGAATATAAGGGGAAAATTCACTAAATTTCACCCAATGTATACCATATTAAGAATCCCTTTCACTGAAACCTGCAAATGATAAACCACACAATTTTTTTCTACAGTTGTGTTAATTTTTGAATAAACTTAACCCCAGAATTTCTTACGGAGGAAATAAATCTACAACTGGTAACTTTTTGGTTAAAAAAAAAAAAAAAAAAAAAAAAAAAAAAAAGCATTTGAAAATAATCAAAAAATTATATCAACAAAGAGCGGTTCATATTTGAATCTATTAAGGACAAGTTGAATGTGAAGTTTGCTGAAAATCAGTGCATTAATTCTAAAAATAGCGTTATTGCAGAAATCACAAAAAATTGCAGCATAAGATCAGCATCTGTTGAGCGATTTACACCTAAATGCAGAAAACGTCGATTCATGTCATGTACTAACTGAATCTGAAGTTTGATGAAAATCCGAGCATTAGCTCTGGAGATAGAGCTATTGAGAACAGCGCAACCTGATGAGCAATTTAAATAAAAAACTAATCGCCACCATTTTATATTAGGAACTAACTAAATATCATCCTTTATTAAAATCGGTATATTATTTCTTGTGGAAGAGCACCTACAAAATTTGTGCGACATACAGACAAATAGTCAGACAGACTCACAGATAGACATTTTGTAAAAGCATGTTTTTTGGAGGATTTTTGACCCCTAAAACGTGTAAATCTGTCGAAAAAAGGAAGTCAAAAATCTTCAAGGATCCAATACTTTCTTCTTAAAAAATGTATTGGATTCATGAAGAAGCGTATCTTCTTGGAATAAAGTAAACTAGTCGGAAATGGCAATCCCAAAACTTTCTTCTATCTCACGCATGTTAATACATCAAAATTCGCTACCGCAGTTCCAAAATAAATGACAATCTATGCTCATTGTGAAAATTCTAAAGGCATGAAATTACGTGCATTAGTTCTTGAACTAGGACTATTGCAGATATCTGGACAAATGAAACGCGAAAACACCACATGTAGGGCTAATTATATCAAAACATAAACAGCAATAATATTTATGAAGCTATACCGGGATCTGAGTTTAATGAAAATTCGAGCATTAATACTTGAAATATAGCTATTTCGGAAACTGGGAAAAATTCAACATAGCAGTGCCATCTGTTGAGCGACTTACACCAAAATGTAAACAACATCAGTCCATCTCAAGGAATAATTGAATCTGAAATTTGATGGACATCCGTGAACTAGTTACTGACATAGAGCTGTTGTGTAAATCGTAAAAAATGCAGCATAGCACCTGTGATGTAGAATCACATATAGTTTTCTTAAATTTTACATTTTTCTAAATTACAGTTAAAGCTAATCTTTAATTAAATATCTAGTTTATCTTAATGTTTTATTTCGATCCCACAATAACTTTCCGTTCAAAAGAAAAGAAAGAAAAACATCTAGCATCTGCTTTATTACTGATAAACGGCTGTCAGATAAAGAGAATTCATTAAGATGCGTATTTCGCCCTTGCTGGAAACAAATAAAAAAAGAACAAAGATATGCTTTGCTTGCGGTCAGTAAAATCGCTTTTCTCTCTGCTTAATTGTGATTCTAACTTATTCGTTAGGTAATAATCTTTCCTTGTGCATGCCACATTATTGTGTCTTTCATAAATTCTCCCAAAACAGAGTCCTAACGTACGAATTGGCGCGAATTCTTTTTGGCGTATTTTTTTAGGACTGCCCATTTCTGGTTGCCCTGCATTAAATTCAAAATCATCTTAATTGTTGAAGCGTAACAGAAAATTTCATGGTTATGATACCATTCACTTTTCATATGCTCCTTTTCGCCAATTCCAAGATGCCAATGTGTGAATTCTGAATGAGAAATTGAATTGCCTCTCTCTCTTCATGCACTCAGTCATGTAACAAAGGTCTCTTGAAAAATGGTTACAGGCACCATCCCTAATTATTTCAGTAAGGAATGATTTAATTTTTATAACTCTACTTTAAATAAACAATGTTCTCAAAAGGCATTTATTTTATTGATCACAGCCTACAACTCTAGCGAATGCATTTTTTTGAAAAGAACCTGGTCGCAATACTTTAAAATACAGATCTCCAGTATAGAAACTATGGTGCCTACACCAGGCATTCGCAACTTTTTCAAACATCGAGGGATGGTGCCTGCTGTTATTTGCCTGCTGTTATTTACCCAGCTTTTTATTTGCCTGCCAGATTTTTCCGGACTATTTATTTGCCTGAATACTATAAATGTGAACTATTAACGTCAGTCTTCAAGTATTTTCGAAAGACTATTTCCTCGTCAGATAAGTCCTGCTTATGTTTGTGAATCATTACATAAGTTCTCCCCTAGTTCACAGATTGTTGTGTGAAATGCCTATGCTCATGTGAATTATTACTGCCGGATTTTTTCTTGCTGGACCTCATTATGGAGTTGGCTTATAGTGACAAGTTCTCTTTTATTTGAGCGAGTGATTCTTCTGATCGGGACGTTTCGTGATGATCGGTGCTTCGCTTCCGCTCGTTAAATTTTCCCCTGCCGATGTAGGCCTAAGAATCTACGACTGACGATTTGTGACTCTTATTTCACCTCCGTTAAATCAACAATATCACGCTCACTGACATAATGTTTTTATTTCATCTTAGCGGTGTACTTCAGTGACGATTCCATATGCTTTCGACTAAAGTGACACAGAATTTCGTTTTGACGTTTAAATTCTTCGTCATTCGTCGATAATATGATCTTCACATTGGATTTATTCTTTAAATTTTTGGATGCTGACACTGATGTTTTTCACAAAAATAATTACATGCGCTATACTATTAAAAAAACCCCTTAAAACTACAGCATTGATCAATTTTGTGTCTGTAATTTTGTGCGCTATTAGACGTTTATTTTTTTTTTACGATAATACTGTTACAAGTTTATTTGTAGTAGTTGAAAGTTAAAAAAAATGAGTGAAGACATTCATTGATAAATATTTACAGCATAAATTTCGCAGATGAGAAAGTGTATGCTTTTATATTTAATAGGTTAAATCTCAATTTCTATTTTAATTATATGATATTTTTATTTTAAAAAAAATTATGTTGAGTAATTTTCAACCATTTTTAGTTTATTATGTATTAGTTTTTCTGTGCTCTAATTGAATTTCTTTAAATACGAACAGTTATAAATGATTTTAGATTGTCTTGAAACATTTCACAGCTTTACAAGTGCTATTTAAAAACTATGATACAAACGATAGCATGATAAAATTATATTTTTCAAATATCTAAGTACTTATTGCTGTGCACTTTTTGCTGAAAGTCGTTTGAGAAATATCAAGACAGTTTATTACTTTTTAAAGAAAGTATTTTTATAATTTCCATTATTAATTAATGACTATATATTTTGTTTATTTTTTTAATACAGTTATTTTTGAAGTGTTATAAATTGACGTATATTCCGTTTTCTTTTTCATAAATTTTATATTATATTTCCATGTAGATGAAAAAGTTCTAGGTAAGTTAATGGTGCATCTCTTTTTCCTATAAAAAATAAGGCATGATGTTGTCGGGTTGCAACCATTATTTTTTTAATATGAGGTTTATATAAAAGAAACAATACAGAGAAAGATGCATGTGAATACTGGTTATACAATAAGGATGTATGCACCTTCATATATTATTGACAGTGGGCTCATTTTCAGATAAATAAAATTTTATCGTTTGAATCACATGCCATGTGCACATGACATAAATAATAATAATGATGCATGCATAATCGAATTATAAATTCATGTATCAAAAAATATATTATTACAGTTTATCCTACTTTTCTTTCCTGATTTTTTTTCACTTTAAAGGTAAGTTGTGCTTTATATTGTTTGTACAGTAATTTTATTGGGAGATTGTTTTATTTGTGCAAAGACTAGCCATGTTCTTATTTGCATAATTAAACCTATCTAACATCTTAATATTCTTAAAGTGTGTGCATTGTTTATATCTGTTCGAGTAGAATTATTTTTACACTCTAGTCTGCAAAAAAAAAAAAAAAAAAAAAAAAAAAAAAGATGAATAAGATACAGTATGATATTGAATAAGATACAGTATGAATCATTATTTTCGTCAATTATATTAGCTAATAAAAACTTCAATTTTAGGAGTGTTAAAAAAAAAAATAATAAAAAAAAATTTGATAAATTCTTTAATATTTATTATGATATTTCTTATGCATTTCATATAGGATATAAACAGTGCATTAAAACAAAATATCGTCTTAACTAAAGTGACTAATTTCCCCCCTTCTAATTTATTTTAAGACTTTTTATACATATGTCCAGTGTTTGTTTTTCCTATTTGCACCCCACTTGCAAAAATATTTCGTTAGAGAGGGTCCAGTTTTCTAATATTTAAATAAATATTGAGATTTTTTTTTCATGCTTTTTCACTTTTATAAATGTAAAACACAATTTTGATTAGTTTATGGATAGACATTTATTTTAAATTTTTAGCATCTATTTAAAAATATTCTCACATCTAGCTGCTTTTATTATATTGCATTGTAGATAGGTCCATTTTTTTAATAATCAGATACTGTGCTCGTTTGTTTATTTTCGTATTTTTATAATTTAGGATATAAATTGTTTATAATGACTAAAAAAAGGTCACGTAAATTGACACAAGATCCATCTGTTGTGTTTAACTTTAAGTTTAGACCTGATGCAAAACAGGTAATGTCCTTTAAAACTAATATGGATTCTGAAACAATTGGTTTAGATTCTAATTCTTTTGAGATTTCATGTTTGAGTAGTTTAAAGGATTCTATTAACAGATATTCTAAATCTGTTGTTTCGGATGTTCAGAAATTAATTGATCCTATTTCAAATGACAATAACCCAGAACTCATGGCAAAATTTAATTCCTATCAAAAAGAAATTGAATTAAAGTTTAATATTTTATGTGATTTAGTGAATAGTGTTCAATCTGAGTGGACTGTTTTACAAAAAAATAACGACCAGTTACATAGGTTAAATGAGCTGTTGTTCGAAAAAGTAAGAACACTGAACTCGTCCAAACAGTCTATGCATGAGATAGCTATTCAATGCGACATTAATGAATCTAAATTGGATGAACCCCTTAATGTTATTAAAGATAAGGAATGTAATTCTAGTGGGAAAGATTTGGCCAAATTTCTGGATAAAGTTGAATCTGAAACACACATAAATTCTGGTACAAATAACTCTAAATTATCAAAAAACAAGAATACTGATCTTATTTCAATACCGAATTACATCCTAAATTTATGTGAGCTCAAAAATCAAGTTAGAGATTTATCTGACTGCACTAAAATAATTCTGTTGGATCTTGATGACAATATAGGTATACCAGATATTATGATGTCTATAAATGAAAAGATTGGCAGTACCATTCCTTCTATTAACTTTGAAAGAAAGCATAAATTAAGACAGGGATTAAAATATAACTGGACAATTAGTGTTACATCATGGATAGCGGATCTCTTAACTCAACATGGAAAATTAAATATTAATTCTGTTGACTACACTGTCAGGCCATTTATTAACATAAAACGTTGCTTCCGTTGCCAACACATAGGCCACCTGGCAAAATTTTGTGCATATGATTTGGCATGTGCTAATTGTGGTGGATCACACACTTCAGATAATTGTAAAAATGCTTCAAGATGCATTAACTGCATCGCACATAACCGTGCTTACAACAAGTTTTTCGACATAAATCACCCTGCTTTTTCCACTTGCTGTAATACATTTAAATTTTATTTCAAGCAAAAACAAGCTTTTAATCACTCTAAAATATAACGTAAATATTCAACACTTCTTCAGGTAGGCTATTTCATGTATATTTAGTTATTTACATATTTTGTTAGTTACCTTCAGGTGATACTTGGATTTCTCCGCTCTTTTACACAGTATTTTTTTTACATTGTTAACCTTTTTATTCATACCACAAACATAAAGCATTAATAATTATATCTTTTTTCATACACTATTCTTTCGTAGATATATATTTTTCATATGGTGTACACATTTTAATACATTGTTATTTAAAGATTACTTTCAATCATTTCATGATTTACATTTTTCGGACATTGTTCATATCTCTGATTCTCTTTCATTCAACTGTTTCGTGAGCTCAGGAATAGATGAATGATTCAAAATTTCACATTTTTGATTTATTGATAGTTTTCTTCTGGTGGTTAAGCCCTAATTATCAGTAAGACTTCTGCGGTGAATCTTAAATGTTTGTTTACACAATTTATTTTTCTTTATTTGTATCTTTCGCGATAGATAAAAAATTGCACATCTATTTTGTCTTAATTCGATGTAGCTACTCTATTTTTAGTAGGTCTGTGTAATTATCAATTGCACTTTTCTTTACACACAGTGTTAGTGCGAATGTTCACTAGTGTATCAATATTACAGTGGTGAAAGTTTTACAAAGTTCTTTTTCTTTTGATATACTTGTGGATATTTGCAACTGACTCACTTTTCATACAACTTCTCTTTGCATGCAGCAATTACAATGTTTTTATACAAAGTTTTTTTACAATGGCAGTTTACAAAGGTATATATATTTTGCTGCTTGCTTTGCAGAGGAAGTTATTCACATACATATACATTTACATATGCAATTGTTTAATTATCGGTCCTCTATCAAGTTTTTTTAGAACATATTGATTATTATCTTTAATACATAAGTCATTTCTTTACATTTTTTTTTGTTTTGGTTATGGATGATTTAATCCAGTAATTTTTACCTTCCCATTTGCACTATTCCATGTTTTCCCGTTTACACGCGTGAATTTCATTACTCTTTAGGCGTAATTTAGATAGATAGAGACACTTTTTTTTTGCATAACATTTGTTCGTAATTAAATATCATTTATATTCGCTTCTCCACATTTCTTTATTTTCATTTGGGTATACATGATATACAGTAGTACTTTACACTATATTTACGACCATTAAAAATTAGTTTTCAGTCAATGAATACTTACACATGTAGCGGAGCTTACTCCTTTTTTATTAAAAATTCTAGCAAGATGCAAAATTTTATATATAGACTAAAATTCACACACTTATTCACTTTAAATTCAATACTCATCCTTTTATAATTTGTACACAGTACTTCCACATAAAAAAAATACACTTTAGTCATTTTGTAAATAACGATGAGTGGTATACGACAGTCAAGGTGGTATTTAAAATTGCATATTTGTCAATGTTTTCACACTTCTGGTTCAAAGGATATGAAGTGAAGATAAATTGTAATTTTTTATAAGCAAAGAGGCTGTCATACGTTTGCTTTACTTGTTAATACATGTCTTTTATTGGTCTTTATACCAGTTGTATCTTAAATTGAAGTTACTTTATAGGTCTCCATATTACATTTCCACACATCTTTCCCACAGTTCTAAACTTTTTACACTTTTGCATGAAAGTTCAGTCTCTCCCACTTAACAGTAATTATTTTTGAATAAAAGTATTTTTGGGAAGATACCGAATTCTTTACGGAGATTTCTTCTCTCATGTTACACTAAAATACCGTTTTAGATGTCAATATAATGCAACATTGATTTTAAATTTCAGATTTAACTTAATAAAAAAAATTCATCAGTTTAGGTATTAAAAAAAAGGACAAAAAAATTAGAAGATAGACATTTAGGAACATTGTTATCACATGGAAGTAAATGGTCAACGACAGTGTTTCAAAAATTTTTTCCATATGTTGCTTGTCTAGCATTTCTTAAACTCTTATCTCAGATATAAGTTTGTAGTAAAATTTATCTTGTAAACTTTAAAAAAATAGTGGAAATTTCAAAATTTCATATTATTCATTATTATGGACATTTTTAATCCTTCTATTTACAATATTTTTTTGTTTATTTGTGTATTATGTTTTGTGTTTAATTGCATTATATTACTCCAGTATTTTGCTATTATTATTGTATTGATCAATACACATATTTAATGTTTCTTATTACAAACATTTTGGAATTTATTGCCAATTGGTAAGTGACCTGTAGACTTATACCTGATATTTTGTTTTATTTGTATGTGCACATTTTTTATACAGGTCCTTGTCTAAATAAGACAAATTGAAAAGTGATCACAAATTTTATTAATGAAGCTGCAGCTGTTTCTAAGTAGAAACAATATATGATGTCATTTGTATGACAAAATTTATGGTACCAATATATTTATATCATGATATATATATACTTTTATTTGGGATGGTTGCCTACTTAGAGAGAAGTTCAATTACTGTTTACTTTATTTAGTAAATGTTTAGTTTGTTTTCATGAACATTTTACACATTGTTACTTGTAAGAGCATATGAAAATTGATTTCTCTTCCTGCATGTACCTTTATAGATTTTTTTTTTGCCTGTGAAAGGGGTGATATATGTGATGTAGAATCACATATAGTTTTCTTAAATTTTACATTTTTCTAAATTACAGTTAAAGCTAATCTTTAATTAAATATCTAGTTTATCTTAATGTTTTATTTCGATCCCACAATAACTTTCCGTTCAAAAGAAAAGAAAGAAAAACATCTAGCATCTGCTTTATTACTGATAAACGGCTGTCAGATAAAGAGAATTCATTAAGATGCGTATTTCACCCTTGCTGGAAACAAATAAAAAAAGAACAAAGATATGCTTTGCTTGCGGTCAGTAAAATCGCTTTTCTCTCTGCTTAATTGTGATTCTAACTTATTCGTTAGGTAATAATCTTTCCTTGTGCATGCCACATTATTGTGTCTTTCATAAATTCTCCCAAAACAGAGTCCTAACGTACGAATTGGCGCGAATTCTTTTTGGCGTATTTTTTTAGGACTGCCCATTTCTGGTTGCCCTGCATTAAATTCAAAATCATCTTAATTGTTGAAGCGTAAATGAAAATTTCATGGTTATGATACCATTCACTTTTCATATGCTCCTTTTCGCCAATTCCAAGATGCCAATGTGTGAATTCTGAATGAGAAATTGAATTGCCTCTCTCTCTTCATGCACTCAGTCATGTAACAAAGGTCTCTTGAAAAATGGTTACAGGCACCATCCCTAATTATTTCAGTAAGGAATGATTTAATTTTTATAACTCTACTTTAAATAAACAATGTTCTCAAAAGGCATTTATTTTATTGATCACAGCCTACAACTCTAGCGAATGCATTTTTTTGAAAAGAACCTGGTCGCAATACTTTAAAATACAGATCTCCAGTATAGCACCGTCACCTGTTGAGTGATTTACATAAAAAACTAATCAACATCAAGTTATATCAGGGACTACCTGAATAAAAAATTTTGTTAAATTCCGTGCATTAGTTCTTGAGATAGAGCACTCACAAAATTTATGCAGACACACAGAATCACAGAGAGACATTTTGCAAAAACATGTTTCTTGGAATCTCTGACCCCTAAACGTGTAAATCTGTCAGAAACCGGAATTTAAAAAATTTCACGAATCTATGCTTTCTTCTTGTAAAGATAGAAGAAAGTAACAGCAAACATTCGAAAGGGCGCCAAAAAACTCTCCATAGAGCGACAAAGAGTCCAGTCCATGGGTACAGGATTGTCAGGTCTGCCACAGGCGATTATTTTTTAATTCTATTTGGCACGACTGTTTCAAAATGAAAACCTTTTATATACCTTTTATTTTTTTCAAGAGAAATACGCTACAAAATGTTTTTTTTTTTTTTTATTAGTGGTGTGAATGCAATACAAAAATAGTCATCTGTGGCAGCCCTTCGTTGGAAAGCCTTGCTATAAGTTTATACTTATAGCAGGATTGAATTTAATAAGTTTTTCACGCTGTGATAAGTAAAAACATAAAAATCCCATTCTTCTACGACCAGAATTCGTTAACATACGATATTTTGAATTTTATGATATTTCCGAAACTTTCCATCTCTTAAAAAAAAAAAAAAAAAAAAAAAAAAAAAAAAAAAAATTCGATGTTTTACTCTATAATTATTTTTTAAAAACAAAAGAGCCTTCACGTTTTGCTGCGACCTTTACATTGAACCTTCACTTTGCTTGCCTTTAGGACAGGTCAGTGGCAATGTCCAATAAGATCCTTGACACTTGACTAGCCTTTGGAAATGGAACTCTCTAGTGTGAGAGAGAAACGAATAAATAAGTAAATAAATAAATAATCCAAAACAAACCCATTTGCTAAATTTACAATGATTCTTAAAATATTTTGCTGGAAATGAATTTTTTTTTATATATCAGTCAAAACCGATGAGTCAAAGAAATAAAGAATACTTTAAAAACGCAATGTTAAATTTTATATTTGAGAACGAATTAGTTTGAAAAAAAAAATCTGAAATAACAGATGAAAGCTAACGATTTTTAATTGTTAGCAAATTTTTAATAATATTTATCTCGATTATACTCTTTTAAGGATACAGTGGACTTTCAAAATCGCAAAAAATCATCAAATTGTCGATTTTTCATTTTTAGTATATTAACATTATACAAACTCCCTGCTATTGAACACAAAAAGAATTTTTCAATTTTGACTATTTTTACTGGAGTTACAAGCATTTTTGTCCAATCAGCTGATTCTGCCAAGCCCCTTCGTTTACTTTTTTTTGCCAATTCGCATTCGTAAAATTTAGCCTAGTTTTTATTTTTACCTTACAAAATGTTATTATTTTGCACTGAAATTATTAATTTTGTGATTTCGCAAAACAATACTTTAATTGTAAGTTTTAACTGTTTCATTTAGCATTTGTTTATAATGTATTTAGAGGAATTGCTTTTTGTCCACAATCTTTTTAACGTAAAAGAAAAAATATTAATAGATTTAATATATTAAAAATATTTAATATATTTAACAAAAACTTGTACAATAAGAGGTATGATGATTTGACCATGAATATTTCTAGAAAATTAAAAAAAAAAAAATCATTAGAAAATACAAAAAGTTATTTTTGGGAAGATTTTTTAAAATTCAGATACTTCACGCCCTTTGCATGAATTACTGTCGAAGCCACATATTTTATGTGAATTTATCCTAAAAACATATAGCACTTACATATAAGCTAGAAATGATATTATATCCCTTATATATAGCTGAAACTATGTCAGTAGGAAAATATTAAGCAATTATAACCATTGTAGTTACTAAAACCTGTTTTTTTCAGAATGAATATTTTCGTCGTTTTCATGATTTCAAAATGTTCCATGCGAAATTCTTTATGCCCAATTTTTCTGACTTTTTGTTTAAAATGTTTTATATATATGTGCTAAGAAATGTTACTAAAAATAAAAAATTTTAGATGCATTTAAATTTTTAAAATTTCAGTTATATGGAATTTTTAATGATTTTTTAACGAAAAATACAAAAGAATCAAGTTTAAATCATTTTTTAATGTTTTACAAGTAATATGCTAAAAATGCTTAGTAACATTTGTTAATACATACATAGAGAGTATTTTAAACAAAAAATCAGAAAAATTGGGCATAAAGAATTTCGCATGGAGCATTTTGAAATATTGTCATTTTTCGTTAATTTAAAAAAGAAAAATCTGTATCTCAAAAACTATTGAAAATATTTTTAAATTTTTTTTTTGAAATAACACATTACATATATATATATTATAACTATTTTCAGAAATTAAAAAAAAATTCATTGAAAATTAAAAAAATTAGTTTTGAAAGTCCACTGTACCCTTAAAATGAAAGAGGAGATATGACTTCTAAAGAAAGATGTGTAATTTATTGGATTGTGAATGAGTTTTTTTTAAATGTTTTTACTCATCTTGATTTGAACGGCTTATTTAAATTACTCATCTTGATTTAAATTGCTTAACCCTTAACTGTTGTGACAAAAGTTATCGCATAACTACTGTGAGGGGTTTATCAGACCGCTTAATCTAAAGACGAATAAAATGTTAAATTAACTCTCAAAGTACTATTTTTGTATTAAACTTTATATTCAGGACTATTATAAATAAAATTCAGCTATTCAAAAGTCTCTAGAGATATTAATAGGGCTCTAAACGAAAAAAAAAAATTGACCAGTATCTAGTGTTCTCGCTGACATTTGACCAATGTTAGTAATTTGGCTAATTAAAAATAAAAAAAACATTCGCCAAATGAAAAAAAGTATTAGCAAAATAGATTCGCCGTGTAGTACAAAAAAATTATCTTTAGTCTTTTAATGTACCTTTTTTTTTTTTTTTTTTTCAATATGTTCTAAAATAACCTAAGTTTTTATAACTGCGACAACGATTATTATTAATAAAATTTCCACTATCCGCTAGAACCATTAAAAATATGTATATATTAAAAAAATGTATGTATGCACATGTATGAAAAATGAAAAAGAAAAGAAAGAGCAAAAATTGAGATCTAGCAATTTGGTGAATCTAATTGCTTGTTTACTCGCCATATGAAGAATTTAGTCGCAATTTGGCGCAATGGCGAGCGATAACGAGAACCCTGTCATTATCTATAGTTAAACTAAAAATTACGAATTAATCTTCGAAACTTGAAAATCTCAGTGGTCTGTGAGACCGCTAGCAGCAGTTAAGGGTTAAAAAAAAAAAAAAAAAAAAAAAAAAAAAAAAAAAAAAAACCTCATCTACGCGAGTTTCAACTCTTTACGAGAAACTGACTTTCAAATCCTGAGATGATCAGCTTCAGTTATTTTGCGGCTGAGGTTTTAAGAGAGTAAATATAGTCTATGTGTAGTTTTCTAAAAGTTTAATTTTTTGTAATTATTATTAATATCGGCCATTACCGCAGGGATGCAAGCGCTGCGCCATCAATGGGTGATTTTCACTATTAAATTTTAAAAGTATTCCTTGACTTTTCAAATTTCAGAAATTCTGTCATTAAATAAGAAAAGGAATCCTATAAAAATTTAGTTGTAAAAATTAGCCATTTGTGGCGCAATGTTTGCATCTCTGTTACCGTTATTGCCGAGTCAGCCAGAGGTAGGAGCAACAATTTGTCAGGAGCCCCACATTAGCAAAAAATGCGTTATTATATATTCTTTTTTATAAGATAAAAACTAAACTAAATTTAGAGTTCAGAAAAATTATACTGAACAGTAATAAGCAATTAATTCCTAAGTAATTTAACTTAATTCTTTTTATTGTTATTATTATTATTATTATTATTATTATTATTATTATTATTATTATTATTATTATTATTATTATTATTATTATTATTATTATTATTATTTAATGTAATAATGTATTCTCACAATTACATGAAACATTGTTCTTTCTTTTCGATCACATATTAACTAGAAATTGCAAATTTAATGTAGCTGGAGGATGATAAAGAATAAACCGTGACAATAGATTTTAACTTGCAATCTCAAAATAGTTACGTCTTTAGGAAATTACATAATTTATGAGACAACATGGGGGTTGAAGATAGAGCCACCAGAATATACAGATATGGAATATCAGTGTATGTAACCATTTTTTTTTCTCTTGCATTGTTGCAGCACGGGAAGGTTGGTAAAAATCTCACGTTTATCAGTAGAAACAGCCCAATTTTAGTAATTAAAATTTGCGAATTAACCTTTCAAAATAATTATTTATGCTATAATTACAAAATAAATAGTTTAATTGTTTTAAATAGGAGATTTAAATATTTGAGTTCTTGTAGATGATGATTATCAAATTAATGAGGCAACAAGGGGTTCGAAGCGACAAGCCCCTAATCATAGTAAAAGAATACAGTCGTGAGTATCATGTTATTTTTAAGAAAATAAATCAAAGAAAAATTAATTTATAAACCCCAGCACCTTTTAAACAATTTGATCGGGTGAAGAGCTTTCCAATACATTAAGTAAATCCCTGGCGCTAGTCGATACTCAAGTTTTTGAAGTCCTGTTGGATCTTATGATGTAAAAAATGACAAAAAAATATCTTTATTAAGAAAGTCTTTGATTTCGAAGCTTTAGTCCATCATTTAAGGGAAAAAAAAGTAATTTTGTTGTGCCGTTTACATCGAACCTTCACTTTGTATGTCTTTTGGATAGGTCAGTGGCAATGTTCGACGAGTCCTTGACAGTTGATTCACCTTTAAAAAAATTGTGAGGTGTCTTACAAAAGCAAAAGTAAAAAACAAATAACATAAATAAAACAAACAACCCAGAACATAGCTAGCCTACAAACCCATCTGTTAAAGCGGCAGGAACTCCCGGAGCATCTCAATTGAACGTGACGAGAATTTGTTCGCTGATATCGAAACCGAAGGATGATACCTTCCAGACAAAACTAGATGATCGGAATTAGAAGATACTCTGAATGCTTTAGGGAGCTTTTGAGACATCGTTTAATTGATTTTATGCATGATTCTTCTCCTGAAGCAAAAGAAAAGTGAAAGAAATCGCTGTCTGAAGAGATATATCAATTGTTTACAAACAGGATCGGCAATTTTTAGCAGCGAGGTTAACTCTGAGACTGTCCATTAATCGAAGGTCATCAAGTCAATGAGTCGTTCACCTAGAAGAGTTTAAATGAAGAAATCTATATCGCTACTTATAAACGAACATTCCTGAACATTTCGAACATTCCTGAAAGTTTTATCTGTTTTATAGAAAAAAAATAGCGATCTGATATAATTTATTTAATTTTGGAAAGTGCTTGTGGGTTGTGGCTTGACACAAATGGAAATGTGTGAACATACATTACATTGATATTTTAATCTCTGATTTTTTTTTAATTTAGTGATCTTTTTTTTTATGAAGGAGTTTGGAGTTTTTTTTTTTTTTGTTGGGGGGACCCTATCTCTATAATGTTAACTTAATTTAAATTTTCTCAGAAACTGTCAAAAACATCACTTGAAATTTTTTATACACATAATTTGAAGAATTCTTAATAAAATGAAATCAACTTTATAATAAAATATTTTTATTTATTTAAAACAAAATCTGGAACGAAAATCTCCTTTAAACAACAAAAAAATTGCAGTTTTCAGAAAAAAAACCCTTTATTCTTATGTAAAAAAAATTGTTAAAAAGTGTTCATTTCAGATGTATTATTGATATGTATAACATATTCAAGCAAGATTATAAATAATAATGTTCAGAAATTGTTATAAAAAGATACATCGAAAGTCAAAAAACATTTTGAGGAAATTCAGTTTAAAGTTTATGTACGTAATGTGTATGCATGATGTAAACAAGTGAATTACTTAAAAATTTTAAACTTATTGTCGTAAAAACAAAAATAATATACCATTCGAAATAGTCCAAGAGCCAACATCACAAAAACCAATGTTATCGAGCACAAGAAAAAAAACTTTATTTTATGGAAGAGAAGTAATAGGGGAATCTAATGATCCATGTCTGCCGGATTTGAAGTGGTGCATAAGCTAAAAAATAATACCACTCGTGATTTACTCGTAGGTTTAATATTGTGTTTGCCGTACAATCAAAAGTATGAAAACTTGGAAAATTGGGAGCAGGAAAACACAATGATAAACCTATGAGTGAGCCACTAGTGATATTAATTTTTGGCTTATGCACCACGTCACACCCGGCAGACATGGATCATTAGATTGCCCCATTACTACCATAAAATAAAGGCTTTTTTTCTTGTACTCGATAACATAGGTTTTTGTGCTGTCGGCTCTTTATATATATATATATATATATATATATATATACATAGAAAAGGGAATCATGACTCGTTATAAAAAAGCAGCCGATATTCTCAGAATTAACTAAATATACATTAAAGCAACTATGCACATTTTGATGAATATTTACTACGAGAACTTATTTACATGATTAGATATGGTCATTGTAAGATAGTTTAATTCTTTGAAATCGAAATATACACATGTTATTCATCGTTATACATCATCGTACTCTTACCACTATTAAAAAGAGTCCCAAAATATTTCTAGTATTCGGGAATCTTTAAGAAGAAATCTGGTCCAAATTTTCTTCCACTGTTGTAAACTGAAATGGTTAAAACTGCGTGTGCATATATTTCATTAAAGTTTCATTTTCCAATTTTTGTAGAAATTTTTACGAATAATATAGCATAGTTCAGATTTAATTACAATTTTCAGTTACTTGTACCGTGGCCAACTCTCCAAGTCAAAATTTTGTGTTCAACTATTGTCCAAAAAGTAGATTAAAATTAGTCGGATTAAGCAATCTCAAAAATGTCTTCTATCTCACCCATGTTAATGTTTCAAAATTCGCTATCACTGTGCCAAAATTAAATGGCAATCTGTATCCATTATGGGAATTCTAATGATAGATATGGTTATCGCCAAAATAACGTAAATCATGCAAAATAGCAGTAACTCTTGTTGGGTGATTTACACCGAAACCAAATTTACGATACGTTGTGTCAACATCTAACTGAATCTGAAGTTTCATGTAAACCCGTGCATTATTTCTAGACATAGAGTTATTGCGGAAATAGTAAAACAATGTAGCATAGAAGCGCCATCTGTTGACCGATTTACGCCAAAAGGTAGAAGACGTTAATTCATGTCAAGAACTAACTGAATCTGAAATTTGATGAAAATTCGTGCATTAATTTTCGAGATTGAGCTATTGCGGAAATCGCGAAGAATGCTGCATTGCAGTGTCATCTGCAGAACGATTTACACTAAAATTTAGAAAGTTTCAACTCGTGTCAGGGATTAACTAAATCTGTAGTTTGATGAAAATCCGTGCATTGGTTCTTGAGATAAAGCTATTGTGGAAATCATGATAAATACTTCATAGCAGCACCACCTGTTGAGCGATTTACAGCAAAATGTAGAAAATGTCTTTTCCTCGCATGGACTAACTGAATCTGAAATTTGATCAAAATCCGTGCATTGTTTCTTGAGATAAAGCTTTATTCAAAAATCATGAAAAATTCTGCATAGCAGTGCTAACTGTAAAGCGATTTTCATGAAAAACTAATCAACACCAATTTATATCAGGGACTAACTGAATATAATTTTGTATTAAATTTCGTGCGTTAGTTCTTGAGATAGAGTGCCCACAAATTATGTGTCACATACAGACAGACATTTTGTAAAAACATGTTTTTGGGTTTTCTGATCCCTAAAACGTGTAAATCCGTCGAAAGCCGGAGCTCGAAAATTTTCAAGAATCCAATTATTTCTTCTTGTAAAGATAGAAGAAAGTATAAAATTAAGAGTTAATGGAAATTTGTATCAAATTCTTAAAGTAATTGCTTCTATGAAAACGAATATAAAAATATACAAGCAGTATTAGGTCCCTAATGCAACTTTTCAGTTTTAAGTCGAAATATTTTGGCTCTTTATTCTCCTTGTAATTAGAACATGAATTAAAATAGAGTTCAGCCGTAATCGGTATTGTTTGCGTTTGATATCATACGATCAAATTCAATTTACAATTAAATCTCTTTGCCCTTACATTATGTAAGCAGTTTTATGTGGGTTAGTAAATAATTAATATTTTCAATAAAAATCGACCAATTAATTGCTCAAATTATAAATGCCATACATTATAAAATATATCAATATTTAAATTACATTAGTAGAATATTGGAATATTCAGTTCTAGAAAATTACTATTATAGTAAAATTAATGAGACAATGGGATGTTTATATATATAAGGGGGCAGATTCTTTAATATAATAAGAAAATACATAGACATCAGTACATGTAATATTTATTTATTTTATTTTATTTTATTTATTTATTATTTTCTTTGCTATTGTTTTTGCATTGTTTCTGCAACTAATACTTTTCAGAAAAGAATAACCAGTTTAAGAAATTAAAATTCGCTAAATTAATTGCTAAGATCAATTTTGTATTCCATTACCCGAGAATCGATATTTTAATTATTTTTGATAGAAGATTTAAATATCGAGTTCAGATTGGGAAGGTTCCCTGGTTATGATAAGAAAATATACAAGCATGGAGCTTTAAATTATACAAACAATCAAATATGCGTTTAATCATATTTCACACCACAATTAATAAGTTGTAATTTTTATATCCTATTGATAATGCTAATGTAAACAAATGAAACTACGGGTGTAAAATTTTAAATATTGATAAAAATGCGTTTTGCAACATTGACGTTGACGTTCTTTATTTGCAGATTTATATGTTAGACATGTAGTCAATAATTGTAGTGCTTAGTTATGTTAGAATGAATTATTATTTTTAGTTAATTATAAATACTGTTGAATTAAAATAATAGACTTTTAAAATTGTCCACACCTGAATCGAAAGATCTCGAACCACACACCCTTTAAAACGTCCTTGAAACGCTTAAAAATAATTATTTTCGACAAAAACTATTACCTTAACATCAAAATATAATAAATTAATATCAAAATTAGGTCATATGATTATATTTTTAAGTAGAAATTGTTAAAACTCGTTCTCGTTGTGCTTTTCATAATTTAAATGTACTAAAATAGAGCAGTAATCGATATTTCCTGCGTTCGATATCGTACGATAAAATTAATCCTGTAATTAAACATCTTGCTCTTGTATTGTCTCGAACAGTTTTATGCAGGTTAATAAATAATTAATGTTTTTCAATTTAAATCTCCTAATTTAGTCGTGAACCTCGTTATTAAAGAAGGATGCGTTATTTTAATGATCTAATATTTACAGAACGTAGTTTGAGATGTGTACTAGATTTTTGGATTGGGTTGGGAAACAATACAGATTTTAACCGAATCGCGATTCGGCTCTAATGGGGCAGGTTATATTTTTTCGTTGTGAGTCGGGTTCGGGTTGGTTTTAATTCTTTCAAATCGAGTTCGTGCTGACTCTATTTTTAAACAGAAAGATCTTTGAATATTTTTCAAAAGAAAAAACAATGAATATTAATTAATTTATATGTGTTTATTTTGATATAAAAAGAAGAAATTAATTCTAGCGATATAACAGTAGACTAATTTTACATAATTGCATTAAATGTTGATTAATAAAATCTCGCAAGATTATATATTTCAAATAAAGGGAGCAAAATTATTTTTGATGAAGCTAAAATTACAATTCCATGCAAAAATCCATATCTCAATAAAATTTTAGAATCCATTAAAATCATTAAGCTCGGGCCGCGAGCTTGTAACGATCATTTATCATACTCCGATCATAAAATCTGGCACAATGTGCTATAATTAATTAAGCAGTTTACGCACTCTCGTCTCAACTCAACTATCCTCGTGGACGTATGTGTTTACATTTTGAAACTTTAAATTACATTTAACATCTTTATATTGTATCCTGACGACGTTCGTAGAAACGAATGAGACGTTGATAATTTTAAGTGTGTTTTAAATATATTCTTTTTTATAAGTGTACCATTTAGTAATGTGTATTTATTTTAGCACATATTTTTAGGAGTAGAGTTAGTTTTCTTTTCTTTGAGAATGTGAAATTTTATTCGGAATGATGTATCTAAACAAGACATCCTCCTGGGAACAAAAACCTACATATCCAACGAGTGGGCAGCAAAAGCAAATTTTAAAAGAAAGAGTTTTCTTCTACATATAGACAGAACATTGACTTATGTAAACTATGGGTTGAGTGATGAGTAGCTTCTGAGGGATTTTTTTATGCAGGAGGACAAAAGGTAAATAACGAATGATATAGCCATTTCTTATATAAAAAAAGTAGAATTGTGATTGAAAAAATGTTTGACGGATCGGGGGGGGGGGATGACACCATTTATATGCGCCCCGGGTGCCACCCATCCTAGCTACGCCACTGGACGGACGGATTGAACGACGACCATAGTTGCTGTGTATTTACACAATTACGAACACACCTAAAACGGGTTGAATGTGGCTGCTTTAGACATACATATTCCTACCGCCATCATTAACAACAATTCCAAAAAATTGCAAATACAAAAACTGTCATTATACGAATAAATTTATGCATAATTTTATATAGTCTAGATAAGTTATTGTTATTTTTTAACAAAGTCTGTTCCACCTGAATACATCATTAAAATTTATCGAGAAAATTTGCAAACAAGTACATATTTAATCACATTTATCTAATCCATTATAGTAGATGTTATTTGTTTACTTCAAGTTATGGATATTATTTCGAGCAATGTTATTACAGGTTTTTCTCAATGACATTTATTTGAAATAGCGAGGATAGTTTGCAGATTAAATTTTGATATCAAGGGACCTTGTATGCATGACAAACCTGTCTAGGCAATTTCTTTTTCTTTTATAAACTTGCCATTTGAGTAGGTGCAAAATTTCCAAAATCTATAAAACGTTAAGGGAGTCTGGGACAGATTTTAAAAGAATTTTTATTCATTGAGTTATTTTTTTTTTAATTTTTCGCGACAGTTAATCATATTATTTGCAAAAAAAAAAAAAAAAAAAAAAAAAAAAAATCACATGATAAAACTTATTATATTTATTTTTCAGAAAATTTAAAGGTTTATTTAAAATAATACTGCAATCTGATTTTTTTAGAAGTCGAATTAAATAAATTTTGCATTGATTTTCTTTTGCTGTACTTAAAAGCAAGGATCGTCAAAACAGGTTTTTAACGCCAAAGCCGAATTTCGGTGATTTTCCTTTTTTCGGCCGTCATTTAATCATTTAAAAAAATGATTAAATTATATGTATTAAAGTGATTAATATTTTCATAAATGTATATAATTATTAATTAATTATATATATTTATTAAATATGCATAATTATTAATTAGTTATGAATAGTTATTAAATATACATAATTATTAAATAATTATGTATATTTATTAAACATGCATAATTATTAATTAGTTATGAATATTTATTAAACATACATAACTATTAATTAATTATATGTGTGGCCCATGTTGCTTTCAGTGGCTTAGAGCCAAAACTTTTTATTTTCATATAAAATAAAACGTAATTAATTCATCAACGACACAGAGAGATTTTCTAATTACACGACTTAATTTAATGAAAAAATATTTTAATTTCTTGCATACACACCTTGATTTATCTTTTATAATGATTTTTGTAAATGATAATCTGTTATACTAGAACTTCTCAAAGTTCGAAACACTTCTGTCATTTTAAATTGAAAACTTTCTATTACTATTATGTCTGCAGCATTTAATGAGCACATAAAAGAACTTTAGTTACATATTTATTGCTTTCTTTATAATTTGCATTCACTTCTTGGGTCAGTCATGCCTGATAATTGTACACCAACGAAGTTCGTAGCAATAAATAGTCTCATAGGAGCCAATAAAGCTGAAATCGATGAGTCATGTTGAAAATTTCCAAAAGAAGAAACGAGAAGTTTGGAATGCTTATAGTTTCGGTCTGATAATTTCAACTATGTTGTAAAGTGTTAAAACGCCTATTAGATTGAAATTTGACTTTCAGAAATGCATGCCGAATAGACAGTTGCATATTTTAATTTATTCGTACAGCCGTGTATTTTGTCTCCTATCTATACATACGTACATGCCACTATTCAGCTAAAATTTAATTAAGACTAAAACACGCTTAAATCTAGTGAACTCACGTTTCCAGAGATTATCTTCCGTGGACAGCCATGTATCTAATTCTTTGTGTCGCCCTATATATCATTTTTCAATATTCTATAAACATATCTTGGTTTAGTAAATTCAGTTCAGCGTAAAAATATATAACTTATTTTAAAAATCACCTTTAAGCTACTTTTGTTCATATTCTGTAACCTGTCCACTTATATTGTGTTACCCTGTAAATGATCAACAGCATTTACACACACAACGCAATATGCAAAACTTTTGACCATCCCTGTAATTAAACTATGCATCTGATTTTCATAAAATTTTAAATGATTCCACAAAATTTTGTAATAATTATATATTTAAAATTTCAAAGCATTAGGCGGGGTAGTTTTTGCTCTTTTATATGCGGACAGACAGACGGATAGACGGGCGGAAAACCTGAGCGACGACTATAGATGCTACGTATTTGTATAATTAAAAAAGGAATTAATTCACCTAAAAAGGAATTAACTCAAAATCAAATTCACCTTCTAAAATGGTTAAAATTTGTGATTAAATTGAAAATTTAGAAAACAAATCTTCTGAATTCAAACTCTTTCTTTTTAAAGAGAGAAATTCACCAAGAATTCCTTTAAAAAAAAATACATAAAAAAAGAAAATCATAAAAAAAACTAAACACTTTTAAATCTAAATTTAGGTGTGTCAAAATCTCTATAATTAATTTTGTTTTGGAATGAGCTTCAAATAACCCAATATGTAATTGCAATTTCGTAATTAATATAATTAATTTCTATTAAGAAAAAAAAAAAGAATATAACTGCCTTTCATTAGCTTTATCGATTGGGAAGAAGGCATTTCGTAAAATATTTTTAAGATGCTCAAACTGGTAGAGGTGAGGGGCAGATAGGAACAAAGATTGACTGTGAGACAGTCCAAGGACATCACTTCTACACTCCTGGAAGAGTTCTACCCCCTCGGAGCCCCCCCCCCCCTGATATCCTTACTGCTCTTGAATCCACATAGGGTATAATTATTTTATTTTTTGTTTATATTGTTTCGTAATATTCGTTTATTTCGTTTATATTGAATCTTGACACCACAAATCTCATTTCGCTTTTGATGATAAGTTATCCAGATTAAATTAACGCCCCCGTGTCCATCAGAAAGATAGTAATAGAGATGTCGATTGTTAATGATATAGTGTCATTACAGCGTGTGCTTATATTCGTTTCTTTTTCTTCTCTCCCGGAGCGAAAATAGTTTATATGTAATTATAAAAGCAAGAGTTTGAAAAGAAAGAAATGTTAGAGAGTTTTGAATGTTAAAAACATACATTTAGGTGTTGTTCATAAATGATGTCACATTTTTTTTCGGTATTTTGAGTCCTCCCTCTCTCTCCCTTCATCACAAAGTATCACACTTCCTCATTCAACCCCCCCCCCCCCCCCCCATTTATCAAATGTGATTCTACAGTACATAAACGTACTTTCAGTTCAGAAACAAAGCACTGCGTTATAGATCATATTTTAAATTTTATTTTTAAACTTCAACTATGTATTTTAATGACATTTGTGAGCATAACAATCAAAAGGATTTATACCCTTATAATGCATGAAATAACATTAAGATTTACAACTAAAAACATAATAAATATACAATAATAATAAAATATTAAAATGAAAGAGCAACTGAATACAATAATATTTTGGAATTTGAAATGGGATTGAACATATTTTACTTTAAATCTTATCTTTATTTTATCAACGCAAAATATGTTAATTTCGAAATAGTTTCAAAATTACTTTTATTTTAACCAAAATGTGTCATGTCACATTTCTTCTTACTCTCTCCCACCTCCTTGTCACAATTTCAGGAACCCTTCCTCCCCCCTCTAAACGTGACATCATTTGTGGGCGGTTCCTTATATAATTTTCTTTGATAGATAATTCGATAAGAAAAGCCACAGTTGGAGATGTGAGCTGTTGATTTTAAAACAAAATTGTGACAAGTCCGATTTGTAAAAAAATTAATTAAAGCTAAATCTCATTAGGAATTAATGCAAAATTTATATTTTTAACATATTAAATAACGTTGACATTCACATTAAATAACTTTTAATAGCAGTATAAATTTGTTGCTAGTAATTTATTGGAAATATGCTTTTTTAAATGCGTAAATTCAATTTTGAAAAAGAGGAGAGTTCATTTTGAATTAGAATTATTTTTTATGTTGCTTAATATTAACTAGAATAATTAGAACTTCATCATCGATATTTACAAAATATCTAAATTAAGGAGACTGGGTAGATTTTGAAGATTTTTGAGGATTTTTTTCTTATTATATACAGTCGTAAGAAAAAAATAAAATAAAATAAACACCCACTCAAACAGTCATCGGAGACTGCTAGATTACAGGAGAGTATAAGAAGTTTCAAAATATCTAGTCACTGCTATCGTAAATGGCCCCTTAACAGTTTTTTGAGCATAAATTGAAAACTACTTGGAAGAAGTAGTCGAAATTTCCGATTTACATAAAGCAGGAGTTAAAAATTTTGAAGGTTGCAATTTATATATATATTTTTTCAAATATTAATTTCATAATTCATAATTTATATCATAAAGTTATAAATGGTATACACTATATTGCCATTGATTATTGGTCACTTGCGATTTTAGACATTTTACTAAATATCTAGAAAAATACATGAAGAATCATCTCGAAACTCTTAGTGTATAAATATAATTGTATACGCCATACATCGCCGTGAATATTTTTTTACCGAAACTCCATAGGGGATCGTCAACAAATTAAAAAATAATGAATATCTTTTGAATAACCCTGTCAAAACTAATGTAGCAAAAGTGCTCAAACTCTAGATTATGATTGAATGCCTTACTGTAATACACTGTGTTCATGTTTATGCAAACAGCATGTATACTCGCAGAGTAATTAAGGTTTTTATAAAAATGGTCCCAAATTTTTCCAAGTTTTTTCCTTATAATTTTCAGAGTTCTTAATATAAAATAATATTTTTTTCAGAAAATAGGACAAACAACATTGCAGACACCCTGTAATCAGAATAAAAAAATAATGAAAATTGTATGAAAAATGAGTAGGTTTACTAAATAATTTTTTACTGCGCATGCGTCAAAGATGTCAAAATTTTATTTGCATATACATTTAGCATGTTAGCTAAATGTATAGAGCAACTTTTGTAAAAGTCTCAAAATCATAACTTGAAAATTCTGAAAGTAATCGTCTATAGAAAAAGGACAAAATCCGTTGTTTCCAAAATGAAGCAAAAAAATGAGTGATTTTATCCAAATGTAGTAGCACATCCCGTATTGTGTATTCTATATTGACACTAATCAATGAATATATGGATACAAACCCTCTTGTTTTTGCTTCATTTTGAGAATAACGGATTTTCAACTAATTCAATTGACGATTATTTTCAGAATTTTCAAGTTATGATTTTGTGACTTTCACAAAAGTTGCTCTATACATTTAACTAACATAATATGCAAATGAAATTTTGATATCGTTGACGCATGCGCAGTAAAAAATTATTTAGTAAACCTACTCATTTTGTATAAAATTTTCATTATTTTTTAATTCTGATTACAAGGTACTGTGTGCAATGTTGTTTGTCATATCTTCTGAAAAAAATATTATTTTATATTAAGAACTCTGAAAATTATAAGGAAAAAACTTGGAAAAATTTGGGACCATTTTTATAAAAACATTAATTACTCTGCGAGTATGCATGCTATTTGCATAAAAATGAACAAGGCGTATTACAATAAGGCATTCAATCATAATCTAGAGTTTGAGCGCTTTTGCTACATTAGTTTTGACAGGGTTATTCAAAAGATATTCATTCTTTTTTAATTTGTTGACGGTCCCCTATGGAGTTTCGGTAAAAAATATTCACGGCGATGTATGGCGTATACTATTATATTTATACACTAAGAGTTTCGAGATGATTCCTCATGTATTTTTCTAGATATTTAGTAAAATGTCTAAAATCGCAAGTGTCCAATAATCAATGGCAATATAGTGTATATTGTTATAGATAAAATTATATATTTCAGATTCAGCGTATTTATGTTTGGATATTTTAATATTATTGCTACATAAAAAGATAGCACATTAGGAGTATAATTTCAGAATATATTAATAAAAATATGAAAATGTAATTTAACTAGTATTAAAATTTGAATGTTCATAATTTAAAAACTTATCATTCAAATGACTTGAAATTTTATGCCTAAGACGCACTTTCAACCGATGATTTGAAACATTTTGTTAAACTTTGGTACTGCTGTTGAAAAAATATAAGCTGTGTGTTCGTTTTAATGTGTAGATGACACCATAAGCAAATGTTATATACATCATTTAAAGGTAGACTTTATTTCCAATCGTTCGGTATCAATGATTTTCTTCTACGATAATGTGTTGAGGAGTTAGTAGAGGGTGTTTACTTTTTTTTTACGACTGTACATGAGTGATTCCCAAAGTGTGGCGTACGCCCCACCGGGGATAATTTGACATTTTAGGTGGGAAATTTCAATGTGTTATTTACCCATTCGTCATCAGTTTCTATTGTCCTTTATTAAAAAAAAGAAAAAAAAATGTTGTAGAAAAATTCGTGCAATAAAAGGTTAAATATTCAGTTTAGTAATCAGGATGGGTGCCCAAATGCAATAATACTGTAAAGATTTCATCTCCTAGATACAAACCAGAAAATTTTCTGGTTAGGTAAGGAGTACATTCTAGGAGAGCTTTAAAAAATTACTGGAATTAAGAGCATTTTGGCACTTACCCTGGTTACGCCACTTAATCTTAATTTCATAATTCACATATTATGTGTCAAATCTGTTCTCAAGACCTCCAAACGTAATATGTAGCTTTATGTAAGCTCCCGTGATTAATGATGAATACCTAAAATACATAAAATAACTTTAAAAGATACGCATTGTCAAGTGGAGAAGCTCGAAAGCTAATGTTAGTCCTAGGAAGATTGTTTAGAGATTTTTCGCACGCATTTTAAATATTTTTAAACGATAATTTTCCCCCCTTAGATCGATAGTTTTTACTGCACGTTTGTGCTTTTTTATATTTTCGTTGCAGTTTTTTAAAAACAAAGATATTTTTACTTTTGAAACTGAGTAGAAACGATTATCTTGAGCATTTCTCTTTTTTACTAATGTATTTTCTTTAGCTTTAACTACTGTGACAAGTAAGGTTACATAGACACTTGAGCGGTTTCTGAGACCACGTAATTGAAAAACGAATAAAAAAGCTAATTAACCGACTCATACGATATATATACCCGATAATCCGGATCGGGTTTTTCGCTTTTTTTTCAAGTTTAAGAAGGGATTGGCTAATTTCTTTATAATATTAATTTGTTGCATTGTCGTATTCTGAATAATAAAACAAAAACTTTTTCGCCAATCACTTCTCAAAGTTGAAAAAAAAGTGAAAAAACCGATCCGGATTATCGGGGTTCTACTGTATATACTAATCTTTATTCAGAGGACAATTCTTGTTGAAATTCACCTAATCGGAAGTCTCTAGCAATAGTACTTGGTTTCCAAACGAAAAAAAAAATTCTCTAATATCTATAGTTAACCCCTTGAGGGGCAAAGCACTTCTGCTACTAAAATGTTAAAATGATTGATTGACACCGGTATTTATAAACAATTTTATATGAAACAAAATAAAAGCTTTTCTTCGAGTATATCATATGAAACAAAAGTTGATTCTTAAATTTTGGTGTCAATGAGGCATTTGGGAATTAAAATTAAGTGGTATATAACATATACCGGTGCCCTTCAAGGGGTTAAACTGAAAATTACATGTTAAACTGTGAAATTTTAAGAAAGCAGTGATCTGTGACACTGTTAGTAGCAATTATGTAGTCGTAAAAAATACAGAGAGTATACCCTCTAAGCAGAGGGTATACGCTTTAGGCAGAGGGTATACCTTAGAGTGCAAGTACTATTAACTTTCTTGAGAAACAGAGGAAATACGGTGCTCCTTAAAAAAATCCAGAAGGCATACGGCGTATACCTCCGTATACCCTCTACTACATCCCTGGTTAGTAAAAGTTAAGGGTTTAACCTTCCTAACCTGAATGGGTCGAATAGACCCGTTTCTATCATTTATTTTATTCGATTTGAATCAGAAATTTCTTTATACACTGTTTTAAATAAAAGCTACAGAGAACTAAGTTAAATAAATAGGTAAAATAGCTTTAAATAAAAATTCTGGCGTCAAATGTTTTTATGAAGCTTGAGTAATTTTCAACAGGATAGGAAGGTTAAGTACATAATAAAAGACGCTATAATTGATAGACGATTCGATTAAAACATGATAAGTTTCAAATAAAAATGCATCGTTATTGTAACTTAATGGTGGTTTATCAATTTCGCTTAATGTAAGAAAAGATCTTACTCTTTCTAGAGCAATAATATTAGCAGTGATGTAGTCGTAGAAAAAACAGAGGGTATACTATCTAAGCAGAGAGTATGCGCTTAAGTTAGAGAGTATACCCTAGAGTGTATATACTAAAACATTTTTGAGAAACAGAGGGTATACGGTGTTCTTAAAAAAAACCAGAAGGTATATGGCGTATACCCGCGTTTATCCTCCACTACATCCCTGAATGTTAGTCATCAGCTAGATTTTAAATTATTGGAAACGAAAATTTCGCTAAAATGTGAAGAAAAAAAATATTTTTCTTCAAATGTTTGAAAAAAATTCTCTTGTTCAAAATGATGACAACTATAATAACGGAAAGGAAATTAGAGCTGTCATGAGTAATCAGATAGGGAAGTTATTAGCACTATTGGATTACTTCCTCTAATTATACATTTTCGAGGTCATGACAAATATTGATACAATTTAAGGTGTTCAACTGAATGGTAAGAGTTAACCATTGAAAAATACAGATGCATTTAAGAAAAGTGACACATTCAATTTCGTTATATAACAGTCGTTTGTAAGTATGTGACAGTAATTATCACTATCGTTAGAGCCGTTATAATTAGAGTTGAAGTCCTCACTTATCGCTTCGTTTTTAAACTTGTTTTAATTAATAAATTAATTACCTTTAAATCTGAAAAAAAAAAGTCTTGCACTCTTTGAAATACAAAACGTAATAATTTCATTTTCTATGACGAAAAATGAACGCTGTCAACCAGGAAAAGAAATGTAGAAAGTATATTCCTAAAGCAAATTCGTTAAAAGTTCTAGATCTCGACTATGTGCAACTATTATGTTATTTATTGTTTTCTGATTATTGAAATTTACAGTATTAATTGCCATTATTATTTTGGAGTTAAATATGATATTCGATTATTAAGATATTAAGAAATGGTTTCAGACTGAAAATTAGAATTATACTGGGAAAATGTCTTTTTACAGATTACAATAGTGAAACTTTTGAAAGATTTTTTGAGTTACTAATAGTATTTAAAAATACAACTTAAAACCCTGGATCTTCATACCAAAGTTTTTAGAATTAATATTTGCCAAATTTGTAAAACAAAAATATTTTTTTTTATAAATATGGCAAGATTTTAAAGAAATAATTAAATCTAATAATATATTTAATCCATCTATTATAGTTTGTTGTTGTTTGACAATAAAATTATAAAACATTAATTATTATTTCTAGTGCTTTTAAAATTGGTACCTATTTATTTTTTGTAATTGCATATGAGTATTTTTTGCTATTTATTATTTAATTAAACATGTAATTATAGACATTCTGAATCAGTTATTAAATTTCCTTCTACTGTAAACGCATCTTCTACGTTTATGTCATACGTTATTATTGGCACTAAAAAAATAAAACATGACATTTAAGCATTAAAATAAAGTGTTTTCTATGGCTGATGTCTAGATAAAACTGCTTTAGTATATATTTTTTAAAAAGTGCATGTCTTTACTTATATAATGTAAGGCTGGATATATTTCAAAGAGATAAATAAGTACTTTTTACATTAAAACTGTTTTTAAAACAATAAGAACAGCACACATGTAATAATTTCTTTCTTTTTATGTTTTTACTATTCTCTAGGTGAATCTATTTAGTTCGCACTCACAAAATAAATACATACGGAATAAAAAAATTAAATTAAATATGACTTATCATGTCGTTTCATAAATAAGTGTTGTATTAATATCCGTTTTTTAGCAATAAAAGGAAAATTGGAAATCATGATTAAGGTAAGAAATATGTTTAGAAAAATATTTATATTCATATTCCAGAGAATATAAAGTTCTAGCCTCCGTGTTCATATTTAATAAAACAATGACAAATCACAATACATAAAAAAATTTACACATTCTTAATACTTGGATCACTCTTTGACAGAATGAAATAGCCACTCTTTTTTATTTAAAGTGTATCAAGGACTTGTTATGCAAATAATCAAAATAATTACTGTGCTCAAATCCAAATTACTCCTGTTCTACTCCAGATGAAAAGCCAGCGTGTATATACATATTTATATGTCCACAAAAACAATCCAAGAATTGGAATCACATTCAAAGTTAGTTATTAAAATACTATTTACTTTTTAGTATTTCTTTTTTTTTTTTACTTTTAAATATCGCTAATTAGGATTGTATTTTAATAATTTTTCTATACATGTTTTAGTGCCTAATAAATAATGTGCATTATTTTGTAAAATGATTAAAATGTAAGAGAGCAGTAAAGTAAAGAATTCGTTCCAACAGTAAAACATGTGACAATTTATTCAAAAATACTAAACACTTTTGTAAGTTTTTAGAATTTCATATTCAAAATCTGCTTTGTGTAAATTTCTAATTGGTTGTTTTTGTATCCGCAATATCTTTGTGCGAAATTTTCAAAATGATTAGCTAGGCCCTATACAATACATACAATGTACTCCCTGATTTTTGTCATCTCTAATGTCATGAAAGTGCTACCAGAATGTTATGCATATGTTTTTTATATTCAAAATAGCTAACTTTTTTTTGGATTAATATTTTTTCTTAATTTAATCACGGGATGTCTTTTATTGAATAAAGAGGATATTATTGTTCAGAAACAATTATAGATATTTTGAATAAAATATTTCTCCAACTTGGCAACAATGGAACTTTAGTTATTGTAGCTATTCGTTCAACGTATGTTCATATATTTTCTGCATCAAACATGAACTGAATCAAAACAGGGAACATGCCCAAGGCTTAAAGGGCCACAGAAAAGTTGTCGTTAGTGTAGTCATGTTGGACATGCCTGGTCTAAATAATCGTATGAAATATAGATATTTTTCTGAAAATCACAGACAAGCATTCCTATAGGTGTGCTCTATACTAGTGGCCGGGAAGTTCTTCTCTCAAGGCTGGTAGACGAGAAGTGTTAGGTTCGAGCCTGTTTGAATCGCGTCCATCGGCCTAATCGTTAACAGTTTTCCATGGTTGCCTTCAAGCTTCGGATTTTCTTGCGTAAGTACAGGTTAGGTTCCATACTCCCCACAGAGACCAATTTTCTCCCCTCGGGCCTGTATCCCTCATGCAGATAATCGGCCATCAAAAATAGTACATATTACGGGCATCCACATTCCAATCACGACTTATTATTATCACCAGTAAATTTTTATTCTAAATTTTTCATTACTTACTCAGAACATTTTTATGATTCAATGAAGCAAAAATTTCTGTTCTGAAAAACCGTTGATAAACGATTAAAAATTCCATAAAAGACATGAAAAAATAGGCGTTATTTCAAAGTTTTTTTTTAAATACATTGATATATTAAGTGGCTATATACCATAATGTGGTTAAATACCATACCCATTGCACTATTTCCTGTGAGGACTAATTCGGAATTCTGGTTTCATGGACACTGCATGTTTCCATTTAAATCAGAAAAACAATGTATTTTCGCAACTATACTCCCATTTTTTCATTTCTTACATTCCAGTGACAATCAGATAATGGAAAATGCAATTCATCTTCTGCCATTTTGTTGGTAAATTCCTGATGTGCCCAGGGGTACTAAACTCTTTTTTGGAAAACCCAACTACGTCATTTCTAGCCTTGCTCATTCATTTATAAATTTTTAAAAAGTGAATGTCCTGCCCAGAGAACTTATTTCTTCTCTGGCCTTCGGAACTGGCTTTCACCAGGTCATTGTCGGCTCAATCTTTCAAGGTGGAGGTAACCGGAATACTCGAATGAGGAAAAGGTCCTTATTAAAAGTTACCCTATTATCTTTTTGAGCATTGTAGAATTCTTCCTGCAATATAGAATCTCGATTGTAAAATTGCTGATAAAACATATTGCAACATTGAAATTCAGACAACTGTGGTCAAGGTCCTCATCTAATTACAGGCAATCGGTTAAAGGTGACCGCAATTAAACACATTGTCATGTTACCAATGTTACTGAAACATTATTTTTAAGTAATAATTAGTATTTTATCATTTTACTTGCCGACATCGGTCGCTAAGCTGGTCGATTTTTCTTTAAACGAACTTTGAATCAAACGAGATATATCGCTGAATGTGACATTATGTTTTAAAGCAATATGATCCTTTACCTGGACCAACTGGAAACTTCAAATTTTGTGTACTTACAGCTGAGTACCTTGTATCACACAACAAACCATAAAATTTTGAATAAGTCTATTATTTTAATTGAATTATTTTACTTTCTTTTTCCTTTCTTTTTTAGGGTTTCGTTCATTTGACGAAACCCTATTTGTCTCTGTCCTCTGCCTGTCCGTCTGTCACAGAGTACGTACACAAAAAACGAATAAGTCAGAGACTTCAAATTTTCGTGTACTTATAGCTAAGTACCTTGTATCACACAAAAAATTATAAACGTTTTTAAAAGTCTATTATTTTAATTAAATCATTTTTTCAATGTGATCTGTTCATTTTTGCGATTTACATTTTAAAAAAGAATCTTAATTTGAACGTTTTTCGAGCTGACATCATAGTTTGGATTTAAAGCGTCTCGTTAGAAAGCAAGATATTAGTTAGTTCGATCACCGTTGCTGCAAGTTGAAATTTCCATATTAAGATGGATTTAATTAAAATAAATTTCATATTTTTTGCCAACTTAAGGGCTTATATTATTAGAGGTCCATTCATCCGAAATTTCTTTGTCTCATTGTCTTATTTTTCTTAATTTGGTTTTTTTTTAAATGCCGTATTGTGTTTGCTATTTGAATGTATATAAAGGTTGTAAAGATGAAAGTTGTAGAGAATTTTGTCCTCTTTTATGTTGTAATTGACAATTAATATGCTGCATGACAACAAATCCAGAGATATTTAAGAAAAAATGTTAAAAATTGCCAAAATTTTGTTGTTTTTTGGCCAGGGCCGAAATTAAAGTAGAGCAGAAGGGGCATATGCCCCGGGCGCCAGAACGAAGGGGCGCCAAATGCAGACATTGTGTATCGATTTTACATCTGTGTTAAGCACGATACTGTTAAAATCGTCCTGTTTGAAGTATGCCAAAGCACAGAAGAATCTAAGGATGATATGGCATAAGAACACGGTATAAAGCATTAGTTATTTTGGATTTATTTTGTTTCGTTTTGTTTCATTTGATTCATTTTGTTATTTACTTGATTTTAATGAATCATCAATGTTTGAAAAAACAGATTACATTGTTCAGTATTTCATATAATATGATTGCTTAATTTAAATTCAAAAATAAGTCGGCTATTGAATTTTTTTGAATTCTCATTGTAAATATTTTTTTGCGGAGGAAGGGGAGGGGGGGGGGGGGTACGCCAAAATCCATGTTGGCCTCGGGTGGAAAATAGGCTAATTTTGGCTCATATTTTGGCCACAGAAAATTCAGCCTTAAGAAATTTTGTTGTGAAACTTGTTTTTACCATGTTAGTATTAATATAAACAAATTTAAAAAATAACATTTTCTACCCGACCTTTTATGAAGTAAAGTGTATATATGCCCTGGACTTGTTGCACTGGTCTATCCCTACATCGCTCAGTTTTTACTTTTTCCATTTTGATTGCCGATATATTTTTTAATGTCTCTTTCATTTTTTGGAACCGGTTTCAAAAGTGAAAATAATTTTATTAAAAATATCTTCAACCAAAATTGAAAAAGAAAAAGGGGAAAAAAGCAATGTAGAGATGGCCTTCAGTTATCAAATGCAATAAAAAGTATTTTAAAATGTCAAAATGCAAACGATATATTAGCAAATAACTTTCTCGTAGACTTAGCGTTAACTTTCGTGTGTGATCGCCAACAAAGATAGGAGCATTAAAGCAACGGCCCATCGTTAATAGGAACTTAGAAAACCCCCCTTCCAAAGTGCTCTAGAAATGGCTGTTGCTGTAAATTTTGAGTGCAATAATTATACTACAAACTATCAGAAATATTCTTTATGAAATAAATATTTGAGCAAGAACCCATCGGGGAAAAAAAAATCAATGAACTAAATAGGTTGAAAAGGCTTTGATTATACCAAAGCATACGCTGTAAAACTAGTACCATTTTTAGACCATTAGACCAGAGTTTTGGAAATAAGTTTTATAGTTTCGGTTCAGATGTTAAGAAAACTGCGTTGCAGAAGCTTATGTAACTTCAAATAAAAATAACTTGGAACCAATTGTAAAACATGATGATGATGATGATCATGTAATAATTTGTGGACGTATGTCTTTTAATGAAGTTAGTAAAATGGCTTTATTAAAGGCAATATGAATACCGAATAATATATTAGTATGTTGCGAGATGATTTATTTAATAGTGCTCTGAAATTAGAAATTGCGGATTCATGTTATTTCAATAAGATAATGATCTCAAATACATGGCAAACATTAAAGCTATTATTGCTAAATACAGTAAAAAAAATCGATTTCAAATATCACCGCAATTATCAGATCTCCTATTGAAAATTTGTGGCACTTTTTAGGTATATAAATACAGAAAAAGAAATTTTCAAAAAATTTGACCTTAAGTTGATCAAGCTCTTAAAGAAAAACAGCTAAAAATCAGTCACGTGATGTGTCACAAGTTAATTGAATCAACGTCCTGACAATTATACTTTATAATTGAAGAAAAGAGCATGTTTTATTAAATACTAGTACTGTTTTTTACTTTTAAATATTTGCTTTATTTTTATTCTTGCACTAGTAATGTGCAAATACTTTTTTGGCCTGAGAAAATGCTGTTTTATTCCTGTAAATGGGCATTATTATTTTTTAAGGTAAAAGGTTGGTTATGTCTGCTTGCTTATTATTTGAATAAAGTGATGATTAAAATAAGTTTGTCACACTTTTCTAGAGTTACTTGTACAAAAAATTGCGCGTTTCCGCGAATACATTTTTTTGCTAATAAATATTTAAAGGATTTTAGAAGGATCAAAGGCTTTAGAAGGATTAATTGAATTTGAATTTACAGGAATTTTGTGCAACTTTTATTACCCCACTCAAATCTTTTATTTTTAATTATTTTCTTAGTATTTTGTAGAATTACAAAATGAACAAATATGATGTTCTTACAATATAAATATAGAAATATTTCCGCACTGAAAATCCCCATCCCCCTCCCTCAGCGCCAAGAAAGCTGCAAAGGCAAAATAAATCATCCTTTAAAAAATATTTTTGGTTTGTGTAACCAATAACGCCTTTGGAATAAGATAAAGTAAATGTATCTGTAACTCATTTTAAACAGCATTACAACTAACTGACGTATTAAAAGAATTTTATATTAAGTTATTTTAATGGTATTTATAAGTACCGGTGGTAGATAAAGGGTTAAGGACCTAAAGTTTTCCGCTTATAATTTGCAAAGTTTTTAATTAAAAAAAAATGTTGTTTTCAGAAAATATCACAAACAACATTGTACACAATACCCTGTAACCAGAATTAAAAAATAATGAAAATTATATGAAAAATGAGCAGGTTTACTAAATAATGTTTCACTGCGCATGCGCAAAATTAATAATATAAAGCCCCCCCCCCCCCTCAAAAAAAATCTGTAACTCTACAGATGTAAAGTTAAAGAAATTTGTAAGCTAATTAAAATCTTATCCGTATACACAGCACAAAAAAAGAAGTAAATCTACAAAACTACAAAAATCTAACTAAAAACTACAAAAATCTACAAACTACAAAGCCAAAAAAAATCTGTCGTACTACAAAAGAACCTATTAAAATTACAGTAATCTTACTAAAAAATTTTCTGTAGGTATAGATTCACGGTCGCTAATCGCTAATGGGAATTCAATTTTTTTTTGACTTGGCGATTATTTTTTAGCGTCGAAGTCGTCATCCTTTGTCGAATTTTGTGCCTTTTCTTGCGATCATTTGACGAAAACTGAATTTTTTCGCAATCATTTCATTAAAATCCAACGTGTTTTTTTTTTTTTTTTTTTTTTTTTTTTTTTTTTTTTTTTTTTTTTGTGTGTGTGTGTGTGTGTGTGTGTGTGTGTGTGTGTGTGTGATTCTCTGACAAAAATCGCGTATTTTTTAGAGGTCCTTCAATCGAAATTGCGTTTTTTTACGCGATCATTTGACGAAAATAATGTTTTTCAGCGACTCTTTGACGAAAATCGTCACATGGCGTTTCTTACGATCCTTTGATAAAATTACCTTTTCTTCTGTGATCTTTTAACGAAATTGGCGTTGTTTCTTAATTTTTATTACAAATCTGGACGTAACTGAAATAATTGTTCTTACGAGCCACTGGCTCTTTAAAAATTTTTGGAATCTGTTTTTATACTGTAACCCGGGTTGTAGTTACATAAACAATTCTAGGCATCCCAGTTTCCAAAAAAACTCTTAGTAACTTTACTTTTTTGATTTACAATGAAAACATGCATCTGTTTCATGAATTTTTGTTGTTGGCATTACATAAGAAGATCTAGAAAATATAATTTCCTGTAATAATTTTAGTAACTTAGCAGTTTTTTTTCCCTACTGTACAAATAGTGACATTTCAATGTTTAACATTATTAATACTTTATTATTATATATTAGCATTTTTAATACTTTATTTTTCCACGTTGATTCACATTGTTCTTAAAATTAGACATACCAACACTTAATACAGAAACTACTAAAAAGTAGTCTTTTCTGCGTGAAAAAGTATTAATAATTACCTTATAGCAAGAATAAAGATCATTTTTGCGAATAAATTATTATACATCTTCACTGCCATCTGTAAGGAGTTTAGCACTCAAAGAACGACTGCTACTGCTAAATAATTAGTTCAGTCACACAGCAAGAAGCAAAAAATATTGTTAAACTAAAGGATGCTAAAACTATTTATAAATCTTAGACATTCTGCGAGTAAATAAAAAAATCTGAGAATAATGACGTTTTCTTTATAGTAACTTTTAAAGATTTTCTAGTGTTTTTTAAAATTTTACTTTTAAAATGTTTTCCTTATATTTACAGCAACTATTTACGGAAGTGCAATGTATCATACAGTAAAGAAAGTTTTAAGCTCGTGAATATACTACTGGAAGTGTGCAATATGTTATCCCTTCAAAAATTCAAACTCGTATGTAAATGGTAGAAAATGTTACAGATTCATCCTGATTAATATGCTAAAGTAACTAACAAATTTTGGATAATACACAAACATCCGGTACTTTGCATATTACACCGAAATACACGTAAGAATATTACACAGAAATATGTGCAGGAATTTTTTTTTCTGCTATATGTATAACAACAGAATATTACACAGGTTTATGTGTAACAATACTACACATAAATATGCGTAAAAACATAATATTGCATTGAAGTATGTGTTCATATGTCAACACAATAAATAACCATATTTGAAAACTTAGCTTGTGTAATAGTTGCTGAGTCGTCAAGCTAATAGCTCAGAAAATCGAAAATCGTGAGTTCAATTCCCGTTTAGTTAAGATAATTAGTGTGCGAAATCGTGAGTTCAATTCCCGTTTAGTTAAGATAATTAGTGTGCGATAAATAGCGAATTTCTCCTTTTGTATATAAATATCTTTATTAATTTGCCACAGTAATTGATAGGGAAAAAAATCCTTTAAAAATATCAGCGTCACGATTTCCGTATTTTTCAAAATCTCCTTTACAGTGTATTTATTGGGATACTATTCATAAATTATGACGATACTATTTTAGGGCTTTAAAATAACTTTAACTGAAAGATGGCATGCAGTACGTATACTTTCAGACGATCTTGTTTTATGTAAATTAAAATTACACTATTTTGTGGTGTAAAAAAAAAAAATCTGCTGGATAGAGAAAAAACACACCAAGCACACGTGTTTGTACTTCATGCAAATTTGTTATGTTACCATACAAATTTTTAATTTTAATTTGAAATTTACATCCCAAATATAAGGTAATGAACTTTGTACACAGGATCCATCTTTTTCATATTACACGGATATGTGTGCACTAGGATTCATTCCCTCCATAGCCAAAAATACTCAATCATCAGTGTGACTTATGTGTCAGAGTGTGAGAAAATAAGATTAATTAGGAATGAGTAATGATATGTACCGATGAAAACGGAAGTGGGAAATCCGAAAAAAACAGACCGTTATATACCCCATTTTCGGACTGCGTTTAAAGATTTTCACCCTCCAAACACATGTCATTTTATACATTGAAAAATCGATTAAGGGTTCCACCGATAGAGCGTTTCTATACGATGGAAAATAACATGATATACGACCCCTGACCTTGGTACGATCCCATAGTGCATGCTATGTGAGGATTTTTCTTATCTTGTTTTAAAGGTTGTTTAGAACACAGAATAAATACATGTACAGTTGGCTTTCGTTAATTCAAACTCGTCGGGACCACAAAAAATGCTCAAATTATGTAAAATTTGAAATAAAAACATGCTTAATAGGGTACTATTACAAAGGAATTAATGTTATAGTGTTTTTAAATTTATTTTGGACTTTATCGTTAGAATATGATTTAATATTAAATTAGAAAGTATAAATACATGAACTAATTAAAAGATTAGAAACAAGCACAATGAAAGAAAAATTTCAAGCGTAACTGATGGACATGCGGCACACTAAGAAAGTGGATACCAAATGCATTGGATTATATATATACTTGTTCGGAACAATTTTCACAAAAATCAAAGAAAGAAAGTTATTCAAATGATTTGAAATCCGTGAGAAAGAAAGTAAAAATAAAAAAACGGAATTCCCGTTAGTTCGAACTAAACGAAGTCGAGAGAAAATGTGTTCGAATTAATAAAAATTTTTAATGTTATTCTGCCATTGAAAATTTCGGGACTTCAAATTTAGTTTGAGATAAGTGAAGATTCGAATTATCCGATTTCAAATTAACGAGAGTCGACTGTATGTTTTTTAGTACATCACCCTATTATATTAGTTGCATACATCTGTAGAATAATGAAATGGAATGGAATATATTATTTTTATGTAAATTAATGCTTAGTAAAAAAAAATATTGATTATTTTAAGGTAGATGAAAGGGATTTTCTAAGTATTTTTATTTTTCTTATTATTGGAGAGCTAAGCAATAAAATTGCAACAATATTAAAATTTAAAATTCTTAAAGTTTTTAAATTTATTTTGCCATTGTAATTTTTAACTGCGTTTCTCAAAAATACTACTAAAATATATTAAATTCTACGGAGAGAAAAGAAAAGAAAAAATAAATAATACTACTCGAAATTATGAATAAATATCATTATTTTTTGTTTAAATATGTCGATTTAACGGTTTTTAATTTACACTTTCCGAAAAATGTGTAATCCGAAGCAGGATAATATGATTTAGTTCGACATTTACAAAAAATTTTATCCAACAGGTGATATATTTTCATATTATTAATCTGTATGAAATAATATCTTCCAAATTCGTTTAAAATGCAAGTAAATGTAGAACTGGAAATATCATGCCATGTAAATAACTTGAAATTTTAAACATGGATTGAGCATGTGTACAAGACATATATTAAAGTTTTTGAACAGTAGTTTTTAACCAAAAGTAGGTGAGCCAACTATAGACCATGACGACAATCGTATGGTCGAATTTGATTAAGGCAGCACTCGAAAGCTATTTTTCTTCTAAGACATTTTCTAATTTACTTTTAAATATAAGCGTGTTAACTGCAGACACAACTATATTCAAGGTATTTTTGTAATCTAAAATTTTTTTCCAATAAGTGATTCTTATCGTGATGACAAGTGATGACATCTGAAATTAAAAGTATAATTCTCTCAGGAAGATGAATTTTTTCTCCTTTCTTGCGCTTTCGTCTCGGGAAATTATGTTCAAAACGCCGAATTTGACTGAGTGTTTGTTCCCCAAAAAGGAAAAAACAGTTCGATTGCATCATTTCTGAATAAGGCCATCTGCTAATTTGATACGTTTATGAAGAAAAAAGTAATTTAAAAATGGGTCAGAAAGTAGCCAATTTGAATTGGAGAAAATCCTTAAACGTGAAATATACAAGCATTAATTTGATAATAATGTCAAGCTCTCCAAACTTTTATCCAGAATTCAAAGAAAGAAAAAAAAATCACTTATGTTTTTAGAAATTGCATATGCAAATACAATAACTTTCTGTGATGTGAACTCTGCGTCAGAAGGAAATTCATCCTCAAAAGGTTTCCATGCCCTCTGAATTTATAGACATAAGAGTAAAAATTGTCCAAAGTAAAATATTGTCTACTGTAAAAAAAAAAAAAAAAAAAAAAAAAAAAAAAAAAAAAAAAATCCGATTTTGATTGATTTTGCCTTAGGCAAAGTTTATTCTATTTAAAATCAAAAGTTAAAGTTTAGATAAATAAAACAAGCCAACTTAAGAACTAAATATGTAAGAAATTATGAAGAAATTCAATATGAATTATCAAGACCCTCACTCATGCCTCCCTCCCCCCCCCCTCCCCCCAAAAAAAATTGCCAAATATTTTTTAAACTTTAATAAAAGCTATAACACACATTCAATTTCCGATAGAGCTGACAAAATTTCCAAATATAATTTGATTTGACAATTTAAATCCCCCCCCCCCCAACCAATAAAAAGTCTCAGCGATGACCCTGCATATTCCTATAAAACAAAATCCTTTAATAATTGTAAAAGAACTTTAATAATATCATATTTCTCTCATATTTCATTTAAAATATTATTTTTTCTATTTAAATCAATTATAGATCAAATAGGATTCACTTTATTTAAAATTTTTAATTGTAAAGATTTACATTTTACTGTACAGATGTACCTTTTGCTTTCTTATTTAGATAAATATATTTTCGTTTTCCTCTGTTACATAAATATTTAAAACACAATTGCGCAATTAGTTTCTGGCCTACTCCTGAATTGTCCAAATATTTTCATAAGATAAAATAAGAGTCGAACAGCATATTAACATTGTTGTAAAGCTGTGTGTTGTTTATAATTGATTGCTACATTAATACAAGTTTTAAGCTATTTTCAAGCTTCAAAAATCATTAAATTTTCTATAAAGTGCTGTATGATTAAAAAAAATAGAAAAAAAAATATTAAAATCTTAAAAATTTTTTAATTAATTATTTTTTAAATTAATAAGTTTTAATTTTAAATTTTATTAATTTAAAATAAATTTTATTATTTATTAATTTAAAAATTTTTTAGATTAATAATTTTTAATTAAAAAAAATAAAAAAAATTCTGGTTTATTTGCAAACGCAATAGATATTTCAGAAAATAGTGTCAAAATGGGCGTTTTAACCGAATTTCTGTAAGAAAGGAGAATGCTCACTCAAACAGGGTTGGGAAACGTATTTGTCACGTGATCAAAATAGCTTGTAACTTAAAAAGTCATTTATTCATTAAAAAAAAAAAAAAAAAAAAAAAATGGAGATACAGGTCGATTACGATTCACTTCCATAGCCAGGCCTTCAGGTTTTATGTATATTTCCACGAAAAAAATAATTTGTAAATGGAGATACAGATAGATTCCGATTCGTTTTTATAAGCAGGCCTTCCAGTTTTATGTATATTTCCGTTGCACTGCTTAAATTTTGGAACTTTTGCTGCATTGTCAATCCACCGCTTTTATACAAAACAATGACTTCACTTATTGAGCATTATTATAGGTCAAAATTCAGATATTCTATAAAAGCGGTGGAGTAAGGGCGCATCAAAAATTACGATTTTTTAACAATGTGTTTGCATCAGATATAGTACTTATGCTTTGGTTTATTTTACTATCTACACGTGGGATATGGTCTCTAAAGGGGTGGGATGCCCTTCGTGGGGGTCTTTCTAAGGAAACATAACCCCGTATTTACGCAAGGAAATCCAAAGTTCGAAGAAAAACTACGGAAAACTCCGAACGGTTAGGCCGACGGTCGCGATTGGGTTCGAACCTAGCACCTGCCATCTACCAGTTGAGAGGTCAGAACCTCTTGGCCACTGGTTCGGCCAACAATATTTATGACAGTATTCAGTATAGTTTTAAATCACGAATGCATCAGTAATAAGTAGCGATTTCAGGTAACATTTACGTTTGTTTTCTATTCTAAACTAGGATGTAAAAATCCTGATTTTTTTTTTATTTTTTAATTAAACTTTTTCTTTATTTAGCTCTGATTTTTTTTTTTTTTTTTTTTTTTTTTTTTTTTTTTGAATCGGATTTTTATAATTTTTTCCCTCAGCGTTCAAATACTGACTAGTCACCAATAGTTTTGAGTTCCCAAAACAACTAAACCTCAAATTGCAAACACAATCTGTGTTTTTCTGTAAAATCATGATTTAATCGTTGTTATCCTAATCAAAACTATCTAATTTCCGACATATTCTTAAATTCATTTCTGTTTGTCAACGCATGAGAATAGTAAGTACTTTTACTCATCAGAAGCTACTAAATCGAATGTTTTTAGTTTTTCGATAAAGGTATGAGATTTTTCAGGAAAAGGGAACAAAGCGAATCTAGGAAAAAAAAGTGACCGGAAAAAAGTTATCGGAAAAAAAGTGGCATAAACTACAAAAGCGGAAAAAAGTGACACGGAAAAAAGTTACCGGAAAAAAAGTGACAAGGAAAAAAGTTACCGGAAAAAAAGTGACAAGGAATTGATTTTGGGGATTAATTCGTTAAGTATGAAAGGGGGATCGGGGGGGGGGGGGGCTCATAATTTAGGTAAATGGGTTTTTCAGGCTGAATTAACTGTTTTGGTCCAATTTTTGGATATACGTTCATACTGAAAAGACGCTTGCCTGATTAGTTTTGGGAAGGGCCCAATTCGTCCTCAATTAGATGAATGGGTTTTTATGCAGAATTATCAACATGCGTCAAATTTGCATATAGGTTCTTTTCGATAAGGCTTATATATATTATATAATGCCTGAAGAGATTTATCCTACTTAGAGGAGTTTTCATGGTTAAGTATAGAGAGGGAACGGGGGATAACCTTTCTTAAATTAAATTAATAACTTTTTACGCATAATTATCCAATTTGCTTAGAATTTTGGACATAGGTTCATTATGATAAGACGTATCTCTGATTAGTTATGGGGTTTTTCAGCTTATTATAAAGGGGGAAAGAGCAATTATCTCCCCATTAAACTAGATAAATAGATTTTTATGCAGAATTATCCCATGTATTTCAACTTTTAAATATAGGTTCACTCTGATAAGGTGGATCCCTGAATAGTTTTAAGGATGTAATATCTAAGTATAGAAGGGGAATAGAATATAACCCATCTTAAATTAAATTACTTTTTACGCAGAATTATTGGATTTGCTTCAAATTTTTGATTATAGATTCTTTATGATAAAGCGTATCCCTGATCACATATGGGGTTATTTTGCCAATTAAAAATTGGGGCGGGTGATTATTCCCCCCCCCCCTTAAATTAGAAAAATTGTTTTTTATGCTCACTTATTCGATATGTTTCATATTTTGGATGTATGTTCTTTCGCATAAAAAGAATCCCAGAATAATTATAAGGGTTTAATGGCTAAGTATACAGTGGGGGAACGGAGGATACCCCCCTTAAATTAATAAATGACTTTTTATGCAGAATTATCTGATTTGATTCAAATTTTGAATGTGCGTTCATTATGATAAGGCGAAACCCTGATTAATTATGGGTTTACCCGTTCATCCCTCTATACTTAGCCATTAAACCCTTAAAACTATTCAGGGATCCACCTTATCAGGAAGAAACTATATCCAAAATTTGAAATACGTTGGATAGTTGTGCCAAAAAAATCCCCAAACAATTTATCTTATTTAAAGAGTAGGGGGTAAATCGCCCGCTTCCCCTATTTAATTAGCAAAATGCCCCTATTTAATTAGCATCTGATTAGTTGTGGGGTTAACCCACAACTAATCAGAGATACGCCTTCTTAAAATGAATATACATCCAAAATTTGAAGAAAATCAGATAATTCTGTTTAAAAAGCCATTTATTTAATTTAAGGGGATTTATCCCCCGTTCCCCCAGTACATAGACATTAAGCCCTTAAAACTATTCAGGAATTCACTTTATGAGAAAAATCCTATATCCAAAATTTGAAATACATCGGATAAGTGTGCATAATTTTTTAAAATCTAATTTAAGGCGGGGGTAGTAATCATCCCCCCCTTTTTAATTAGCAAAAGAACCCCGTAATTAGTCAGAAATACGTCTTATCATAATGAACCCATATCCGAAATTAGAAGCAAATTGGATAATTCTGCATAAAAAGCCATTTATTTAATTTAAAAAGGGTTTCCCTCATCTCCCCTTTATACTTAGCCATTAACTCCTTAAAACTATTCCGGAATTCACCTTATCAGAAAGAACCTATATTTAAAAATTGAAATGCATCAGATAATTCTGCATAAAAATCTATTTATCTGGTTTGAGGGGGAGATAATTGCTCGTCCCCCCTTTATAATAAGAAAAAGAACCCCATAACTAATAAGAGATACGTCTTATCATAATGAACCCATGTCCAAAATTCGAAGCAAATCGGATAATTCTTCGTAAAAAGCCATTTACTTAATTTAAGAGGGGTTTTCACCCATCTTCCCTTTATACTTAGCCATTAAACCCTTAAAACTATTCCGGAATTCACCATATCAGAAAAAAAAACTATATATAAAATTGAAATACATGGGATAATTCTGCATAAAAACCTATTTATCTAGTTGGAGGGGAAGATAATTGCTATAATAAGCAGAAGAACCCATAACTAATCACAGATACGCCTTATCATAATGAACCTATGTCCAAAATTCTAAGCAAATCGGATAATTATGCGTAAAAAGTTATTAATTTAATTTAAGAAAAGTTATTCCCCGTTTCCCCTCTATACTTAACCATTAAACTCCTAAATCTCTTCAGACATTTTATACTATACATAAGCCTTACCGAAAGAACCTATATGCAAATTTGACACTTTGGCTAATTCTGCATAAAAACCCATTTATCTAATTGAGGACGGATGGGGGGGGGGGTAATCGTCTCTACCCAAAACTAATCAGGCAAGCATATTTTCAGTATATACGTATATCGAAAAATTGAACCAAAACAGTTAAGTCAGCATGAAAAACTCGTTTACCTAAATTATGAACCCCCCTCCCCCCGATCCCCCCTTTCATACTTAACGAATGAATCCCCAAAATCAATAATAAATCCCCAAAATCAATTTCTTGTCACTTTTTTCCGGTAACTTTTTTTTCCTTGTCACTTTTTTTCCGGTAACTTTTTTTCCGTGTCACTTTTTTCCGCTTTTGTAGTTTATGTCACTTTTTTTCCGATAACTTTTTTCCGGTTACTTTTTTTCCGTTTACCGAACATAGCTTATGTTTTGAATGGAATTTCAGGGTGCGACAACCTGGTTAACGTCGCAATTAGATAAAAGCCGAATATCCCTCTAGATATAATTCATTTATCCAAAGAGGAGAAATCCTATTTCATTACAGATACTTCATTTGCCCCATGTCTTTCACTGTTATGCTCTTTGTATCTAAAAATACGTCAAAATTTGTAGAGAGATTTTTTATTTTTCATTTTTTTTCTTTTCTTTTCTTTTTTGTTTCTTTTTTTTCTTTTCTTTTTTCTTTCTTAGTTTAGAAAATATTTAGACTTTACCAAAAATTGAAACTTTATTAAAAATGATGTGAAATCTGACGACATAAAAGATTAAAATTTTTTTTTATATGTAGCCCCCCCCCCCCAAAAAAAAAAAAAAAAAAAAAAAAAAAAAAAAAATCAACAATAATAGGAGTCGAAGAAAAAATCTTAAATCCAAACTGCTTACATTCTGAATCATTTTTAAATTCATTTTTTTAATTTAAACGCATCCAAATGACAGGTTCTTTTATTTGGGAACTACATAATGTGACCTGTTAGCCAATTTTTTGATAAAAGCAGAATATATTTCAAAATATGCTGTCAAAATGTCGTTTTGAACAGAATTTCTCAAAGGGATTAAAAAATTGAGGTATTGAAATAACAAATTGTTTTTTTTTTCACTCATTTTTAAATTCATTTTTGCGCTCAAAGGCATCCAATTGACAAGTTTCTTATTTAGGAACTGTACATTGTGCCGTATTGGTCAGTTTTTTTATAAAAGCAAAATCTACTTAAAAAAAAAAAAAAAAAAAAAAAAAAAAAAAAAAAGACCAAGGTGGGTGTTTTGAAGAGAGTTTCCCGAAGCGAACATGGTAAAAAAATTGACAATGTATTCAAATAACAAAATGCTCATAATATAGTCAAACCTCGTTAAAATGAACACGCTTAGCATGAATTACTTTTAACATAAATTTCACAGTCTCCTATAAAGACGAATACAAAGATTTGATGCTGATAACATGAATTACTGTTAACATGAACACAATTTTGACTCCCCCCCCTCCAGGTTTATGTTAACGAGGTTTGACTGCATATTTCAAAAAATGCTGTCAAAGTGAGCATTTTGAACCGAATTTCACTTAAGATGATTCTCATAAAAGATTCTCTTACAGAAAAATGAAATTAAAACTTCTTCAAAAGCGGCCAAATAAAATTGTGAAACTAAGTTGAGTTAAAATTGAGTTTTTCTCTAATTATATTTCATTTTTGTTGTTTAAATGAGCACTAAGGAAATCTACCTCCGCTTATAGACCAAGCCGGCAGGGGATTTTTTTTTAATCTATGTATTTTTTATTTTATTATGCCACTTTTTATTACAATGAAATAGAAACTATGTTAATAGAGTACATTTTAACACATGCTGGTGAAGCATAAAAATACGTATAAAAAGTACGTGTGAAATTTTGTTCCGGTGAAAGTAGCTACATGTTTAGTTTAAAATTTATTTTTACTTTGACAAATGTAACAAAAAAGAAAAAAATGATGTGATGGTGTCAAAATGACGTAATTTAGATTGATTTTTTATTTCTGTATTGGAAAGATTATGATCGGAGACTTTATTGATTATTTCATCTTTATTTACATCTTTTGTCTGGTTTAAAAATTTATATATATATATACATTTATTTTGGTACGATATATTAGTTTTTTAATAAAGAATTCAGAAAAGTAAAGAATTTCAGAAAAATTAATAAAAAATGGTTGTGCCAAAAAAAAAAAAAAAAAAAAAAAAAAAAGCGTTTTGTAAGGCATGTAATTCTATAGGAATAATTTTTGTTGGTTTATTGTAAATTCCTTTAACATTTCCTTATTATTGACAGAGTCCTATTTCTTTCATTAGGGAATTCTCTTTTGTGTTGAAAAAATAGCAGTATACTTTTGAGTGGCAGCAATTCAATTATTAGAAATGTGTAACGATGGTGACAGTGAACAGTGCTATCGCCTTCATTTTATCGTATTTACATTACTTCTAAATCTAAGTACGGTATAATTTCAGTAGTCACATGATAAAACAGTAATAAAATTAACTTTAGGATAAAAGTCATTTGAAAAATGACTCTCAACTTAGCGACATCTTAAGTTATTTTCAAATATTAATTTTTTTTTAAAGTCCATTAAATGTAAATCGTGTTAAATAAAACCATCTTGTATAAAGTTGTTTAATTTCTCGAAATTCCCATTCATTTTTAGTATTGACAAAAACAAGTACTGAATCTTCTATAATCGTTTTCCACTAATTTGTGCTTCGTATGTTTTAATAACATAACCTCGGTGATTTTTTTTTTCTAAGCAAGGAACATGAAAGCTACTTCTTCCTCCCGGCACTGATCGGATGGATTTTTATTACATCACTTTGTTCCCCTGCATCACTTTAACCTTCAAATGCGTATTTGGACATTTGAATTCTATTGCTATCAGTTCTAAAAGGAATCTCATAAAGACCAGCTAATTCACATTTCGGTGTCCGATCTATTTTAGTGCAAATCAACTTTTTAAATTTCTTTGATAACCAGACTACTACATTTATATTATGTCTAAGTGGTTCAATAGAGCATATCGTAACTTCTGGTACAAACCAGGAAAACAGTTAAAACTTTTATATGTCATTCCTTTATGGTTTACATCCTTGATATTTTTATGAAAACAGAATTCATAGATAAGTTTATTAATGAGGTTTGTTGAAAATTGTTTTCTTCAGCGATAATTCGAATGGTTAAATATTAAGCTCTTCAAAATATCTACTTGAACATACTTTAAAAGCTAGTCAAATAAAACGTTCAGATCAAATGACACGATTCCATCGTAAAATTTATTGTTCATAACTTTTTTTATGTAAAATTGTAGCATGCAAATTTTACATTAGACGAAATTTAAAAGTATGTTTTGATTCATTTTAAAACATAAATCATGATACTTGCAGGCATAACCAGAGGTGGGTTATTCATTAAACTGAGCAGGCTATAGCCTAGGGCCCGGATGAAAAGTGGCCTCAGTACTAAGATTTTCTTTCGGGTTCTCTCTTCATATTGAACTAATATTTAGTGCAAAAGAGGAATGAATTGCAATATTCTTTGTTGTACACGTTTATAAATTTTCGAAAGATATTAAAACATAGATTGCATTCTGAATACCATCCATTTTTAATTTCTTCTATTCCCCCCCCCCCCCAATTTTTTTTTTTTTTTTTTTTTTTTTATTTAATGCACTTATGATGGTTTTACATAGAACCGCGGCAGTCAAGCCATTATTTTTTAAGCAACTTTACGAATAATGTATTTTAAAGACTTTTTAAAATTTGTATCAAACGGTTTGTTTATTTTTACCCTTCAGTTTTTAGCTCGCAGGCTATCTAAGCCTGAGACCTTATGCACCCGCCCGTTCTGTATGTATGTGTGTAACGCGATAACTCATGATAAAAATGTCCGACTTACTTAAAATTTTGAATATAGGTTTATTCTGATAATGCGTTACCTTGATTAGATTTTGGGAGCGCATTTTATAAGTATAAGAAGGAGAACGGGGCCTAATGCCTCTCCCCTTACTTTATATAAATGTGTTTTTCATGCAGAATTATCAGATTTCATTCAAATTTTAGACACAGGATCATTCTGATAAGGCTTTTCCATGATTACTTTTGGAAGTTCATCGGATAAATATAAGGAGCAAAGAACGGAGACTAATCCCCCCCCCCCCCGTTAATTTAGATAAATGGGTTCTTCATATAGAATTATGAGATTTCATTCAAATTTTAGACATAGGATCATTCTGAAGAGGGCACCTCCATGATTAATTTTTGAAGCTCAATGGATAAGTATTGGGGACGAAAGCTACCCCCCCCTTTTTTTCAGAAAAATGGGTTTTTAATACAGAATTTTCAAATTTCATTCAAATTTTAGATATTGGATCATTCTGATGAGGTTCTCCGAGATTAGTATTGGGTGCTCATTGGATAAGTATAAAGGGGGGAATGGTGGGTAACCACCCCATAATTTAGGTTAATGTGTTTTTCACGCAAAATTTACCTATTAGCTTCAAATTTTTGATATAGGTTCATTCTGATAAGATGCTTCCCTGATTTGTTTTTGGAATTCATAAAATAAATATAAAGGGGGATAGGGGGGGGGACTACGCCTCTTAATTTAAGTAAACGGTTCTTCATGCAGAATTAACCGATTTGCTTCCATTTTTGGATACAGGTTCATAATGATAAGCTTCCCTGATTAATTGTGGGCTTCTTTTATTAATTATAAAAGAAGTTATGGACGATTACCCCCCTTAAGTTAGCTAAATAGAGTTTTATGCAGAATTATTCGATTTGCTTTAAATTTTTGTATGTAGGTTCTTTTTGTTAAGTTGAATGTCTCAATAGTTTTGGAGGTTTAATGGTTTAGTATAAAAGAGGTAAAGGGGGAACTTCTTCTTAAATTACATAAATGGGTTTTCATGCAAAAATATCCGACTTGCTACAAATTTTGGATACAGGTTTATTATATGATAGGACGTATTAGTAATAAGTTTTTGAATTCAATCATTAAGTATAAAATAAATTGTGGGAGGCTATTTCCTCCCTTAATTTGTTTTTCGAAGGGCATTATTATATAAGGCTGTAATAGTACAATCAGTGTGCATAGCCTGTGATCTCAATATCATTAGTTTAACTGGGCAATATTCTTTTTATTAAACCTTTCCCTTCCCCCCTCCAACACTTCTTTAAAGAAAGCCCTGTATTTTACGTTTCTGGATATCTTAAATATGATTTTTTTTTCTTCAAACGATTTCTGTCTGTTTATTAAAAATTTATGAGTGCTACTATAATGCAAAATTACTACACAAAATTCAAAGAAATTTTATATTTAGTGCAACCCAGTCTGATGATTATTGATTATGCACTAATACTTATTAGATTTCGGTGGTAATAATGAAGAAAATAACTTCTGCCAGGGAGGAAGATGTACAAGTTGAAAATTGCACGTTAAACGTGGGAAATGAAGTGTGTTCGTACTGTAGTTTTATAAATATTCAGATCTTGGTTCAATCATGCAAAAATGCATGAACATATTTTATACGATTATACATATTAAATTCAGTAATACGAAACTAATAAGACTCCATCTTAAGTAGGACGTTATCAACATTATAAAGCCAGAACCATAATCTATCATGGGATATCACTGAATCAATTACGCTATGATTTAGTAGAATAAAGAATACTTTTATTTCTCTTAAGTTCTGAGTCTGTAAGTCAATTGAAATGACTCGACAAAATTCTCCAACAATTATATAAATTAAATTTCAAACCATTCAGTTGTATAGATTTGGACTGTTATATGCGGAATGACAGACAGACCAGATGACGATTATAGGTGCAACATATTTACAAAAATACATTTCCCGATAGACCGTAATGTATTGGAATACTTTTGAATGTCTCTGAGTAAATGAACTATGAACGTTACGTACTTTATTTTCATTGCCGAACATGACGCAGAAAATCTCAATAACACATATCAATTACAGAGCAATCCAACTGTATATTACGCAAGTTAGAGTTTAGACATATAGTCGGACAGATAAACCAATTTTTTAAGCACTTTCAACTATGTTTATACTGGTTTCGGACTTTTTTTATAATAAAGATACTTCACTTTCGAAACTAGTTCTGAAAGTGGAAGTATGTTATTAAAAAATCTGCAAATCGGATAAGTGAAACAAGCCATATTAGATATTAACATAAGTTATCCTAATAGAAAAAAGAAATGTTTGAAAATATTTAAATTTAATTCAGAAATTCGAAAATAACCTGCGCATAGGTTTAGAATCAGTAAGCGGGTGTTTCAAGTGAGTGAATAGACCACTTAATTGCACAAAGTATGCAAATCAAGTACCGAATCAGATTTGTTTTAAAAGATGCTATATATACATATTAACATAAGAAATTCAGTTTTTTAATATGGTCGCTGATTTCTGAACTATTCTCTTCCCTCTACAAAGGACGTTTAAAAATATTATACTGTTTTGCGACCAAAACTTATTGAATTTTATTTAAATTTTATGAAAATCCAATTTTCTAGATTATCTAGATCTATTATGAAAATCAATATAACTATAACTTATAAAATACAGAAACAGTATACAAATTAAATTTCATGTTTTAATATGCATACAGCTTCTTGTAAAACAAATATACCATACATAAAATCTGTACTTAAATTTTATAATCTGATTTATGATATGATCTAAAAGATGTATATTTTGAATCACTCGAAATATATCTCTTTGAATAAATGATAAAGAAGTCCGCAAATATGTCAAGCCTACGGGCTCGTGAGGTCATTAATCCGCCTTTGGCAAAACTATTGAATTTTTCATTATCTAAAGATTATTTTAAAATTTATTTTATTATTTATTTATTTATTTTTGATAAATGAATTACATCTTAAGTTATAAATGATTTTTTCCCCTCGTGATTACAATATCATGAATAAATTCATCAGTAACTGAACTTTTCACATCAGTATTCCCCCCCCCCCCCTTTTTTTTTTTTTTTTTTTTTTCAAATAAATGACACAGTTTAGAGTGTTCTCACATCGTGACGTATTATATCTTTTGACATATGAAACATTTAATGTGTTCTATTAATACATGCATGAAATTTTCAGTCGGTTCTTGATAATGATATAATGTGTTTAATTTTCTTTCAAGTAAAGCATGTTTCAGATTATGCCATCAACACGGAAATTTAAATTAAATGTTTCAGCCGTATGGCATTTCTCAAATAGAAACTGACTACTTTGACACATTTTTAGTTAATTTTTGTTCTTAAACGAAAGAAAGGGGCAGATACTCTTATTCGAAAACTGTGCAATCGAACAGTGTTCTATTCTTGGATAAAGGAAGAAAATATTTTAAAGAACGTTGTCAAAGAACCGCTTTTGAATACGGAAAAAGAAAAAACTGCCATCATGAGAAAACAGCTGTTTATAAGTCATGATATAAGTGATTAATCGGAAAACGAAAAATCTTTGCATAACAAATCATTGAATAGTTATGTCTCCAAGTATTGTGCTTTTATGTCTTTAAATGAATCCGTTAATGTGCCAGTAACTCTTGTGTTGTATAGAGCAAATATTTTTTCCCTTTTTTAGGGGAGAGAAAGGATCACTTTAATAGTCATGAAAATAATTACATCACAGACGTAATCTGTTGTAACTGAAAATCTTTCATGATATCTGAAATTTCCGATCAATTCTTTGAAAACTGATAGAGAATACCGAAAAAGCACACATGTAAGAATAAAGGAAATTTCGTAATAGCACTGTCAGAATGTTCCGCATTATTGAATTGTGAAATGGAAAAGATGGAAATTGGCAATTATAAAATAAGTTAACACTAATTAAATTAACTTATGATTTTAACACTTTTCGACATAACTGAAATGAAATGTTAATTTCTAAGATGCTTATTTGATATTTCCTTCCAGGTTGACAGGTAGAGGCAGTTCTGAATTTTCTAACGGGCTGGACCGACAATAAATAAATTAATTAAAAGAAAAAAGAAAAAAAATTAAACTGGTCTTACGGGCCAGGCCGAGCAATTAAAATATTTAGCGGGCCGGACTTTCGGGACGGGACGTATCTTTCTAGCGGAGCGTCCGGCCCGCTAGAAAGATTTGTGCAAAAACGATAAAATGTGAACTATTTTTAATGAATATGGCTTTAACGAGAATAAATATAAATGTGCGTCACGAGCCAATTCTTATTTGACAACATCAATATAGAGATGTACGTTTTACAGATCGGCATCAGACAGTTACATTCTATCTAATCCGGGCTTAATATTTTTTTAGCAGACTCGTTCCAGGCCGAGATCAGGCTTGCATTGCTATAGTCGAGCCAGGTCGGAACCAGACTTAATTGCGCTTACGATGTGTAGGGCAGACAACAAGATTTGTAAAAATTTGAATAGCAATAAAGAATTTATACGTTAACGTAATCTTTGGAAATATACTTCTTAGTGGTTCTTAAATTCATTTCACAACAGCGCGAAAGTCTGACACTTTTTCTGACTAATTTTTAATTGTAAAGATATCAAATCAACAAGCTTGACTGTTGAAAAGATTTAGAGTCGAATAGCGTTTTCTATTTTTGATAAATAAGATACTTGTATACACTTGTTGAGATATAAGAGATTCTTGTCATGTGGTTGGAGATTTTTTTCCCTTCCCATGCTGTCGCTTCCGGAAATTAGATTCAAAACGATATACTTTGATAGCATTTTCTTAAACTGCTTGTATAAAAAAAATGGATAAAGCCATTCGACTACATAGTTTCTAAATAAAAACACATGCTATTCTTATGCGTTTCCGAAAAAAAAAAAAAGAATTCAGAAATGTATCAGATTGCCTTTGGATTTGAGAAAATCATTAATAAAATGATATAGAAACATACTAATTGAATATTTCCAGCTGAGCGAAAAATTGCCCAGGCCGGGGATCGAACCCGGATACTTGACTTACAAGGCCAATGTTTTACCTGTTAAGCTATCTGGGCGATAGCCGGCTTGTAAACCAAGTATCCGGGTTCGATCCCCGACCTGGGCAATTTTTCGCTCAGCTGGAAATATTCAATTCGTATGATAACTTTACCAATCAGTTTGATTGTGTTAAAAATAATGATATAGAAACATATTCATAAATCTTCTTTTTATTTTGAAGCTTCAAAAGTTTTGATGTTTTTAACTTTCTCTTTTTCTTTTATTCTAAGCCTTATTTTTTTAATGAATCTTTATTTAAATGTTGAAAGTCTAAGAATATAAATAATCATTAATATTGCTATAATAATTATAATCAACGTTTAACACACAATACACAAACAACACACCACCATACGTATACGTTTCGCGAGCACCAGGGCTCGCTTCCTCAGTGTATAAAATTTAAAATGTTAAAAACAGAAAACCCCCCCAACTGACAGCATGCGATTGATAAAAAACAAATAGGTCCGTTGAAACCAAAGATAATAGCTAACACCTTGTGTGGAAATTACAATAATTACAATCAACGTTTAACACACAATACACAAACAACACACCACCATACGTTTCGCGAGCACCAGGGCTCGCTTCCTCAGTGTATAAAATTTAAAATGTTAAAAACAGAAAAACCCCCCAACTGACAGCATGCGATTGATAAAAAACAAATAGGTTCATTGAAACCAAAGATAATAGCTAAAACCTTGTGTGGAAATTACAATAATTACAATCAACGTTTAACACACAATACACAAACAACACACCACCATACGTATACGTTTCGCGAGCACAGTTTTAAATTTTATACACTGAGGAAGCGAGCCCTGGTGCTCGCGAAACGTATACGTATGGTGGTGTGTTGTTTGTGTATTGTGTGTTAAACGTTGATTGTAATTATTGTAATTTCCACACAAGGTTTTAGCTATTATCTTTGGTTTCAACGGACCTATTTGTTTTTTATCAATCGCATGCTGTCAGTTGGGGGGGTTTTTCTGTTTTTAACATTTTAAATTTTATACACTGAGGAAGCGAGCCCTGGTGCTCGCGAAACGTATACGTATGGTGGAGTGTTATTTGTGTATTGTGTGTTAAACGTTGATTGTAATTATTGTAATTTCCACACAAGGTTTTAGCTATTATCATTAATATTGCTATTGTGCATTTTCTGTTATGAATATATACAGTAAAATCATTCCATAAATGCATGCAGTAAGTATGCAGTATTCTTTAAAAGAAAGTTAATTATATGATAATTTTTTTTTTCGAAATAGAAATTATGTCGGCAAAATTATGCAAGGACAAAGATGACTATACGACGCATGTCGCACGTCGTGCTCTTTCTGCTACTGGAGATGTTCTCTCATTGGTAAATAAGGAGGAAATTAGCGAGGAAATAACAAAAATCATCAATTTTTTAAAAATAAAAACGTGTATCAATACCTATATTAAAACCTTACTCGTAATTTTTAATATTTGTTAAAGAGAAATAAAAAATATTTATTAGATCTCATAATTTTTGGTTTTCAAACGGGAAGGGAGGGGGGGGGGGAGAGGGCAAAATTAAAGAATTCTTTTATGAAAATCACATCAGCAAAAACTGAATCTTTTTTCTTTTCTTTTTTTATTTTTGAAATCCTTTTCTCTAAAAACAGTTTGGTTAAAAAAAAAAAATTCTAAAGCAGAGCGATGGGATTAAGCTAGTAGTTCCTTACATCAATATTAAAGAGCTCAAACACTATTGCGAACATGTCTACAAATTTTGCGCATATATAAAAATGGCTATGTTAACGTGGGAAGAACTTTCGCACTATTCAGCATTATTGTTTTTTTTTTCTTCTTTTTTTTTTCTTCAAAAACAGCTTTAAATAAATTTCAATCAAAATATTGCAGAATAATAATTCAGTATATGAAATATTTTCCCAACACTATTTCATTTTTACATTCTATGCAAAAATCCTTTTTAGTTAAAGTGTGAACTAACTTCAAATAATGATGCTGTATAATTAAAAGTTTTTTTTTCTTGTATTGTTGCATGGCAGATTTAAAAAAACATTGTAACGTTAGTTGATAAAATGCACAATGTATATACCGCATTTCATGTTATAAACTGAGAGTGACATTTCTACATACAAACTTAAAAAACCTAATATTTGTGTTATTGGGTGGGTAGAAATATTTGTTTGAGAACCGCTTTCAAAAGTAAAGAAGAGATTACACAGCTGGACCACTGGTTTCCCAGATGTTCTTGAGCCCAGATAAGATCATCTTTCTTAAGGGACTGACCATTTAATAAATAAAGTAAACACCAAGGGGAAAATGCATGACTTTCGAAGACGTAATCAATCACCCGGAAAAAAATCATTCCCGCTGATAAAAAGGGAAAATCGAAGGCAACAAAATGGCGTTAGTTTTAATTTTATCAAAAACAGCAGAAGATTAATCACTGTGTCCCGCCCCTAATTTGTTAACCTGCTGAAGATGTCATCACCTCAAATTAAAAATAATCGATTTTAGCTGTTATGGGAAGAGGCCGTGCACTAGTGCGCAGCTTATAAACGGCAAACGGTGTATTTTGAATTATTTGATAATATTTTACGCATTTAAGCCGCTTTTTATATGCTACACAGGAAAAATACTATTTTGAAATTGATACATCAGGACGTATATTTACATACCTCTTTACACAGATAGACAAATAATTTTGGATCATCAATATACCTATTTTAATGTGTAGATTTACGTATTTATTTCTTAGATTGTAATAATTTTTTTAATTTTCTGGTGCTTTCGAAAATTTTACATTTAAAACATCTTCCTTAAATTTATAAAAACTATTTTTGAGAGTCCAATATACCATACAATAAAGAAAGTTTTAAGGTCATGAATATATTCAAAGTTAGTAATATAAAATATGCAAATAATAAAGTTTGAAAAAGGGCGAATGAATTATAAGAAGAGAAACCAGAATATGACGTTTGAAATTTTCGCATTGCTAGAACGCTGCGCATTGTTTTCCCCTCGTTCATCCACACTGCAATAAAATGATACCTAGCAACACATAAACTAGAAACTTCTAAAATAGATTTTTCTCTGTGCAAAGAAATATTTTAATTATCTTATAGCAAGAATAAAGATAATTCTTTGCGCCGAAATAAATATCCATCTTCACGGCCATCTTTATAAGTACACAAAGGACAACTGCTATTGCTAATTAATTAGTCTAGTCACACCTCAAGAAAATGAAGTGAATTAAAAATTAAGAAACAGAACGTGTCTCTTGTGACGTAGCATGCTGCCTAGCATGTCAGTAGTGATAAATATTTCTAGGTGCACTAAATGCTTACTAATAAGGCGCTTTATTCAGCTATGATAAATAGTAGCTACTTAATTAAGGAAAAAGTAAAATACTGAAATAATGCTCTCTATCTAAGAATTTATTTCCGCCTCTCAAGGCTGATTTCATATTTGCGAAAATCCTATTTTCAGTCTGAAATGTTGAAATATATTTTATTTTAAAATTTAAGTTATCGATTTGGATTCTCTTAGATGAAATTGTCTAGAACAGCCATAGTCAACGGGCCACACATATCTCGGTGGCACTTTATATGCGGCACGAAGCACACAATCATTAATAGCTATTTAGCAATTAATTGAGATGCGCATAAAAAAGTAATTAACATCTTCAACATTGTTTTATAGATTTTCACGGGAAGATAAATATAAAAAAAAGGGACAGAATTTAACTGAAAATTATAGCCGTTAAAAGCCGTTTTCTTGGTTAAGTTCTTTTTACATGTAGTCCTATTTTTCCTACAGTTGTGTAGGAAAGTTGTGTAGGAAAGTTGTGTAGGAAAAGTTTCCTACAGTTGTGTTTCTTAATCTTCAACAATAATCAAACATCATTCCAAATTAAATTTGCATTGCATATAGCTGCAATTTTTTTCTTTGTGCAAAAGATGTTTTATTACAGAAAATGTATTTAGAAATTCTGCATTGTTATTATATTACATTTCATATCTATTATGTAGCTAATATAACTTTCTAGGGTTGAATTTTATCACGGGAAAAATTGTAACTGAAAACATCTAACAGTATGTAGGAAATTAGATGATTTTGCGAGAGAAAACCTCCGGACAGTACAAAATTTAAGAAAAATCCCATACAAAGGTCGGAAAAATAGAAAGAAATAATGTATATCAATTCATCTTAGCAAGAGACAGTTTTTCAGAGAAGCAGAAAATAGGCGCGATAGAATGTCGCCCTTTTGAAATTGCCGCTTCGGTGAGAATTCAAGAGTATCCCACGGTTCGGAAAACATATTGCAAGGCAAAAATGAAACTGGGATCGACGAATAAGAAAACAGCTTGTTAGTGACATAAGGGAGGTAAGACTTAAATGGACAAAAAAAAGTAACGGAGGTTTTGACGGGGGGTGGAGAAAAGATGAAAAAGAGAGGGGAGTCCAGTTCTGGAAGAGAGAGAAAAGTGAGGACACCTGCTTGGAGCAGAGAATTTTTCTCTCGAAAAAAGTGACTTGGGTTCAGCGGACCTGTCTGATCTTCAAGAAAGATGACTCCGGATATGGGAGCAAGAATAGTGTGACTGAGCGGACACTCGTCGTGAAATTGTGAAAAACGGTTTATTTTAATCAAAGAAACTATTGATTGCATTTCTCCATCTGAGCAACTAAATGCTCGTAGTGAATTTACTATAGACTAATTGACTAGAATCAAAGACTGTCAGACTCAGCCATTCATCTCAGTAATTTTATTTGAAATTGGAACTCTTTCATAGACTAATAATTTATGGTTTGTGATAGTGATTTGTGTACTCAAGAATTTTCTATAGCATTTAATAAAATGTTTTTTAATTAATTCAAACACGAGTCACCGCCTCACCGAAGTACCCGCACCACGCTACCCGGCCTTCTTTTGAAGACATCACAAGTACTATTTCCAAACAGCAAACATCGCCACATATTCCTACAGCACTTGAAATAGAAATTTATTACGAAATTTATTATTTGGAAAGAGTGGTGTTAAATTTTTTTGGTAATATTTCTTTTGCAAACAAACATCAATTCTAGTGATAATATTAACTTTGTTGTATTGTGTTTTTAGATTGCTTATGCTATTTTAATTACTGTTTTTAAGCCCTTTATAAGTGTGTTTTCGGCCCGTGAGAAATAAAAGTATGAGTAATGCTGGTGTAAAGCAAGGACGACCAACCTATGGCACGCTGTAAATTATTTTTGGCACGACACAGATTTATATTCTGCGTCAAACGTAGTGGAATTTTACAAAATATGATGATTATTTAGAGGTTATCTCTGTTTATCTCGATTCGAATATTTCGGTTGATTGTCATTGTCATACAGATTGAAGAAACTAAAATATAACTAATGTAATGTAACACAATCTCGCGCAGTACTTATTAACGTACAAAATTTTAAAAATAAGAGAGAATTAGGAGATTACATCAAAAGAATTATTAAAAAGCATTACAAGCCTAAATGCCGATGGTAAAATTCGTACAATTTGGAATTCAATTCTAGAGAATTAAATGCTTTAGACTCTGGCACTTGCTATTTTGATAATTTTTCTGCGAGACCTTCTTTTCGGAAATGATTTTATGAAGTAAAAATAACAGAAAAATATATATAAAAAGAAATTTCTAATGTATAACATCAGATATTATCCATACTTTTTTAATACTAAAGACAAAATTTTGAGAAATTTGGATTCATTATTATTTGATTTATTAATTTTTTTTACTGTTGGCATGATAAGTATATTTTTGGAAAATTTTGGCATGTGCATCTGAAAAGATTCGACGTCCGTGGTCTAAAATAATTATACAGTAGCCCTTAAAACCGTAGCTGCCAACTTTTCTGCTTTTTTGGGCCAAAAAAATTCAATAGCTTTCTTTAATCGTCGGATTACGGCGGTTTAAACTACTCGTTGGAAGCCATCGTAATACTTACCCATCATGGGTATGCTAAATATAACATATGAAAATAAAATGTGTGTAAACTATTTGTAAAATGCATTGCAATTCCAAAACAAAATTTAAACGTATATTTAAATGTTTTTAATATGCATAGTAATATTCTGTTAATGAATTGCTGATGAACCAATTTCGAAAAATTATATAAAACGCCAAACTATCCAAGTAGTATTGTGTAAAAGAAATATCCTTATAACTCGAAAAATAATAATCGTATTAACTAACAGTTTACTGCATCGGATTAAGCGTCGTTTCATTTCTATTAAAAATATCTTTGAATTGAAATTTGAATGAAATACAAGGTGATAAAAAATCGAAGAATGTGGAAAACAGGATTACAAATATCTCAGCAACTAATAATAACATCGACTTCGTTTTTTATGAAAAATTTGTGTTTTTTTATTGCCTTTTACGATTACTCTTTAAAATAAAAAAAATCGAAAATTTTTATATACCTTTCAACAGAACGAATTTTTCAAAATTCCGAAAAAAAATGTTCCGAATAATCGAGGTTACTGATATTAAATAGGCTTCGTGCCATTCTTACATACTAAAAACATACAAAATTTCAAGTCTCTATCTCAATTTTTTCGGGAAATAGAGCGTTTACAGACAGACAGACAGACAGACGGACGGCAACTTTTTTTTTTCTAAAAATATGTTTTTTGGAATCTCCAGTATCTAAAACGTGTAAATTCTTTAATTTTTTTTTCTCGATTTTCAAAACGGTTGCAGAATTACCTATACTACGTATGATGAGTAAATAAAAGATAACATTTACTATAAATTTTTCGTAGTACAGAAAAGCATCAGATGTTGGCAGCTATGCTGAAATCCTTACTTGATGCCACAAAAACTTTAAATTTCTGAAATTTTTCATGGTAAAGAATATGTAAAGATACACATTTTAAATGTTTAATATTTTTCTGTATTTAACATGTGTACTGGAATCGTAAATGAGTCGGGATTTATCCACAACTGGAAGCCGACTTGTCAAAATAATTTTTGTCCTTTAATAAATGCATGAATGATTTTTGCCGACTCGGAACCAGATCTTAACGATGAATGTTTAATTTCTGACCAAATCCAAAATGAGCAAACTTAAAAATTATACACGCCATTTAAATTTAATTGCAGAAAAACAGTTTACGACTCTATTTGCAACATCAGTTTACTCCGTGTTATCCGTATTATTACTTACCCATCATACGTAGTATAGGGCAAGTCTTGCAATCGTTTTGAAAATCGAAAAATTTTGTTTGACGGATTTACACGTTTCAGATATCGGAGATTCCAAAAAACATATTTTTAAGGAAAAAAAAATTGCCGTCCTTTCGTATGTGTGTCTGTCTGTCTGTAACCGCTCTATCTCCCGAACAAATTGAGGTAGAGACCTGAAATTTTGCATGTACTTAGTATGTAAGAATGGGACAAAGCCTATTTAATATCAGTAACCTTGATCACCCGGAACTATTCTTTTTGGACTCTCAAAAAATTCGTTCTAATGAAAGGTATATAAAAAAATTCAAAATTTTTTATTTTAAGGAGTGGACGTAAAAGGCAATAAAATAACGCAAATTTTGCCTAACGAATATAGCCGATCGGATTATTAGTTGCCGAGATATCTGTAATCCTGTTTTCCACATTCTTCGATTTTTCATGACCCTGTATTTCATTCAAATTTCAATACAATGATATATTTTAATTAGAAATGAGACGCTTAATCCGACGCAGTAAATTGTTAGTTAATATGATTATTATTTTTGGATTTATAAGGATGTTTCTTTTACGCAATCCGGTACTACTTGAGTATTTTGGCGTTGTATATAATTTGTCGAAACTGGCTCATCAGCAATTCATTAATAGAGCATTACTATGTATATTAAAACTATTTAAATATGCGTTTAAATTTTATTTTGGAATTGCGATGCATTCTATAAATAGTTTACACGCTTTTTATTTTTCATATATTACATTATTCATATCCATGATGGGTAAGTATTACGGTGGCCCTCCAAAGAACTAGTTATCTTTGTAATTTATAAGTTACACAACACGCACACACACACACATAATAATAATAAGAGTAATAATAATAATGAGGCAAAAGTCCAGCAAAATTTGCTGGCATCAATTTTTATTTTAATTTAACAAAATTGCTGCAATGTTTTCGTGAAATACTAAAAATTAAGAAAAAAATAATAATAAGACACATTATGTGACTACTCACAGTAAAATATGCAGGCAATTTGAACGCCTGCAATTTTTTGCAATTTCTTCCAATTTCGCGCCTAGTGGTTAGTTAAAGCAGTAATGATCAGTCATGCAATTAATTTAAAAATATGAGTAGAATACTAAATCACTATTTTTTTTTTCCTTTTAATGTGGAGAAAAAAAAAAGACATAAATTCCTGATTTATAAAAATACACAATCTCAGAATCATGAAATTGTCCTCTAATATATTTTTACTTTCTTCTATCTTCAATAGAAGAAAGTATTGTAATTGAAATTTTTTTCGACTTCCGTTTTTCGATGGATTTTCACGTTTTAGGGTTCAGAGATTCCAAAAAACCTGTTTTTACAAAATGTCTGTCTGTTCGTGTGTCTGTGTGTGTGCCTGCGTGTCTGTGGCCATTCTACCACCAATAAGTGTATAAAGTTATGCATAGAAATGAACCATTTTTTTGTGAATATTTCTGGCTGTGGCAAGCAGGTCCTCCTTCAGTTTTGAAATATTCCGCCGGAAGGGGGCGCTGCAATCGCGATTTTTGCGCCATTTTCAATATTGTACCAGCCAAAAGTATATGAAGTTATGCATCGAATTGAACCAACTTTTTTGTGTAAGTATATGACTATGGCTAGTTGGTCCTCCCTGAATTTGAAAAAAATCCGCCGGAAGGGGGAGCTGCAATCGCGATTTTTGTGCCATTTTCAATATTGTACCGGCCAACTTGTAATAAACCTCAGCAATATGTATCAATTTCATAAAATGTGAAATAGTTTAATATTATTGAACGCGTCCCTAACAGTATTTCCCCCTATAACCATTATAAAATGGAATACTTTTGTGTGGCCCTGTAAATGAATAATAAATAGTCTTTGCACCTCATATTGACAGAATGCATTTTTTAGTATATACTTCAGAGATGCATATCAATTTTATTATGTTCGAAAGAGTGTAACATCATCAAAATGCACTTGAAATTAAGTTTAAACAAATTAATTTTTAGTAATCTGACTGTAAGCGATAAAGATAGATTAAAAAATAACCGATGCTTGATATTCATTTTAAAAACCATGCACAACCAGTAAACTGAGGTACAGTTTTCAAGTTAAATGTATTTAAAGTAAATTTTTTTGTTCTTTTTGGCGGTGTAAAAATTGAATGTGTTCGATTACATGTATTTTAATCCATTATATTTATTTACTTATTTATAAAGTTTTAATTCTGATATGGAAATTTCGCCGAGGACAAATGCTGAACTTTTTTCATTAATTTAGGTGCAAATCAGTTATTATTCTTCCGTAATAGAGTCTATACTTGACATTTTTTTAACGGCACTAAATGAATGAATTGCGATACAATATTCAAAGAAATTGCATTTGAAAGTACATTTTTCACTCTTAAACGACGGACGGTATAAAAATTCAACATGTGTGTTGGTTAGAAATTAAAAAAATTGCAGTAGTGAAAATTGCAAAAACAAAATTTAATTGTTTATGTTATCTCATAACTGATGCTGTAATTGTCACATACTATGTTATCTCTGATTCATATCATTTTATTGTTCCTTTAAAAAGCTGTTTTGGGTATGCGAGCGAATTGTGAATGGAAAATTTTAGTCAATATCGTTTATTATTCTTCTTAATTCTCTCTCTCTCTCTTCCGCATTCCTATTAAATCGCTAATCTAAAACAAAAACAAATGAGTGATTAACGCTGACGTCATTGTGACGTTGGCACTGACTTGACCAATAAACTTCGCCATTCAAATAATGCCATCGATTTTTTTTTATTTATTTATTTTTTTAAACATGTATCACTTAAAAAAATAAACAACTTTTAAATCTTTTAAAAATTGAAATCGAAGATTTTTAACATGAATAATAATAATGCAAAATATAGACTCATTGACTATAATTTTATTCAGGCTTTCAAAAAGCAAATATTCTTGAAGGAGTTGACGCGTATTATTGATTATCGAACGCTGATTTAACGAACTCATCTAAGCTAAGATGTTTTAGCTTCAAAAATCCTTTTACCATTCTGACTGAAAATATAATAAGACTTGTTCAATTTAACATTTCAAAAATGCATCGAAATAGATCCTTTTTGCCATAGACCATAACATAAAGGAAGTTTTCTGTCTATTCTTATAAGCGAATAAATTATATCAGTTACACATCTCATTTACGAACTCATTCAAGAAATTTCCAAAACCAATCTATTGTCCTAATTAGATACTGTGCAATCATGAGAAATAATTTCAGGGAGGATCCATAAGTCACAAACGCTTTATTTTTACAGCGACGCAGCTACATGTAAACACATCAGAAGCAGAAGATCGGAGATCGACTCATCAGAAGATCGTTTTCCTGCGCCAAACAGGAGGACAAATACAGTTCTAAACCTACGAGTCAACTAATAGTGGTATCAATTTTAGTATAAGCTCAATATAGAGACGGCTCTTAAGGAGAGCTTGGACAGCGCATGCGCCTGTTGTCGGCTCCCTCTTCGTTTGGCGTTCAGCGGCAACTCCTCGCCAACGCGCTGAAAATGAAATGAGCGAGGGTTTTCTCTATGCTGATGTAAACACATCAATTCTAAAAATATGTATGTGTGTGTGTGTGGGGGGGGGGGGGGGGGAGGGGGTCGGTTTATTATTTCGTGAAGAAAAAGAGAGGGGGGGGGATGAGAATCAGTGTTTATGTTGTGAAAAAAAAAAAAAAAAAAAAAGTGGGGAAAAATTGGATTCAATTTTTGTTATGTCGTTTGATTAATGCAAACTTTTCAATCAACATTAGTCATATAGTTAGTTAGCATAATGTTTTATTTTGTCCGTCTGTATCAGTGCTATTTATATAAAAATAATTCTTTTAATTTTATGATAAAAAAGTTCATCCATTCAAACGGTAAATTAATTAGAATCAATTTGTATTATGTTATAAAAAGAAGCAGGGGGGGGGGGGACATAATCAATTTTTATTATGTAATTTGATTCCTTTTAATCATCGTTAATCATGTTATTTAATATAATATTTTATTTATTTCATCAATTTGTATCAGTGTAGTATATTTAAAAATACTTAATTTAATTTTATAATATAAGGTTTGAAAATTATTGTACATTACTAATTATTGTTAATTTATTAATAATCGTAAATTAAGATTTTAAATACAGTATGTAATTATTTGTAACGGTATATTTCTTTTAAAGGAAAAATTTCTTAGCACTTTTATCTAATATATTGTGAATATTATATGTTCATAAGCCTTTTTTTTATTGTTTAAGTTATAAAAAATTCAAATATTTTTCTACGGTTTCTAGCTTTAATACCCATTTTCGTTTTTGTTTTGTTTATTTATTCTTATTATTTTAAACTTAATTCTTTCAAAATAATTATCCTTAAAGCAAATAAAACGTATTCTCTTTATCTAATACTGGATATTTTCAATCTGTTCCACTCCATTTTTGAAGATGAAATAAGAAATTTGAATGGTAATTTTATGTGATAAAATACAATTAAAAGTTTTTTGTTTGCATGATATATTATTAATATTTTTTATTAGCAAAATTTATCGTGATTCAAACAAGTGTTATTTCATCATTTATTTGGGGGGGGGGGGGGATATATATAGAGAGTGTAATAATTTATTAAATGTTGGTGCATCTTAAAAATTGGTTTTAAACAGAAATTTTGTCAGGAAATTTTGAAGTTCCTGGAAACATCAATAGAATTATCTAAAAAAATAATTTACTATTTTTAATTTTTACTTTTAAAATGGTGAAATAAATAAATATTGTGCTTTGTTACATTTCTGAAATCTAAAATCAGGACACTTATAAAAAATATACTTAAAAATAAATTCAATTAATGGAAATATTATGCCTTTAATAATTACAATAATGATAAAAAAAACTTATAATACTCGTCTTACATCTCGAAACTTACTGCTATTTTTTTTTAAATTCTTTTTAATCAGTTTCTTATTGCTATTTTTTTAAATTCTTTTTAATCAGTTTCTTATCTTAACTCTTGTAGTGACATAAAACATGCCAGGTAAAAAAACTGCTTTAAATTATAATTTTTGATGAGCAACCATGGTTTGGTTTGGTTTGGTTTTATTTTGTGTCGGCCGATTATCTACTCGAGGAATATAAGCCCAGGGGGGAGTGCCTTTCGTGGGGGTCTTTATAAGGTAACCTAACCCTTAGTTACGCAAGGCTCGAAGAAAACCACGAAAACTCCGAACGGTTAGGTCGACGGCCGCGATTGGGTTCGAACTCAGCACCTGCCGTTTACCAATTGAGGCGTCAGAACCTCGCGGCCACTGGTGGGGCACGAGCAGCCATGACTAATGTCAAATAAAAATTACAAATTGAAAGTCTTCTCTACAAACACCACTCCCAAGATAACACACTATAACAATCTAACTTTCAACAGTTTTCTTTAGAACCTTATTTTTTCTTTGTAGCACATAAAATTTTATTTGGTGTAACTGATACCCTTTTATAAATCTTTCTAATCAATAATTCTCAATGACAATTTTTTTTTTTTTTTTTTTTTTTTTTTTTCAGTCTCTGTTACGGGATATACAACACCTCCCGAGGGAGATTTGGAATTTTATTCTTATTAATTAATTATTTTAAAGTGAAATTTGTCTTGTAACTATTCAAATGCTTTGCCTTCACCCCCAAGCACTTTTTTTTTTCTGAGTTTCAAATTTATCTTAATTCAACACCAGAAATATTTTAAAATTATTATAATTCCTAAACTGTTATAATGCTTAGTTTTTTTTTTCCCTCACCATTCTCTTATAAATTATAACATAACAAGAGAAAAAACGAGATCTTAAAATAATTTTTAAAAAACAAAAAATTGCTAAAAAACTATTATGTTTCCTAAATTATATAAGCCCTATTTTTGCCTTCTTGTAAGTTTCAAAAAGACATATGTATATAAATTTTGCGAATTTCTGATTAAATTTTAAAAACACGAAAACATTCAATTTTAATAATATCATAATTAATTTTAATTTTTGCATTAATACAACACCAACTAAGATTTTTACATCGAAACGTAACATATATAACTACATATTTTCTCAAATAGAATTTTTATTTCTCAGTAATCCAATTCATCCAATAACTTTCTCTTTTCATATTCAGCCGGAGCCCTCTCTACCTGATGCTTAAAAAGTGAACAAGTACCATATTCAGTTAGCCAAGCAAGCGATAAACAGCCAAATACAGTAACCCTACTGCGGGAGCTCTCTCTATATTGAGACGCTAGTATCAATTTTTCGCTTATGCACCAATTCATTTTCGGCAGAAATGGATCAATACATTCCCCTATTATTACTCTTCAATAAAGTAAAGGTTTTTTTTGTGTTTGATAACGTAGGTTTTTGTGCTGTCGGCTCTTGGACTATAATGTCCGGCAGAGGTATCTTCTCTTTGCATGCATACTTCGTTCGGGACAGCTCTGTCGCAACTGGAATCACAAAAAAAGATTTGCTCTTCACGATGTCAGCCAAAAGTCCTTGAAAGGCCCCAGATGTAGTTATATGTATCTGGAATGGATTTCCTTGTTAAAGCCGATCTTGAAGAAACAGCTCAAGTACCATCTAAGTTGTTGTATCTGGGCTGTTTAAAATATTGTCAAAGTTAAGATATTGGCCTAAAACATGTTTTTTATACTGTCAAATGAAGAGTTTATATCAAGCTTAATTGGTGAGTTGAAAATTTTATGGTACACAGACAGGGCCGTAGCTAAGGGGGTGCTATCAGCGGCTCAGCCCCCCCCCCCTAAAATATTTTGAGCCCCCCCTGGAAAAGATTCCAAGGTCACTCAATGAATTTCTGTTCAGAAAATCCAAATGAAATTCTGTTCAAAAATCTAATATAGCTTTGAGACCCTTTCACAGTTTTACAGAATTACTAAATTGCATCTAAAATAAGTGTTTCAGCACTCCCCTATTTGTACATAAGAAGCTAACATGATGTTTAATTTTGCACCCGTTATACACTCAAAATTTTCATCATCATACACTTTTCTTCGAATAAAATGAAGTTATTAGAACAGTTTAATAAGAAACATAGTATCTACAATGTGAATATGCACTAATTTATCTTTCCATGTCAGAATGAGAAAAAAAATTGAGCCCCTCCCATAATCTCTTGAGCCCCCCCTATAGATCACTTCTAGCTACGGCCCTGTACACAGATATATCGGTCTTATAGTAGAGGCGAAATATTTAGATATAACGTATGCATCTATTGACAATAATTAGTAAATCTGAGACCTACAATACGAATTGGTTTAATATTTCCGACGCTATCGGAATGATGGCTTGAGTACATCGATTTAATCTAAATATTTATTATGCATTCACACTTTTACAAATTATTTATTTTCACGATTTTGTCACTGAAAACATTTCTTAAATCGTACACAGCAAAGATTTTTGGATTTAAATTTCTTGCTGACTCAGCAATTAATCTTAACCGAGGATGATTAGCAACAGAATATTCAACTTTGAATTTGATAGTATTTGGTGGTTTGATTGCGACCCAGAAAACAAGTTGGAAATTGCACGTGAAGCATAGCAAATGAGGTGCGTTCGTACCATAACGAAGTTTTAAAAGTATTCAGATCTTGCTGTTATAGTAGACAGTACTTCGGATATAGTATAATGCATGAAATCTTGTTTGTGTTCCTGTAAATATACAGGAAGAAACTTTTATCACACCTCAGCAACGTATATATATTCACAAAATGTGAAATAGTTTAATATAATTGACACACTCCCCGAACAATGTTTTCCTGTATAGCATTATGCAGTGAAATATTTTTTTGTGGCCCTGTAATTTAATAATAAATATTCTTTTCATCACAGATTGTACAGAATGTATATTTTAATATATAGAAACTTCATAGGTTCATGTATTCTATTATATTCGAAGTAGTGTAACACCATTAAAATGCATTTAAAACATTTTTCCTCTTTAACCGTAATGTAACGAAATACTTTTGATTGTCCCTGTAATTGATCTATGCATCCAATTTTCATAAAATTTGAAATAACTCGACAAAATTATGCAATAATTATATATTTTAAATTTCAAACGATTAAAATGCATTTGAAGTTTTTTTCCCGTTAACCGTAATGTAACGGAATCCTTCTGATTGTTCCAGCAATTGATCTATGCATCCGATTTTCATAAAATTTGAAATGACTCGACAAAATTATGTAATAATTATATATTTTAAATTTTAAACGATACGGTTGGGTAATTTTTGCGTTGTTATATGCGGACGGACGGACAGACGGACGGATTGAACGACAACTATAGGTGCTACGTATTTACATAATTACGAACGCACCTAAAAATGGAGTATGTACATACCGTTGAAATTTTTACAGAATTTAAATTTATTCTTAAAGTAATCCTACACGTTTCATAGCTGTCAGATTTTTTTTTAAATATTTTCTCAATGGACAAGCAACAGAAATGTCTGGGTTCATAATATCAAAATATAATTAAACAGAAAATAAACTGGTTTGTATGAGAAAATTAAAAAAAATGTGGTTCATCAAGAAGTCAGAGTGAAAGTGAAAGTTTATTGTATATCTCTCTTTTCAGGGATATCAATGACCTTGTTTGTATTAATGCCATTTAGATTGCATTCTGTCAGTAAAATTCTTGACTGTATCCGTGATATTGAAATCTTCTTAGAAAAACTCATTAATAAAACAAGATAGATGGCCTTCACTTCAATATATAGTCTGTTTATCGGTATTTACATCCTCAATTTATTATAAGAACAGCTTTTAACTCCTTGAGGGGCGGTGAAATATATTATATCCCACCTACGATTAATGAAGATTTGCACCAGAAAAAAAATTATTAATTTATTCTTTTTTAACTTTGGCGGAAAAAAAGGGGGGTCGTGAAATTGCTTTCCCTTATTTTAACGTAAAAATTCTCCAAATTTCCGATGGGTATTCAGAATTACACAAATGTAATTGCTTGCCACTCAAAGGGTTTAAAAAAGACAAATGTTTGTTATTCGACGATAATATGATAAAACCTTTGTTTATTCGACTATAATATAATATAACCACTTCCGAAAATATACCGCAATTTCTTCAGACTTACGCACGATTTCGAAAAGCGTTCTTGCTGTTTAGAAACCTCAAAAAACAATATGTTTTTGAGATTGAAAAAACATTTGTTTTTAAAAAAATAGTCCAGAAAGTTTTAAAACAAAAGGTCAAATTCATAGGTTATTTCTTGTGATTCAAGCTTTGTTTTGAAAAATCGACCAGAACTAGTGGGCAAAGCCTGCTTGTTTGAGAATAAACAGAAAAATAGAAGTTAACTTTATAATCTCCTTTTTTCAAAATGATGATTTATCAGGTGATAACGTTTATCATCTGAGCTCTTCATATACATCTTAAGGATGTGCTTCCTTAGCCCCCCCCCCTCCCCCGCCTACCAGACTAATCAAGTGGACCCTAGAAGAAAATGGAATTAGATAGAAGTACTCAGCTGTAATACAGAAAAAATGAAAAAACATAAAATCCTAATAACATTTTCATAATATTAAAAAAAAGGGGGGGGGGAGGGGAATTGTCATTTCTTTTAGCAAAATTTTATGCTCACGCCAGACCGTGAACATTCAATTCAACTCATTATATTTCAATTTCTTTTACACTATCTACTGCTATTACAATTACCCGTGTGTTGATCTAAGAGTTTTACAATAATTTAAAAACTAACTTAATTGTTTCAAAATATGTCAAAAAATACATTAAAAAAATAATTATTTTTTTAAAATTCAAATAATTATAAAATAATTACATGATCACATACACTGCAAAAAATAATTTTTGATTTTACAGTATAACACTGGCAGCTGGGGCACAAGTTTCTAACTGTAAAATTTACGGTAATAAACAGTAAAATTAGCAAGTAAAATACTACTCACCAGTAATGTACTTTTTGAATTCTTTTATCTGATATATATTACTGCTTGTTTTGAAATTATAAACTGGTGCCTAAGCTGTCAGTATAATCAACAATTATTTTTTCAACAATACGGTAAAATTATTATTATTATTATTTTTTTTTTTTTTGCAGTGTCGAGCTTAAATGCCAGTTCAGAACATAGTATATAATATGGAAAGCATTCCGAAGAAAAAATTCATTGAAATAGATTTAAGACGTTTTACACCATGGAAATCGTACATGGAAATAACGGAAGAACTTATTAGCCAAAATCGCATTTAAAATATCTTATCTATAAAATTAATCTTAAAGTGTCAATTAAGGTTCTTTAGTGTTTTTGTATTAAAAAAAGGATAAAAAATAATCACGCATAGAAGCATTATTTACAGTTCCCCTGGGCTTTCCATGCCCATTAACTCATTACATTCTGTTTATCAAATTGGTCACAACACTTGTACTAGTAATTGTAAAATTAAAATATTTCAAATTTAAAATCGTTAAAGATTGCTTTGTCAAATAAAACATTAAAATGTTTATCGAAAATTTTCACCAAAATGAACATTATAATTATAATGTAGGCAAATTAGAAACTTTATTCACGAGATTTTGGAGCAGTATTTACGCAATTTTTTTAAAACCAGAAAATCAGTTTAAGATCTCGTCCGCTTACAGTTAAACCTTTTCAGCTGCATAGTTAATTTATTCATACAAAGGTAACAAACTAATACTAATTTTAATGGTAACGCTGTTAATGTATAATGTTTCGCTGTAAAACCTGTTTGTTGACCAGAAAATGTTTATTTGAGGAAACTGATAGTATCCGAAAAACCTTTATCGCAGATTGAGAAAACTGATGAATACGGTATAAGAACGATTTGGAAAGGAAATGTTTCTGAAAATCAGTGGCAGAGAAAGAAATTTTGTCTTTATAAATGCTTCTTTATATATCGAAAATATATTTATTTCTGAGATTTCTAGAGATAAAAAATGTTTTTTTTTTTTTTTTTTTTTTACAATCGTGGGAAATTCGGAAGACATCGATGTAAATTTCCGTTTGCGGTATATTGCATTTTTCTACATTAAAAACATCTGTCTTTTATTTTGTGTATGTAAAGTTGATCATTTATCGAGGAAAAACATTCGCAAAAAATATATAAATTTTCGCAAAGTTTATGATCGTGCGAAACAAAAATTTTGACATTTAATTTTACTTGTTACATAAACTCATGTTTATCATTTATTACCTTAGAAAAAACTTTGCTTAATATCTTTTAACTCTGTAAAATCTGATTTCATTTTAAATCAACACATTTATTTAAATTTCCCTGTTTTCAAATTTTTGTAATTAAGCTTGATCATTCTATGTCGCATTCATTAAATTTGTTTGAGCAATGATACTTTACCACAAACGATCTAAGATATTAATTAAATTGTTAAAATTTATTGCCTATTTCATATTAAAATCTTGTTAATAACGCTTAATTGACAAATAGAGATAGGTGACCTTTACTTTAATTAATGATTTGGCAATGGATATTATTATTTATGACCTAACAGAAAATGTCGTCTTTTCAATGCTTCTAAAAACTAAGTCTCTATTTTGTTTGTTTGTCCTTTAAGAAAAAATGCGATTAATTACTTGAATCAATCATTCCAACTTCTTCCCTCCCCTACATTTTGTTTCTTTTTCTTTTGAAAAAAAAATATGCGATTAATTACTGGAATCAACCATTCTAAATTTGCGTTCTTCTCTTACATTTTATTTCTGAAAAAGAATGTCAGTTATAGAACAAGGTTCGTACTGATACCGTTTATATTCGCATGTGAAATATCAGTATTTTTATAACCAGGGATGTAGTGCAGGTATACCGGAACGTACTCCATATATTCTCTGGATTTTTTAAGAAACACCGTATAACCTCTGTTTTTCAAGAAAGCCATGGTATATGAACTCTAGTGTATACCCTCTGTTTTGAGTGCATACCCTGTATTAAGAGGTCATACATTTATGTTTATTAAAAAAATGTTTGCACTTAAAAATATGATTTTTAAAAAAGTTTTATCATTTTTTTAAAACTTTAATTTAATTTTTTTTTAATTTAAATTAATATTTTTTGAAATGCTGAATCAATATTAAAACTTATATATTTATGTTTATTAAAAGCGTACATCCTTTGTTTTTTTACGACTAAACCATTGTTTGTAACAAAAAAAAAAAAAAAAAAAAAAAAAAAAAAAGTTCAAAAATTGCGAAATTTCGCCTTATTTAAGGGGGTTTAACACGCAAAAATCTTCGAATTTTCTAAAAAAATTGCATGGTTTTTTTCTTTTTAAAATGATATTTAAATCATGCATATGTTTTAATTGGAACAGGAAATATAATTTTTTTTTCGTTTTCAAAATCTAGCTTTCAAACAATGGCTATCATGGGAATGATATCTTGTGAAAATGCGATTTTTTTCATGATGGATTTTTTCACCATTTCTCATATTTAAGTTGCTATAATTCAAGAACCGTAAAAGATAAATGGTTAAAACTTGGAACATGTCTTTTTTAAATTGTTTTACTTTAATTTTAATTTATCAAATTTGCAAAAAAAAAAAAAAAATGTTTGCATTTAAAAATATGATTTTTAAAAAAGTTTTATCATTTTTTTAAAACTTTCATTTATTTTTTTTTAATTTAAATTAATATTTTTTGAAATGCTGAATTTATATTAAAACTTATATATTTATGTTTATTTACTGAAAAGAAATTGAAATTGCACAAATATTACTCCGAGTTAAATCGGTTTTAAGTTACACCACTTTTTCCGTAAATTTTAAATTGTGAATTTAAAAAAAAAAGAAAAAAAAAAGAAACAAAAAAAAAAGTCTTAGAAGTTTTATCATGTTATTTTGTATACACATAATATGGCTAACCATTACAAAAAAAAAAAAAAAAAAAAAAAACATATTTTTTACTTAATAAATAAAAATTATTTTAGAATGTGTCCCGGACCCCGTATAACCCTTTCGGGTCTGGTGTAACTATTAATAGTGCATGTCTCTTAATGGAATATTATTTTATTTTAAAAAATACTGTTTATATGTAGTAATGTTAGTATATGTGTATGCATTTACTACATGACTTCATTAATATGTTCAGGCATTAGGTAAAAATGACAATTTTTATTATTTGTCTAATTCTCTTTGAGCTGCTTGCGATTCTTTTATTTGAAACATATATTTTACTCTTTAAATTTAAATTAAAAGTTACTTTCCTGAATAGATTATCCGTAATATGCGCAAAAAGTAATATAAAGTTGTAGTTTAAGTTCAATTTGTTGTAATACAATATTTTCGAAACATCTCCAAAAATTCTTCCTTAGCCTATTGTCATATGAATATGAATTAAAAAATACACAAAACAACAGCCTTCGTTATTTCCCAGATAATAAAATATCCGTTAAACACTAATTAATCGATTTGGATAGCTAGTGTTAATATTATTAACGTAAAAGTATTGAAAAAAAATCGAAAGTTAAAGAGAATTTTTTTATAAGAAAATATAGATATCGAAGAATTCCCTGGTCTTGAAATTCCAGGACTTGCCAGAACCCTGCAGGAATAAAACAGTGATTCTAAAACCGTAAGCTCAAAATTTCTAAAACGTTGAAACTAGAGCCTGGCTGCCGCAAGGAGAAACGGGACTATAACCCAGAGCTTCCATTTCTAAAAGCATTCCCAAAGCAGGATTGTATCTAGAAGTGAATTATAGGGGGGGGGGGGGGACCCAAGAAAGTATAGGGAGGGGCTCATATTTTCTCTGATGCAGAGATATAAATTAATGCATATTCTCACTGTAGTTATTATGGTCTGTCATTTAACTGCTGTGATAACTTCGTTTTATGCTAAGAAAGTAATAGCATGATGAAAAATTCGAGTGTATAACTAGTGCAACATTAAATATCATCTTAGCTTCATAAGTGCAGATAGGATGAGCAAGTGTTGAAACACTTATTTTAGTTACAATTTAATAATTCTGCAAAAGTGTGAAAAGTCCTGAAAACTAAATTAGATACTGAGCAGAATTGCATTTGGACATAAATTCATATAGTGAACTTGGAATCTTTTCCAGGGAGGGAGGAGGGGGTCAAAATGTTTTAGGAGGACTGAGCCGCCGATAGCACTCCTTACCTATGGCCCTGTCCCAAAGGATACAGTAACTCACAAATCCGCACTGGTTGGGCGGATTTTAGAATAGGGCAAATTTATGGTCATTGCAGTATTTAGATTTTTTTTTTAAATGTAAATTGAATTTAATAATGCAATCGAAATTATAATGATTGCTTACTATATAAAGTTCTTTGAACCTTTCTGAATCCATTGGCGTGCTGGTATGTCGTCAGAGGACATCTTAAACTTGACAGCAAAAACAGAAATTTCCTAAAAAGAGGGAAAAATGACAATCTTTTTTTTTTTTTGGGGGGGGGGGGGAATGGGAGGGGGAGTTTGTAAAATAAAAAAAAAAAATACAATTTCAAACTGCAATAAACTTAGTATTAATTATTAATTATTAGTATTATTTCAATAGTTGCAACAGATTTTTTTAATTACGCAGTCTAATAGCATATTTGTTAAAATTTTGTTTTATTAAGAAATCTTAATTGTTTTTATGGTATATTAGCCTCAAAACTTTGTTTAACCAGAATTATTGTAAATGCTAATAATGTGTTTATTACAACATAAACTAGCCAAAATTTGCACATCTAAACGCTTCCATATTGTCAATAATTCTTATCAGGTTTTTCAAACGTATGGGAAAAACACAAATTTTACCCACCGTCCTGGGACAAGCATCTACACAGTGTTAAAATAATTAAATAAAGTTAATTAAATAAAGTTAATTTAAATTAAATAAAATAAAACTAAAATGATATATATATATTAAAAGTAAAGGTCAAATAAATAATAAATAATGCACAATTAAATATGCACAGTAAAGAAGAGGGACTTTTTTTTATTTATTAAAATAAACTTACTCATTAAGTTAGTTTATACTAATTTACATGAAAATCATAAAATAACAAAATTTTATTTCAGGTTTAGCCGGAGTTTATAACCAAAAACTTGATCAATGCATATATATATTTGGTAAAATATATTACAATTGCCAGTGATATCAGCAATATCTTGAATTTATTCAGAAATAAATTTATATTTTCGTCAGGAAAAAAGCATGAGCTTTTCACTCCTGTGTATGAACAAACACATTTTGCATTCCTGTTTGAGTGGTTATTATTTTTCCGCGGAAAGTCGGTTCAAAATGCCCATTTTAACACTATTTTCTGAAAAATAGAAAAAAGAGTTTGATTAGACTTTTTCTGAACAACAACGGCAAGTTTCATGCATTTTCGAACAAAAATAAATTAAGACTTATGTCATAAACTTACCCTTTTGGATTTAAAGAACAACCTTAAGTTAAAAATAATTTACCTCGAAAGTTAAATCTTTCATTGCATTTTATGTCTTTTTTTTAAGTTTAAATAACAAAATATATTTAAATAACAATGTTATCCGGTATTTTAGCCTGCGCTGATAAGCAAACGTTATGTCTCTTAACAATCTCTTCGCTAATTAACTCGCAGTTAAAAGACGCACAACTCAAAGAATATCTCAATTGTTGGTAGAAGTCATTATATCGCGTATGCTAGATGCAAAATAGTTAGAAGTAATTATCGAGCATTTTACTATTTCAGAAACACAATTACTCGAAGAGTTAAAGGTAAGTTATAAAAATAACATTTCAAAAGGTACTTCAGGTGCCTTTTTTACTCAAAGCAATTTTTTTTTTTTTTTTTTTTTTTTTTTTTACAATCTATATATATTTAAAATGCGTCAGGAGGTCATAATGTTTTTTAATCGCTTGAAAGGCGGTGATACCACTACGGCATCACATAATTTTAATTCCTAATTGCCATATTGGCACCCGAATTTTTTAATGAAAATTTCACTTTTTTTAAGTTACACTACAATACACTTTTACTCATTTACAAAAAAAATTTTCTTGCAAATACTGGTATCATTCAATTATTTCAACATTTTATTAATGTAGTATCTTGCCCCTGAAAGGGTTAAAAAATCCCAATACACGAAATGTTTAATCTTAATGGTGATACAGGGTGGTGAGTGGTCAGGGAAAAGCATAGTGGAAAAAGATGTTAAATCCCAGTACTTTGTTAAAGAGAAAAATTTTCGTCGTCTTTAATCCCTTTATATTGTTAGTTAGAAGTATTTTATATAATAAATTATTGGTACTCTCCTCTTTTTTTGGGGGGTGGGGGAGAGGGGGCAGGGGTGTATTTTTCCCTGACCACTTAATTTCTTCATTAATAATAATAATAATAATAATAATAAGTATTTGCCGGATAAATAAAAATGAATTCACAATCTATATTGTATAACAAAACCCGTGAGTAAAACATTGTCATCATATCAACTGTCAGGTTCTGAGACCACCTCTGCTGAAGATTGGAATTTCCGATATTTCTCTATCTTAATCTTTTGTGTATTGTATGGCTGTGTAATAGAATTTTCAAGGTGACATTCTTTCTTTGTTGAAAGGAGAATCGACAGGTAATCCTGTACAGGTGGTGTTGGGAGAAAGAGGAGATTGCTGAGAGGCGTGTTCATCTGTCAGTGATGTAGGTGAATGATGAGCAACAAGCAGCATGTCACTAATCAAGAAAGGAATGTGGAATGTGTCCAATGAATGAGCTCCAAAGGGGGTTGACATTGGGAAAACACAGTGATTTGAGAAGAGCAAAGCTTGTCTCAGATTAGTTCAGTTCGTTCCTGGGTTTCGTACCAAGAAGGTGTGTAGGACCGAGGTCCTGATAGTGTGTGCTCTGTGTTGTAGAGCGGAGGCAGTGCGTATCTGGAGAGCAAAGGACACAGACGTCCTGGTGTTTAGTGCTCTGGGCCGAGAAGTGCAGGCCGAGTATACCTGTGTTGGGAGATTCGAGATTGATCTCCGATAAAGTGAATCTAACGTGCATTGAGTGTGAGGTGGGTGTAATTTGAATAGTATACAGCCAACCTTTACTGTATTTAATTTAATGTTGAACCGGATCACCTATATCCGAGTTGTAATTGTATATAATTGTAAATAGCGTATTTAGTGTGTACATATATTCTAAATAAACTGTTAATTCAGTTAATTGACAGCGTCAGTGTTCATTTACACAATCATCACAGTGGGTGACCGATATCACCTAGTAATATCGGTGGTGGCAGCTATAACTACCACGGACTTTCTTCAAAGTTGTGCGGACTGAGAGGAACGTCCGACATCAACCATGGTAACAATTAACTACTAAATTTCATTTTTACTGCAATTCTTTTCATTTTTAACCCTCCAAGCGTTTTGCAAAAGGGTAAAATTGTAACGTTGTTTTCTCGACATTTTATTTTAAATGTTAAGAAAATATGATTCTTTCAACATTATAAAAAAAAAACTTTATTATAAGCATGAATGTAATCCTCCAGAGTATGAATCATTCTTTAATGTATTGAAAATTCATTAAAACTATAGAATTATAATTTTTTAAATAGTGCTTATATTGCAGTGAAAACTGGAGTTTGGTATACGGAATATTACGTTCCAGACGCTTAGAGGGCTAAACATTATCAATTTCAAATTTTACGGATGAATCAGAGAAAAAAATATGTATGTTCACCGCAATTTGTTTAAAAAGCGTATCACAATTTATGGATTTTATGTAGGATTTAAAATTATTTTCAAGCTTGACTTAAAAAAAAAAAAAAAAAAAAAAACTCCAAGCCGTGCAATCTGATTACGTTTACGTCTGTATTGTTTATAACGGCTAATTATATCTGCACGAGGAATATAGGCCGGGAAGGGGGAGGGGGCTCTGTGGTGCTGTTACTATAGAAACTTAAACTTTAACCCGTATTTTTGTTAAGTTCAAGTAAAAAGTTAAGTTCAAGGGAAAATTCAGACGATCGTGCCTGAGCTGGAGTCCAGCACCTCCCGTCCACCAGCTTCGAAAGCAGAACCTTGCAGCCACTGGTGAGGCGCAACCTGATTACGAAAGATTAAAAAAGAATGAATAACGTTAGAAATTAAAGTATACTGAAGGTACATACAGGAGTATGTATCTTTTGTGTACATTTATTTGTGCTATCTAACGTTGCTCATTCTGTCTTAATATATCAACGCAAAGTACAATCTTCCTCCCTCCCCCCTTTTTAAGAAAGATTAACCCATTTTTATTTCAAACAATGTATTTCAGGATTTATTTCTGTCTAATATTACTTAAAGAAATCAAAACTTCATCAATAAGTGATCGAAGTACGCATTCAAACTATTCAAATAAGAAAAATAAAAAAGGGTGCTGTAACCAGCGATCTGTGGCGATTTTTTCGACTGTTAACTTTTGGCGTGCAGCTAATGCACATGTGCTGTCTTCATAAATAATAAAAAATAATAAGACATTGGCACTATCATACATTTTCTTTTGTAATATCTGTACTTTAATTATATTTTAATTGCTATACCATGCTATAAAGCAGTATTATTGTGGAGAGTAACACCAGTACAGACATTTCATTATTTGTTATTTTGGTTATTAAAGCGACACACTATCTTCCTTAAGAAAATCTTCCATATTGTCTGTAAGAATTTATATTACAAAAAATCATTAAAAATATATTTAGTTGCAACTTGATGATAACATATAGAAATACAGCTAAAGAAGCTGTATAATATTGATATGTAACTTCTTAAGATGACATTCGAGTTACTCAAAAAGACCCGGATGATAATATTAAGTCTATGGTTCGTAATTTTCAAAAATCTCGCTCAAATATTAATATTTTTAAATGATTTTTCTGCATAGGATAGCTGAAGACCATCTACAAACGCGCTAGTTTTTACGTTTTCGATTTTGGTTTCATTCGTTTTAATATATCATGATAGTTTCAATTTCAGAATCGGTTCCGAAATTAATTTTTTAAGAAAAATCGGAAACCAGATTAAAAAAATAAAAACTAGCCCAATTGTAGATCGTCCTCAGCTTCCTATGCAGAAAAAATCATGTAAAAATATTAATATTTAAGCGAGATATTTGAAAGTAACGCCTCCATATAGACTTAACATTATCATCCTGGTCTTTCTGAATGACAAGTGTGGGCTCTTAAGTGCTTAGACCATGTATGTCTTTCTTAAAAAAGTAACTAAATATATTTTTAATGATTGTCTGAAATGTAAATTCTTACAGATAATATATATGTGACATTTTAAAGTTAGGAGCCAGAAACATCATCGCCGGTTCACCTTTCACAGCACAGAAGTCATGGAAAGCGAGAAAAAAAAGTAAATAAATGTAGAAGATCCAATAAATTGCTCATTGGCCGCTGCAAGTTAATTTATTAAACTGTAGTCATGAGAGAGGGAAAGACTCCCTTTGCAAACCGTCTTTAACCGAAACATAAAAAAGAATATTCCATCATTATTTCAGCGAGCCGTACTCATCGAAGAAAAAACCAAGTATCCTCCTTCTCACCTCCAGACTTCCTTTATTAAATCTAAAAAGAAAATTCTAGAAAATTCTCTACTCTCGAACCATCATTTTTCCATGTAAACATAACTCATGCCCAGGTCGAGATTTTTTATTCCACAGACGATAATTTTATTTAAAAAATTCGGAATATATTAGACAAACGATATTTTTGAAAACGATTAATTTTAACAAAAGAAGAAAAGAAATGAATTTATTGATGCACAAATATCAAATGCTGAAGGAAGGAAAATAAATAAATAAATAAAAATGCTATTTTTTGAAAGGTGTGGTTTTGGAATAAATTTAATAAGACCTTCTTAAAAAGGGTTGATAAAAACATAGAAAAAATAAGTTTTATTCTATGTTTAATTTTTTAGAGATAAAGTTTAATTAAGAATATTTTTAATTTAGATCCATCTTTTTAAATTTACGCATATTGGAATAAATGTTCTTTAAGGCGAATTAAGAATTTATATCGTTTCCATAAAGATTAATAGATTAGATCTAGAAATAAGATTTTAATTTAATGCTACCGAAAATTCTTCTGTATTAAACTATCTGTATTCCAAAATATCTGGTTTCTTCCTTTGGAAATTTTCAACATTACTGATTGGTTTGAGCTGAAGTGACTCACTCCAGTACCTGATTTAGGGCACGAGCCCGAATGCGGCTGAAGGTTTTTCAATTATTGCCGAAAATCTGATATAGTTTTAATATCTAATGTAATTTTGTATTTCATTCATTCTATTTTGTTGATATTGTATTTTTATAAGATTGTATATCTTGTCTTAAACATCATACTTAATTATTTTATTAAAGAGAATATTTTATTTTAGCTTTATCACATTAAAAGTATATTGAATTTTTATTTCTTATTTAATCCTGTTCCTGTTCTCGTCAGATTTTTTGGGGTTGGTGAACGTATCTCGTATCCAAAAAAGCCCTCCCCCCCGCCCCCCTTATATCTTAAATAGTTATAGCTTGATAATGCGGAAAATTTGTTATTAGTTTTTGCATGCTGTAATCGTTCCAGATATATGAACTTGCATAGGAAAATATAATCAGTACCACACTATTTATTATAAAATATCTATTCATTTAAATTTCATATTTATGAAATAATTATTTAAAAATAAATTATTGATTACCATATTTAATTTTATAATGTTTATTTTAAAATGATTATTAAAGTCAATAGTGATTACTTCAGTAAGTACCTATTTCAAAGTTTTTGTACTCAATACCGTTGTAAGTATCTGTTCCCGGGTCCCAAAATTTGTAAAAAGGTTCCTGGACTAACTCTTTCTTTATTGTTATGAACTTCACTGTTAATCAGTCATGATTAACTGAAGACGTGAGAGGAAATTATCAAGCAAGTAATGCGTATGTGACTAAACTGTGAAGCCTCTTTTCCCGTGCTCATTAAAAGATGCAGATTTTAAAAAATAATAGGAAATTTTTAGTTTGAAACCACAGTGCGTTCGAATACTCACTAAGAAAGCTCTAGTATATCAGATTATCATTTGCATGAAAAATTGCATAAGTTAAATCGAGGTCCCTGAAATCCTTAGAGTCGAATCTCTTAAACCTTTTTCAGATGAAATTCGTATATCAATGGAAAATATAAAAGCAGTAAGTCTTAATTACGTCCATTAATAACAATATCGTAATAATAATAATATATATTCTACAACGAAAAGCTAAAAAACTTATATTATAAATGATTATTTAGCTTATAATACGTCACTATGACAATAAAATATTTAAAATATATTAAAAATTGACATGATTCAGCTCATTTTCATTGAGTCACCTTCATAATGTAAATATTAATGCAATATTAATTTGAATTCAAGAATTATTTATTCCAGTTTTTCACGTTCGTTGTGTTTGTAATTTTTCTATTTACATTCTGAAGATGAACCGGTGAAAATAAGTTGAAACATGCCAAATTTTATTATATTTTAAATATTTTATTGTTAAAGTGACGTCTATAAGCAAAATAATTATTTATAATGTAAGTTCTTGCCTTTTCATTGTAGAATATATATTATTATTATTACGAAATTCATATAGTTAGAAAGTAATTCTGTGTTAAAGGTAACAAATGATATACAGACATATATACAATAAGTACAGTAAACCCAAATGGAGTGAAAAATTCACTCCAGGGGGGAGTATTGTATTCATTGTATGCATGTCTGTACATTATTTGTATGCACCTTTATGATTTGAATGCAGGCATTACTTGTGTACGTATGTGTATTTTAATATAATTCTGTGTCGATAAATTAACTACATTTTATTTTATATGAAAATAAGTTTTGTTTTGAGGCACAGAATGCCAAACTTTAGCCAGACGTATAATTGTACGCATATTAATTAATAAATTTGTATATTTATGTATGTACTAATTACTTAAAAAATTTCGGACATTTTCGTTTTCGTTTTTATTTTTGACCGAAAATAAGGAGATTGGCGAAATTCGGTTTCGTTTTCAGTCCTTAAAACCTCTTTCGATCAATCCTTAATAGTAATGCCCGATAGCATGATAGATCGCGTGATAAATAGATCAATTGATGTATAATCTATTAGAGTTTTGAATTTTCGCTTATGTTTTGTAACCTTAGGATTAACCTGTAACCTTTAGCAAAGAAACCCCTATTATTTTTTAAATTAATTTCTTTTAAGTAATATAATAAAGAAAAATGAAAAAAAATGTTTTTTAATTGGAATGCATTAAATAGTTAAAAAATACTGATTAATAGCAGAAAAAATGTTTTATTTTCAGTAAATTTATTCTTTATCAGTTAAATGAATTCCAAATATCTCTTGAATTTATGGTACAGAAGACTTCTTTAAAATATTTTTGCTAAGAATAACATAAATAGTGAAAAATAACTTTCAAAGTCCACCCGTTTTATTTAAGAAAATACATATATTATTATCGAACAACATATATAATCTCTTTCCTTTGAAGTCGGTTAAAAATAGGTCACAAAAGCAATAAGAAATGAGATTTGCACCGGGAATTTAGGAGATAAAAATAGTGGAATCGATAGACCCAGTAGCAGAGAAAGTAACTTTTCAAACTAATTGGAAGAATAAATAAATAAGGGAGAAATGTCATGCGTCAAGCATAGATTATGAAAAGCTTTCAAATACATTCAGAACAGTCTGACAAAGCTTCACCGTTTAGTAAATAAAAATATTAAGTTAAAGATAAAATATAAAGTTTGGAAAACGCATTTAAAAATCAAACTTTAGAAATTTCATCTTCAAAGAGAAAAATATTCGAGTTTAGAAAATATTCGAATTCTTTCGTGCAATTCTGTAAACGACCGATAGATTTTTTTAATATGTACTACGCAGTATGTTATATTCTAATTCACTTATAGGGATCGCATAATACAGTTGAAATTTCGCTTTCCACAGTTTCCGTCAATAAATAGAACTGTACTCGAATGCCTTTGTACAGCCCTGTTTTAGATCGGGAGGCGGAAGCACAGATCATACGTCATCGAGTTCATGGCTGAAATTCCAGAATTAGTTACGATTCAATTCGCATATTAAAACGCAATCGGTCTGCCAAGCATTATTTTGGTGGAAAGCTCCCGAAAACCTGATTTTAGCGGATAATTCGTAAGTTCACTATTGTGTTTTCCTGCTTCCAATCCCCCTCGTGAACCTCTGAGACATACGTTAAAATCGGGTTTTCAGGTGTTTTCCCCTCAAAATATGACTTGGCAGACTAATTACATTTTAATATGCGAATACATTTTTAACCAATTATGGAATTCCAGCTGTGAATTCAATAAGATGATGGTTCGTATTTCAGTCCACAAAGAAGTTCGAGTATATTTGCATTTGTTGCGTTGACTAAATTTTAATATACTGTGTAGTATTAGTTTAGTATATCCAAATCTGTTAATCATATATAGGTTTGCACGAATTTTTTTTTTTTTTCTCTACTATTGAGAATAATTCTTGAAATTGTGTTTTTAAATGTGGTATGCGTTTTCTAACACAGAATTATTAACCCGGGACAATGAAACAAGTATTTCTTTTATGTAAGATTATCATTAAACTAGAAACATTTTTACAGCCTTCTGTGTCACTCGGTAGAAAAACTGTTATTAATGTCACTGGCACATTAATAACAAATTCACTTTTTATCCATATTCAGACTCTCAAAATAGATAATATTATATTTATAAACATAAAAACGTAATCTCACTATTTATTTATGTACTATTTATGGTGTATACTAGTTTCCGATACGCACTTTTATCATGTAAATGGTATAGTTATAGTTCGAATGAATGAAACTTGTGCTGCCAACAAATAAGATTGAACTATGTCATCCCGGCATCGCCCGGATAGCTTAATCGGTAGAGCTTTGGCACAGCAGGTTAAGCTATCTAGATTCGAATCCCGGTCTGAGCATATTTTCACTGTAAACAAATGCAAAAATAACATGAATCCTTCAACTATGAACAGGAAAGGAAAGAAAGTTTTCCCAAAAACTTTCCTTCTCTTAGTTAGGATTTTCTTCTGATTGAAAATTCCAAAAAATAAAAATATTTTATTACATTTAAAAATCTTTTTTTTTTTTTTTTTTTTTTTTTTTTTTTGTAATTATTAAATCACTATAGTTTTAAATAAAATACTGCACAAATAATTATGACTTATTTAATGCCTACCTATTGTTGTGAAAATGTTTTAAAAATATGCTGCATGTTTTTGACAGTGAAAATCAGTTTATAACAGATTAAATCAATTTTTGACGCTTGTCATGTTAAAACCTAACTTTTGATCTAAAAAAATGCTGCTTAAGATAATTTTTTAAAAAAATATTGTAAAAATTTTGCATTAATCTGTAGTTACTTCGCAAAAGATTCAGAAAATATAATTGTGTCCCACATGTATTTTCAGGTATGGATTTCGAAGAGAACAGGCAGGGCGGTACTTGGCTCGCTATGCACACGTCAGGCAAAGTCTCTTCGCTTCTGAATCTCGTGAAACCGTCATCGGAAGATGAAGATGTATTGAAGACAAAGAATTCCAGAGGTAAGCCAGGAAGAAATGGATGAATGGATTGCGAGAGAGAGAAAGAACGTGAAAGTATTACAATATATATATATATATATATATACCAGGTGTCCCAAAAATGACTGATGGATTTTAAAATTCAATAACTTGCAAACGGTGACAGCAAAAAATTTTTGCAGGAGGGTTGTGTACAATGTCAGGAGTTTTTTTTTACCGTAATTTTTTATTTTAGTTCGAATTTCAAACAATAGGTGGCGCTGACGGCGATTGAAGGCTAGGTCGACGCTTCACTCCACTGCCTCCTCTACAATGCCTTCTCGCTTGTGACGTAGTGGAGGCGGTTTCCCTGACAACGATGGCGTTCTGAGCTTCGTGGCGATTGTGGAACCAGTAGGGTTAGTGATTTCGCCTCCACTTCATGACGTTTCACGTTTGTCGTCTGCTCAGTGAATAGGCATTGTAGAGGGGGCAGTGTTCACTCAGCACTGATCACCTGGCCGTCAGCGCCACCTATTGTTTGAAATTCGAACTGAAATAAAAAATTACGGTAAAAAAACTCCTGACATTATACATAATCCTCCTGCAAAATTTTTTTAAATAGCTGTCACCGTTTGCAATTTATTGAATTTTAAAATCCATCAGTCATTTTTGGGACACCCGGTATATGCAGCTTAAATTTATAATCTGGTTTGCTAAAAAGTAAAACTGATAAAAATGGTGATGTCATTTATTTTCTGGTATTCAAATAATACTTAGGCAGACTGCTGCTGTATTACAAGTTGATTTTTTAAAAAAGACTTTATCAGTTATCAGTATTATTATTATTATCATTATTTTATCGTTTATATTTACAATCTGGTTTGCTAAAAAATAATATCGATAAAAGCGACAAATTTAATACTTAAATTTCCTTAAATTTTGGGAGTATTTGCAACTGTCTCTAATATCGCCATGTATCTAATCTTAATAAATACTTGTAATTGTCTCTAAATTTATTTGATTACATTAGTATCATAGCATTTGATAAAATTTTCAAAATGATTATTTTTAACACTTTCCAACAGAGTTGAAAAGTTAAAGCACAACAATTAATATCTGAAATAATTAAAGGTTCACATAAAGAACTATAGTTTTCAGATACATGCGGTTACTGGTTGTCTCAAAAACGGCTGATGGATTTTAAAATTCAATAACTTACAAACAATCACGAATAATAATAAAAAAAATTCTCGCAGGAGTGTTATATATTATGTCAGGAGTTTTTATGTAGTGATTCCCAATTTTAGTTATAAATAACAGTTATAGATGGCGCTTCAAGCAATAACGCTAAAAGCAGGCTCGATTTTTCAATGTGTCCTCCCTCTTCTTCCATGCCAAATATGAAGATTAAAATGCATTGAATTGTACGAAAAATTGGATCTGGATTGAGCATATGTTGTACTCAGTGGTATCCTTTGATTGAAATTCAAATTAAAATCAAGAATCACAGTATAAGAATTCTTGACATTATACAGGGTGTCTACTGTCAGCGGTGGCCAATGACTAATTCCTAAACCGTCAGTCATAAACATAGTTTCAGTTACAAAAATGGTTTAAATGAGGTAAAAAAAAAAAAAAATAAGGTTATTCAGCTCAATAAAAACACTCCTTTAAAAAATTGTATACGGTTTTCCGATCTTATATGTTATAGTTAGTAAAATTTTCCTATTACACTGCTAAGTATGACAAAAAAAAAAAAAAAAAAAAAAAAAAAAAAATCCGTTATTTTATGATTAAAATTAACCGAGTAATAGCTGATTAAAGTTGGAGTATATTTTTTGCTGGTAATTAGGGCCCATTCATAAATTTAGTAGAAAGATAATTTCGTCAGATACATGGAAAAAACTGGATGAGAATAGAATTAACATTGCAGTGCAACTTTGAAATCTTTAATTATTCTTACGTATAAATGCAAAATATACAATTTGTAATAAAAATATAAGAGTTTTTTTCTTATATTTTTAACTTTAATTTATTAAATTATTTGTATTTATAACAGAATTTTAAAAAAATGATGAAAATTAACGGCTTACAAAATGATAAATATTTTTAAATGTTATTATATAACTGTAAAAGTTGAGTTACGTCATGTTTTTAGCTTTTGATAATGGAATAGGATGTACGCTGAATCCGAAATTAACCTTCATTTTTTTGCTATCACGTAAAGATTTTTTTGCAAATCATAAGTTTAAAAAAAAAAAAAAAAAAAAGGCTAAAATTTGATATTGTAAAATAGATGTGTTTTTAACTTTTTATAATTATTTTTATGCATTTTTTTACCGCTGAAATTGAAAAAGACCTTCATTTTTCAGACCTTCTTTTCATTTTTGAGATTGAAAAAGACCTTCAAAGACCATCATCAGGATTTTTCGGAATTTGTAAATTTCAAAGCAAAACATTAAATCTCAACCTCCACCTCCCTTTATCGGACCCTTCTGGTGTTTAACCGTAAAAATCCCAACATAAACAAATAAATAAATAAAATAAATTATTGAATTAAATAAAACTGATTTAACAAAAAAGTTGTCGCCCCAGTGGTGTGATCAGTAGCGGCACCTACTACCATGTCGAGGGATCCTGGTTCGAGTCCGGGTAAGACATGGATGGTGTGTTGTCCCTTTGTGTAGTTTAATTAATATATAATGGCTATGTGAAATAAAATAGTTCTGAGTTGTCGTTTCTATGTGTAATGGATTATTGATGGCGAAAGCCTATAGCTGCTATAGGCCTCAAAGCAATATCAAATCAAATTAAAATAAGTTTTTTATATTTTTTATAACATTAAATTTTTGCTATATTTTAACTTTTGACATTTGCGATTTACAAAAAAATTCTAATGCGCTAGTTAAAAATGAAGGTTATTTTCGGATTCAGTGCTAAAAAATACACAAAAATCAAATATCAAAAGTTAAAAACATAGTCGTTTCCATACGGACACACACAGACACACTCACGCACAAACTGATATTTTGTAAAACATGTTTTTTTTTTTTTTTTTTTTTTTTTTTTTAAATCTCTGATCCATAAAACGTGTAAATCTGTCGAAAACCGGAAGTCGAAAAAAAATTCTATTACAACACTTTCTTCTACTGAAGATAGGAGAAAGTAAAAAGATACTTTCTTAAACAGTCTGCACAATCTGGAAACTTTTCAGACAGAGAAAACAAAAATCCGCCAAGCATGATAATACTCTGCTGCTTATTTGCATCTACAACTGTAACAACAAAATAAACAGGTAGATCTTTCTGGAAATATAATTAGATCATGGTATGGGTAAGGTAAATTTCAATATAGGCTTTCTCTGAGACTGGGAATATTTCTGTCTCTAGTCGAGGTCAGATATGAAGGACAGGAAGACTGAAAAAAAATCGGAGACAGGTCTTTAGATAGTTTGTTTTTATTTGTTTTTTCGATTGGGCATGTGAAACGGAAATGTGACTTCGTGAAAATAATTTTCAGTCCAGTCACAAAATTTTTATGAATAAAAAATTAACCCTTTTGAAAATATGATTAATTTAAGCAGCTAATGGATGTTAGAAAGTTAGAGAACAAATAACTGTCTTTATTTTTATTTTGCTTTTGTTCTTTTTTAAATTGCACTAAACATTAGTCTGGATATCCGAACAATTTATGTTTAGTGTTTTAATAATCTAGTATGTGGATTCTTTTTATTCCCATCGAATAATTTGGTAAGGCATGTAAAAATCTTTAAAAAGAAAAAGGGTGAACTTCTCAATTTCACCATTTTCTATTTTATTTAGCCCATTTTTGTACAGAAAAATACGTTGTTTTAAAATTTGAAATAACGTTTAAAAAAAATACTGAAAATATTGTAAAATAGAAATTAAAATACTGTATGTATGGAAAACAAAATAATATAACACATTTGCAAAAATGCTCGAAATTTTTAATTAGCATTTACACGCCACCATGGATTCTTTAGCCCTTTGTATCACGGCATTGCATATCTGCAACCTACCCAAAATTCAATGTTACTTAAGCAGGCTTAAAAGATAATTTTATTTATTGCTGATATCTCCCAATAATAGCAGTTAATAAAAATAGTTCACAGATTTATCAAATAAACGACGATACTGAGTTAATTTTTTATGCTAAAGTTGTATCTAGCCATTTGTGTAGATTCGAATTGTTATTGCTAAAATGAATTTAGTACTTTTTGTCAAGTTTTAAAGACTGGAGACATGCAAAAAAATTTTTTCTACAAAGATAAGTTCGTATACTATACATTTTTGTATTAGAAAATTGAAAATATTTATGAGAAATATGAAATTTTCTCTTTTTTGCATATGTGAAAAAAGTACCATTTAGTAGATAATTTTCTAATTTTATGTTCTTTATAACATTTAACACTTTTTTTTTTCTTAAAAGAGTGTTTTCTAACATTTGAGTAAAATTTTTTCAAATAGAAATGTTGTTACAAAGTGTTAGTACAAATACTAGTTCGGAGAAAATTAAAAAAAAAAAAAAAAAAAAAAAAAAAAAAAAAAGTACTCATTAAATATCAATCCTAAACGAAGAAAGATACAACCTTTCCCTCGATTAATTTGACATTACGTAAAAGTATATCGGCTATTTCATCTATAAGAATAAATCATATTGCATCCATTGCTTATTTGGTTTCCTGTATTTACTTTTAATATATATATGTATACATAAGTTAGTTTAACAATATTTTTTTTCAATTTTTCATTATCTGTATGAGTTTGCATTTAATATTTATTTATTGCTTTTGGATTATAACGAGAATGAATTGCCAAACAACCAAGATTTATCACCAAATTATAAAACACGTATCACATTATAATAATATATAATGTATATAGCTTTTCATGAAGCATAAGACCCAGTTACAGTCATACATGAAGTATACATAGGACATGTATATAAGATACATATGATGTAGCACATAAAGACGTAAATAATATGTTTCTAAGGATTTATATGGCACATAATACATAAATAATATTTTTATAATGATTTATGTGCACACACATAAGTACCTGGAGTATGAGTATACCTGATGCATATACAAGGGGATCCCAAATCTTTGGTACAAACTTTAGGGATTGATAGAGGACACTGTAAAAATTATTTATTGTATATCTACAGAACGGAAGGCGGCATAACAGACAATCACTTTATCGAGTTCACGGTTGGAATTCCATAATGAGCTAAAACTCGAATCGCATATTAAAACGCAATCAGTCTGCCAAGTCATATATTAATGAAAAACACCTGAAAATAATATTTTAGGGGTTGCATCGTAGGTTTATCGTTGTGTTTTCCATCTCCCAGACCTCCATGTTTTCATACCTTTGGGTGTAGAAAATACAATAGTAAACCTACGAATCAACCGCTAATATCGGTTTTTCAAATGTTGTCCAACAAGATATGACTTGGCAGACGTTTCAATATGCTTCAATATACGATTACGTTTCAATATGCAAATCGAGTTTTAACTAAATTCTGAAATTTCAACCGTGAACTCGATGGAGTGATTGTCTGTGCTCCTCCCGGTTTAATAGAAATGAATTGGCACAAGTGACGCATTGAGGTATAAACTCGGAACAAGTGCATGAAAGGAATGTTCATTGAGAATGTCTTAGTTAAGTGCTATGCTTACAATAAGAGACCAACAATAATACATGGCAATAATACATGGCCTGGCAGTTTTGACTGAACGATTGACACCCAAATTTAAATCAGATATTTTCACGCACACGTACAACGACAGTAGATATTCCGGGAACAAGATGCTTAACATAGTCTAATGGGGTCGTATAAACAAGATTTTTCACAAGTCCTCATAATAATTTATCGAGGACCGATAAATCTTTTGGCCAAGGGACTGGTCCATCACGCCAGGATTTTTTTTGGAAGAAGTTCTATCAGAACTATCTCACGATGCACACTGTAAAAAAAAATCTGTGAAGATACTAAACATTTTCTAGGAAACTGGGATTCCAAGAACTTGTCATGTAATGATAACAGGAAAAATTCATGTAATCGATTCTGAAACTTGAATTTTTGCTGTTACCGTTACAGGAAAAGTTCTTGGAATCCCAGTTTCCAAGAAAAAGTTTAGTACCTTTGCAGATTTTTTTTTTTTTTTTTTTTTTTTTTACAGTGCAGTGGCGTAGCTACACTGTAAAAAAAAAAAAAAAAAAAAAAAAATCTGTGAAGGTACTAAACATTTTCTAGGAAACTGGGATTCCAAGAACTTTTCATGTAACGATAACAGGAAAAATTCATGTAATCGATTCTGAAACTTGAATTTTTGCTGTTATCGTTACAGGAAAAGTTCTTGGAATCCCAATTTCCAAGAAAAAATTTAGTACCTTTGCAGATTTTTTTTTTTTTACAGTGCAGTGGCGTAGCTACACTGTAAAAAAAAAAAAAAAAAAAAAAAAAAAAAAAAATCTGTGAAGGTACTAAACATTTTCTAGGAAACTGGGATTCCAAGAACTTTTCATGTAACGATAACAGGGAAAATTCATGTAATCGATTCTGAAACTTGAATTTTTGCTGTTATCGTTATAGGAAAAGTTCTTGGAATCCCAATTTCCAAGAAAAAATTTAGTACCTTTGCAGATTTTTTTTTACAGTGTAGGATGGATGACACCCGGGGAAGATATAAATGGCGTCATCCCCCTCCAATCCGTCATATTTTTTCAATCACAACTCTATGTTATTACAAAAAATGACCAAACCATTTCTTACTTATCTTTTCTCCTGCATTAAAAAAAAAAAAAAAAAAAAAAAAAAAAAAACAGGAGCGACTTATTATTAACCCATAATCTGCATAAGTCAATGCTTTTCTATATATAGAAGAAAAGTCTTTCTTTTAAAGTTTGCTTTTGTAACCCAGTCGTTGGATAGGTTGAATTTTATTCCTTGATGCATATCTTATTTATACACACCATTCTGTATAAAATTTCACATTCTCAAAGAAAAAAAATTAACTCTGTTGCGTCGTGCACTTAAAATTTCATTTTATTTCAGAATTCTTTTCCGAAATCTTATAAGATTATGTATATATATATATTACAAATTTAAAATTTTTTTCGCCAAAACTAACCTTTATACTACCTTAATTTTCTTATAATAATGTTCCGTACTTACTTCAAATTATTAAATTCAAATCTTGTTTCTAGATCTAATCTGTTAATCTGTATGCAGACGATATAAATTCTTAATTTGCCTTAAAAAACATTATTCCAGTATGCGTAAATTTAAAAAGATGGCTCTAAATTAAAAATATTCTTAATTAAAACTTTATTTCTTAATATTCCAAATAAAACTGATTTCTTCTATGTGTTTATCAACCCTTTTTAAGAAAATCTTATTAAATTTATTCCAAAACCATACCTTTCAAAAAATATCATTATTTTATTTTATCTATTTATTTATTTTTTCGCCGTCAACCTTTGATGTGTGCATTAATAAATTCATTTCTTTTCTTTTTCTCTTAAAATTAATCATTTATAAAAATCGTCTGCCTAACAAATTATAAGTCGATTATAAATTGGTTAAATAATATTTTTTTTAAATAAATTTATCGTCTGTGTCTAGTCTCGTATCTGGACAAGAATTCTGTTTACATAAAAGGATGATAGTTTGAGATTACAGAAAGTTCTAGAATTTTCTTTTTAGTTTTAAAGGTGGAAGTCTCGAGATGAGAAGGGGAGGGATTCTGGAGTTCTTTCGTCGATGAGTACGGCTGATTGAAGTAAATGATGGAATATTTTTTGGACATTTCGGTAAAAGATCGTTTGCAAAAAGGAGTTTTTCCCTCTATAATGACTACAGTTGAATAAATAAATTTACAGCCACCAATGAGTGATTTATTGGATATTCTACATTTATTTATTTTTTATTTTTTTCCTCGCTGGCCATGACTTCTGTGCAAAGAACGGGGACCCTGGCGATGATGTTTCTGGCTCCTAACTTTAAAATGTCACAGTCTTTTCTAGAGTCGACAGGATGTTTTATGCCTGCGCTGCCTTTTTTGGTTTTTAAAGAAACTTGCTATGGAACGAAGTGATAATAAAAACTGTGGATCGCTGAATAATTTGCCCGTCATTATTGGATGTGTTCTTAAACAAGAACTGCCATAGTCTCATGATTTCTGGAGTGACAAAAACAGAGGAATTGTTCCTGTAAAGTGTTTTGGTCGAGAAAAAGTAGTCCTCTTATGATGAAAAAGAAGAAAAAAATAATAATAATTACAAGACCATTTCTTGTTAATTGGTGAAAATAAAAATATTTTTTCGAGATAGTTGAGACCCATAGGATTTCGGTGAGATTTTTTTTTTCGTAGTGTTTTGATTATTATTTGTATACTTTTTATGTATTTATTTAAATTAATTATTCTCTGTTTGTCAGGTTTATTTATTTGATTATTTGTCTGTGAATTTTATTTACTTGCCTATTTATGAGTAGTATTATTATCATTATTATGTGTTGGAGATAGAAACATTTTTGTTCTTAAGGATTAAATTAAAGAGTATGGTATTCTTAGACAATTACTATTGCATATTAAAGATTATTATGATATTTTTATGCACGCTTAAAGATAAGTTCGTAATAATAATGAAGTATAAAAGAACTTAGAAGCTCAAGTTATTATTTTTTTTTTTTTTTAAGTACATTTTCTAATTTATTGATATTTGTTGGTTATCACGAACTATTCTCTGAATGCAGTATTTTTATGATGATGTTCCTGTTACTAGACATTTGAGATAGAAAACTAAGTTAACATTTATGTTTTTTTTCTTTATTTGTTAGAATTTCTAGTGACAGTGAGCTTTGGTTCTCGGATTCTTTATAATTTTTAAATTCAGTAAGAAATGGAACTGTGCAAGGCTGTTGCTAGAATTTTGACTGATAAATATGATTAATTTTTTCAGTAAATTTTGTGATTTTAAGTAAGAAATTACCTATAATTAAAATTTTTGAATATGTTTATGATCTATAAAATAATAGAATTAAAAGTTGATCCCAATTTAAGGTATATCTATGATATTTACAATTTCTGTTTTATTAGATAAAATTTCTGGTTAAAGTTAGCAGCTAAATATAGTAATTTTGAAAAAATATGTAATTGATAGAAATCATTAACTTTGAAATTTATTGCGAATGATTTTACGATTAGGATTTAATAAAGAAAATAGAAGTGCTTCATTTATTCTAATGAGTAAGAATAAAAAAATTATGGAAGATCCTAAGTTCGTACCGTTTGACCCGAGTTCTGGAATGAACATTTTGTCTTGGTTAACTTATTTTGATAAAACATGTGATAGGGAACAGAAAAATCTAGAATGGAAATTTAATTCTATTGTGCAATATTTGAAAGGTGAAGCGCAAAAAATTTATATCAATGACTGCTTAAATTGTACGGATTATGAACAAATTAAGAAAATTTTGATAGAAAGACTCATTGAATTGGACTTCCCGAGTTTTTCTGATTTTTCAAATCTGAAATTAGATAATTTAGACAATTTAGAAACTTATTTTCGTAAAAAAGTGGAAATTGGTAGGAAATTACATCTTAGTGAAAATATACTATTACAAGGTTTAACTGATGGTTTAAAACCAGAATTCAAAACCAATATTATTATAAATCCTCCTAGTAGTACCACAGAATGGTACCGGGTTGTCAAACAATTCGTGGAAGTTTCCACCCCACTAGTTTCAAACTAAGTAATAAATCAACCATCAGCTAGACGAAATTTTCAACCTTTTCAATCAACTAGGCCCTGGATTCAGCCAGTTAGGCCCAATAATAATACACCTAGGAATTGGATTCCCCAAAGACAATCTCAGTTTCAAAGACCTAGAGTTTGTCAAAATAATTATATTCAAAATTCATATTCTTCAAGACCTTGTAGGATATGCACAAATAGGGGTGTGAGTAATGCTTTTCATTGGGAAAGAGAATGTATTTTTAGGAATGAGGTACCATCCTCTGATACTCTTCCAAATATCTCACAAAATAATTTTCATAATGTTTGGCAATTAATTGTGTATGGATATGCAAATAATTATAATTTACCATGTGTTGTAGATACTGGCTCAACTATTGCAATATTGCCACTTAAATTTGTTAAAAAACTTAATGCTAAAATTGAGACTATACCCTCAGTTACCATTGGTCAGGCAAAAGGATTTTTACATATAAATAAAAAATGTAGTGTTCTTCTAAAAGTGGGTAAAATTAAAAAATATGTTAATTTTTTAGTAAGCAATACAAATTTGGATTATGCTATTTTGGGTTTAAAAGAATGTTCTAAATTTAAATTAACCATAGAATGTAAAAATTGTATTGTAAGGCAGGGAAGGAAAATTATAACTAACAGTATATCCATACATAATGAGAGATCCCTTCATTTCAATACAGTAAATATGGACCAAGTACAACAAAACAGGGATCAATCTAATGAAATTGTAACCTCAGAATATAAAAAAAAATATGAAATTAAATACTGGTAATACTGTAGCAATAGATAATTATGATAATGAAACACTGAATGTAAGTAATCATGATATAGAGTTACAATCTACTTGTGGAAATATTATGAAAAATGAAGACTGTGTTGAATATGATCACGAAATTAATGTGCATCCTGATTATAGAGGTTCCATGACTCTTCAAAATTTTCGCGATAATTCGGATTCAGATTTAACTGGGGAAATAAATTTAATTCAAGATGTAAATTTAAGGGAATTAGTTCATATTTATAGTGATATTTTTGCAAAGCATAAATATGATGTGGGTAGGATAAATATTGAACCACAACGCGTTATATTAAAATCTGACCTACCTATATCTTTGAGGCCCTACCGAACATCTCCCCTAGAAGAAATAGAAATAAAAAACCAAATTCAATCATTGTTAGCAGCCGGACTGATAAAGGAAAGTAATAGCCCCTATTCTGCCCCTGTTACACTAGTTATGAAAAGAGAGGAAGGTAAAAAAACGCGATTATGTATAGACTATAGAAAATTAAACGCAATAATTAAAAACGATGCAGAACCCTTGCCCCGCATCGATGGAATTTTAGATAAATTGAGTAGTGCTCAGTATTTTTCAACTTTGGATTTAGCCTCTGGCTACTGGCACATACCAATACATCCATCCGATACAGAAAAATTAGCATTTACAACCAATTTTGGACTTTTTGAGTGGCTCGTGCTCCCTTTTGGCATAAAAACGGGCCCTCCCATATTCAATAGAACCATTCGAAGGATCCTTCATAAATATAAAATCGACTTTGTGTGCCACTATTTTGATGATATTATAATTTTCTCTTCCTCTTTACAAGAACATTTAAACCATTTAGCTCAAATTTTTGACATTTGCAAACAAGAAAACATTAAACTTAAACTTTCTAAATGTAAATTAGGCCAAAATAAAATCAATTTCTTAGGTTATGAAATCACTAATGGAACTATAACTCCAGCAAATGCCAATATTGAAACCATCAAAAATTTAAAACCTCCTTCCAATGTGAAAGAGTTACAACGATTTCTAGGTTCCATTAATGTTTACCATAAATTCATTAATAAATATGCTGAAATTAGATATCCTCTAAATCGATTACTTAAAAAAGACACAATATGGGAATGGAATTCAGAGTGCCAGGAGTCTTTTGAAAAATTAAAAAATTCTTTAATTGCAAAACCCATCCTCAAAATTTATGATCCTAAATTACCTTTACATATGTTTGTAGATGCCTCTCAGATAGCAGCAGGTGCCGTTCTAAAACAACCTGATAAAGATAATTTCTTACATCCTATTGCTTATCATTCTCGAATTTTGAAGAGTTATGAGCAAAATTATTTCATAACTGAATTAGAATGTTTAGCTATTATAGATACTCTTGACAAATTCTATCATTACTTTCATGGTGTCAAGTTTACAATTCATACGGACCACGCATCTCTAGTATGGCTAAAGAGTGTTAAAAACTTAAGGGGTAGGCTTTTTAGATGGTCACTCAAACTTAGTATGTTTGATTATGAGATAAAATATGAAAAGGGTTCAACAAATGTCGAAGCAGACATGTTGTCACGAAATCCTGTTTGTCATTTTAATCAACATATTAGTTTATTGCTCGATAGGAAAGAAATTATAGAGATGCAAGACAAAGACAATGTTTGTGACAAAAAATATAAAAAAGAGAATGGAATTATTATAGTTCAGAAAAAGGGATTCAAAAAAATTGTTGTACCAATGTCATTAAGAAAAAAATTACTCCATATTGCTCATGATAATTTTGGACATTTAGGGATTCAAAAAATGCTTAATTTAATATCTCCCAACTATTATTGGCCTAATATGACAATAGACATTACAGAATTTGTTAAACATTGCGACACCTGTCAGAAAAATAAAAAACCAAAACAGAAAAGATTCGGCTTATTACAAGCTATGCCAGCAACAGATCAACCTTTTGAATGTCTTTCTATTGATACTGTTGGTGGATTTAACTATTACAACTCAACAAAAAAATTCTTACACATAATAATAGATCATGCAACTAGGTTTGTTTGGGCTTTTCCCTCCAAAAATGTTACCACTGAAACATACACTAACTGCTTAAAACAAATTTTCAATATCAAAGCACCTCAAAAAATACTTAGTGACAGGCATAAATCTTTCAGATCTCCAAGATTTAAGAAATTCCTTAGAAATCATCATGTTCAACAGCGTTTTACATCCGCACATCATCCTCAGACCAATGGAAAGGTAGATCGCGTTAATCAGACTATAGTTACCAGGCTTAAATGTAAAGTTAATTCCACTTCTTCTAAAATACCTTGGACTAGATTATTAAACCAAGTCATCGAAGAATACAACAATACGCCCCATTCTATCACCAAATTCCCACCTGCCTATTTATTTTATGGTCAATTGCCTTATGAATCTCCTTTAAAACAGAACTATTACCCACCAGTAGACAAAGCCCTCAAAATTGCGAAAGCGCGAACTCGGGAATTTCACCTTAAAAGTAAAAGAAAGACTCTATGATCGAAATTTTGTCGAATGCCCATTAAAAATACAAGACTCTGTAATTTATGAAGAATTTAAATACCCTAACACTCGAAAATTAGAACCTACTTTCTCTGGACCATATAAAATTATAAATAAACTTTCTGATGTTACTTATGAAATAGATAAATTTAATTATGAGACAGGACAGAATTCCGTTATTGTGCATGTTTCTAAATTAAGACCCTATTTTTCACCAGAAGATTTTAAACTGTTTCATGAGCAACCCAAAAAACAAACAAATCCTCAGATACAATCACAATCACTAGATCAAACTAAAGTCAAGACAGTAGATTAAATTTTAATTCTTATTCTTTAAATATTTTATCGCCATAATTTTCAACATTAGCAGGTATGTTCTTGGTGCGCAACAAGAATATTACTTGTTTTTGGGAGTTTTTGGGATTAAATTGGGCTCCTTATGCAGGCATAAGGTGTGCACTTTGATTGTAAAGGCTTTCAAATTGATGTTGATAAATTAATTTTAAGTGTATTTAAGTCTAACTATATTTACTCATTTATTGACATTAGTATTATTCTACTTATTCAGCAGATATTTATGTTATAACAGTTATAAAATCTGATGATTCTACTCAAACCTATAACATAATATGTGATTTTCAGTGATTGTGAAAACTACAGATATTAAAAGTTTTTCAAAAAAGCACACTATTTTTATTTCCATTTCTCAATTAAGAATGACACCTTTTATTCCTATTTGTATTTTATTATTAAAGTTTATAAACCATGTGTAGATAAAACATTATTCTACATTTGGCATTGAAAACTTATAACCAAATTTGACAATTTTGTAAAAGAGTATCAGAGAGGAATTATTGTAAGGAAATACTGGTTGAGAGTCCATTTTCTAAATAGTTAGATTTAATTTTATTTGGATTTTGGAATTATTATGATTTTTTTTTTTTTATTTATACTTTCGGCTAGCAAAAAATACTTTCTTACGCTATTAGAAGATAAGAAAATTATTTAGTTGCTATGTAATTATTTTTATCCTCAACCAATATTTTCCCTATCAATAATAAACAAACTGTGATATTTTCTTTTGATTATACTCTTGTTTTATTATTATTATCATTATGATTTCTATAATGAAGTTTAGTATTAATTATACTCGTATCGAAAAATATTAGGATATGGAGTCTTATTATACTATTACTTATTATTGTTGTTGTTATTATTATTTAAATTTTTCTATATTATTTATTATTGATATTGAGAGTGATGCTATTTATTATTAAAAAAATTTGATATATTATTGAAAGAAAAATTTGATTGATTGTTAAAAGATGTTGGATCCAACATAACATAAAAAACAAAGATTAAACTAGATTTGGAGATCTTTAATTAAAGAGGCTGTATTCAGTGAACATTGGAAAAGACTTTTATACACAATGGAAAGACTTTTTTCATTTGAAGAACTTTATTTAAAATAACCTATGCATTAAGTTATTGTAATTATTTAAAATTCCATGAGAACGAATTGTTATTGTTTTTATTATATTTTTTATCTCTTGCTTATTTATATTTATAACTTATTTACTGTTATTGTATGTATTATCTCCTATGCCCTTACAAATAGTAAGTGATATTGTAACAGTATTGTATCTCTTTCAGGGAAATGCTCCTGCCTAAATTTAATTCAGATTAATTTCCTCTTAACTATTTTATTTTAATCGCTAATATTTTTTATATTGCGTTAATTTTCTTTTCTTCCATCTCTTGGCTTCCTGGGTTTGACAGTTTTATTCCAAAATTTGACTTTTCTAAATTATTATATATCTGTTGTCTGAACTTGTAGTTTTATTTAACTATCAATTTCATACAAATTTTCGGGGAGGGGGGATAATATTACAAATTTAAAAATTTTTTCGCCAAAACTAACCTTTATACTACCTTAATTTTCTTATAATAATGTTCCGTACTTACTTCAAATTATTAAATTCAAATCTTGTTTCTAGATCTAATCTGTTAATCTGTATGCAGACGATATAAATTCTTAATTTGCCTTAAAAAACATTATTCCAGTATGCGTAAATTTAAAAAGATGGCTCTAAATTAAAAATATTCTTAATTAAAACTTTATTTCTTAATATTCCAAATAAAACTGATTTCTTCTATGTGTTTATCAACCCTTTTTAAGAAAATCTTATTAAATTTATTCCAAAACCATACCTTTCAAAAAATATCATTATTTTATTTTATCTATTTATTTATTTTTTCGCCGTCAACCTTTGAATAGCGTCAGCATTAATAAATTCATTTCTTTTCTTTTTCTCTTAAAATTAATCATTTATAAAAATCGTCTGCCTAACAAATTATGAGTCGATTATAAATTGGTTAAATAATATTTTTTTTTAAAATAAATTTATCGTCTGTGTCTAGTCTCGTATCTGGACAAGAATTCTGTTTACATAAAAGAATGATAGTTTGAGATTACAGAAAGTTCTAGAATTTTCTTTTTAGTTTTAAAGGTGGAAGTCTCGAGATGAGAAGGGGAGGGATTCTGGAGTTCTTTCGTCGATGAGTACGGCTGATTGAAGTAAATGATGGAATATTTTTTGGACATTTCGGTAAAAGATCGTTTGCAAAAAGGAGTTTTTCCCTCTATAATGACTACAGTTGAATAAATAAACTTACAGCCACCAATGAGTGATTTATTGGATATTCTACATTTATTTATTTTTTATTTTTTTCCTCGCTGGCCATGACTTCTGTGCAAAGAACGGGGACCCTGGCGATGATGTTTCTGGCTCCTAACTTTAAAATGTCACATATATATGTGTAAATAAAGACTGGGTGTCACCCCTTAGAGGGTGACACCCGGGGCGGACCGCGCCCTCCGCACCCTGCTAGCTACGCCACTTTCGCAATGTTCCGTTCGCTTCTCGTACACTGTAAAAAAAAAAAAAATCTGTGAAGATACTAAACATTTTCTAGGAAACTGGGATTCCAAGAACTTGTCATGTAACGATAACAGGAAAAATTCATGTAATCGATTCTGAAACTTGAATTTTTGCTGTTACCGTTACAGGAAAAGTTCTTGGAATCCCAGTTTCCAAGAAAAAGTTTAGTACCTTTGCAGATTTTTTTTTACAGTGTAGTGGTTTCAGTCCGTCGAGATGAGTTAACAAGCATGCAAAAAATATTGATTGATTGGGGGTTTTTTTTTCTAAGTTTAGTTTTAAGTTTTTAGTAGATGTAATGTCCTTCATAGTTTGAATATAACTCAATATTTGTTTGTCACAAAGCAAATTGGACTTCGATAAAAATCCGAATACTTTGAAATATTAAATTACATTTTATAAAGCAGTTTCAGATTAAACGGAGAATGAAAACTTATATTGAAGTAAAAATAGAGATTACAATCCTTACTAATATTATAAATCGGAAAGTGAGTTTGTTTGTTTGTTTGTTTGTTTGTTTGTTTGTTCCGCTTTCACGCCGTAACTACTGAACCGATTGCTTTCAAATTTTGCAGACGTAAAGTTAGAAGTCCGGATTAAATAATAGGGTAATTTTTATTTATTTTATTCAAATATTTTCCTTAATAATTCAAAATTTAATTATTTTTCATACAAAATCAATAGGCATTTTTCAGATAAAATTTAACCATTTTCCTTTCCTGTTGCCAAGAAAATAAAAAATTGGAATACTAATTTTTCAGCGGCAATGAATTTTTAATAGAAATCTTCCACGCGAAAAACTATAATAAAATAATTTAAAAGAAAATAAATATGACGTCATGGTTGAAATAAAAATAAAAGGTGTATTTTTTATAATACATTTATCAAGGATATTTGTTTAGTTAATGGGAATTTTTGTGTAAAATATGGTGACATAAATTAAAAGTAAAAAGAATGAAAAAGAATTATATTTTTAATAAAATGGTTCACTCATGAAAATGTGACGTCATAGTTGAAATAAAACAGGTACTTTATAGCAGTCGTTAAAAATACAAGGGGTATGAATATCATATAGCTAATGGAGCGAGATAAATAATGACGTCATATTTAAAATGAATCAGAAATATTTTTTACTTATACTAATTAATCTATATATATAAAAGAAAGTCTGGATTTCGTATTAATCACAGCACAAAAAATCTGCCGAACCTAAAATCTTGAAAATTGCGGTAAAAATATTTCTGATAACATCGAGTGCTGCTAAGAAGGGATTTTCGAAAATTCCACCCCTACGAGGGTTAAAAAAAGGAACGAACTTTTAAAAAATTCCTTAAAAATCGGCTTTTGTAGTAATTTTTCAACTCATAACATACTTTAGAGTATTTTTTCATGCTGAATCGAATGGTACCAAGCAATTTCTTTTAAGTTCAGTAGTTCGCGAGATATATCACATTTTCCAGATTTGGCGGTGTCTTCGGCGCAAAAACCTGAAATTTTCAATTCTTATCTATATATATAAAAGAAAGTCTGGATTTCGTATTAATCACAGAACAAAAAAATCTGCCGAACCTATAATCTTGAAAATTGGGGTAAAAATATTTCTGATAACATCGAGTGCTGCTAAGAAGGGATTTTCGAAAATTCCACCCCTACGAGGGTTAAAAAAAGGAACGAACTTTAAAAAAATTCCTTAAAAATCGGCTTTTGTAGTAATTTTTCAACTCATAACATATTTTAGTGTATTTTTTCATGCTGAATCGAATGGTACCAAGCAAATTCTTTTAAATTCATTAGTTCGCGAGATACTTTACATTTTCCTGATTTGGCGGTGACTTCGTCGCAAAAACCTGAAATTTTCAATCCTTATCTATATATATATAAGAAAGTCTGGATTTCGTATTAATCACAGCACAAAACAAATCTGCCGATCCTATAATCTTAAAAATTGAGGTAAGAATATTTCTGATAATATCGAGTAACGCTAAGAAGGACATGACATCGCGGTGCTTACGGAGTGCCAAAACAATGTGGGTCCATTGCGCGTAACCTCCAACTAAATATTAGAAATGAACAGAAAAGGATGAATTTCGAAGCAAAGCACGGTCAAAAAGTATAATTTAGAGTCTCTGGTGGAAATCCGAGATTATTCCAGAGCTGGAAGCACGAGGTTAAATATAACCTCCAAAAGAAGGGGCGCATGTGGCATCCAAACGAGTTTGGTTGCCCCATACTTCGATGTCATTTCATCGACTGGCGTCGGCAAAAAACGGATAGTGAAAAGGCAGTATGGTACCAACGCTAAGAAGGGATTTTCGAAAATTCCACCCATAAGGGGGTTAAAAAAAGGGACGAACTTTTAAAAAATTCCTTAAAAATCGACTTTTGTAGTAATTTTTCAACTCATAATATATTTTAGTGTATTTTTTCATGCTGAATCGAATGGTACCAAGCAAATTGTTTTAAGTTCAGTAGTTCGCGAGATACATCACATTTTCCTGATTTGGCGGTATCTTCGGCGCAAAAACCTGTAATTTTCAATCCCTATCTATATATATAAAAGAAAGTCTGGATTTCGTATTAATCACAGCACAAAAATATCTGCCGAACCTATAATCTTGAAAATTGGGGTAAAAATATTTCTGATAACATCGAGTGCCGCTAAGAAGGGATTTTCGAAAATTCCACCCCTAAGGGGGTTAAAAATAGGAACGAACTTTTAAAAAATTCCTTAAAAATCGGCTTTTGTAGTTATTTTTCAACTCATAACATAATTTAGTTTATTTTTTCATGCTGAATCGAATGGTAACCAGCAAATTCTTTTAAGTTCAGTAGTTCGCGAGATACTTCACATTTTCCTGATTTGGCGGTGTCTTCGGCGCAAAAACCTGAAAATTTTCAATCTCTATCTATATATATAAAAGAAAGTCTGGATTTCGTATTAATCACAGCACAAAAATATCTGCCGAACTTATAATCTTGAAAATTGGGGTAAAAATATTTCTGATAACATCGAGTGCCGCTAAGAAGGGATTTTCGAAAATTCCACCCCTAAGAGGGTTAAAAATAGGAACGAACTTTTAAAAAAATCCTTAAAAATCGGCTTTTGTAGTAATTTTTCAACTCATAACATAATTTAGTTTATTTTTTCATGCTGAATCGAATGGTAACCAGCAAATTCTTTTAAGTTCTGTAGTTCGCGAGATACTTCACATTTTCCTGATTTGGCGGTGTCTTCGGCGCAAAAACCTGAAAATTTTCACCTTATCTATATATATAAAAGAAAGTCTGGATTTCTTTTATATATATAGAAACACATCAGAGAACACTATATATAAAAGAAAATCTGGATTTCGTATTAATCACAGCACAAAAATATCTATTGAACCTATAATTTTGAAAGAGAGTTCTATAATCAGGTTAACATGATTATTATATGAAAGCTATATTAAATTATCTCAATATGTGTAAAACGCAAAGTGAAATTTCATCGGGGCCGCTTATAACTTAAGTTCTACAAGATAGATTTTATGGATTTTACATTGTTAGTTGGATAATTTTTCAGAAATTTTGTAACAAATGGAATATAGCATTCTACGTTGTTTAATTGAATGTTTAGGGAATGTTTTTTATCAGATGAACCCAATTACAAAAGTTTGGCTTTATTTTAAAAGTTTCGCTGAATGAATTTTTATGTGATTAAAATTGTTAACATGTTGAGCGCTACGTCATTCATTGGTGACTAATATTGAACTTTCCGTTTAGATGACTGATTTTTCACCGATGACAGACGACAGTCTAAAGTACGATATAAAACTAAAAATTACTATGATATAAAAATTTCGTTTGATTCAAAGTTTCTTAAAAAAAAAAAAAAAAAAAAAAAAAAAAAAAAAAAAAAAAAAAAAAAAAAAAACTGACCAGCGTAGCGGGCGAAGGCTGCTAGTATATATATATTTCCTTGTATCATTGTTTTTAATTCCTCATTTTGTAGTTAAAATTTATCTTTGAATATTTTTTATGCAAGGTATCACTTGTAAAAGATGAATATAGTCTTGTTTCATAATGTTTATATGTATCTAAATTAATCATTTAGCACCAAATACATTTACTGTGAATTAATTTCCAGGCACCAAAGAGCGTAAAATCAGCAGTCTTACACATTCAAATACCTAGCACACTTGACACATGTCGACCCGACTTTTCAAAGCTACGGTGAATGGGGATGAGCGGTCCATCTTATTACAGGTCGATGGTTTCAGTATGATGGGATGGTAGGCCATTCCAGTACTGTTGAACGTAATTACGTTCCTTTTTTTAAAAAAAAATCTGTATGCAGCCAATCGCTGCCTGGACTCTGCCGGCCATGCACATTATTCTTAACTGATGCAATTTTGAACACTTTTTCTAAACATAACGTTTGTCAATGGCTCTGTCGATAAATATTCCTTACATCTCCCTGACTCGAGTTTGTGCCTCAAGTGTCGCATGCGATTATGCAGCCCTATACAATGTGTGATTGTTACAGTGTCCTCTATCAACCCTTAGAGTTTGCACCATAAATGTGGGATCACCCTGTATAAGGTTTTCGATGCTCTTGGCGAAATCGTCACTGCAATTTTAGCATAATTGTAATTGTAAGATACTCCATATCCCAAAAGTACTACAGTCGTGTGCAAAAGTTTAAAATCAGCAACACAATTTTGATATTTTAACAAAAAGCACCGTTAAATGCCGAATATTACGCCATCTTATTTTGTCAATTGTGTCATACTCATTCTACTGGTATGACTAACTACTGTTATCTTATTCCTCGCCAGCTATTTTGAGCATTTAATCGTAGATAGTGATGTTTTTTAATGTTTGCAATAGATAAAAAACCGCCACTTTAATTAGCAAAAAATGCAGAAATATTTATCTGCACAAAGTTAACTTGTCTGAACATGAAAGAGCTAAGAGGGTACATGTGAGCAAGACTGCTGTTTATCAAACTGTCAGTAAATTTAATGTTTCGGGAAAGTACACTGGCATGAAAAGAAACGATCGCCCCCCATCAAAAAAAAAAAAAAAAAAAAAAAAAAAAAAAAAAAAAAAAAAAATGATCATGTGATTTGAAGGCGGGGGGGGGGGGGGGGGGAGTACTGCGATCTCCAACAGCCACCTACAAGAAGATTAAACATATGTTGGCTGCAAAGGGTACCGACGGCAGTTTGAGCATTATTTCAAGAACGATTTCGATTGATTATCCTAATATTTTTATGGGTGGTCTTAAACTTTTGCACATGACTGTATTTATTTCATTAAGAATGTCTAATTTCCTGAGAATCGATGGTTAGATATGTGTTAACTGGAACACTGTTTAGAAGGGCTTTTTTCCTTGAAGTAAGTGCCGCTTTTATGTATTTAAAAAAAAAGCATGTTTGAAGAATGGTGTGAAGATCGTCTGCAAATGGGTTGAAGCTCAGGACGAGAGTGAATCGGTTCTTCAAGTGTGTTTCAGAGATATGGAATGATTGGAAGACTGAATGGGAAAGGAAGAGCTTTTTTGGCCCTACCTCACATTTCTTGCCTTTCAAAAGGGTTCCTGGTGGTCAACTACCTAGAGAGCGGCATGGACGGAGAAACCTACCTCGGACGTTTAAGGAAGGAAGCTGACCTCTATAACGAATTTCTTCTCGTTACCATAGATATCAGGTAAAAAGAGTAATTTTTTTCTCATTCAATGTGTACAATGTTTTAGAAAAATTTATGTGCAACTTAACTGTATGCTACAGATAATTTTCAATATCGGAAAAATAAAAATGAAAGACAGGAATGTTTCTGGGTCTAGCAAAACTTTATAAGATTTGATATAATTACGTCCGTATATATAGCCACGGTTTTGGGAAGTGCTCTATTATTTATAGAAACCTCTAAAACCATCAGACTTTCGAGATGTAAAGAAGTCTTTACGAGAAAAAAAAAGCAATTTTGTTGCTTGATAAAACGGAAAAGGTGACGTTTCTGAATATTTTTACGGTGTATAATCAGTTTTTTCAATGTAAAATTAAGGTTTTTAGAAAGTTTTCAATTATCATGTTCAACAATCATATTTAACAGACAAACATGCTAAATTAGCAGCATTAACATCAATGTTAAACTTAACATTAATATTAAACTTAACATTATTAAGGTACTCTTGCATGCATAAATTCTGAACGCAGCTGAAAATTTTTACTTGAGAAATAACACTAGAATGGTCGTGAACGGTCATTTTGACCGCTAGTATGCGAATATATTTCGGTTCAAACCAGAAATTGCATTAATAGATAGATTAAAAAGATACATAAAAGAAAAAGATCAAATAAGAAAGTTAAAATGTTTTAAGTCAAAATTCTGGTGAACAATATTTTTATAAACATTCACTAAAATTTCCTTCCATTCTTAATACAGTATCCTAAAAGCTGATATTTTGGGTTGGTACAACTGAATAGCACACAGTAAAAATTATTCAAGAACGTTTCGCTTCTTTATTCTTTTTTTCCCCCACTTTAAACTATCAACAAACTTTTACTTCATAATGCTTCTTAAATCTCAAAAATTTATTATTTTCTAAAGTTTCTAAAAAAAAAAAAAAAAAAAAAAAAAAAAAAAAACGTTATTTGGAAAAGGTTATATTACGTTTTCATAAAGTTTTGATAGATTCAGAAATATTTTTCTTTTTTTACAATGGGAATTAGTCCTAAAATGCTGGCGCATTAAAATCGGTGGAAGCTTGATTTTGAATGTTCGAACACATGAGCTGCTTTCCGAACAGGTTTTCTTGAATTTTCAATTCTAGCAATTGTAAGCCGCTTAGAAACATTTGTTCGAAATTCTCTCTCTCTTGAGCTATCTCTTCACTTCGGTTACGTTTTGGATTTGGTAGTAACAAAACTTTAGCATAAATTTACTTCAGTCAAAGTTTAGACTGGTTCTAACTGTTATTTCAGGTTAAAACCTTGAAGGAAAAGAAATATATGTCACTAATTAGCGAAATAATTGTGTGTACATCTTGTAGTACATACAGGGCTGGTCAGAATAATCAAAAAATTAAAAACTTAGTAATTTGAGAAGCATAGATAAGAGCACGATGCGATTTTCACAAAAATGCATTACAAAATGCGATTTTGTTTAAAAACGTAAACGATGTTACAATAATTATGTACAATAAATTAGTAAAATTTTACAGTTTTTATTTGAGATTATGTTTTAATAGATTCTGCATTTATTATTACACTACTATTTATTAAGAAAATCCTATTAAATACTTCAGTACTTTTTGATTAGCCGGGCACCAGTGTTATCCACTTTCCCATATATATATATACACATACATGTACAATATAAATGTATCTAAAGTTATCTTTTAATTGTTAAATACATTTCTGGTTTCTACTGTAAGTTTTTTTTTGCTAATCTTTAAAAAAAATCTGTAAGCTACTAAACTTTTAATAGCAAATTGGGACTCCTAAAACTTTTTATATAATTATAACAGCAAAAATTAGTAACAGAATCAGTTACTGGAATTTATGCTGTTACCGTTGCATGAAAAGTTCTAGGAATCTTAGTTTCCTAAAAAAAAGTTTAGCAACTTTACGACTTTTTTTTAAGTTTAGAATTTTGACAATTTGTTCATACAATATATAATATATTTAATAATAATAATAATATATATATATAATAATAATAAATTTTCGCCTTAATTTCAAATTAATTATTTTCGATTTTTTAATTTTTTAAAGTATTTAACTTTTTTCCTTTCTTTTTATAATATTTAACGTATTATTTATATTGCATACATTTGATATAGGCTTTCTTTATTTTATTTTATTCTTTAAAATATTAATCTGTTAAAGCAACACTTTCTCCAGAATCCATTACTTAAATTCATTCTTTCATTTTTATAATATTATCTTTTTTATTTTCTTCTAAAAAATCATTCGATTACCCAGAGTTCTCGACCAGTGACGCCAGGGGAATGATTGCGTAATTTATTCTCCCCAGCGACTAATAGAATTCTTTCTTTTTTCGCGGTGCAAATTTTTCCCATTGGTTAAAATCACTTTTTCTAAAAAATTAATTGACAGCTTAGAAAGTAGCCGCAAAATCCTGTATGTTCGGATATAACCTCCTTACATTGACTTCGGAGCAGAGAGTTCTACATTTTTTATGTGCTAAACAAACCCCTCTCACTTGGCTGAGTTTAAGTCTTTTAATATGGTGAAGCTGAATTTTTTTTCATGATCATCTTTATGCTTTTCTATAGCGACATATGACGTTGATACTGAGATCAATCTTAGTTTGGCGAAATTGTTTCATTATCTTGTGAATAATAAATAAAGGTGTTTGATGGACTTCGTCTGTAAGTGATTTTAATGGGAAATTCTCAAGAGTTTCGTGCCATATTCTGCCACCGTGTACCACGCCTGACTGCAAATTAAACATTCTACGACTTAGTGATGGTTGAAAATGGTATGGTACGTACTGCCTCTTGCAGGATGCATTGTTGTACAACAAAATATCTCATACACACATACATATACATATATATATATATATATATATATATATATATATATATATATATATATAATAAAACGTATTTTGGATTTTGATAAAAAATTTGGAATTAGTAGGAATTACTTTGTATTTCCTTACCTTTTTGCGACTGTTAAATTTCATAAGAAACCAGTAAAATTTCGCTTCGTTACCTGTGGTACTAATAGTTATAATTGCAAAGCGGGTAAAATTTTGTCTGGTTTGCTGAATTTAATTTTAAAGGAAATAGAAACTTTTGATTGCAATACAATCATTGGCAATAACCTTAAAGTTTTAGATTTTTTGAATGATAACTCATGGAAAATTACTTCTGTAAACACTTTTGACTTTGAGAATCTGTTTGGCAGCATTCCTCACAATTTGATTGTGGGGGTATTTGAAAATATTTATGTTGAATTTGTATATGTTTTAAAAGTAGATAAGAAGTTTTGGATTGATTTAATTAAGTTTTGCCTATTTGAAAATGTTTTATTTAATGGAATTAATTATTTTAAACAAAATAAGGGGTGCCAATGGGAACAAGTTTTTCAAGTGCGTTCTCTAATCTATTTTTATATTTTTACGAAAAAAATTTCAATAATATTTCCTTCTTTAGATATGTAGACGATCTTATAGTATTTAACTGCAATAATTTTGAGGAAATAAGCCTTAACATTTACCCTAAAGAGCTCGTCCTGAACCGAACCGATGATGGTGAACAAATTACTTTCTTAGATCTTAAAATTAAGAAAAACAAGGAAAAATGGTTGATTGGACTTTATGATAAAAGGAAAGATTTTAATTTTGAAGTTAATAGCCTCACTTACTGGTTTTCATGTATTAGCAATAAAGTTTTAAAAAATATTATGTATTCACAAGTTAATAGGATCCGCAGGATTTGCAATAACAAAACAGATCTAGAATTGGCTATGAGTGGTTTAAAAAAGATTTTAATGGTTAACTGTTATCCATCTTATATGTTAACTGAAAGTTTCTGAGTCTCAGTGTTTCTTTACTTACGGATGCTTGATTTCAATTTAGGGCGAGATTGAAGCGCTAGTGAATGGCCCCATTAGCTGAAGAGGGTTTTGTATTCCTGGGGGTTTGTATTTTACAATTTTATTTTTTATATTTAGTTTTGTAGGTAATTTTCCTTTTTTGTTTGTGTAATTTTTTTGTTTGTGTAATTTTTGGTCTTGTCCTTTGGTATTTTTAAAAAATTTTTGTATATATTTATAATATTTTTGAAGGTTTGAGTTTGATTTCTGAAATCTGAGAAGTTGGGGGCTAAGGATGTAATTTAGCTTATATGAGCCTACATCCTTTCAGAAACTTCTCTTTATTTACCCCTACATGGAGGGGCCTCCCTGATGAAGACTTCCATGTATTTTGGGGATATGGAATTTCTTTTGGTTTTGTTACATACATTTTTTACATTTCCTTTTGTAGCATTTGCGCATTGGTCTGTAAAAAACTGTTTATTTGTTTCTTCATTTTTTAAAAATTAATTGAATGGTTTTAATAAAATTGTGTATATATATATATATATATATATATATATATATATGTATATATATGTATGTATGTATGTGTGTATATATATATATATACACACATACATATATATATATATATACAGGGTGTCCAGTAAATAACTGATCCATTTTTAATGTAAATAACAAAAAAAAAAAAAAAAAAAAAAAAAAAAAAAAAAACGGTTTGAGATAAAAAATACGCGGTTTGCTGTATTGTTATGAGAAAATCAATAAATTTTTAAACATGCACTTTGTTAACATAGTTCGAATTTTGGCCAAAATTTATTGCTGGCGGCAACAGGCTGTTTGAATACGGACATGGGCTCTAGTTCTCATAGATATGGGATTTTCGGCTGATTCTGAATCTATATGTCATCGAATCGACTCACGGCTCAGCTTCAGAAATAGGGTATGTTGGTTGAAAAGAGATTTAAAATAATATTTATGATTGAACAATCTGTATTATAATTTACCTCCTCAAAACTGAGACTGTTAATATAATATAATAATATTTAAAATAATATCTCAAAGTGCATGTTTTAAAATTTATTGACATTCTAATAATAACACAGCAAGCCGCTCATTTTTATCTCAAACCGTTTGTTTGTTATTTACATTCAAAATGAGTCAGTCATTTACTGGACCCCCTGTATATATATATATAATATACATATATGTATAACTGTGTATATATACATATATATAATACTGGCACCCGGCTAATCGAAAGGTACCAACATTACTTATAAAATGTTGAACATTTGTTCAAAGCTATAAAAATATCTTTGTATAATGTTTTCATATTGTAATAAGTGTTAAAATTTAAAATTGGCTTCAAAACTTGCATATTTTAATTTATTTTTTATTTCAGCTGATTTTCTTGAAATTTTTTAGAATTTCCTCAGAAATTCATGTAAATGAAGCTTGTAAAAGTTTCCATATGTAGTCAAGAGAAAAGTCTAGAGGAACTTCTTTTAATGATGATTATTGAATTTCTCTAGAGAAATATGATATTAAAATAATGGCTGGATTTTTTCCTAAAATAGAATTACCACCAATGTTCTACGAGTCACCTCTGACAGGAATTGTATACATTTTTGAGTACAAACTTTGTACGAGAGAAAATATAGTTGAAAATTATGTACTTTATTTTATCGCAATCTGATAGAACTTTGTTGAATTAAATTGAAAAAAATCTTTTAAACAGGAATATTTCAACATGAAATTAAATTCAGTAAGGCATTTAAAAATTTTCAAAATCATAGGTTTTCTCATTTGTGATTTGATTCGTTTTAAAAATTTAAATTAATTTAATGAAAAAAATTTTTCCCACCACTTATTAACTACAGTCTTGTACACGTGATAGCCAAAATAATTTTCAATCAGTTTAAAATATCGGTATATACATATGTAGCTGCAAAACTATTATTTTTATTATAATTATGTTATTTTTATTTATTTCTGGATCGGTAAAGCTATTCAAATATCTCTCCTTGATTTCAGGTAAGACAAATAGCAGTCGAGAACTGATTTTTTGTGGCATTTCGTAAACAATAATTGGCTAACCTTTTAATTCGCTAAGCAAGTTTTCCTCCAAATATATGTTCTGGGAATTTTTACCATTATTTTCGAAAAGTAATAGTCTCTTGTCTGGTCGCAGAAATTTGTGATTAAACAAGGAGAAGATTAGTATTTAAAAATAGTAGTACTCAAAAATAAAAACCAAACAAATCTTTTTTTATTTATTATTATTTGGAAAATGGTTGTTCCTGTCAAAATCAGAAGAAGAATAAGAAATAAGAATAAAAATATCCGACTCATATTTGAAGTCTTGGTATGTCCGGATTTTATTCATTTTCTCATTGTTCCAAGTTTAATGTTCAGATATGGAATACTTTTGTTACCACGATGATAAAAAAGTATTAAAAACTACAAAAAAATTAATAACTCAAAAACAAATTGAGATACAGCTTTCAAACAAATTGCATTTAAAAGCACATTTTTTTCTCTATGCGATGCACGGTGTAAAAATTATAAATGTGCGATGCTGAAAAGTGTAAACATTTGCAGCATTGAAAATTATAAAACAGAAATTTCATTTAAAATTTGTTTATGACGAGTCTATGAATAATAATGTTTAATCCATGGCGACATACGTAATGTATGATTCTGTTATTACGTAAGCCACAATTTGTTCATAATAAAAATGCTGTTTATTATTATTATTATTTAAAATATAGAATTTATTGATAAGTCCTAAATTTTAGTCTTTGAAAATATCCTTTTCCAAATGGCCGTGACATTTCATAACATTTGTGACGTTAAACGAATCGCATCGTATTTATACAAGAATAAAAGGGAAAAAAAGTGAGTAAGACAACATGAATAGTACAAAAAAGCAATATAAAAAAGTTAATATTATGACCCGTAAAGCATGGTGACGTCGCTGCAACATCGTTATGAAGTCACATTGTGACTTTGTGACCATCGACTGTCGATGTGACGTCACGTGACGTCGATGTGAAGTCACAGTGACTAAAATATGAAGTCGTTATGGCCGTTTTAGAGCTCTTTTGTGACGTTTCACAAAATGTTCACAATGTGACAAATTTTTGAAAAATGTGTCATTTGTGACTAATTTGACATTAACATTGTGACTAAACTGTGACAAAAGCGACGATATTTAAATTGCCAGAAACATGTTTTTTAAAGTAAATAACATGTTTTGAAGGATATTTATAAATTTCTAAAGATTTTTAAGAAAGTCACATCTCAGTCACAATGTGACGTCACTGAGTGGTGGCATTTTGGTCACAGATGCGATGTGACCAAAGTGATTCACAGTGACGTCACTGTGACCATGCATGCTATTAGGGAAGTAGAATTAAATGTTAGTCTCAGAAGAAGTTTTATAAAAATGAATAAATAATAGCACTACTATTTCCCAAAAAATAATCGTCGTGCTATATATAGTTCTATTGCAAATGTTGTAGAAATATGTCGCGAAGTTTTATTTGGAAAATAAGGGTGCATTTTTTTTCTTTTACATATTTTTCTAGTGAGAAGTGTTTGAGCCCCCCAAAACAGCATTAGCTATATAATGAGTATAAAAGGTAATAATATAATAATGGAGAATTTCCTAGTTCTAAGGAGAAAAAATGAGGAAAATTTCTCCAATAATTCAAACTTTTGTTCAATGCGAAAATTTGTCGTTTTTGTTTTTGTTTTAAGTTATAGATAGCGCAGATTCGAATAATGGTCGATGTCATTGGTCGATTCGAATAATCATTGGTATGGAATTATTTACAGCATTGTACTATAAATGTACTATATGTAAAAGGAGCTTTTGAGTTAAAAAAAAAAAATGCTTTTAAGGTGTTTTAATGTAATTTTAAATAATTTATAAATTGCATGACAAATCTTCTTATATTTAAAACAACAGTGAAGGTTTTAAATACTTTTTTGTGTACATCTCAATTAATTTTATACACATGGATGTATAATCATTCATCCATATCCAACATGCCTCCAACCGGCCACAGGTCGCCAGGCCACAGATTGAATATAGTTGATACAGGGCTGTAGCTAAGGGGGTGCTACGGGCGGCTCAGCCCCCCCCCCCCTCCTTAAAATTTTTTGAGCCCTCCCCCCTGTAAAAGAGTCGAAGGTCAAAAAATGAATTTTTGTTTCAAAAATCCAAATAAAATTCTGTTCAAAAATCTCATTTAGTTTTGAGAGTCACAGTTAGGTAAATTACTAAATTGTAACTAAAATAAGTATTTCAACACTTGCTTATCCTATTTACACATATGAAGCTAACATTATGTTTAATATTGCACTAGTTATACAATCGAATTTTCCATAATTTTATTCTTTTATTAGCATAAAATTAAATTATTACAACAGTTTAATGGGAAATATAGTAACTGCAGTGTGAATATGCACTAATTTATCTTTCTGCATGAGAGAAAATATGAGACCCCCCCCCCCCTATATTTTCTTGAGCTCCCCCTATTATTCACTTCTAAGCTGATATTATATTTCATAAAGCTTTCACCCATAATATAAAACAATTTTTAGAAAAAAAAAATATCTTAACACGTTCTTCCACTAACCTTTTCGATTTAACTTTATCACAATGAAGCAAATAGTTCCCTATCCTTGTTCAGTAACGAATTCATTCACTTCAGTTATAAAGTCAATTAAAAAATCCCGTGCTTCACAGAATTCTAAATGCACTTTTAATTTGCTTTTTCCCTTGTTAGAGAAAATAATTCCAATCGTTCTTTTTTAATGGAAATAAGTTCTTGAAATTATTAAAATTGATGCCAAAGAAAATAATTAATAAAGTAAAATATACATATATATGTACTTTAAATCTGTGGAACAATAAAAGGAATTCTTTTTTATGTATTCTATTATTGCAAAATGAAATTTAAAATTTCAATCAACCATTAAATAGTAGTAAAATTTTGCTCGGAGAAATATATATATATATATATATATATATATATATATATATATATATATATATATATTTAAGGTGTATTTTAAAAAGAAACCAACAGATGGAACAATTTATTCTGCATAAAACTACTTTTAATTTTTGATGAATAAATATATCAAAGAGAGAAGATTTTTTTCAATCGTAAATTTATTTCTCAGAACACCTGAGTGAATGAAAATATGGACTTAAAGATATCTGCAATTATATAAGTCTTTTACCCTTGCAGGGGACCTCAAAAAAAGCTAGAAGACAGAATACTTAAGTTATGAAAAAAAAAACAGCAACCAATACTTCACTTACGAAAAAACACCTGCTCGCTAATGTTAATCCCATGGAAGGAAATATTTAAGATAGCTCACTTGCATTTCAGTATTTTTATTTATTTATATGTTTATTTTTCTTTTTGCAGTGGCTTGCTGAGATCGATTTCTACAAAGGCTGATTTTTACTTGTTCGATTTTGTTACAGGCTTTATTTTATTTATTTATTATTATTTATTTATTTATTTATTTTGTTAAGATATTTTTTTTTTCGAAACCGTTTTGGAAAGTGATCGTGTCCTCATTAAAATTTTCGCTAAGAAAATGAAAAACGTAAAATACGGCTTTTGAAGAAAATGGCCACTGCTACTTAATGCAAGAAAAAAAAAATAATGAAAAATATCGAGATTAAATTCTTCCTTTGGATTAACATTAACGATCAGGTGTTGTCTCATGAGTGCAGTAGCCCCTTAAGCAATACAATCAAAATAGTTATCCATTTGTCTTTTAATTTAAAATTATTTTGATTAAAATTGAAATATTATTAATTTAGTTCCTTTGATAACACTGTAAAATAAAATATATCATTACTTTTTAAAAGAAAATCTAAACTTTTTCATTTTTTCCATATCCACGAATGATTTGTCTTTTCATATACAGTAAAACCTTCATAACGGACACTTCCGAATAGCGGATACCTTTATTTAACGGACAGTTTCCCAATCCCCACTCCCAAAACTTAAATTTTTGTATATTTAACCTCTGAATAACGGACATTCCGAATAGCGGACACTGTTTACGGCGATAAAAATATTTTTTAAAGAGAAAAAAAAAAAAAAAAGGCCTCTGACTTTATCAGGACATTTTGATATCACAGATAATTGTAGATAAAGAGCTGTGGAAAATCCTCCCCACCCCACCCCCCACCCACGTTCAGTGCTAAATTCAGGGTGTTGCCCGGGAGGAACATCTCCCAGAGCATTCAAATATCGTCCAAGAATATTTTGAGATTTTATACTTTTAAAGGTCAAAAAGTGCAATCCTTACCTTACCGCCCGGAATTCTACAATGTCCAATAACGTAACGTAGAAAAACAAATTACATGCAATCGCATGCAAAAGTAAACTTTTGTAACAGATTATTTCACGATAATATAATAAACAGTGGATAAAAGTGTGCACAAATTTATCTCAATTTTATTGATTAAAAAATATTTTTAATTTCTGATTAATTATAAAATAGAGGTTTTAGGACATATAAAGGCAAATTAATGAAATATTAAGCATTTCTTAGCGATTTTTGAATTTCTGAGGTTTTCCCAATAGCGGACACCTCCGAATAGCGGACAATTTCTGCGTTCCCGAGGTGTCCGTTATTTAGAGGTTTTACTGTATAATTATTTATTAATAAAAATGTCATCGATTAATAATACATTTAAAATTATATTAATACCAGAATAAATGCAAAGTATATTTGAATAAAGCAAATTCACGGCAATAAAACAACTAACAAATTTCCCTTCATTTTCCCCCTGCTTTTCATGAATTTTAAGGATGTTGAAAAAAAAATACTCCGTGTTTCAAAAATGAACTTTTAATAGTTAATTCTCAAAAATTAAATTTCAAAGCACATTTCGTTCCCAGATGTGCATAAGATAAGCGTGGAGGCTTTTACAAAACGACATTTAAAAGAAATTACAGTAAAACACTTGCATTTTACCTCTTGTAGATTAAAAATTAATGCATTTGTTTTGACATTATGCTGTTATTGATTCTTCAATAATTTAATTTTATCTAAACGTTTATTATTTTCTTTTTCATTTAACTATTCTTATATATAATGTTGAATTACTGAATAAAATATTTTAACAAATAGTCGTATAATTTAGAATAAAAAATTAATTTTTAATAACATTTATCTAATAAAGGACTCTTTCATAGAATAATTTTCTTAAAAATTTTTATTGGAAAAAAATCTTTTTCAAAAAATAATACTAAGCAAAAGAAACTTTACGTAGGTGTAATCTTTAATGAATTTATATTTAGTTAGTTTCATAATGTAGAACTGAAAATGTAACTTTAAATATTGTTTAATTTATTTTTTACTGCATTTTTTAATAATTTGCACATGTGAATGCATGTTATAAACATAGATTTGGAAATATGGAAAATATTTTTTTTTAATATTTTAACCAAACTTTGTATTATTTCATATCTGTTTATCCTCCTTTTTTATACGTTAAAACAAGAACAATATTTCTTTTCATCGTTAAAGTATCATCATTACTTCCATTGTTTGTTTTTCAGTATTACCTATTAGTTATTTACGTAATCAGAATTAATAAGACATTTTTATTGTTTTCAATGGAAAATAAAGCAAAGTTCAAATGCTTTACGGATTATTTATTTATTTATTAGAATGTTAGTGGATATTGTAAGGGTTTTGCCAATACGAAAGACAAGAAATAGTATATTTCCTTTTTTTTTCCTGTTAGTTTATTTATTTATTTATTTAATTTGTTAAAGATATTTTGCTTTGAAAACTTGTGTTTCATCGTACTTTAATAAGAGTTTTTTTTTTTTTTTTTTTTTTTTTTTTTTTTTTTTTTTTTAAGTGCAAAATTTTCAAAATAGTATAATAAACTGTGCTGCAAAATTAATTTTAGAGAATAACCCATATGCAATTTTCGTAAAAGAGATTAATATAAAATGAACTAGCATGAACTTTGTTTTCAATATTTCAATATGAAAAATCTATTTGAATTTTTATTAAGCTTAGGCTCGTAAACATTGACATCTTTCCACACACAAATACTTTTAGACTACTCTTAATAAAATTTATAGTATTGTCTAAAATTCTTAGATAAAAAAATAACAACATAAACACATACATTATAAAATTTTCAATGAAAAGTTGTGCGACATAAATGAATCTGTATAATTTGATATTTTCTAAAATAGATTCATGAATAAATAATTATAAGAATGAACATGTCATAATACTAATTATGATTTCTTTTTAATTTTTCACCTATCTGTATAATTTAGTACATTGTTATCAAAATTCAACAATTGTATTCTTCCATATAGAAATAAGACATGTGATTCTAAATCTACTAAAATAAATATATCCAAGTGCGAAAATGTACAATAGCCTCATCCGAGATACCCACGATTCCGTATAGCGTGCTGTATCCTTAGAAATCTTAGAAGCCAATATATTTTCGAATTTTTATTGCTACCATTGATTTTCGAAAACAATTCCGAGTAGTTTAATCAATTTTTTCAAGTCCGAAGATCGATTTTTAGTAAATTATAAATTTTTAATTACAGCCACATAGCTGAATTTATTCATTCAAGAGTAATAAAATAACACATTAATGTTAATGTTAATGCTTGTTAATTTATCCTGTTACGTAGTAGAACATGTTTGTTGAACATGAAAACTTTACTTGATAAGGAATAACAACCGTAAAACTTAAATTAGGGTTTTAAAAAACAAATCAATACACTATGAAAGTTACTCAAACATGTTTCTGAAAATCAGTGGCATCAAAAGAAATTTCGAAAAGAATTTTCGATATTTAAAGAATGTTTCTTTAAATATCGAAAATATATTGATTTTGGGTTTTCTAAAGATAAAGAACGTTTTTCTGATTTGTGGGTAATTCAAAATAAAGGTTAAAGTACATCTTCGCTTGTGATTAGGGGCCATCCATAAATGATGTCACGCGCTTTTTTTTTCCTATTTTTGACTCCCCTCCCGCCATTTGTCACAAAGTGTCACACTTCACTTCACCCCTCCCCACCCCTCTTGTCACATGTCACGCTCTATTGCATTAATGTATGTTTGCAATTCAGAAACAAAGCACTACGTTTTGGATCATGTGTAATAAACTTTATTTTTAAACTTTAACTATGTGTTTTAATGACATTTGTGAGCTGAACAATAAAAACGATTCGTGTACTTATTTTGTATAAAATAAAGTTACATAATTAATGTAGCATAGTAATAAAATATTAATATGAAAGAACAACTGAAACCAATAGTATTTTGGAATTTGAAATGAAATTTAATATATTTATTTTTATTTTAACATATTTGGCTTTAAATCTTATCTTTACTTTATGAACGCAAAATATTTTAATTTTAAAATAACTTCGTAATTCGATCGACTGATATTTAATGCTTTAGTTTTAACCAAAATGTGTGATGTTACACTTCTACTTACCCCCCCCCCTTCCCTCTCTCCCTTGTCACAAATTGTCACAATTTCATGAACTCTCTCCCCCTACCCTTGAAGCGTGACATCATTTGTAGACGGCCGCTTATATTATGATTTCGTTAATTATTATTTTTTTTTTCCACAGTATATTTACACATGATCTGAGATTAGCTTAAAAGTTTTTCAAATCATTCGTCCTGTTAACCATAAATATAAACAATGGATAAATGTCTCGTTCGCAGTTTTCAATTTTAACCAATACATTTCTTAAGTAGCCCTTTCTTGTTCCCATTTTTGAACAGGCCCTCATTAGGTGAAGTCAACGCTTCCTACTACACAAATGCTGGAAATGAAGGCCCCGTCATTATGCAACCAGGTATGTCTGAAATGCTTCTTTGACTTTATTTTATTTAAATAGATCTAATATTTTAAGAGATTATGAGCTTTTTAACACTTTTTTTATTGTTGTTGTTTTGTTATTAAATGAATATTAAGATTGTTCTCAACTGCTCTGTTCAACAAGCGGAAAACATTTTGACACATTTACAAATTCATTTTTTAACAAAAAGACATAAAATTGCAAAGCCTGACCATGGAGACGATTTGGAATCTCACTCCGTTTTCTGTTTTTTTTTTTTTTTTTTTTTTTTTTAAATCAATAAATTACCTATATAGTTATAAGCTTTTTTGATCACGTGACAAGACGATTTTCCCCCAGTTTGGACTGGTTTTTCTTCTCTCCTGCGGAAACTTAGTTCAAAATGCCCACTTTAACACTATTTTCTGAAAAATCAATTGTGTTTACAAAAAAACAGGAAACTGAGTGCGATTAGATAGTTTCTGAACAACAACATCTGCTCATTTAATGTATTTTCGAATGAAAATTAAATTAAACTCATGTCATAAAGTTGCCCTTTTTGCTTTAAGAACAGCCTTAAAAACAAGTCATTTACTTCATTAAGAGGAAAATGACGTCAGACATCTTCAAAAAATTGGTTTTTCAAATTGTGATAGAAAAAGAAGAATACATCAGATTTTGCAGATTACAAATATGCATAATTTGCGCATCTCTTAACAAATAACATACTAACCGAATTAAACGATAATGATAGTTAGATATTAAAGATATATACAAATATTCTACAAACATAAATACAATAAACACAATAACAGTAACTGGAGTGAAAAATTAGCCATGGCAAGCAATCGAACCCGAGATCACAGTGTACTAGGCTTGTTCTAAACAACTGAAACAAGCAACAAGTACGCTGTAGTCCCGAGTTCTATTCCTGTTTCTGACTAATTTTTCACTCCTATTGGTGTTTTTGTGTTTATCGTATGTATGTCTGAAAAATATTTGTATATACCTTTAATACTGAATAACTGAATGCAGGGAATAATAATAGTTAATAGCAGGGAATAATAATAATAATAGATTAATAGTTAGATATTGTTATTTAATAGTTAAATATGATATTAAATATTTAGGTATGTTACGTAGAATTTTGAATTGAGGTTATAGTTGATTTTCTAATCTCATCCATCTTCATTGACAGTTAATGACATAACTATAATCAAGTTGACAAAAATTTTGGAAAAGTATCGAATACTGCTCATCTTCCCTAGTTATTTCTTTGCGGGGTATAAAATGGTTATGCCACCCAGCCAAGGCATCGGGGTCATAATGCACGCATGATATAAGTTCATCACCTAAGCTGATATAACTTTATAGTTTTACAGTAAATCAGAATGGAATGGAGGGGAGGACAATAATAAACACTATCATAACTTAAATCTGACATAGACTTTGTTTCATAGGTGTGCATGTCTTCGGAAACAGCGTACCTTCCGCACCTTGGCGAAAAGTAGAGTATGCCAAACAGTTGTTTGAAAATCTCACAACCAATCGCCCCCTTCACACCAGTGCCAAAGAAGAACTCCTCTCCGACATATTCACCATGCTGAGAGATGACACTACGTAAGTACAAGACTATAAAACATCTTCTTTCGAATTCAGCATGAATATTCAATTTGAATTCTGAAATTTAATGAATTAACTTTTCTTTATCTCGAATGTTTTTGAATAAAACCTATTAAAATTTATTTGTTGCAAGTGACTTAAAATAATTAAAGACCTAAATAAATAAATAAATAAATAAGAGAGAGAGAGAGAGAGAGAGAGAGAGAAAGAATTTGGGATGTTTCGCTGTCCAGTCCAACGAACCCCCATGAAAAATAATAATTTTTATTTCGGTTTTCTCTTTAGTCCAATGTCTTTAAAAGTTATCTTAATCGAAAGATAAAAAAAAGTAATAAACAGTTTTAATTCTTCCTTTTGGTAGAAAAAAAAGAAGGTAGATGCTTAATTTTAGAATTTTACCGTTGCGTATCTGCAGTGTTGAATTCAGGCACTTTTCTCTGGGAGGGACTTCTGAGGCTCCGGGGGGGAGGGGGGAATTCCCTTTTTTGATCATTAAAAAACCAAGATCTTAAATTTTCCGGGGGGGGGTATCCCCCCGGGCCACTCCCTGCAATCAACACTGCGTACCTATACTGTTTCTTATGTTAACACTAGAAGACGTGGCCAGCTACACTGGTCGCTTTTACGAAACGATTCTCAAATCAAATAAAAATTAGCTAATTGCTCTATAAAATTCGTTTAGCAGAACAAAAAAGAAATGCCTTCGGAATGGGATTCTCTTTTCTATTTTATTTATTAAATAGAACTTTCTACCGTAACCCTAGTTCTAAACAATACTTCTAAGAAACGTAGAACGATGTGTTATACACAAAAAACTTTCTTCAAACATGACAATGTAAGTAGAGGTCTGCACGGGCTCGGGCCTGGCCCGTGGCCCGTACCCGGCCCGGCCCGCGGGCCGGGCCGGGCCGGCGGAATCGTTTCGGATTTTCTAACGGGCCGGGCCGGGCCGGCAGATTTAGAATAGTTTTTTCAACGGGCCGGGCCGGGCCGACAAACAACATAAACGGGCCGGGCCGGGCCGGCAAAAAAATTGAACGGGCCAGACGGGCCGGGCCGGGCCGATAAAAAAAAATTTCGGGCCTGCCGGCCAGTTCTGAAGATTTAAGCAGAAACGATAAAATATGAGCTATTTTCAACGAAAATGGTTTTAACGAGAATAAGTATAAACGTGGCCATACTAGTTTGACAGCGTCAGTATAAAAATGCACAGTGTATCGGCATCGGAGAATTACATTATGTGTAACCCGTTTTAACATTTTTTTAGCTGACTCATGCCGGTCCGAGATCACGCTTGCATTATTTTTCTACAAATAGACTAGCCGAACCGGTGCTAGACTTAATTATTTTCAGAAAATATGATTTGTAAAATTATTAACAGCCATAAAGAACTTATGTTAGCTTAGTCTTCGGATATATACTTCTTGATGATTTTTAAATTAATTTCTCAATAATGCGAAAGTTTGACACATTTTCTGATTAATTTTAAATTGTAAAAGTATAAAAGTGACAAGCCTAACTATTGAAGGGATTTGGAATCGAATAGCGTTTTTCATTTTTGGTAAATAAAATACTTGTATAACCTTGTTGAGATATAATAGTTTCTCAAATGATTGCAGGTTTTTCTCCCTTCCCTTGCTATTGC